>JAMPIV010006395.1:0-708972 GCA_024509875.1 Oreohelix idahoensis | reverse complement strand
TCTTGCCATTCCTGGAAGTTTGCCTATTCTGTCGAACTGTTCTGGGAATCGCTGTTTAAGGTCATCTACTCCAGTGACGTGTAGAGTAAGATGTTCTTTTTTGTCAGCTTTAATGTTGTTAATAGTTACCACACTCAGCTTTTCGCACATTGGTAAACCCAAAATTGCAGGTCCTTCAACATCTACCAAGTAAAATGTTGACGATGTCCATTCAGAGTCTCTGTATAAACATTCAAGTGTTACTGCTCCGAAACAGTCTATACTTGTTCCATTGTAAGCTCTTAGCTTTGTCCTGCCACTCCTACTTTTTACATCCCTTGTGGGAAATCCTTGCTTATCCACCTTGTCAGGCATGATCTGTCTGAATATTCTTAAGGGTAGAGTGTTACCTTGGGCACCTGTGTCTATCTTGAACCGAATATATCTTTCTTTGTGCCTTTTAATTCCTGGTATTCGGAATTGTACCTTGCAGAAAGCCTGCGTTCTCTTTGGTTCATTACTGAAAGTTAGTATCTTCACAGTATCAAAAGTGGAAGGATCACTTTCTTCACTGGAGTCAAGGTCCTCAGTCATCATAGAGTGTGTTTGTTTTGACGACTTTCTGCTGTGAAGTTTGTGTTGAGCACTGTCTTGTTTCCTCTTGAAACATAATTTTATCCAGTGGCCCCTCTTTCTGCAGTAATGACATGTAGAGTCTTTAGCTGGACAGTGGTTTTGTATGTGGTTTAGGCCACAACATTTACACATAGCACCTCTGCTTGTGTTGTGTTTTTCTTGTTGTTTCGAACCAGTTGCTTTGTTGTGTCTAGGTTTATAGCTTTTCACTGCATCCACCTGGGCTGCTAATGTACCTTGCTGAATTTGTTTAATGTTTAGTGCTTGTGCCTCGTGTTTCCTGCCTTCATCCAGAAGTTGTTGTAAAGTTAGCGTATCACTCTGGCTCAGTAGCCATTTCTGGAACTCTGGCATTGGTGTGCTAAGAAGAATCTGTTCAATAATTCGCTCTTTTTCTTCTTCGTTGCTAAATTTACATACTCTTGTTTTCTCCTTAATGCGAGTGAAGAAATCATCTAAACTTTCATCAGGTTTCTGTCGCAGGTGGTGAAGTTCTAATCTTGCCGCTCTAAAGTTCGTGTGCTTTATTATCAGACGTTTTTCAAATTCGTCCAATATGGCTACGGGGTCGGTCGCTGACTCAACAGGCATGGCGGTAGCAAAACTGTTGTAAATTTTCAAACCTTCATCGTCCAATGCTTCTAGGATATATGGAGTTAGGGTTTGTCCTTCCAGACCAGTGGTCTTGGAATATAGATCTATGCGTTGGCGCCATAACAAGAAAGCTTCACTCTTATCATCTTGACCGGCAAATCTCATTTGCGGTGCGCTGCGGTAATGTTTAGCTGCCATTGTTGACCTCGATGACGAAAATTAGCCGAATAAACTGTACTCACGTGTTATCGTGTAGCTGTTTTTTGCGTCAGTCCGGTATCGACCGCTGCCACCATGTAATGTTATGATGTATGTATATAAGCATTACCTCGTCATCTACACAAGCACACACATGTTTCAGAGAGCACTCAGTAAAAGCATGTTCAGTTCGTAGCCATGTTTATTTACAGAATATCGTACATGTCAAGATTCGCATTATATTACAATGTGTGGTTCGTACTTTAATGTATTCATATTACATAATTAATGTTAGGCTTAATTTAGGTCATTACGCAGTGTGCCTCTCAATGTTTTTCTTAGAAATGCAATACCCGTTTTAATGTGTTGTGGAAACGCTTGTATTTATGCAGTGGCTTATATTTAACGTGGAAACGTTACAATTTGCAGACGAAGCATAAAACAAAGGGGATTTCGAGTACTGTCATTGTGACAGCACTGTTCTTTATCATTCTTCTTCCTTTCTTTATTATATGTATTTATTAGGCTTTATATTTACTTGATAATTTATATATGTGGATTAGAATATTTCACGACACTCCTCAGAGACGACAGACGACGCAGAATCATACAGGTCTTACTGCTGATTACTGCCTGCATGAAGCATTCGTTGCTTACTTTGTATTGCCAATACAACCGAACTTTTATGCTAAGTTTGAGATGATAAAGCCGCCCCGAATTCGAAAGAAAAAAAAGTTTTATATTTGAATAATTATAAAAGTTGTTGAAATCTCAACAACAACAAAAGAGAGAGAGAGAGACTTAAAAGACATACTGGTAAATCTGATGCAACAATTGTATGGCTTGATCTACCACATATCATACAACATAAAATTTGCGAAACCTACAAATAAAAGAGGAAAACATCTCCATCTGTGCTAGACTGCTATAATGTTGGACTAAATGGTAGAAATAGAAACATATCCTTCAATAAACACACATTCTTACTTCCAGTCTATTGGCTTAAATCAGGACATAATTCTAATGTCAGTTTCAGATTGTGCAATAATAGTGGACACAAAGAAAGAACTGTAGGCCTACCATTGCTCTCTCAAGCATGTCATTAGCAGCGACTAATATGAGGCTGTTCTTGAGGTTTGCACCCTCGTAATATAAAACAAAGTGCTACAAAACCTACCACTGGAAGATTACATAATCTAGGCTTCCTGCAGCGTGATCAGCTGCAGGGGTGGCTACCTGCTTCATAAGGACAGAAAAAGACAAGAACAAAAACAAGTTCTCTCAGGCATGTTGTAAAGGGTGACTAATGGGAGGTTGTTCATGAGGCTGTTAGCATCATCATATTTAAAAAAAACTGCTAAACAAACCACTGTTGCAAGTGCAAATGTTTTGATGAAGGCTTCCTTGAGAGGGGACCATTTGTTACGATAGTTCCACGCTTCATAAGAACATGATAAACACTCCTTTAACAAACAAATGTGAACATCAACCACATGGTTTGTTTCAGTGGTACTGTTCTTCGCTCCCCTTTGAAACACGGACAACAAAAACAACAATCAAAATGCTAGAGATTTTCATAAATGGATGCTTGTGTAGAAAAGAAGGATTGAAGTGGTATGACAAGATAATTAATGTGGAACTGATGATAAGAACCAGATCAGCACCAGATCAGAACCAGATCAGAACCAGATAAGAACCAAATCAGCACCAGTGGACAAAGAGATGAGAAGATGATGCTGAACATGGATAGGACACACACTGTAGGGAAATCCACTGATAGTGTTACCTGGCAGTCATTGTTCTAGAATCATCAGGGTAAGAAAGGTGTAGGAAGACCAAAGAACGCATGGAGAAGACAACTGGAGACAGACATGAAGAAGACATGGAGAGATCTTGAGCAGATGGCACGGGACAGGAAAATTAGCATATGTTTTGTTGAAGTCCTATTCTCCTTAAGGAATTCAAAGGTGAACCACTGAAATAGATGCAAAAAAATTTGGCCCAAAATAAGTACAACTATTTACATTTAATTACTGCTAATTAAAGAAGTGAAGAGCAGAATAATAATAATAATAAATTCTTTAAGCGCCAAACACGGCGCATAAGGCAGAAACCAGTGCTCTCCAGGTTGTTCGTTGTGACGCCACTCCTCTTAGCTCTTGCACATTATTTAGGCCCAACGTTCTTCCTTCTCTTATTATTGTTCTTCTGAGTGTTTCTTTTGGTCTTCCTTTTTTCCGCTTACCCTCAGGAACCCAAGTGAGCGCCTGTAGTGGTATTCTGTTGTTTTGCATTCGTAGGACATGACCGATATATGACCATCGTCTTTTCCTTATATAGTCGGAGACATATTTCTGCCTAGAGTCTTCTCTTATTTGTCGATTAGTCTTGAATTCTTTCCAACTGATGTTCATGAGTTTTCTAAGACATTTGTTCTCGAATGTATTCAGCTTGTTCTCCAATGATTTTGTTATTTTCCAACTCTCACAGCCGTATGTTAACACTGAGATAACATTTGAATTAAACAGACGAAGCTTGGTATGTATATTCAATGATCGTAATTTCCAAATGTTAGATAATCTATTGAAGGCGCTAGCTGCCAAAGCAATTCTAGTATGGATTTCTCTTGTTGTGTCACCATCCTGAGTCATTTTACTGCCTAAATAATTGAAACTTTCAACTTTCTGTAGTTTTTCCCCGTTCAAGATGATATCAAAGGTCTCGTTAGAAAAAGTTCATAGCTTTAGTTTTAGAGGCATTTATTTGGAGACCAATTTTAACCGAGAGATGACACAAATTATTTATTGCTTCTTGGGATTGTCTTGGTGTTGAACTTAAGAATGCTACATCATCTGCGAAATCCAGTCCCCCAGGAATTTTCCATTTGTCCATTTTATACCCAATTGTTCATTGTGGGTATAGTTTCTCATAACCCAATCAATAGCTATTCCAAAAAGTAGTGGTGACATAATACAGCCTTGTTTCACCCCTGTTTCTACTGTAAACCATTCTGTATTCCCTTTATTTGTTCTAACACAACATCTTGCATTGTCATATAGCGCTTTGATTATATTCACATATTTTTGTTGGAAAACCATAGATTGTAAGTATCTTCCACAATGATGGGCGGTGTAGACTATCAAAGGCTTTTTGAAAATCGACGAAGGTGATAATAAGTGGCGATTGCATTTCCACTGATTCTTCTATAATTGTTCTTAGTGTGAATATTTGATCAATACATGATCGTTTCGGCCTGAAACCCGCTTGTTCTTCTCTGATCTTTTCGTCAGCATGCAATTTAAGTCTTTCTAACATCATGCAACATAATAATTTTCCAGGTACTGATAATAGAGATATACCACGCCAGTTATTACAGTCTGATAGATCACCTTTCTTCGGTAACTTTACAATAATAGTGTCTTTCCATTGTTGTGGTGGTTGTTCTTCTCTCCATACTTCATTTATAATATCTAAAATTCTCAAGAGGTTGTTGTCATTAACTGCTTTAATCATTTCCCCTGAAATTTCGTCAACTCCAGCAGCTTTAAAATTTTTTAATCTTTTAACGGCTTGTTTGATCTCGTCCAGCGTGAATTCATCGCAAGTTATTGGCAAAGTGGTTGTGGATGTTTCATTATTAAAATCAGGTGTTACTGTTGGTGGTGGTCTGTTTAGCACCTCCATGAAGTGCTCAGCCCATCTCTTCATTTGTTCTTTTTCTGTTGGTATTGAATTCCCTAATTTACCTTTAACAGGTGTTTCCATAGCAGTAGGCTGGTGACATAGTTGTTTTGTAATTTGATAAAGGCACCTACTATTACCAGTTCTTGCAGCATTTTCAGCTTCTACGGCCAGTTCATTGATGAAATGTCTTTTATCTCTTCGAGTTTTTGTCTTCACTTCTTTATTTAACAAGTTATAAGTTAGTTTGCAAGATTCAACTGCATTATGTGTACTTGCCGCTAGTAGTTTAAGTTTTGCTGTTTTCCTTTCTTGTATTTTATCCCAAGTATCTTCTCTCATCCATTTTTTCTTTTTATGTACTAGGTATCCGGTGGTCGCTACAGCTGCTTCTGTCATTGCAGAATAGCGCAGGCAAAAACAGTATTATATAAAATGAAGAATATTTTATGCAACAATTTATCTCAATGGAAGTAAAAGAGAGAGTTCTTCAGTGTTATATAGAACCAATCCTGACATGGACAATCAGTAAATAAGCAGGGAAGGCTCTAGTAGAAGCCACAGAGATGTGGTTTTACAGAAGAACATTAAAGATACCATGGACGGCCAAAAAGAGTAATGAGGATGTCCTAAAAGAGGCCAATGCGCAAAGGAAACTTATTTCACAAGTTAGAAAGAAGCAATCCCCTTTTTTGGGGCATGTTATGAGAAGAGGAAAGCTGGAATATATCATAACAACGGGTAAGCTGGAATATATCATAACAACGGGTAAGCTGGAATATATCATAACAACGGGTAAGATTGAATGAAGAAGAGATACAGGAAGACAAAGAGAGAAAATATTTGACATCGTGGCATGGAAAGAAGTCAACAACAGAATTGATAAATTGTATTGGAGACAGGAAGTTGTGGAGAGACATGATCTTCTACGCCACTAGGCATGGTACTTGAAATAGAAGAATACTTGTATCTAACCACTGTAGCAAAAAACTGAATAATTTTCATGACTTACTAATACAGAATAAAGACGACTACATTTAAGGATGAAAACCATCAAAAACGTGCTTATGAACTTGCATAAATACATTCTCCTCTCAAACAAAATCTGTACTGACATAAATACATTCTCTCAGTCACAAAACACTTTCCTCTCAAACAAAATCTATACTGACATAAATACATTCTCTCAGTCACAAAACACTTTCCTCTCAAACAAAATCTGTACTGACATAAATACATTCTCACAGTCACAAAACACACTTTCCTCTCAAACAACATCTGTACTGGCATAAATACATTCTCACAGTCACAAAACACACTTTCCTCTCAAACAACATCTGTACTGGCATAAATACATTCTCACAGTCACAAAACACACTTTCCTCTCAAACAACATCTGTACTGGCATAAATACATTCTCACAGTCACAAAACACACTTTCCTCTCAAACAACATCTGTACTGGCATAAATACATTCTCACAGTCACAAAACACACTTTCCTCTCAAACAACATCTGTACTGGCATAAATACATTCTCACAGTCACAAAACACACTTTCCTCTCAAACAACATCTGTACTGGCATAAATACATTCTCACAGTCACAAAACACACACTTTCCTCTCAAACAACATCTGTACTGGCATAAATACATTCTCACAGTCACAAAACACACTTTCCTCTCAAACAACATCTGTACTGGCATAAATACATTCTCACAGTCACAAAACACACTTTCCTCTCAAACAACATCTGTACTGGCATAAATACATTCTCACAGTCACAAAACACACTTTCCTCTCAAACAACATCTGTACTGGCATAAATACATTCTCACAGTCACAAAACACACTTTCCTCTCAAACAACATCTGTACTGGCATAAATACATTCTCACAGTCACAAAACACACTTTCCTCTCAAACAACATCTGTACTGGCATAAATACATTCTCTCAGTCACAAAACACACTTTCCTCTCAAACAACATCTGTACTGGCATAAATACATTCTCACAGTCACAAAACACACTTTCCTCTCAAACAACATCTGTACTGGCATAAATACATTCTCACAGTCACAAAACACACTTTCCTCTCAAACAACATCTGTACTGGCATAAATACATTCTCACAGTCACAAAACATACTTTCCTCTCCACAAAACACACTTTCCTCTCAAACAACATCTGTACTGGCATAAATACATTCTCACAGTCACAAAACACACTTTCCTCTCAAACAACATCTGTACTGGCATAAATACATTCTCACAGTCACAAAACACACTTTCCTCTCAAACAAAATATGTACTGGCATAAATACATTCTCACAGTCACAAAACACACTTTCCTCTCAAACAAAATCTGTACTGGCATAAATACATTCTCACAGTCACAAAACACACTTTCCTCTCAAACAAAATCTGTACTGGCATAAATACATTCTCACAGTCACAAAACATACTTTCCTCTCAAACACAATATGTACTGGCATAAATACATTCTCAGTCACAAAACACAAATTCCTCTCAAACAAAATCTGTACTGACATAAATATATTCTCACAGTCACAAAACACACTTTCCTCTCAAACAAAATCTGTACTGACATAAATATATTCTCACAGTCACAAAACACACTTTCCTCTCAAACAAAATGCCATTTAACAAAATTAAACAAAACTATAATGCGCTCAGTTTCATTCAGAAAGGCAGCAGTCACAATTACAATACAGTATGTTTAATCAAACAGTGCAGTGACTTTTAAGTCACAGATAGCCTGCTTTCAAGTGGACAAAAAATCATATAAAATAACTTAAGGATACACACATTGGGCCTTGGAGCCGCGATAGCACAGTGGTTAGTGCACTGGCTTCTTAGCTCGGTGGTCAATCCCCAGTTGAGGTGGGATATTTTTAGACTGCAAACGGCTCTGGGGTCGACCCAGCCTTAAGAATTGGGTACCAGAGCAACTCTTGGAAGGTTAAGGCGGCCGGCGTGGTGCTGACCACATCACCCCTAGTGTGCCGATGGTTGAGAAAATATGGGCCTAACACCATATTCCCAATATGCCTCAATGGGCGGGTAAACGGGATCCTTTACCTTTTTACCATTGGGCCTTCATGTAACCCTTATACTGATATGGGAAAACCTCTGCCACCTTCCCGAAGCTCGAGCAGTCACGGGTTAACATCTGCATGTTTTGAATGATGAGTTCACAAACAGTTAGTATTCCCAGTATCCCAGCCCTACGAAAGGGTGAACCAGCAGGGCCAATTTGACCTAAGCTTCACCTCAGCACTTTTAACATGCATTTCTTTAGACTGCGCTCTTGGAAGGCCTGCCAGTACCTGTCTGTATTTTACAATATTCTAGTGTTTCTGAATAGTTTACGACGATGTGTGGCAATACCTGCATAGGGCCGCATCTAATAATTTAATCAGCATACTTCAGTAATCTGACACTACTAGCAATAACCCGTCAACATTGACCGGTTATTAATTATAGTGTGTTGTTTCTGTTACATGTATTGTAGACGGTACTATCACTACTGTGGTCACTTCACTGCAGGCGACCGTCATTAGATATTTGTAGTGAAAATTATATGGACGTATTAAATATGAAGACATGGAGTAACCTTACCTAAATGACATGTGGAGCAGTGATAATGATCTAATGGACCGTAAATTGACTAAATAACTAACATTTCTTTTATGACAACATGTCTCGTAATTGTTCGCGCATCTTTTAAAATCTTGCCCTGGTCGGCTTACTGCCTCTGAGAAGCCATGGTTGATTTACTGCCTCTGAGAACAACGTTTGAAGTTTGACGAAACTCCAGTTCATGTACTGTTTATCAATCGTGTTGTTGGCTTCTTTCCATAATCAAACTGTTGATGCACACCTTCATTTGCGCACTTTTTCTATTTTTGAGAGAGTACATATAAGGGAAACAATACAATTATTGTCTAACTTTCAACCACAGTTGCACCCCTTAGCTGTGGTTGAAAGTTAATGTACTCTCTCGAAAACAGAAAAAGTGCACAAATGACGGTGTGCAAAATGTGACCGACCGACCGAAGTACTTACGGCGGGAATTATGGTATTGAATCAAGCAGCAACTGTAATTTTTAAATGGCTAACTGATACCACTGGTTGTCTGATGGTATCCAACAGCCTTTAACAATGTTTGGTAGCATGAGGCTCTGCCTGAGTTATTGGCATTATGCAAAGTGGTAGTTTTTATTTTTATTTTATATATAAAGAGCATTTATGATGAAAAGAAGAAACTCATCATCGGTGAATTGGTGCTGTCCTCAGGACATGAAGACGAAAGTTCACGAAGGGGTAGCTCTTCTGCTATCTAAAGAAGCACTCATTGAATGGGAAGCCGTTGGACCCAAAATAATAACAGCTACTTTTAAAACAGCTAAAAAGAAAATAAATGTAAATGTCATCCAATGTTATGCACTAACTAATGACAAAGAAGAGTCTGTGAAAGAAGCATTTTATACTAGACTACAGGAAATTATGGAAAAAGTAAAAAAGAAGAGACATCACAATTTTGATGGGTGACATGAATGCAAAGATAGGTACAGTCAACACCAGCTTTGAAGAAGTCATGGGAAAACATGGGCTAGGAATAATGAATGAAAATGGGGAACTATTCTCAAACTTCTGTGCTTCAAATCGACTGGCTATAGGAAGAAGTATGTTTCCACATAAGAGAATACACAAGGCAACATGGATATCACCAGACCATAGAACAGAAAATCAGATTGATCATATATGCAAAACAAGAAGTTTAGATCATCATTGCAGGATGTAAAGGTATATAGAGGAGCAGATGTGGCATTAGACCACCACCTTCTGATAGCCAAAGTAAAAATGAAACTCAAGAGATATGCAACAATGCAAAATTATAGACAACAATTTAATGTAGGACATCTAAGAAATCAAGAAACAAGAGACAAATTTGCGGTCACAATATCCAACAAATTCCAAGTGCTTCAACAGCTGGAAGATGTAGAGAATACAGAAGACTATTGGCAGCAAATCAAAACTGTATGGAATGAGACATGTGAAGAAATACTGGGGAAAAGGGAACGACAACAAAAAGCATGGATAACAACAGAAACCATTAATAAGTATCTGAAAGAGCTAAAGGGGGCGTGGGTTGCATTGTGGCCCAAAATCAAAAAGACAGTATCAAGGGATGGAACTTTGTCTCGGAGCGCATTATGGTTGTAAAACTAAAAGAAGGAGAAACCATAATCAACCTGGTCATAGTGTATGGGCCAAATGAGGATGAGAGAGCAGAGGTCAAGGAGGAATTCTTCGAGCTGCTTCAAAGGACAGTGGATGACTGCCTAGATGAAGTTATCATGCTCGGAGATTTTAATGCCAGAGTTGGAAATGACCATGCTAGATGGGGTGGAGTTATCGGAAGATATGGAGAAGATACTCTCAATGACAATGGAAAGCGACTCCTTAGATTCTGCAGTGAGCAGAATCTGATCATTACAAACACAAAGTTCCCCAATAAGCGCATACATGCATACACTAGATGTGAACCAACCAAGAATGAGAAGTCAGTGATCGACTATGCCATTGTTCGGAGAAGCTCATTCAGATATGTCCGAGATGCAAGAGTCTGGAGGGGGCCAGAGATTGGAAGTGATCACTACCTGCTAACAATCAAACGAACAACTGAAAGAGTTGCTCAGCCTAGGAACTGCCCAACATCACGCAAGAAACCAAGTAAACGAGCAGGAGAAATGTGCATTAGGACCTACAAGCTGAGAGAGCCAGAAATTAAGACCAGATATCAGGGGCTTATTGCTACAGCAGTGAGCAACACAGAAGAACGATCTGATGACTTGGAAACCCTCTGGAATAAATTCAGGGATATCATAAAGACAGCTGCTGCAGAAGCATGCGGTGAAGTCCAACTTGGGAACCAGAGAAAGAGGACACCTTGGTGGACAGATGAAGTCAAAGAGAAAATAAGAGAGAAGAAAATGGCATGGAAACAATACTTAGGAGCTAAAAACACAACAGGACAAATGGAAAAATATAGAGAATATGTGGCACTCAGAACAGAAGCAAAGAACAAAGTGCTAGCAGCAAAACAGAAGTCCTGGGAAGAATTTGGAGAAAAGCTAGAAAAAGATGCACAAGAAAACCAGAAATTGTTCTATAAGACCCTAAAGAACATGAGGAAGGAAAAACAATGCCCTCTCAAATTTATAAAGGACAAGCAAGGCAAATTGCTTACTGCCCCGAAGGAAGTAATGGAAAGATGGAAAGAATATTTCTCAGAACTCCTGGATAGTGAGCATGGTGAAGCATCAGAAATGATAACCATTAGCACAGAAGAGAAAACCAATGATGGTGAAGATGACATAAAGATGGAAGAACTGAGAGCAGCACTGGAGAAAATCAAGATGGGCAAAGCAGCAGGGCATGATGGTATAACACCAGAAATGGTTAAGTACATGGGAGCATCAGGCGACCTATTACTCTTAAAGGTCCTACAGGCAGCATGGTGCAACAAGACCATACCAAAGGATTGGGAGATTGCCATCATAACACCAATTTTCAAAAAGGGTGACAATCGACAATGTGGAAACCATAGAGGCATATCCCTTCTCAGTGTCCCTGGTAAAATCTACTCTAGAATCCTAGAGCAGAGACTCCGACGCCTAGCTGAGCCACAATTGGATGAGGTCCAGTGCGGATTCCGAGCAAACCGAAGTACTCAAGACCTAATCTTCACACTCAGACAGCTGAGTGAAAAGGCCCTTGAGTATAAGAGTGAGATCCATCTTTGTTTCATAGATCTGGAAAAGGCGTTTGACAGGGTCCCCTGGAGCAAACTTTGGGACTGTTTGGCAAAGAAGAATATTCCAGCACCTCTGATTCATGCTATACAGAGCTTCTACAAGTCTTGCAGAAATTATGTGAGGACAGCAAACCATAAGTCAGAGTTCAGAACCACCACTGGTGTAAGACAAGGTGATATCCTATCACCTTACCTCTTCATACTCCTTATGGACGATGTCATCAAGGCATGTAAGGAGAGAACAAGAAAGTATTCAGCGGGGTACTGGAAGATGAGACAGGTCTATATTTCGGAGTTGGCATTTGCTGATGATGTTGCCCTGATTGCTAAATCAGAGGCACATCTCCAATCCAACCTGCAAGTCTGGAAGGAAGAGCTGGAGAAGAGATGGATGGTCATAAGCAGCTCTAAAACAAAATCCATGGTGATATCACGAGAAGAAAGAAAACATCAGATTAAGTTGGGAGAACAGGTCCTGGAGCAGGTCGACCACTTTAAATATCTCGGAGCTATTGTAGACCGAAAGGGAGGCATCAAAGAAGAGTTGGCCACTCGAAAAGCAGCGGCTGGGAGACTTTTTCAGGCCATAAATCGTGGATTCCTCAGCAAGAAAGAGGTTGGTAAGAAAACGAAGATGGCTGTATACCGCTCCACCTATGTCCCAGTCTTGACATATGGATGCGAGTCGTGGGCAATGACTACAACCCACAAAAGCCAGATCCAAACCTCAGAAATGAGGTATCTGAGGAAAGTGGTTGAAGTAACAAGAAGAGACATGGTCCGCAACCAGACGATCCGTCAAGGCCTAAAATCCCATCCGCTGCAGACCCAAATAGAACAGTCCCAACTAAGATGGTTTGGCCATGTCTGCAGAATGGGAGAAGATCGGCTACCACGACAAGCATGGGAAACAAAGAGCCAGGGATCCAGACCTCCAGGACGACCCAGAGTCCGCTGGGAGGACAACATTAGACAATCTTTGAAGGACCGAGGACTAGAATGGAACCAGGCCAGGAAGAAGACAGCTGATAGAATGGTCTGGCGCTCTCTCTTCCAAACCTCTACACCTCACGGTAGAAGGGGAACGATTAAGTAAGTAAGTAAGTACCATTAATAAGATAAAAGACAGAAAAAACAAGAATGCAGATTTAAACACAAGCAAAACCAGAAGTTCCAAAGCCAAGGCTCAAGAAGTGTACACAGAAGCAAACAAAGAAGTAAAAAGAAGTATCAAAAGAGACAAGAGGAAGTATATTGAGGAGTTGGCAAGAGAGGCAGAAGATGCTGCAGCCAAAGGAAATATGAGAGAACTGTATAAACAGCACAAAGCTAACAGGGAAATACAAGCAAACATGTTGCCTCATAAAAGACAAGAATTTAAAACTGCTCAGCAATATACAAGAGCAAATGAAGAGGTGGACAGAATATTTTGAGGACCTTCTCAATAGTCCAGCTCTACAAAACCCCCCGGACATCCAGCCAGCAGAAGAAGAGCTACAAATTAATGGTGAAAGACCAACGAAGGAAGAAATAAAGAAAGCCATAAAGCTTCTAAGAGATGGAAAAGCATCTGGACCTGATGGCATTCCAGCAGAGGCCATCAAAGCAGATATCGACATGGCTACAGAGAAGTTATATATATTACTTGGTAAAGTTTGGGAAAAGGAAGAGATACCAGCAGAATGGAAGGAAGGATATGTGGTTAAGTTGCCTAAGAAGGGAAATTTACAAGAGTGCACAAATTATAGAGGAATAATGTTACTATCAGTGCCAGGAAAAGTATTAAACAGGATTATCCTTGAGAGATTAAACGAGTCCATAGACAAGAAACTGAGAGATGAACAAGCAGGTTTTCGACAAAACAGATCCTGTACAGACCAGATAGCCACTTTGAGAATAATAGCTGAACAAAGTCTGGAATGGAATTCACCACTATACATCAGATTTGTAGACTACGAAAAGGCATTTGACAGTGTAGACAGAGAATCACTTTGGAAATTGATGAGGCATTATGGAGTTCCCCCGAAGATCATTAATTTAATAAAGAAAACATATGAAGACATGACATGCAGAGTTCTTCACGAAGGACAGCTTACAGAACCGTTTGGGATAAGAACAGGAGTGCGACAGGGATGCCTCTTGTCTCCATTTCTTTTCTTACTAGCAATAGGCTGGGTTATGAGATCATCGACAACACACAACAGAAATGGAATCCAGTGGACTCTGACTAAGCAGTTGGATGATCTGGATTTTGCTGATGACTTGGCTCTTCTGTCCCATAACCGTAATCAGATGCAGGACAAATTGAAAACACTCGATGAGAGGTCACAGCAATTGGGTCTGAACATACACAGGGAAAAGACAAAAATAATGAGAATAAATGCAGGTAATGATAACAGGGTTGAACTTGAAGAAACACCAATACAAGATGTAGAATTGTACACATATCTTGGCAGCAATAGAGACAAAGTTGGATGGACAGACAGTGATATCAAACTAAGAATACAAAAAGCAAGAGGAACTTTCATTGCATTGGAAAATATATGGAGATCAAGAGAAATCGGATCCAAAACAAAAATAAGAATCTTCAACTCAAATGTGAAGTCAGTCCTATTGTATGGCATGGAGACCTCAAACGTGTCAACAGTGAGAAATGCAGTTAGCGACCCATAGCTAGACTGCTTGCGTCAGGGTCAGCGAACCAGAGCTGACCAAGACCCTACTCAACCTCCAAGTGGTGGTCCTGGAAACAGTCTGGCTGAGTGAGTAGGGATCGAAGAAGGAAGGCTAACCTGGTCCCAAAAATGCCGTGCTGAAGTCGGATGTGTTGGCCGAAAGGCGTAAATATCGCAGCTTCGCTGTATTTTTTTTTTTTTTCTATAACCAGCGGCACTTGAGCTTTCCGGCTCTTTCGGCCCAATGACATGTCATTGCGAGGCTGGGGGGTCAGTGGACTTTCCTTCCAACCCGGTCAGGAGCTTCGCTCCTTCCCATCCACACGGGATTTATGTGCAGGAGCCGTTCAGATTATTCAGTCAAATTTCCGGCCGTAAACATTTCTTCAAACGCCGACGGCCGGGTTTGAACCATGAACACCTGGTCGTTAGTACAACGTCGTAGCCATTACACCAGCGCGGCTCCCGAGCTTCGCTGTAAACGGACACAACACAACCAACATCCTTTTCATGACGAACGAAGAAGAAGAAGTATGGCATGGAGAACAACAAAGACAACAACCAAAAAGCTACAGACTTTCATAAATGGGTGCTTGCGTAGAATAAAGGGATTAAAATGGTATGACAAGGTTACCAATGTGGAACTGAGGACAAGAACTAGACAAGTGACAGTGGAACAAGAGATGAGAAGAAGACAATGGCGATGGATGGGACACACACTGAGGAAACCTGTTGATAGCATTACAAGGCAGTCCTTGTTCTGGAACCCCAAGGGCAAGAGAGGCAGAGGTAGACCAAGAAGCACATGGAGAAAAGAGCTGGAAACAGAGGTGAAAATGATGAGGAGAACATGGAAAGAACTTGAGATGATGGCACATGACAGGAGGACTTGGCATGTTGTTTGTTGAAGGCCTATGCTCCTTTGGGAGTGGAGGGTTATGAATGAATGAATGAAAAGTATCCCATTCAACCTCTGATGGGTTATAATTAGGATATATAGTGTCACTTGGGAGTCATGACCCCCCCCCCCCCCCCCCATAGAGTGTAAAGGAGATTAAGGGGCCGAAACACTTGATCGGAGGGGGGGGGACCTCTTCTGATGATCAGATTGCCTCCTGATGTATCGCTCTGCATAGAGTTTCCTATCTATCTGTCTCTCCAGATAATATCCTCAATAGCTGATACTTGATTGCGGTATCATTTCTTGTTTCCAGTTATGTTAACAAAGTAAATTAAAAGTGTCAAAGGGAGCCGCGCTAGCGTAGTGGTTACAACACCGCTCTGGCGACCGGGTGATACAGGATCAAACCCGGGCGACGGCATTTGAGGATTTTTCGTCGACCGGGATTTGGACTGCATTAACTCGAGACCTGGCGAGAACATTTCAAGGAGTGTCGTCGACCAGGGACTGGCGGCTCTTGAGCCGACCCAGTTGCAATGGGTACCTCCGAAATCGGTGAGTATTTGCCTGAATGGCGAGGGACACCTGTCTCTGTACAAGAAATAAAGGGATACTCACGTATCAATGTCAGGTTAGACATAAATAATAACCTGAGATTTCGCCTCGAGTATTAGCGGGCGTACGAAAAAAAAAAAGTGTCAAATTGTGTGGATGTGCGTTTTTTCCCTTTGTCCTAAAATGGTTGTCTTCTCATACCTGTCATTGGGTTTAACAAATGGTTTAAGTAAATTTATTTTTGTTTAAATTAGTTAAAAAAGGGGGAGGGAGATGTGAAATCTTGTGATGTTTGAGATAAGTCACTATTTATTTGTCATCAATATATAGGATATTACTAGAACCTCACTTTCCGCCACACCCCCACTAATTATTACAAAGTACTTTTTTGTTCTTGCTATATACTATTTTTGAAATATCCAAACTTCCCTCTTTCCACATTACCTGCCTATGTAAAATTCGTCAAAGTTTCTGTCTGAACACCATCACCAACCAAGAACTGCCGACTCGGAGCCACCAAGAAGACATGTGCACCATCACAGCAGGTAGACACCAGAACTGGGTTGGCCACATCCTTAGAAAAGACCTTGCCACCATCACTAGAACTGCCATGCTGTGGACTCCTGAAGGAAAGCTAAAGCAAGGACAGCCAAAAGCTATCTGGCAGAGAACTGTGGAGGCAGAGATGCTAAGCATGAACCAAAGCTGGGGCACCATACGAAGGATGGCAGCAGACTGAGCAAAGTGGGGACAGTTTATTGCTGCCCTAGATGATGCCACCAGGCGTGATGGTCATAAATTTTTTTGTCAGTCAGCAGTCAAAGACCAAAGAATAAGAATATATTATTTCACTTACTTGGCAGTTTCCACAAGTGTACGACAGCATGTGGATGTGATATCTGACTTGACCTTCTATCACCACAGTTTTTCTTTCCTAAATTATCTAGTGAAGTTCTTCATGCGCATTTCAACATTTTTTTACGCCTCGAGAGAGAAATGTACCGCGTTCGAAACATGGTTTTTGCCGCACTAGTCTACCCAGTTGTATATGGGTACCTAATTATGCTCTTCAGTCACAGAAGGCAAAAGCAGCAAGGAAGGAAACTGGTCACCACACGTCTAGAAGTTGGACCTACTATAGCCATGGGACTACACTTTTTAACCTTTGTAACTGGTTCCTCTATTTTAAATCACCTGTTATTTTCACCATTTTCTCCTTCCTTTCCCCTTTCACACTAAGGAAGCCTGGCACCACCACTGCAGTTTGTCACCTTGCAGGAAGTCTGGCACCACCACTGCAGTTTGTCACCTTCAGGAAGTCTGGCGCCACCACTGCAGTTTATCACCTTGCAGGAAGTCTGGCACCACCACTGCAGTTTGTCACCTTGCAGGAAGTCTGGCACCACCACTGCAGTTTGTCACCTTGCAGGAAGCCTGGCACCACCACTGCAGTTTGTCACCTTGCAGGAAGTCTGGCACCACCACTGCAGTTTGTCACTTTGCAGGAAGTCTGGCACCACCACTACAGTTTGTCACCTTGCAGGAAGTCTGGCACCACCACTGCAGTTTGTCACCTTGCAGGAAGTCTGCATCATTCAAATAATCTTACAGTGGTGGTTTCAGTAGCAATTAGTTTGATGAGGTTGCCAGCCTCATATTAGCTGCCTCTTATACAGTACTGCGCTTCTTCTTCAGAATCCTTAGAATCATCAGTAGTTATATTCTATGTCTCCGAAAAGACCTTTGGGAACTACGAGGGAAGGTCAAAAAGTAATCCATCCTATTTTTTATGTATGTAAATACTGCATCGGTGTGCAATTTGTAAATTTAGCAGGATTCCTCAAACACTCTTCTGCATTGTATAGCATTACCAACCTGTTTCAGTAACAGGTGGCACCACTGTAACAGTTTAAAAATGGCTGCCAAAAACGTTCGGTTAAAACAACGTCACGTCATAGAATTGCTCTATGCTGAAGGCGAGACCCCAATTCGCATCCACGAACGTTTGAAGAATGTTTATTACGTGGGGGTTGTGATTTTACTGCTTTTTAAAAATAATTTCTTTACTTCTTTCTCTCTCTAGTCTCTTAAAGTCTCAGATTTATTTCTGTTGTACATGGTTGGTTTGATTTGTGATGGTTTCTTCCAAATTATGTTTCTTATTTTGCTTCTGTAAAACAGAAAAATAAACACTTGTGACTTTTACAACCGTTAGTGTGTGGTAATACAGCAGTGTCTAAGAAAGAATAGGGGTCAATTCTGAAAATGTTAACCAGAACTGTGTGTGTATCAGTATAGCAGTGTCTAAGAATAAGTGTCAAACTCTGAAAATGTTTAATAGAATTGTGTGTTTATCAGTATAGCAGTTTCTAAGAATAGGTGTTCATTCTTAACATGTTTAACAGAATTGCGCGTTTATCTGTATAGCAGTGTCTAAAAATCGGTGTCAATTATGAAAATATTAAATATAATTGTGTGTATGTCAGTCTAGCAGTGTCTAAGAATAAGTGTCGATTCTGAACATGTTAAACAGAATTGTGTGTTTATTAGTACAGCAGTGTCTAAGAGTAGGTGTTCATTCTGAAATGTTAAACAGAATTGTATGTTTATCAGTATAGCTTTGTCTTCTTTGCCGTTCACTCTCAAATAACCACATCCATCTCTCTTATAAATGCATGGAGGCATATCTGAGGTCATCCTTATATGACCACCAGCTAAGCACAATGCTACAGTCTTCTTCTTCTTCGTTCTCCCTCAGATGTCAACTTGAATAAGTTCACAGAAAGCAGTGGTCAGCCTGACGCTGTTGATATCTCCGTAGATTTTCTCCAGGAATGGTACTGGTGATAGCCATATGCGTTTTCTCTGTTCCTTCAGTGTGTGCTTTTTTTCTTGGAAAGCGTCCTCAATTTTCTGAGTTATATCTGATCTTCAGTGGATCTGTGTTTTCTTAATCCTGCTTGCTGTGGGGGCTAAGAGATGTTTTCCTCTAGATGCCACATTAGTCGGGTATTAATTATGCGCTCCATCAATTTTCCATCACAGCTAAGTAGACTGATAGGTCTGTAGCCATTTGGTTCTGTCTGAACTTTGTCTTTCTTAGGTATGGAAATCAGTATGGCATCTGTTCATGCCTGTGGTGCTATTCCTCTTTTCCAGCTGCAGTTTAGGATGGCCAGAAGCTTCTTTTTTGCCTTTGTTCCTAGGCCTGTTAGCATTTCATTGGTTATCCCATCTTTTCCAGGTGACTTCTTTTTCTTTAGCACCCCCATTGCCTCTTCCATTTCTTGCATTGTTAACTTTGCCATCATGTGTTCTTCTGGTGCAAGCTTTTTGTTGTCATGACTCCTTTGTTCATCAATGATGGCCTTTCTTGTCTATAGGGACATCAATGTGGTTTGCACCAGCATAGTGTTCCATGAGTGCAATTGCAGCTTTTTTTCCCCCGAGAGCATATTTTCACCTTGTTTGATTGTGGTGATTTTTGTAAGGTTCTTTGTTGTTCAAAGCTCTAACTAGTTTCCACAGTTTGTTCCCTTCTTTATCTAGGTTGAGATTTTCTGTTGTTTGCTTCCAGCAGTCTCTTGTTGTTTGGTTTAATGTTCTTTTGTACTTTACAGTGGTTGCTTTGAGCAAGATGTTTGCCTCAGTTGTTTGTTGTTTCTGCCATCTGTTACCTCACTACAGTATTCAAATGTGGAAGTGAACCTGTCTACGACACTAATTACATCCTCACTGACTCATAAAATCATCCACACACTTCCATGGATTCCCCCTGTGGTGAAACATGTTGAGAATCCAGTATTGCACCCTAAGCTTGGAAGAGTCACTTGAGCCCCAGACGTAACTCTGGCTTTTTAACTGGTTGGCTGCATGCAGGAGGATCTCACTATGGGCCCATGATGGGCAAAGGGGAGCTGAGAAGTGGCTGTGCGTAGGATATGACACTTCCTTGGGAGAGCCCAGAACCAGAGCACAGTAGTTTAGCTCTGCATATTTAGAGAGCCCCCTTGGATGGTGGGGAATGCAAATTATGCCATGCACTTCTTCAGAATCCTTAGAATCATCAGTCAAGCGGGAGAAACTGGAGCTCAACACATTTCAGAATGGCAGAAAAGCCACAGGACAATCCTAGATATACAGTGTACATAATACCAAGGATTCTTCAATGTGGGATTGGCTGCAAATAAGCGAGAAGCTCAGAATTCCTAGTTAAACAACATCTCTCTTATAAAGCCGGCAGTCCATCTCAGGCTTCTCTCATCACCATACAGATGACCTCTCAGCTGGGTTGGAGAAGGTCACGCCACCCTGCTCCTCTCCTGGATCCAACAGTTTTAGAGTCCATGTTGTACTGTATGTTTGTCCTCCCTACATGGACGCATATCTGTCTGTCCGATTTTCAATTTGTTGTACAGATGGTATTTGAGTATTCTTCTTCTTCTTCTTCCGTCCTTAGCCACCGACCGTCATAGCAGTCAGTGGCCATTACGCCTAGAGGCGTCTTAGGGCAACAGCAGATAGGTTTTCTTTGCCATTGTTTTCCATCACGCCTGTTGGCGTCTTTAGGGCAACGGCAAATCAATCCATTTGCTGTTGTTTCCGTACTGAAAATGTAAAACAGAATTGTGTGTTTATCAGTAAAGCAGTGTTTAATAGGTGTCAATTCTGAAAATGTTAAACAGAATCGTGTGTTTATCAGTATAGCAGTGTCTAAGAATATGTGTCAATTTTAAAAATGTTAAACAGAATTGTGTGTTTATCAGTACAGCAGTGTCTAAGAATAGGTGACAATTCTGAACATGTTAAACAGAGAATTGTGTGTTTATCAGTACAGCAGTGTCTAAGAATAGGTGTCAATTCTGAACATGTTAAACAGAATTGTGTGTTTATCAGTACAGCGGTGTCTAAGAATAGGTGTCAACTCTGAGCATGTTAAACAGAATTGTGTGTTTATCAGTACAGCAGTGTCTAAGAATAGGTGTCAATTCTGAACATGTTAAACAGAATTGTGTGTTTATCAGTACAGCAGTGTCTAAGAATAGGTGTCAACTCTGAACATGTTAAACAGAATTGTGTGTTTATCAGTACAGCAGTGTCTAAGAATAGGTGTCAATTCTGAACATGTTAAACAGAATTGTATGTTTATATCTCATCATTTTTCTTTTTGTTCTTTGAACAATCACTGCAGCTGGTCCCCTTGCAGTACATCTGCACTAAGCATTCATATACTTGTCAGCGGTGTTTGCAGCAAGCTGTTGTAGTGGGGGTTTGTTTGTGTTTGGCAGATCCCAGGGCAGTTTTGCCTATGTTACCAGACATGCTAGCAGCAATAATCTGGGGCCAATGTAATTGTTTTCTCCGCCGTTATGTGTTGGTTGAATGCGTCATTTTTGATTTTTTTTAAATCAAAAGTATAAGATAGTATTATGATCTGCCTGGTTTCTCTATATCAGACAACAGCAGTTCTCATAACTGGTCTTCATTTCGTTGTAAGACAAACGTCCTTGACAAGCACACTAGACGAAAACACTATCAATCACGTATAACTCCACAGTTTTCCAAAATATGCAAAGAAGCCGACAAAACGTCCACAGCAATAAGGGATCGTGTGCTTTATTCTCATAGCAGTACTTCTTGTTTTCTTTTTATTCCTTTATGTTGTTTTTAGCATAAAAACATACGTATGCAAAGTTCAGTGGATGATATAGCCTCGTGTTCTTTTTAATGATAGTCCAGTCAATATTCTTTCAGCATTCTGAGTCAAAAATGACGTCTGATCTTTGATCAACAAAACCGTGCTAGTGCGTCAACTAAATGTCTTTTACCCGATTTTCACAAATTAAATTATATCATGTCTAAGTTGTTCATTAATTCCTACTTACATGACTCTGGGATATCTGTTTGGGAACATTTATTCCAGAATAAAAACCTTGTACGAAAAGATCACAATATGCTTTTCCTTCAGTTGCACATCTATGTGGGACTGATAGTCTGCCAATAAAGATGACCATGATCTAGGTGGCTGTCCCAATGTTTTGTATAAGACCATGTTCCACACAAAAAATATGTCTGGTCGGTTCGACTGAACTGAGGCAACTCTTTTTACCCTAGCTACAAAATCTCCAAGCTCCAGGGCAAACCGCATCATTATTACGTTTTTACTGCTTTTTCTACACAAAAATGCACTTTTCATAACAACTGCGGTTACTAACTGAATGCTGATACCTCTTTCCGGTGATCTGGCATCGAGGCTACCAATATATTTTATAATGACGTCGTATGGAATGCCCGTGTGATACAGGCGGCAGAGTTACACTGCCACACTGTTTCGTATGATAAGTGTGCCAGCCCCATTATATAATCATATATTGGTTGCCTTGTATGACATGCCAGATTGTGCAGTTGCCATTATTCTCTTTGTCGCATCAGAGACCCCATATGCTGGATGTGTTTTTATCTGGCAGCATTAAACAGTTTCTGTTGGTGCTATTAATGTTCTCCATGTTTTTCTGAAATATGTTCTTCACATCTTGTAAAAAATGTTTATTTACATATGTTGAGTATAAATATGCTACCCATACAAGGTAGAAAAAAAAAACCAAACAAACATACAAACAAAAGGCAAACTCTCATTTGTTGTGTGAAAACAAATTCTCCATTTGTTGTTTAAGAATACATTCTCTATTTGTTGTGTAAAAACAATTTCTCCATTTGTTATGTAAAAATGTTCTCAACATGTGTAAAAGCATGTCCTCATGTTGTGTAAAAGTAAATTCTCCTTACCCTGTGTAAAATTATGTCCTCCACATACCACGTCAGAACGTATCCTTTACATGTTACATATGATTGTGATTGTGACGGTTTTTAAAGAATGTGACACATTCATACACTATGTGACTAGTGACAACATAATGAGATTAAATATACGCTATAAACAAACACATAAATGACACATACATCATGAAAACAACATGCATTATAAACACCAAAACAAGCACAACACACTCATCTGAGTAATTCTAAAAACTCAAAATATGTTGTTTTTTGTTTCATTAAAAAGTCCATTTTTACACAAGTCAAAACGTCAAAAACAATTTTTTTTTCACTACAGGCTCAATAACTTTCAGGACAATTTCAAGACAAGGTCAATGTATTCATGACAAGGGTCAATGATTTTTCAACTTGCTCATAAATTTGGTGTGGTTGTCAATCTGAAAGACAAAAGAAGAAAAATAAATCTGTTCTTGAAGCAAATCTCTGATCAGGGCACAACATTTTAACAAAAGTCTGCTAGCATATTTATAAATTCATTTATACTTTTCACTAGCCTGCTCATTTGCCACAGTTACAAAAAATTAATAAATAAGGTCTGAGCAGTTTGTCTCATCATCTTCATACAACTAGCACAAAAAGTCAATCTAGAAATGATTAAATAACTTGAATAAATAACATTCTCTCTCTAGTACAGTGGTTCTCAGTTCTCTAGCACAGTGGTTCTCAGTTCTCTAGCACAGTGGTTCTCAGTTCTCTAGCACAGTGGTTCTCAGTTCTCTAGTACAGTGGTTCTCAGTTTTGAGTTTACGAGCTCCCTAAGCAACCCACAAGCTGTCAGGATCTACTTTTGGAACACTGAGCTCGCTAACGATCTATCTTGGTAAAATCACGTCTGTTTTCAGAGTATTTGACACCTGGAATAAGTGCAGAATATGTGTAACTTTATCTCTGCTGTAAAATCTTTTTTTCCCATTGACATAAGCGGTGGAAACTTAAAACTAAATATTTTATCAAGTTACTTTAATTCAATGAAAAGATCACTTTCTACCTTATGCAGCTCATGAATAGTGAATTTTAGTCAGCTAGCTTGCGGGGGTTTTCATTGAGAATGCGGTAAAAGTACCTTTAATCATGGGGACACTGTGCTTTTAAGTGCAGGCAGAAGAGGGTAAAGGTAGGTAAAGGATTCCGTTACACGCCCATTGCAGCATATTGAGAATATGGTGTTAAGCCCATATTTTCTTGACCATCGGCACACTAGGGGTGATGTGGTAAGCATCACGCCAGGCAGAAGAGGGCTAGGCTGAGATTTACCTAGATTTTTAAAAACATTTCTCCCCTCTCCGTCACCTATAGATCTACAAAATTGAACCCATGTGATTTATCAGTATATTTTGGTTGCCGACCTCTGCCCTAGTAGTACGAGAAGTTTGTCAAGGGGGAATATTTGGTCAATAACTATATTATCCTATTGAAACATTCCAAAATCAATTTCAAGTTATAACACCTATCTCTGTGAATCAGGATTCTCAGTCAAATGTAAAGCAAGAACCAGATGGGTGGCTGAACATTATATGCGGGTACCTCTTTCAAAAAAAGGTACCAAGAATAAAACTTCTGGTTGACAAGGAAAAGAATCAAGGGTCTCACTAATTTAGTTGCCATGCTCTGATAAACATTTAACAGTTTATGACACTAAAATATGTTATGTACCGAAACGAAAAATTAATTAATCTTGTTTCTTTATTTTTGTATGTGCAGATGCGTGATAAACTCTATAATTTATTTCCTTCACATGCCGACTAGGGCCCTGTATAGTTTCGAGGGTCTCTGAAGAGACAAAGAAAGAACAGGACTTCTACAAAGCAGCTAATATGAGCCTTTGCACGAGGCTGGCAATCTTGTCACGTAAAACAACCTGCCACAGGAACCACAGCTTCAAGAGCATTTAAATGCTTTGTGCAGGCTTTCTGTGGGACCAGCTGCAGTGGTGACTCCATGCTCCACAAGGAACACAAAGGAAAATGATGGTGATGATATTGAGTTGGTCATAAAGCAAATGGGGCACAAGAACCAAATAAGACTGGGTACATGGACAGTATATGTCAGCCAAATATACAAGCACATCACGGACATTCAGTGTCTACCAATAAAATCACCTGCGCTTGGAAAACAATACATAACTCAGAAGCAACTTTTAGAGGAAATATACTTGTAAAGAAAAAACCTTATTCACGTGTCAAAAGTCAGTCCGAAATAAAAAAATTATCCACAGCACTTCCATTCAGTGGTTTACGGTAATGTTCAGAATATAAATACAACATAACATGAATGTTTATATACAACTCGCTACAAGCTGTCCATAGTGATTGGGTTTCATGATGTTGCTACAGAATTATCTCAAAGCAAAAGGACTTTGTTAAAGACATCCAGTGCCGAGACATGCTTCCTTGCTATTTCACTTATAGCACAAATTTAACAAGTAATCATGACACTCACAAAAGTAATCTGATGTGCTTGTGTTCCCATAATATGATACTACACACTTCCAATGTTAACACAGACCCCATTATATAACTTGAGATTATAAAGTGATCCCACCATTAACAATGTCAGACTTGAGATTATAAAGTGATCCCATCCTTAGCTGTGACAGTACTGAGATTATAAAGTGATCCCATCCTTAGCTGTGACAGTACTGAGATTATAAAGTGATCCCATCCTTAGCTGTGACAGTCCTGAGATTATAAAGTGATCCCATCCTTAGCTGTGACAGTACTGAGATTATAAAGTGATCCCATCCTTAGCTGTGACAGTACTGAGATTATAAAGTGATCCCACCATTAACTGTGTCAGCTTTGCAAGATTGGGACTCGTAACTCATCACTAAGTGTGACAGACATGCAAGGTTTAAAAAAAAAAAAAAAACGGGTTTGTGCCTTGACTAGTGAATGAACTTGCCATAAGCACTGTAAGCTAATAAGCTGGCAATGAGAGAGTGGAGAGAAAACTAGAAGTGTTACCTCACACAAAAGAATAATGATTATCTATAGCACGGCTGTGGAGATTTTGAGCTTGTGTCTGCTCGCGTACTATATTCTCAATGGAGGAGGTTCGAGCCCGCACTGACCCACTTATAATCATCACATCCCTACCTCCTTCATGGGGAGATGTGGCCAGGGAACTCCGTCCATGACTGTGATGTGTAGCAGAGCCACCTCTTGCCCTTGGGGAACCATGTGTGTGAGAGGTGCTCGGGGTCCGTGGTCTTTCAAATGACATAACAAAGTCACTCAATGTCACATCAGATGAGCCGCCTGACTCGAGGGGAATGGGATGAGTACGGAAATGCTCAAGCATGTCAAAGATGGTCTCAAACCAAAGATGTTGCACCCGGCACCTAGCCTCATTGCTGATTGTCATCCTCAGATGCTGGGGATTAAGATAACACACAGTCAACAGTGTGGTGAAATGTTTATATCCATAAGACAACATAAAGTCGCAAGTGGAGTGAATAACTGACATCCATTAGACAACAGTCATCAGTGGGTAAAATGTTCATGTCCAAAGACTACAAAGTCATCAATGAGGTGAAAAGTTTATGTCCTTAAGGCAACACACAGTCACTATTGGGGCAAACAGTTTCTGTCCATAAGACAACATATACAAATAAGGCGAAATGTTTACGTCTATAAGACAACACAGTCATCTATGAGGTGAAAAGTTTATGTCCTTACAGCAACATACAGTCACTATTGGGGCAAACAGTTTCTAATCATAAGACGACATACAAATAAGGTGAAATGTTTACGTCTATATAAAAATGAGGCAGGCATCTTTTGTCAGTGTCATACAAAATCCCATCAGACTACCCCTTATCCTCACATCATCAATGATCCTTTATTAATTTTAGTTCTTGTATACTGTTTTACTATACTGTGCAATTCTCTAGGTCTGTCTGTTCTCAACATCTGTTCAACAGTTATGGATGAGTTGCATGCTTGTAAATAATCTAATATTAGTTTTCTCTGTTGTTCATACTTCCTACATTTTAGTAGGAAATGCTCTATATTTTTTTGTCTTATCAGTTCAATTCTTACACAACTCATGTATATTGGTTTGTTGTTTCCTAAGAGTATATATTATCCATCATGCATTATTCTATCTCAGTGTGTGACTAATCCATCTCTATTTTCTTGCCCCAATTTGTAGATCTTTTATTTAATCACCAAATATTTCATTTTCTTATAAAATCTTGTCATTTAATGATTTCTCATCCTTTTTCGGATTCAATACCCTTTAGCTCTCCAAGGAGCATAGGCCTTCAACAAACACAAGCCAAGTCTTCCTGTCCTGTGCCATCTGCTCAAGTTCTTTCCATGTTTTCCTCATCATTTTCACCTCTATTTCGAGTTCTCTTCTCCGTTTTTTGGTCTACCTCTGCCTCTCTTTCCCTGTGGATTCCAGAACAAGGACTGCCTTGTAATGCTATCAACAGGTTTCCTCAATGTGTGTCCTATCCATCGCCAGCGTCTTCTTCTCAACTCTTGTTCCACTGGCACTTGTCTGGTTCTTGTCATCAATTCCACATTTGTGACTTTGTCATACCATTTCAGTCCTTCTGTTCTACGCAAGCACCCGTTTATAAAAGTCTGTAGCTTTTTGGTTGTTGTTTTTGTTGTTCTCCATGTCTCAGAGCCATACAATAGGACTGACTTGACATTTGAGTTGAAGATTCTTATTTTCGTGTTAGACTTGATTTCTCTTGTTCTCCATATGTTTGTTTTTCGGATGCTATATAAAAATGGCTGCAATTTTTTTTTGTTTTAGCTAACTTTGGTAATTTTCTATATCTCTAAATATACAGAAGTTGTCACTCTGGTGTAAGATACAGTAGCAATTTAATAAATAAAGATCGTTTAACCTGTACTTGCAAAATAGAGAAAAAGTGTGAAGAAGATTCAAGAATGGAAACAGATAATGGAGACAAAACAAAACATCTGACAACAAGCTAACAAAAGAAAGGTCACATTATTAAGCTGAAACTGTAATTAGGTAATAAAGTAGATCAGTGTAAGCCCCATGTCGTTCTGGGGGGTGGTGGTGTTTCCTCTTATGAGACAAAGAAAGAATAGTACTGCCCCCTCAACATCATACAAGGTGATTAATATGAGGTTGTGCATGAGGCTGGCAACCCCATGATGTAAAAAGAACTGCCACAGGAACCATTGCTGCAAGAGCATGTGAGTGCTTTGTCCTACACAGAGAACTAGCTGCAGTAGTTGCCCCTTGATCCCCATACAGAAACTGATGGTGGACACCAATGTGTTAATAAAATGCTTGCTAGTTATTGCCAGGAGGTGATTCTTATATTTAAGATCAGAATTCAACAAGACAAAAGTAGTTTTATTTTAAAAAAGAAACAGGAAATGAAGCCTTGAACTGATAACACAAACCATAATGTTGTATGCCAAAGACAAGTCAGAAGGAAATGAAATCTGGCGAATCAGAAATTATATGAAACAAAAATACTTTGTGATTTGGGAACATAGTATTTCACCAAGAATATCAAATTCAGACTTTGGACCATCACAAGATGAAGTCTCCATTGCATCCTTCCAAGTGAAGAATAAGAAGAAATATCAAACGTGTCCTGCGAAGAACTGGAAAAGAAAACAGAGTTGAAAACCATGACCTACATCCACGCAAGAAAAGATAAAGCTGACAATAATAAATTTAAAGATCTTTACAGTTATGTCATTATAGAATAGCGGCAATGAAGAATAGAAATTGGATATCTGACCACAATGAAAATATACCATAAAATCAAAAAATGTTATATAGAAAAATATCCTGTTCAACTCTCCGATTGGTTATAGTTAGAATTTCATTATCATCACTCCTCATACCATGGCAACTAGTGATAGGACCAAAAAAAATGCGTGTACATCTCGTCTAACGGCTGAATAGGCTAGAAACTTGTTTCAACATTTGACCGATAGATCTAGCGACGAGGACAAGAGTGAAAATGGTGTGCACATTGTTTGAAATAGTGATTTTGATAGAGATGGGGCGCAAGCAGTTACAATTGTGAAAATGTTGCAAGTCCTCGGCCATCGGACAGCCGTTAAATAGCAACAACCAATATTAGAGTTATAAATGGTGCTTATTGTAATAGTATATTCATTTATCTTTAAAATGACGTGTAATTCAAAAAAATATGTAAACAATTACGAAAACTACAGCTTACTTTGTGCAAACACCTACAGGATGAAAATGGGAAAAAAATTTTATTCGGCCACAGTGTGTTTTTCAATTCGGTAGTTAATGTGTTAATAAGGCAACTTTGATATAAGTCAGTGAAGTATGCCCCTGTAAGATAAACCAAGTATGTTCCTGTGATACACGTCAGTGAAGTTTGCTACTGTGAGATAAACCAATGAAGTATGCTTCGGTGAAGAAGTCAGGGACACATGCACCTGTAAGATAAGTCAGTGAAGAAGCCCTTCTGAGGTAAGTCATCAGCACATGCCAATTTGAGATATGCCAGTGAAGTATACCCCAGTGAGACAAGTCGGTGCAGTTTGCCCATGTGAGATAAGCCAGTGAAACACACCCAAGTGAGATAAGCAAGTGGAGGCCATTAAGAGTAAAGCTAACTAGCCATCTTTGCCTTACCTTTGCTCTACCTTGGAAGTTAAAAGTGAGTACGTATTCCCCAGCTCGTGTCTCACTCTTGCGCACGAGAAACACTCCATGTCCAGATGGCCCTTGCTGCAACACCAACTGGGCAGCCTCTGCACGAGACAGGGTTCCATGAAACCATGGATAATCCCGCAATACTCGGTCGACACCACCCTCACCATCTTGATTTTCTTGATGGCTCAGATCTGCTGCATAAGTCACAAAATAATGGGGGTCAAATACAAAACAACAAAATGAGGATGGCATCTTGTGTCATGGTAAAATAAAACAGCCTTCCAGTAATCTCATGTATTCTTCATACAACAACATACACTACAAATCACCATCATCTATTTTTTTCTTTTCTTTTTGTTCATCAGAGCATAGCTGTTGCTCTCCACCAGTTACTAATCTGGGCCACCTTCTTCATTTCCTTGCACACAAAGTTTATTTTGCTTCGGCTTCCTCTTCTATGGTTCTTCTGCCTCCCCACGCTTTTTCTCCCTTGTGGGGTCCAGTAAAAGAATGTGTGGCAAGATGTTCCCTTAAAGGATGTTTTATCCATCCTTCTTTCTCTCTGCTGTTTCTCACTTACAGTTTGTTGTTTGGAGCAACCAAAGTACCACACTATAATTTTTGTAAACGCATGAAATTCTCCATATACTCGCTTAAGTCGAATTTCACTTAGTTTCTGAAGGTCCCCACCATATGTCTTCTTTGGCTTTGTTAAAAACTCTGGTTAATTCTGATAACTAGATTTTTAGTATAAGTCGAGGTAATTTGTCTGTCCCAACTGAAATTTGGACTCGCATATGTAGAAGTTCTGCCTTCATCGCCTAATTTACAGTACTACATAGCCTACCAAATCATTTTTTAGGTGAACAGGCAATAACAGGTTAATAAATGTCCCAGTTTCCGTCAGTACTCAATGCTAACATTCATTAAACCAGCAAGCATGTAATCAGGCAGACAGAGCAAACACTGGTTCACCTCAGTTTGCGAGAAAAGGGCTTGTGTTAAACTCTGGATAGCAACAGGACATATTTGACATCTAAGATAAAAGAATGGAACCCAAGGCCTGTGAATAGTAAATAATAAACATAAACCAGTATTTGGAAGGCACTCGTAAGAAAGAAGGAAGGAAAACACTAGACTACAGGTAGGTCTTACATCTGCTTACTTGTCCTGCAATAGTTATCGCTCTAGGAATCCGCGTCAGAACCGCTAACAGAGCACGCAAAAATACTATGCCAAAACGCTATTCAAACACATTTTTTTACTTGCTACTAGCAATTAATTTGACACTACATTTTAGGCTTTGCTAAATTGCTTTTAAAACCTTTAAAAGATGTAGAAATTAAAATTTAAAATCAAAATACTTGTTTCTGAATGGTTAAAAATCAACTTTGTAGAATCAACCACAACAAAGATGAGAGAAGATCCCATAAATGCACTATCAACAACTAAAACCATCTACACTGCACACAAGCTCCTAGTTTGGAAACAATATCGTTTCCCTGAAATGATAGAAAACATTCCTGGAATTGAGAGAAAGAAGAGCCAGATTGCAACAGAAAAAAAAGCCATAATGACTAAATACATAGAGAAACATTACCCAAACAACATCTGGACCCATGCACACACAGATGAATCAGCAACAAATGCAAAAGAAGATTTAGGTGGAGGAGACTTTCTGAGCTTAAGCACTGGTACACAAAAAAAGCTGTCAGTGGCAACAGGACAATTCTCAAGCAACTTCAAAGAAGAGGCCTTGAAAACTGCAGCAGAAGTTCTAATGACACAGGAAAGCACAGATAGACAAGTTGCTTTCTTCACGGATGCAATCTCAGTTATTGCAACGCTGAAGAGCTGGAAGAATGGCAGACCTGGATGACTTAAGAGTAATACTTCACAAATTATGTCAGCGATTCAAAAGAGTTGTAATACAATGGATCCATCTCATTGCAACATCCCCGGCAATAAATAGGCTGACAGATTGGTAAAGAAAATTTGAAAGCTATCTCAACCTGATACAAACATAACATTTGAAGAGGCAAAGACTTTTATCAGAAGTAGATCAGGAACTAATGGGATTCACAGCATCCAGGCCACCAAAAAAAAAAAAAAAAATGATGCATAATGCCAGCTCAGCAGAAAAGAACAAGTACTTATCTTCAGTCTCCATATGGGCCACAACACAATGGGACACCATCTATTCAAAAGGCTAAAGATATGCACTACCAATGAGTGTGACTGTGGCACAGATAAAATGATTGCTGAACATCTGCTTCAAAAATGCCCAACATACAAGGAACAGAGAATGCACTTATGGCCGTCACCAGTACCATTCCAGTACAACAACCAACAAATGTAAAGTGTAACAATCACACAATAAGGTAAGACCATCTCATAGCAGCAGTGCAGACTAAAATAACATAAATAACACATAAGGAAGGGAAACCTGAGGCCTGTAAACAGTAAATTAATATTAGACAAACATAAAGGTATGTTTTCAGGCACTCGTAAGAAATAAAGAAGTAGAACACTTGGACAACAGAAAAACAACAGACATGAGTGGCTTACCCAGGGTTCGAACCCCGTACCTTCCGTACGACAACTCCGCCTAGCTATCAAGCGAATCACACTGACCCCACGGCCAGCTAGGCATCCCCAAAAAAGGATGCTTTTACTGACCATTTATCAGTATGAAACACAAGATAACACCGGAAGTATACAGTGGGCAACTCAGCCCCCCAATGACGCAATCACTTCTGTTGTTCCCCTATTAACAGTATGTGTCAGTCCAAACAAGACAAAGACCTTGATACTGGGTCCAGTAAATAGTAGAAGACTTAAGGACAGTAGTATAGAACAGAGGGTAGGTTTCTGGTATTGTATAAACATAAATAACACATAAGGAAGGGAAACCCGAGGCCTGTAAACAGTAAATTAATATTAGACAAACATAAAGGTATGTTTTCAGGCACTCGTAAGAAATAAAGAAGTAGAACACTTGGACAACAGAAAAACTGTATACTTCCGGTGTTATCTTGTGTTTCATACTGATAAATGGTCAGTAAAAGCATCCTTTTTTGGGGATGCCTAGCTGGCCGTGGGGTCAGTGTGATTTGCTTGATAGCTAGGCGGAGTTGTCGTACGGAAGGTACGGGGTTCGAACCCTGGGTAAGCCACTCACGTCTGTTGTTTTTCTGTTGTCCAAGTGTTCTACTTCTTTATTTCTTACGAGTGCCTGAAAACATACCTTTATGTTTGTCTAATATTAATTTACTGTTTACAGGCCTCGGGTTTCCCTTCCTTATGTGTTATTTATGTTTATACAATACCAGAAACCTACCCTCTGTTCTATACTACTGTCCTTAAGTCTTCTACTATTTACTGGACCCAGTATCAAGGTCTTTGTCTTGTTTGGACTGACACATACTGTTAATAGGGGAACAACAGAAGTGATTGCGTCATTGGGGGGCTGAGTTGCCCACTGTATACTTCCGGTGTTATCTTGTGTTTCATACTGATAAATGGTCAGTAAAAGCATCCTTTTTTGGGGATGCCTAGCTGGCCGTGGGGTCAGTGTGATTCGCTTGATAGCTAGGCGGAGTTGTCGTACGGAAGGTACGGGGTTCGAACCCTGGGTAAGCCACTCACGTCTGTTGTTTTTCTGTTGTCCAAGTGTTCTACTTCTTTATTTCTTACGAGTGCCTGAAAACATACCTTTATGTTTGTCTAATATTAATTTACTGTTTACAGGCCTCGGGTTTCCCTTCCTTATGTGTTATTTATGTTTATACAATACCAGAAACCTACCCTCTGTTCTATACTACTGTCCTTAAGTCTTCTACTATTTACTGGACCCAGAATAAAGGTCTTTGTCTTGTTTGGACTGACACATACTGTTAATAGGGGAACAACAGAAGTGATTGCGTCATTGGGGGGCTGAGTTGCCCACTGTATACTTCCGGTGTTATCTTGTGTTTCATACTGATAAATGGTCAGTAAAAGCATCCTTTTTTGGGGATGCCTAGCTGGCCGTGGGGTCAGTGTGATTCGCTTGATAGCTAGGCGGAGTTGTCGTACGGAAGGTACGGGGTTCGAACCCTGGGTAAGCCACTCACATCTGTTGTTTTTCTGTTGTCCAAGTGTTCTACTTCTTTATTTCTTACGAGTGCCTGAAAACATACCTTTATGTTTGTCTAATATTAATAGACTAAAATAACAGCCCTGCATTTTTCAGGACGTCTAGACAATGGCAACTTCTTTTCCCATTTTTCTCCATTGAGACACCACTGCAGCCACAGCAGTAGTTTCTGTAGCAATATGTTTTACCTGATGAGGTTGCCAGCCCCTTACACAGCCTCATATTAGTCACTTCTTACCCTAAAGTGCAGCATACCTATTCATTCTGTCAACTTACAGACTACCCCGGGAACAATATGGGACATAACAAAGACAACAACAACAACAAAATTTACTGCTTTTAACTAAGTAACACAGAAGTCCCAACAAAAGTAATGTTAACAGACAGAAAATATATAAACAAACAACAGTATCATCATGATAATAGCTGGCTACTGATATTACTACTTTACTAGTTCTCACCAAATGCATTCTCTGTTCTAGGTGAGCCCCTCAAATCACCAGCACTAATATTCTGTACATGAGGGGGGCTGTTGTGGTCCATATGAATCATGCTCCAAGGTCGCGGTGAAGGAAGTGGAGGGACTGTGGGTGCGCTGCTTCCTAGGCTGCCCTGGGAAGAACTTCGCTGTTGAGATGTAAGCTGTCCTGAGTCTGAAAGAACAGTTTCATCAGCCAATCACAAAGTTTTATCAATTTAACCAACCATAACAACTGATCCTCAAATATCACACATTAACCAATCATTAGTCAAACAGCATTGTTGTCCCGTGGTACTTCCCAGGGGGTCTCTAATGAGGTGAAGAAAGAATAGCACTACTACTCCCTCAGTCATGTCACACGAGATGACTAATATGATGTGCATGGGGCTGGCAATTTCATCTTGTAAACCAATTGCTACAGACACCATACTACAGGAGCATGAAAAATCTCGGAGCAGGCTTCCTACAAGGGAGCTGCAGATGTGGATTCATAAGGAACGAAATGGAAAATGATGATTGTTAAACAAAATTCAAATAATTTGTGTCAGTTCAATCAGCTATGTTCAAAATATTAAACAGTTCAATCAGCTATGTTCAAAATATTAATCAGTTCAATCAGCTATGTTCAAAATATTAATCAGTTCAATCAGCTATGTTCAAAATATTAATCAGTTCAATCAGCTATGTTCAAAATATTAATCAGTTCAATCAGCTATGTTCAAAATATTAATCAGTTCAATCAGCTATTTTCAAAATATTAATCAGTTCAATCTGCTATGTTCAAAATATTAATGTTCAATCAGCTATGTTCAAAATATTAATCAGTTCAATCAGCTATGTTCAAAATATTAATCAGTTCAATCAGCTATGTTCAAAATATTAATCAGTTCAATCAGCTATGTTCAAAATATTAATCAGTTCAACCAGTCACAAAAGATTCATTTGCCCATGCTATCCACCAAAACAGTTAACAAATTCAAGTCCACCAAATAACCATTATTTCAGCCAGCCATAAAAAACAAAACTAATTAGTTCAAACAATTAATAACAGTTCAATCAGTAAAATTACAAACGTACCATTAGCTAAGTCACTAAGAAGCTCATTAATTCAATCAGCAAATTTCATAAATCAATCAGTCAGATAAATGTTCATCATGACAATACATTTAGCTAATTGTATAGCTAAAAACAACTTGAGAAAACTAGGTTTTTTCCCAAGTGGCACCTGCTATGTTCTGACGTAGCTCACTCTTTTCAACCATTAACCATATGCATGGAAGTGGTCAGTAATATCAGGACACCTTCTTGTACATTGTGATATATCTCCTGATTGTGCACGCTTTTTATACCATTATGTATTATTTCTCAATGAATGTGCTTTGTTACTTTAGTTAGTGTTATAGGCAACAAACTATGAAAACTTGGAAGTCTTATGTGATTAATTATTTTCCTCGTACTGGGTGGGAAGTATCTTTGTGGCGTTTTTAAATTTCATAATGTAGCAAAACTTCCCACCCAATAGTTTCCCCAAACTTTAGTCATTCATACGCCAATAACATGATTTCTGCAATATCGATATATCATCCATGCCAGACATATAGGAACATTTGCTAAAAAGAAGAGAAAAACACAGAAGAAAGAAAAGGGAGACCCTGGATCACACAGAATGGAAGGCATTTGTCTTTACTTTATATGTCCCCTTAGAATGATAAGAAGCAGATGGCACTGTCCCTACCTTTTCTTTCTATAGATCCTGAAGGAGCTGTTGGCAGTCTTGGTCTCCTATGTATCACAAAAAAATAAAAACAAAACATGATACTGATATATTAATATACGATGTAAGCAAGACAGCTCAACATGTAGGGTGCAGCACTGCCCTTATCGGTTCAATACCAGTTTTTAAGACTCGCTTAAACAAAACAAGCAAAAGTAGTGCATTCTTTTCTCTGCCACTCTTTTTTTTTGTCCTATGTGAAGCATAGGGCCACAATTGTTGCTCTTTACAGATTATGTTTTGAGTCATCTTTTTCAACTCTGCCCATGATTTCTGTTTACCTTCATCTACACCACTGTTCTTCAGTTTTTCTATGGCTTCCCAACTTTTTTTCTCATCCCTTGTGGGTTCCAGTCAAAGGCATGTTTGGTTATTCAGGGTGGCTGTTTCCCAGAGGGTATTGTCCTATCACTCTCTATTTTTTCTCTTTACTCTCCAGTTGCGTTGACTGTTGTCTGATTCTGCTCCACAGGTCTGCGTTTGTTAACTCATCTGGCTATTTGATATACTGGATGCAAAGGAGGCTGCTGTTAGTGAATGTCAGTAGTCATGACGTGATATGATACAATTCACACTGTAGATAGTCAAGTGGAAGTCACCATTTGATATACTCAATATTTACCAAGATCTGATCCATATTTCACATAGGCACGAGCGTTCCTTGTTTGTAATCACAACTGAAAAAGCATTTTTCCCAAAAATGCCCGATGTTTACACTGTGTTGCTTCTTTGTAAAGCTTACATCCTAACCCTTATCCACATTTACTCCTGCCCACCTATATTCGTTTTATAGCAGAACTCATGCATCTGTACAATAAATAAGTAAATGGGTTTAATTCCTACATGCAGAATCATTGAACAAACAACAGCTAGTTAGACCTAGCTTGCTTAAGAAGATATCCAGTGACCCGGATCTGTGTTTTAACGCAGGTAAAGTTATTTCCAACTCCGCCAATGCCGGTCCCAAGCCCGGATGAAAAAGGAGGAGGGCGGCCTGCATGGAGGCCGTAAGGAGGCAGCCCCTCCACCATGCAAAGGCACAACAGGCCAATCACCTGTTTGCTTTAAATCACGATTACTAGCAACACAAGAGAGAAAACCGGACGGATTCTAAAGGCGACGAACTGGAACGGACTACGACTTATGGAACTTGGAACACAAGAAGTATAAATGGGAAGGAAGAGGAGCTGGTGGAAGAGATGAGGAAAGCAAAATTAGAAATCCTGGCTATAACGGAAACAAAGAAAAAAGGACAAGGAGTTATGGATCTCGATGGCAACACGCTGCTCTACAGTGGTGTACCCATGTCTGAAAGAGCTAAAGGGGGCGTGGGTTGCATTGTGGCCCAAAATCAAAGAGATAGTATCAAGGGATGGAACTTTGTCTCGGAGCGCATTATGGTTGTTAAACTAAAAGAAGGAGAAACCATAGTCAACCTGGTCATAGTGTATGGGCCAAATGAGGATGAGAGAGCAGAGGTCAAGGAGGAATTCTTCGAGCTGCTTTAAAGGACAGTGGATGACTGCCTAGATGAAGTTATCATGCTCGGAGATTTTAATGCCAGAGTTGGAAACGACCATGCTAGATGGGGTGGAGTTATCGGAAGATATGGAGAAGATACTCTCAATGACAATGGAAAGCGACTCCTTAGATTCTGCAGTGAGCAGAATCTGATCATTACAAACACAAAGTTCCCCCATAAGCACATACATGCATACACTAGATGTGAACCAACAAAGAATGAGAAGTCAGTGATCGACTATGCCATTGTTCGGAGAAGCTCATTCAAATATGTCCGAGATGCTAGAGTCTGGAGGGGGCCAGAGATTGGAAGTGATCACTACCTGCTAACAATCAAAAGAACAACTGATAGAGTTGCTCAGCCTAGGAACTGCCCAACATCACGCAAGAAACCAAGTAAACGAGCAGGAGAAATGAGCATTAGGACCTACAAGCTGAGAGAGCCAGAAATTAAGACCAGATATCAGGGGCTTATTGCTGCAGTGGTGAGAAACACAGAAGAACAACCTGATGACTTGGAAACCCTCTGGATTAAATTCAAGGATATCATAAAGACAGCTGCTGCAGAAGCGTGCGGTGAAGTCCGACTTGGGAACAAGAGAAAGAGGACACCTTGGTGGACAGAGGAAGTCAAAGAGAAAATAAGAGAGAAGAAAATGGCATGGAAATAATACTTAGGAGCTAAAAACACAACAGGACAAATGGAAAAATATAGAGAATATGTGACACTCAGAACAGAAGCAAAGAATAAAGTGCTAGCAGCAAAACAGAAGTCCTGGGAAGAATTTGGAGAAAAGCTAGAAAAAGATGCACAAGAAAACCAGAAATGGTTAAGTTCATGGGAGCATCAGGCGACCTATTACTCTTAAGGGTTTTACAGGCAGCGTGGTACAACAAGACAATACCAAAGGATTGGGAGATTGCCATCATAACACCAATTTTCAAAAAGGGTGACAATCGACAGTGTGGAAACCATAGAGGCATATCCCTTCTCAGTGTCCCTGGTAAAATCTACTCTAGAATCCTAGAGCAGAGACTCCGACGCCTAGCTGAGCCACAATTGGATGAGGTCCAGTGCGGATTCCGAGCAAACCGAAGTACTCAAGACCTAATCTTCACACTCAGACAGCTGAGTGAAAAGGCCCTTGAGTATAAGAGTGAGATGCATCTTTGTTTCATAGATCTGGAAAAGGTGTTTGACAGGGTCCCCTGGAGCAAACTTTGGGACTGTTTGGCAAGGAAGAATATTCCAGCACCTCTGATTCATGCTTTACAGAGCTTCTACAAGTCTTGCAGAAATTATGTGAGGACAGCAAACCATAAGTCGGAAGAGTTCAGGACCACCACTGGTGTAAGACAAGGTGATATCCTATCACCTTACCTCTTCATACTCCTTATGGACGATGTCATCAAGGCATGTAAGGAGAGAACAAGAAAGTATTCAGTGGGGTACTGGAAGATGAGACAGGTCTATATTTCGGAGCTGGCATTTGCTGATGATGTTGCCCTGATTGCTAAATCAGAGGCACATCTCCAATCCAACCTGCAAGTCTGGAAGGAAGAGCTGGAGAAGAGAGGGATGGTCATAAGCAGCTCTAAAACAAAATCCATGGTGATATCACGAGAAGAAAGAAAACATCAGATTAAGCTGGGAGAACAGGTCCTGGAGCAGGTCGACCACTTTAAATACCTCGGAGCTATTATAGACCGAAAGGGAGGCATCAAAGAAGAGTTGGCCACTCGAAAAGCAGCAGCTGGAAGACTTTTTCAGGCCATAAATCGAGGATTCCTCAGCAAGAGAGAGGTTGGTAAGAAAACGAAGATGGCTGTATACCGCTCCACCTATGTCCCAGTCTTGACATATGGATGCGAGTCATGGGCAATGACTACAACCCATAAAAGCCAGATCCAAACCTCAGAAATGAGGTATCTGAGGAAGGTGGTTGAAGTAACAAGAAGAGACATGGTACGCAACCAGATGATACGCCAAGGCCTTAAATCCTACCCCCTGCAGACCCAAGTAGAACAGTCCCAATTAAGATGGTTTGGCCATGTCTGCAGAATGGGAGAAGATCGGATACCACGACAAGCATGGGAAACAAAGAGCCAAGGATCCAGACCCCGAGGACGACCCAGAGTCCGCTGGGAGGACAACATTAGACAATCTTTGAAGGATCGAGGACTAGAATGGAACCAGGCCAGGAGGAAGACAGCCGATAGGATAGTCTGGCGCTCTCTCTTCCAAACCTCTACACCTCACGGTAGAAGGGGAACGACTAAGTAAGTAAAGTTATTTCCATGCTATGCCATTTTGACGGGAAATACTCCAGAAGTCCAAAAGACTGTCTTGAGATATTCAGAAAGGGTACTTTACAGTAGACATGACTAAAATATGAACTAAAATTAAGCTGTGTGAACTGTGAAATTATTAAATTAACTAATCATGAAAAACAATGTGTGAGAGTTGTTAAATAAACTTTCAAGAACTAACAACAACAAAAACTTACAAAAAAACTAAAAACAGAATAAGTTTGTGAGACCTAATAGTGTACCTAACTTCTAAAAAAATAATTCATGTAGTAACCTAGTGAGAATTACAAACCTGAGAACTAATCATCAAACAAAACTTTTCACTGGGTACCATTTAATTTAGTCTTCTGATCAAAATGAAAACTGGTTTTAATTCTATGTTGTGTTTCTGACTTAAGTCGGAAAAGAGTGCATCACTAAAATGACAAAAAAATCTTCAAAAACATTTCAGTTTTCCTAAACCTGTACTTACTCTTTTCATTCACCATACATTTTTGATTTTGCAATTTCATGTCTGACGCAGGTGCCTTACTAACATCACTCGGTTGCCTTAACTTGCATGTTGTAAGAATTTTTCCATTACTATGTAACTGATCTTCTTCTTCTTCTTCTTCCTCGTTCGTCCTGAAAAGGACGTTGGTTGCGTTGTGTCTGTTTACGCCGGAGCTGTGATATCTGCACCTTTCGGTCGACACATCCGACTTCAGCACGGCAGTTTTTGGGACCGGGTTTTGCCTTCCCTCTGCGATCCCTACTCTCTCAGCCAGACTGCAGTGATGCAGACTGTTTCCAGGACCACCACGTGGAGGTGGAGTAGGGTCTTAGTCAGCTCTGGTTCGCTGACTCTGATGCAAGCAGTCAAGCTATGGGTCGCTGACTGCATTCTCTATTGCTGCATCTTTGGGTCCCGTAACTGATCTAAGGTTCTAATGTAAGTTAATACAGCTTGTCAAATGACGACTACCCACATCATTTTTATTTCTCTATTAATTGTTTATGTGTTTCTTAGTGACTCAAACGTTTTATCAAAATTGCATATCACCCCTTTAGTCATTTTGGCTTAGACAGTATGCCTATGTCATGAGAAAATCCTAGGTTATTTATACCTCTGTCCACAGCGACAAAATAAAATTTCAAGAACTACAGAATAAACTTGCAAAAATAAAAACAGGATTTGTGAGATCTAACAGTAAACGCAACATCTAAAAATATGCATGTAATAACCAAGTGAGATTTATGAAGCTGAAAATTAACCATCAAATAAGATGTTTAATAACCGTAAAATAAACTTTCACAACAACTTAAAGAGAATGAACTTGGAAAAAAAAAAAAAAAAAAAAAAACTAAAAACAGAATACATTTTTCAGGTCTAGGTTCTGAAACATGAGTACAATTATTTTGCAACAATTTTATGGTGAGCTTAACTTTTGATAACCAACAATAGAATGTAACTTGTCCAAACTAACTGAAGAATACAAAAGTGAGAACCCTAAGACATAAAGTACACAAACATTATGTGTGAATTAAAATTCATCAATACAGCCACAAACATAAAACACAACACAAAAATATAATCACTAAACTTTATCAACAGAGCCAAAGGCATAATTAAACCCAATTTGTATGCATGGAGGCATATCTGGAGTCATCCTTATATGACCGTCAGCTATGCACAATGCTACAATATACGTACGTGGAAGTGAACCTATCTGTGAGGCTAATTACACCCTCATTATGCATGGAGGCATATCTGGAGTCATCCTTATATGACCACCAGCTATGCACAATGCTACAATATACGTACGTGGAAGTGAACCTATGTCTGTGAGGCTAAATACATCCTCACTGACTTTTTAAATCATCCACACACTTCCAGGGATTCCCCCTGTGGTGAAACTTGTTGAGAACCCAGCATTGCACACTAAGCTTGGAGAAGTCATTTGAGCCTCAGACGTTATTCTTTGGCTTTGACTTGGTTGACTGCATGCAGAGGGATCTATGGACCCAGTGATAGGCAGTGGGAGCTGAGAAGTGGCTCTGTACAGGACGTAGCAATTCCTTGGGAGAGCCCAGAACCACAGCACAGTATTTTAGCTCTGCATTGTTGGAGAGCCCCCTTGGATAGTGGGGAATGCACAGTATGCCACACGCTTCTTACTCTTGGCTTGGGACCAGATGTGACGATCCTTTAAATGCCAACCATGTTGGAGAAACTGGAGCTCATGACTTCAACTCAGCACGTTTCGGACTGGCAGAAAAGCCACAGGAAAAGCCTAGATCTACAGTGTAGATAATACCAAGGAGTCTTCAACTTGGTATTGGCTGCAAAAGAGCAAGAAGCTCAGCAGCCCTAGATAAACAACAACAAACCCAATGTGCCTCTCTTCATACTTTTCTAAATATTTCACAACCCTAGCTTAAACAAATACTAGTACTAATGTAAAGGTGAAGGTAGTCCCATAGCAGATACTGTCGCAGGGGTGTGAGGTGTTAGAGACTTCACTATACAAGGTCCAGCTTTTCTTCTAATGATGTGGGGGGTAACCAGTTCCTTTCCTTGCTGCCTTTACCTCCCCTAACTCAACAGCAGAATCATGTGATCAATTACAACGGGTAGAGCAGGTTTGTATCCCAATGGGCTGATCACCCGTTGGCTTGTCACACTGATTACGGAAACAGCGGCAGATGGATTAATCTGTTGTTGCCCTAAAGACGCCGCTAGGCGTGATGGGAAACTACAACAGAGAAAGTCAATCTGCTGTTGCCCTTAAGACGCCACAAGGCATGATGGCCTCTGACTGCTTGATCGGTCTTTGACTAAGGACGGAAGAAGAAGAAGAGCAGATTTGTAGGTTCATCAACAACAAAAAACTCACGTCTGCATAACGTAATTTTGTATACTATTATATGGTGTATTCTGCCTGGTGCCATAGCACACCAGGCAGACACTTGCAGCGCACCAATGTGCCATGGCAGACTGATTGCGGAGCACTATCTTGCGGCAATGTGTTGTCATCTACACTGGTCTTGAACTATATCCATAACACAGCGGGCAAAATACCAAAGAGCTCACTATGCACTGATGACTTAGTGTTGTGGGTAGCATAAGATAATGCCAAAACAGGAAACAGCAGGATGCAGAAAGCCTTACAAAAGCAAGACAAATTAACAACAAAAATGGCTACTAAATGTAAGACGAAAACTACATACATAATTTTCATGCTCTCAAACAAGGGACAAAAAGTCATGCTGAAACTAAATGGACATTAACTACAACAAGAAAAGAGTCCTACATGTCTTGAAATTACAATGGACAGCAGTCTAACATGGAAAAATCAAACTGAGAAGTGCCAACAAACAAGCTAGACAGTAAGCGACTGATGAAAAAATGTAGGAACTATTTGGGGTGTTGGCCATTAAATGCTGAAGCTGTTGTATGCAGAAAATGTTAGACTGGCATTAGAATATAAAATACCTGTCCAGGCAAATGATTCAAAATTCAACTTTGAAAAAACAGCCAGGATGGTAGAATCATTACGGAAGCAATGAAATCAACACCAATAAATGAAATGATCAAGGTAACAGAACTGCAATACATACAACAGCCTGGAAAAATTTGTAAGCCTCGATTCCACATCAGGTGACATGAGCAGCTGTCTTTCTTAGTTGGGAGTCACTTTTTTGGAATTGAATGATCTCAACTTAGTTTCAACAACCAAAAAGTTAGACTTTCATAACTCAGTGCTTGTGTAGCATAGAAAGATTGATGGTATGACAAGATGATGTGGAACTGATGACAAAAACCAAACAGGTGCTAGTGAAACAGGAAATGAGAAGACACTGACGACAGATATGACACACACTGAGAAAACCTGCTGATAATGTTACAAGACAATCCTTGTTCTGGAATTCCCAGGGTAAAACAGGAAGAGAGATAGAAAACTCATGGAGAAGAGACTGGAGACAAATTAAAGAGATGAGGAAAGATTTTACGCGGATGGCACAGGATAGGAGGGCTTGACTTGAATTTGTTGAATGCTTTGCTTCTTGGAGAGCTGAAGGGTACTGATGATGACGAACTTGGTTTCAGCCATACACTTACCTTGATAACAAAAGTGTTTTCTCTGTCTGGCATTTCCAGAGCAGTTGTTTCCCTGGCTTCAATGATGAGAAAACAGAACAAGCCTGTCCTAGGTTTTATGGACTGAAATACACAGACAAATGATATATTTTACTGAACATTCTTATCAAGGACTGAATTCTTGATTTATAGTAAATATTAAGAGCATAAACTATGTGCTTTACATAGCCAGACAGTAACTTATAGAACAAACAAACTTTATTTTTTCTTTTCAAAGGGTTAAGAATTGGGCACGCACATAAATTATATGCTCTACACTAGCTAGTCACTTATAGAACATAGATTATATGCTTTACACTAGCCAGACAATCACTTATAAGAGCATAAATTACATGTATATCCTTTATAGTTACAGTCGTACTGCCTCTTGTACAGTCATAAATCATCTTTCACAGAAATGACAACAAAGTATTATATCCAGACCTAAGGGTCTTTTATATTTGAACATGCGCCCTAATATAACCGACTAGGTTGAATGGGACGCGCCTCGCCAAAACGAGGCAAAACTTTATTTTTAAAAAATATATATATATCCTTTACATAGTCATACTGTCTCTTGTACAGCCATGAATCATCATCTTTCATTGAAATGACAACAAAGTATGATATCCTTTACATAGTCAGTCATACTGTCTCTTGTACAGTCATGATTCATCTTTCATAGAAAATGACAACAAAGTTAATGGGGGTTCCACATGGAGCATCATGTAACACTGGTAATGTCCAAATGTCATCAAGCTATTTTAAGCAAAGTTACAATTAAAGATGCAGTGACCACTGAAGCTCGGGATGTCAGGTCACTAGTGCAAGATGGAAACTCAGAAAGGGAAATAAATGTAAACTTATTAGGCCTATGTGAAATGTGATATATTCGAAGCAGGGGAAATATAAGGAAGGGAAACCCCGAGGCCTGTAAACAGTAAATTAATATGAAACAAATATAAAGGTATGTTATAAGGCACTCGAAGGAAATATTTCCTACGAGTGCCTTATAACATACCTTTATATTTGTTTCATATTAATTTAGGGGAAATATATTCTGATATGCATAAAATAATTTATTCCATAGGAAATAAACATGAAGAAAAGTCGGCATAATTTTAGATGGAGAAACAGCAGGAACATTGAAGGGATTTGAAGCAATATCAGGCAGAGTCCTATTAGTTACAATGAATGGAAGACCACTAGATATTAATTTTTTACAGGCATGTATGCCAACAGCGAACAGTACAGAGAAAAAGTAAAATTTCAGCAGATAAAGCAGGGTGTTAGGCTAGGATGTGTACTTTCACATGATCTGTTCATTCTGTGAAATTTTAATGAGATCCTCAGAGGACAAACCAGGATTATTAGTTGATAGACATAATACAACTTGAGATTTGCCAATGATTGTCTTAATAGCAAAAATTGTTAAAGAGTTGCAAGAAAAAAACTGATGCAATAGATTAAAAATAAAATACTTGTACTAAATAGCAACAAGAAAATATAATCTTGCCCTGGGTAGTCCCTGGGGGTCTCAGAGAAGATACAGAAAGAAAAGGAGTACTGCTCCCTCAGGAATGTCATAGCAGGCGACTAGCATGAGACTGGCGACTAGCATGAGACAGGCGACTAGCATGAGACTGGCGACTAGCATGAGACAGGCGACTAGCATGAGACTGGCGACTAGCATGAGACTGGCGACTAGCATGAGACAGGCGACTAGCATGAGACTGGCGACTAGCATGAGACAGGCGACTAGCATGAGACTGGCGACTAGCATGAGACTGGCGACTAGCATGAGACTGGCGACTAGCATGAGACTGGCGACTAGCATGAGACTGGCGACTAGCACGAGACAGGCGACTAGCATGAGACTGGCGACTAGCATGAGACAGGTGACTAGCATGAGACAGGCGACTAGCATGAGACAGGCGACCTTATCATATAAAACCAATTGCTGTAGAAGCCATCAGTACAAGTGCACATGAATGCTTTGATGCAGGCTTTCTCAAAGGGACCAGTTGCAATGTTGGCTCCATGCTCTATCAGGAGTAAATGGGGAAATAATGATAATGATGAATGGTCATCTTGAAGAAAAAAACTTCTTATGAATGAACCATCAAAATATATGAGACAGTTTGGAAACACGTCAACAGTTAAAATCTCTAGGCAAGTTAATAATACCAAATGGAAGATTAATCTAGGAAGTGAAGAGGAGAATGGCCTATGCAAATGCAGCATTCCATAAAATTAAAAGTATTTTATGCAACAATCTTTGTCAATAGATGTAATAAAGAGAATTCTTCAGTGTTATAGAACTGATGGCACGGTTCTAGAAGAAAAAAAAAACAGGTGGCAGCAGAAATGTGAACTTGATGAGAGGTCACAGCAACTGGTTTGAAAATACACCAATTATGAAAATAAAATTGACAAACAATAGCCAGATCATATCAATTACCATCATGGAAAATGATGATTTTGCTAGAGACAAGGTAAAGGCTCTTCACTATCAGTCATCACAGCCTTCAGGAACAATAAAAAACAATGAATTTACTTGCCAAAGCAGGAAGTAAAATCCAAACAGAAGACAGTACTATATGTGAAGAGATAACAGTAATATTCAGAAATAACTATACAGAAAAATGGCTTAACGAACACCCATAGTCCAATACATGGTGCGGAATGCTGGAGAGTTACAGAGAAGGAAATGTCGAAATTGTCCTCTTTTCACACAACATGCCTAAGAAAAATTCACAGAATCTTTTGGCCGAATACCATCACCAACCAAGATCTACTTACTCGGAGCAAGCAAGAGGACATGCACACCATCATAGCTGGTAGACGCTGGAGCTGGGTTGGCCATGTCCTCAGAAGAGACCCCGATGTCATCACAAGAACAGCTATGCTTTAGACCCCTGAAGGAAAACGAAAGAGAGGCCGACCAAAAACAACCTGGCGGAGGACTGTGGAGGCTGAGATGCAAAGAATGAACCAGAGTTGGGGCACTGTACGAAGGATGGCCGCCGACCGAGCAAAGTGGAATCAATTTGTTGTTGCCCTACAAGACGCCACTTGGCGTGATGGCCACTGACTGCTTTTGACGGTCGGCGGCTAAGGATCAAAGAAGAAGAAGATAGTCCAATACTGCAGAACCATACTATACATTACCAAGAATAGACCACGTGATAATTTTCAGACTAGAACTGACCACTGCAGACTCAGATACCATCTGTACAACAAATTGAAAATCTGACAGATGTACTTCAAAACTGTCACCTCCATGAGACGAGCAGGATAGCAGCGTGACTTTCAACCCAGTCGAGGGAGAAATTGTCTGGTGACGAGAGATGCCTTAACGTGAACTGCCACCTTTACAAGACAGATAGATATGGCTATCTGAAAGAAGTATGATATGGAATTATATACATCAGTCAATCCTGGCAGCAACGTACACACAGACATCAAAATATGCTTATAAAAAGCAAGAGCGGGGCCCAAAGATGCAGCAATAGAGAATGCAGTCAGCGACCCATAGCTTGACTGCTTGCGTCAGGGTCAGCGAACCAGAGCTGACCAACACCCTACTCCACCTCCACGTGGTGGTCCTGGAAACAGGCTGCATCACTGCAGTCTGGCTGAGAGAGTAGGGATTGAAGAGGGAAGGCAAACCCGGTCCCAAAAAATGCCGTGCTGAAGTCGGATGTGTCAGCCGAAAGGCGCAGATATCGCAGCTCCGGTGTAAACGGACACAACGCAACCAACGTACTTTTCAGGACGAACGAGGAAGAAGAAGATTAGAAAATTTATGAAAATCAAAAGAAATCAAGTGCAACACAAAAGTTAAGCCAGTCCTACTTTATGGCTGTGAAACTTGGAGAATAACAAAACTGACCATCTAAAAGAAAAAGACTTTCATAAATATGTACTTGGACAGAATGGAAGAATTGAAATAGTATGACAAGATCACCAATATGGAACTGATGAAAAGAACAGATAAAATACCAATGTGATAATATGTTAGGAGAAGAAGCTGAAGTTCAATAGAACACAAAATGACAACACCAAGCGATAGTATTATACAGCAGTAGCTGTTCTGGAACTCCCAGAGGAAGAGATGTGGAGGAAACCCAAATATGGATATGGGAACTGGAGAGACACAAAGAGTATAAAGAAGACATGGACAGACCCTGAACAAATGGCACAGGAAGGAATGTATTAGCTGAAGGCCTTTGCTCCATGGAGAGCTGAAATGGGTAGAAATGAAGAATAGTGGAAATTACGTCTGATTTAGCAGAATGTTTAACTAACCGGCGGCCAATTAGGTTGCCTAGGCGGTTAGGGTTCTTAAACCTACCACGAACCCATTATTACTGTGTCACTGAATTCTTTTTTTACGGCAGAATTGATGCGGGTGACTTAAGTGGCCGCCTGATCAACAGACAGTTGAAATGAAGAACAGTGCGTTGTGTTCTTCAATATCATCCCAGTAAGTAAGTCACCAACATCGTTAGGGCTAGGATTAAGGGTTAGGATACCTAATCCTAACCCCTGTTTACTGTGTCTCTGGATTCTTTTTTACGGCTGTATCAAACAGACGGCACACTGTTCATTTCAATCCTATACATATTTGGAGAAATCAAACATACGTCCAACTGTTCATTTTAACCCTACAGATATTTGGGGAAAAACACAGTCCAACTGTTCTTCACTTCAGCCCTTCAAAGTAATGAATTAACAGTAGCGAATTTGAAGGAAAATCATTTTAGCTTAAAAATTACCAACCGCCTAGAAGTAGGCTTTGGCCTAAATACTGACACATTTATTTTCATTACAAAACAGCAAGTAAATGACTAAGTCGATATGTGTATGTGTGTGCATACATCCACAAGACTTAAATTTATTGCAACACTAATTTATTATTAGTACATTACCTTTGGTGGTGAGTAAAATTCCATTTGGAATCCACTTTGGTTCTTTACCAACACTAGTCTGGTCTTTTCCCACCTTGACTTTCCTTTTGCATCCTCACCCGTTAAAACATTAACTATTCCTTCCTTCTGGATATCTTGCTGTACACTGGGCACTCTATGCTTCCCATCTTTTCTCAGCTTTTGCTTTGATCTTGGATTTGGTGACGGTGGTTCTGCACCTTCTTCTGTTGCTTGTTTGAAGAGTTTTGATTTTCTAATGCTTTTGAATGAGAATCTTCTCAAAATACCTTTTCCTGGCTTGCGTGTGGGACTAGACCCTCGGTCTGGACTACTGTCCCGTTCATAATCGTCAGCATGAGTTTGATGATTGTGGTCGCTACCATTCTGTCCCTGATGAATTTCTCCTGTCCGACCACTAGTCTCGACTGTGCTTACAGCGTGGGTCTCTGACAAAGAATTCACTTCCGTGTGTTGGCTGCTGGATGTGTGAAATGATGATCGTCGAAGTTCATATTCAAAGTATCTCATGAAAAATTCTGTAAACTTCTTGGCATAATCGTAAGGGTCTCTCGTGCGGCCTACGGCCGGATTACTCCGATCAAATGCCAGGAAATTATGCACGAAGTTTTGAGCAGAACTAGAGGCTTGTTTTTCGCAGAAGTCAACTGTCATGCTTTCGCCTTCTCCGTCGCTGCCCACACTTGCCATTTAAAGCCAGATTAATTGTGGAATCATGACATAAAGACAAATAAACACATTCCCATCATTTTCTTCATGTGGTGTGACATCTGTCTGAAAACAATTTTCCGTCCTAGGACAAAGATAGACGTTGTTTACAAGCTTCGTACCGGGACTCACAGACGACAAATGTATGACGTACAGAAATCTTAAGATGGTTCATTTCCACGCATGCGCACTAAATGTAACTCCAGTCGAAAAGCTCCCATTCATGAATAAACGGCCTTATTTACCGCATGCCAGTGACAAACAAAACTGAAGGTCATTTGCATCAAATACGCCTTCGTTAGCGAACAAATACACGGCAACAAGGACGATAAAGTAACTATTTGTTCTTTAATCTGATGAAACTGAAGGGAAAAAAACCCAGAAAAAATATGAACATGGCTTAGAGTGGCTTTTTTCCGCTGGATCATCTTATTTTTCACTGTCGTATCTCGTCACGGGGAATATACAACGGGGAGTTTATTGTCTTTATTTGGGGTCATCTTTGAGAGATTTAGATAACTGAAAGAAGAAAAAGAATGTTTTTGACGAAACTGATCACGTACATACCAGAATAAAATGTAAGAGTACTAAAATGTAGGAAGTATGAACAACAGAGAAAACCAATATTCGATTATTTGCGGGCATGCGGATTCATCCATAACTGTAGAAGAAGTGTTGAGAATAGACAGAGTTAGAGATTTGCACAATATGGTTAAACATTACAGGAACAAAAATTAATATATAAAGATCAGTGGTGGTGTGATGGGAAAGTGATACTCTGAAGAGGGTCTCGTCGTGCATGTTGATGATGGCAGATGATTGGTGGATTTTGTTGTTGTTGTTGTTTTCGTCTACTATGCTGCTGTAATACCCTGTTCAACCTGAAAGTTTGGTTATAATTGGGGTATATAGGGTGTTATCGTCTTCACTGGTATCTCGTTCGTAGTCCTGGAGGTGATCGGTCCTGAAAAGGACCACTAGCTGGCTGTCTGGGTTCCTCTTTGTCCGTTTGTGGTGCCGTGTCGCGCTCATGGTGTTTTTTATGTCCTGCCTCACTATCTGGCTTGTTTGGTTTTGTGTGTTTCTACGCTCTTAGTTTCTGTTGCTTTTGTCTTCTTGCTCTCCTGTATCTGTGACAGTGCTTTTTCAATTATCGTTGGTAGTAGCTGTTCTAGCGTTTCTTGTATGATTTCTTTTACTGCTTGGTTGTTCGTTTTAGTTTCTCGCATGCTGTTTGATGATATTTTCTCAATGGCTATTCTTTCTGCTTCTATTCTTTTGAGTATTTTTGTGTTTTCTTCTGTCAGCTCTTTCAGCTTCTTGACATCTGTTTCTACTTGTTGCTGGATTCTTTTCATTTCTTCCATCACGTGTTTTATGTTCTGCATGTTTATCGCATCTTCTCCACTGTCGGTTGGTTCTTCGGCGGCTTGCTTGCTGTTTTCGATTCGCAGCTTTATTTTCATTTCTCTGACTTCAGCGGTCAGCTTGTGTAACTGTCGTCTGTCTATTGTGCGTTGTTTATCTGCAATATCCGTAGCCACTCTGTGTTTTGCCTCCTTGAAGGGGATGTTTTTGGAAACCGCTTCCTTCAGGATGCTCTTGGTTTCCTGGAACATCGGGCAGCCTCGGTATCTAGCCCCATGGTTTCCGAGGCAGTTTGCACAGGAGCGGTTTGAGTTTATTGCTTTGTAGTTGTTGTCCTCCTTCGCCTTGGGACAATCGCGGTATGGGTGGCCACCCGCACAATATCGACAGACTGCATCCCTCCTGCACGTCTTCTTTGTGTGCGAGAACTGCTGGCAGTTGGAGCACTGCATCACCGGAGGGATATAGGCTTCTGTCTTTTTGGTTGTGGTTTCGAGCGTCAGTCTCTCGGGTCTTGTCGACCCTTCTACCGTAACTATCATCAGATTGGTATCTTTCTTGGCCCAGGTTTTTAGTCTCTCGACCTGCTTGATTTTTAGATTTGCGTTTTCATCCTGAAGGCGTCTGTGGACCTCGGCTTCGGAACAGCTGGTATCCACCCCTCTGATGACCAACTTCTTTGTTGTTATGTATTTCTCCACCACCACTTTTATTTGGTGGGGCAACTGGACTTCTTTTGGGCTAGATTCCAGTTCGGTCATCAGCGAGGTGATTTTGTCTGTTTTGTTGAGTAAAAGCACGACTCCCTTTTCGTGCCTCCCTACTTTAGCGATACCTCTTCTTCCAGTTATCACCTCGAGGATGTTGATCACCTTGTTGTCGGGTAGGGCCCTGAGTGAGGCCTCGCTTCCTGACGTCTGGGTGATCTTTACGATTCTCTCCCGTATCGTTTCTGCGTTATTGGTCCCTTTGGTGTTTGATCTTTGTTCCCCTCCACAGTCTTGGCTCGAATCTTTCTCCCGTTCTTTGTTATAAGGTGTTATATCTTGTTTCTGGACCCTTGAGTTGTCTGCTGTTGTTTCCTTAGGACCAGGAATGGTAGCTTGCTTCTCAGTGTTTTCGATGTTCAGCACTCCTGGGTCTACTTCTACTATCGCTTCTTGAGCGAGCCTAAGGAACTCGTCTCCGTCGTCAATTCTTCGAAGTGTATCTATATTGGTCTCTTCGATATCTTCCTCTTGTATCTGTCTTTGCTGAGGAGCTGTCTCTGTCAGTTCTTTCCTGGTGCTTGCAGGTGGGTCGGCTGTCATCTCGGCATCGTGTGGTGGTGTCAACGGTATTTGATGCAGCATCTCTGTGGTAGATAGGGTTTCTGTTGACGATTCGGGTAAGTGCGGTGGTGGCCCCATGGATTCAGGCTCCTGTCTTCTTTTCTCTCGTCTTTCCTGCATCTGTTTTATCTGTTGATGCGCTCTCAACATGTCTTTATATTCTGGGTCTTTATAATATTGGCCAGAGACGTGTGCTTCTGCCCTTTTCTGTATTCTTTTCGTCATCTGCTCCAACTGTTGTAACGCTCTCAATATTTCTGTACGTTCTGGGTCTTCATCATCATCTTCTTCCACGCTAGCACTTGGGGCCGCACTGCTCTCCGGCAGTCTGCTCTTGTCCTTTTCCTTCGAAGCTTTGGGTCGCTCATCGGTTGTAGCATCAACGGTTGCTTTGTTTGCCTTCTGAGAAGGACTGGCCACGAAGTTGGTAGTTGGAGTATTCTTGCTCTCTGGTTGACTCTGTTTGTTCTTCGTTGGTTCTTGCTTGATGCTGCTGACAAGTGTTTGAGGGCTTGTGTATACTTTCCTCTTTTTCGCTTTTGGCTTGGTACGAGTCATTTTAGTGAGTTCTGATGGCTGTGTTCGTCCTGAAAAGGACGCTCGTTTTAGTATAGTGCTGTCTTCACACGAAAAAAGGAAGACGTATGTGGTTATGGATTGGTGGATTAGGTGTAATCCCAGGCTTTCCCACACTTCCTCTCCCTTGTTAACATCATGATAGCTGCGAGACCCTTTTGTTTTCTCTTTTCTCTGTTTTTTTGGGAGGGAAGTGAAAGGGGCAGGCATAAATACAATCATACCATTTTTACATTTCTTTATTTACTCTATTTGGACTGAGTAGAGTGGGGAGATGAAACCATATTTTGATATCGGAAATCAAAATTATTATCTTGAATTAACTACATAATATACATCCTAATTTTTTTTTTTTTTTTTCGTTTCCGTAACTTCATTTTTTTTTACATAGACAGGGGTGTCAGCCCTATGCTAAAACCCCCAACCTGGAGGACCAGGGTGTCTGCTTTAGTCTGACCCCTGCCCGCGAAGTCCCCCAGGTTAAAGCAACTATATAGCGAACAGTACAGTCAGCTGGACAAGAAAGTTAAACGCCAAACCCGAGCCAACAAAAGGAATTTCCTAGACGATCTTGCAAGACAGGCAGAAGAGGCAGCACTGAGAAATGAACAAAGCCCAGTATACAAAATAACTAAATTCATCAGCGGAAAACGAGGTCCAAACAATATTACATTAGTAAGAGATAAGCAAGGTAATCTCATCACGACAGCAGAGGGACAGGAAACAAGATGGGCAGAGCACTTCAGAGAAACTCTGAACAAGGAACCACCAGACACAATTGAAATTGAATGTTCCTGATGCTGAAAACGATCTAGATGTTAATACAGACACTCCACGAAAAGAATAAGTCATCACAGCAATTAAAGGGTTGAAGAACGGAAAAGCTCCTGGCCATGATAACTTAAATGCAGAGCTATTTAAGACAGACCCTGAGCTAGCAGCAGAACTATTAGAACCACTATTTGCACAAGTCTGGAAAACAGGGACAACACCAACGGAGTGGAACAAAGGAATAATTGTCAAATTGCCCAAAAAGGAGATCTTGCAGACTGCAATAATTGGAGAGGAATCACTCTCCTCTCAGTTCCCAGCAAAATACTAGGCAGGATAATTATACAGAGAATTTCAAAGGCAGTAGATCACAAACTGAGGAAAGAACAAGCAGGATTTAGAAAGAACAGAAGATGTGTAGATCATATATTTACCCTCAGGAACATTATAGAGCAGTGCTCAGAATGGCAAAGACAGCCGTACATTAATTTCGTTGATTTTGAAGAGGCTTTTGACAGTATACATAGGGACAGTTTATGGAAAATACTGAGGGTGTTGCATACATATTTTTTAATGCACAGATTACAAATGTCGATATGTCTATTTAATATGGAAAATATATTGTTGTATTTAATTGGGTACGAAAATGCTTTCTTTTGTAAAGATGACAGATAATCCATGTTTGATTTATACGTTTGATTATATGGATAATCTCCCTTGATATTGATCGGGCGTAAGAATACTTATATTTTGGCATTCATCATTTGTCATAGCCAGAAAATAGATTGATCGTTCTCAGAATGTTTATGGCCTGAATTCATATGTATTACATATTATTAGTGCAAGTAGATTCAGTCCTATATTGTATATTTTGTATGGGTAGGCAGGACTATATTCTTTATGCCGCTCTAGCGGAGGTATTGGTTGTCTTGGCGAGTCGTGATGAGTTCCGATATTGCCGCCTACAATGGCTGGTCACGCATTTCCAGGGGTGGTCCTTTCTAGAGTGGAAAATGATTTATGAAGTGATTTCTTCAGTAGGAGATTGTGTTTCTACAAGATTATAGTGTTAGAGACTCTCCTCATGTACTGTAAAAAGTGGATACGGACTTGTACAATGTCACTGCTGTGTTAATTGATACCAGGCATGCTCCAGTCTACCCAGCGGTACTGTAAATGGGTAACTCACTCTAGTCCTGAGTTAGGGAAGGCAAAGGCAGCTGTAAGAAGTAGTTTCCCTCTGAGGCTCCAGGAGGAGCAGGCCCTTAACTTGGTCAATTCAACCGACGCAGGATGGTGTAAATATGGAGTGAGAGTTTAGAGTGTTATTAACGCGAATGATGGAATGTTCGTATCTTGACCAATCTAAAGCACTCATTCACTCATGTCTATAAGGCACCAATGCAGACTGCTGGAATCTTTTCATACAGTTTATTCAGACGCACATACTGGGACAGAACGAATAGATCATAATGTTAAGATACCTAAGATGAACTATTGTACAAATTGTGGCATTGCCAGTATTGTGTTATGCGTTGGTGACACCTCTCTGGAGATATTTATACTCAGAGAAAAAAATTTTCTCTGAATCCTGAGATAGATTCTCATTGGTCGTGCTATATGACGACTTTTCCTTACATTAGGCGTTACATTTGTTTGGAATGCTTATCATCTGCGCATTGTTATTCGTGCGTTGTGAGCCTATTGTATGTTGCTCCTGGATGTATTTCAAAAAAAAAAAGTACCATTTTTTTTTCCCGGGGGGTGTGGTAATCTGTTGCATACATATTTTTGAATGCACAGATTACAAATGTCGATATGTCTATTTAATATGGAAAATATATTGTTGTATTTAATTGGGTACGAAAATGCTTTCTTTTGTAAAGATGACAGATAGTCCATGTTTGATTATATGGATAATCTCCCTTGATATTAATCGGGCGTAAGAATACTTATATTTTGGCATTCATCATTTGTCATAGCCAGAAAATAGATTGATCGTTCTTAGAATGTTTATGGCCTGAATTCATATGTATTACATATTATTAGTGCAAGTAGATTCAGTCCTATATTGTATATTTTGTATGGGTAGGCAGGACTATATTCTTTATGCCGCTCTAGCGGAGGTATTGGTTGTCTTGGCGAGTCGTGATGAGTTCCGATATTGCCGCCTACAATGGCTGGTCACGCATTTCCAGGGGTGGTCCTTTCTAGAGTGGAAAATGATTTATGAAGTGATTTCTTCAGTAGGAGATTGTGTTTCTACAAGATTATAGTGTTAGAGACTCTCCTCATGTACTGTATTATGTACTATTCGGACTCAAGGTAAATCCACACCCTTTTGACGATCTCCTTATGGTTAGACCTAGAGGAAGCAACGTATTTTCGTGCATCGTTGGTCGTTTAACTAGACATTGTTGTAGATGACAGGTTCCATCAGCGCTTATGTCTTCAAGAAGTAACCTTCTGACAAAGGGACTGTATAGTAACTCTAGAAAAGTTATACTTATTCAAGTTTTGAATCAACTTTGGCTGATGATTATTCTTCTGCTGGGCGAGTGAGCGAAAGCTCAGGGAAGGAGGCCATTTTTGTATTCCTGTCATCATTATAGATCACTGTCCAGAGAACGGGTCGTGTATCTTACTATTCGGACAGTGGCATGGAGATCTCATTTATATGAAAACCCCTTATCGTGGTTTCACAGTATGATATAAACATTGAACATAAGCAACCTAAGAACTTAGCAAGGGAAAGAAGGTTCGTCCATCGAACTCTTCAGTTGTTTACCGATCCGCCTTTACTGACGCGTTCAGTCAGATAGGGGATGCGGCCATAATGTATAACATTGAATGCTGTTTTGTACCACCCATTATATTTGAATGTCCCATGACATGGGATCTACTATTCATGCCTGAAGATCGATGTGTCAACATGTACTTATGATCTATTCGTTCTGTCCCAGTATGTGCGTCTGAATAAACTGTATGAAAAGATTCCAGCAGTCTGCATTGGTGCCTTATAGACATGAGTGAATGAGTGCTTTAGATTGGTCAAGATACGAACATTCCATCATTCGCGTTAATAACACTCTACACTCTCACTCCATATTTACACCATCCTGCGTCGGTTGAATTGACCAAGTTAAGGGCCTGCTCCTCCTGGAGCCTCAGAGGGAAACTACTTCTTACAGCGGCCTTTGCCTTCCCTAACTCAGGACTAGAGTGAGTTACCCATTTACAGTACCGCTGGGTAGACTGGAGCATGCCTGGTATCAATTAACACAGCAGTGACATTGTACAAGTCCGTATCCACTTTTTACAGAGGGCTTATGGAATTCCAAGCTGCATAGTGTCAATCATAAAAAGCCTCTATGCCAACTTTACGTGTAGCGTTGGGCAGAGCAACCTAACCTTTGAAGTGAAGACAGGAGTACGACAGAGATGCCTCTTATCAACCACTCTATTTTTAACAGTCATAGACTGGGTGATGCGCCAGACAACAGAGGGTAGTCCAAGAGGAATAAGATGGACTACATTTTCTACATTGGAAGATCTGGAATATGCAGATGACATTGCACTACTAGCACATTCACATCAACACATCCAGGAAAAAACGGATAGACTTAATAAATTTAGCCAGCAGGTGGGCTTGAACATCAATCTAAAGAAGTCAGAAGTCATGACGCTCAATGTGAGCAACCCTGAGCCCATATCAGTAAGGAATCAGCAACTGGTACAGACAGACACCTTCACATACCTAGGATGCATAGTAACACCAGACGGCGGAGCAAGCAAAGACATCAACAACAGAATGAACAAAGCAAGAACAGCCTATTTTTAGCCTAAACAACATCTGGAAGTCCTCTCAATACAGCACAAGCACAAAATTAAGATTATATCAGAGCTGTGTGCTTTCTGTGCTTCTCTATGGTGCGGAATGCTGGAGAGTTACAGAGAAGGAAATGTCGAAATTGTCCTCTTTTCACACAACATGCCTAAGAAAAATTCGCCGAATCTTTTGGCCGAATACCATCACCAACCAAGATCTGCTTACTCGGAGCAAGCAAGAGGACATGCACACCATCATAGCTGGTAGACGCTGGAGCTGGGTTGGCCATATCCTCAGAAGAGACCCCGATGCCATCACAAGAACAGCTATGCTATGGACCCCTGAAGGAAAACGAAAGAGAGGCCGACCAAAAACAATTTGGCAGAGGACTGTGGAGGCTGAGATGCAAAGAATGAACCAGAGTTGGGGCACTGTACGAAGGATGGCCACCGACCGAGCAAAGTGGAATCAATTTGTTGTTACCCTACAAGACGTTACTAGGCGTGATGGCCACTGACTGCTTTGACGGTCGGCGGCTAAGGATCAAAGAAGAAGAAGACATCCTAATTATAACCCATCAAGGGTTGAACGGAATATTTTTTGTTTTAAAAAAAATAGTACATACCAAATAGCCACATTGCTCGTCATTGCTGAACAAAGCTTTTAACTGAACTCACAACTTTATACTGGATTTGTGCACTAAGTTTAGACAAAGAATCACTTTGGAAACTGGTGCGATCTTATAGAGTCCCGCTGAAGATCATTAACTTAATAATGGAAATATATGAAAACATGACATGCATACAGAACTGTCTGAGATTAAGAGCTGGCATGTGGCAGGGATGTTTCTTGTTACCATTTCTCTTCTCACTGGAAGAAGATTTGGGTTATGAAAACAACGGCCTCCTGTCTCCATTTCTTTTCTTACTAGCAATAGATTGGGTTATGAAAACATCAAGATCACACAACAGATATGGAATCCAATGGAATCTGACGAAAGAGCGTGATGATCAGATTTTGCTGATGATTTGGCTCTTCTGTCCCATAACAGTAATCACGTGCAATATAAAATGAAAATATCAAATGAGAGGTCACAGCAAGTGGGTCTTAAAATACACAGGGAAAAGACAAAGATAATGAGAATAAATGCAGGAAATGATAATAAAACTGAACTTGAAGAAACACCACTACAAGATGTAGATCATACACAATCTTGGCAGCAATATAGACACAGTTGGAGGGACAGACAATTATATCAAAATTAGACTAAGAAAAAGCTAGAGGAGCGATCATTGCGTTGGGAAACATATGGAGATCAAGTCCAACACAAAAATGAGAATCTTCAACTCAAATGTCAAGTGAGCTCTTGTTGAGGGTGTGTGGTTTATTTATATTTTTCGTGCTTATTCATGCCTTTTGCGTTTGCACGACTGTTTATGTGTATCCAATATTGGTAGGAATGTAATGTCCAGGGTTCTCTCTTTACGTGCCTGGCGAATAAACATTAACTCTTAGTATTAACTTACTTTGTGCACACATCTCTTTCTCCAACGAAAGTAATGTATGATTCTGAAACATAGAGAACAACAAAAACAACAACCAAAAAAAAGCCACGCAATTTTATAAAATGGTGCTTGCGTAGAATGGAAGGATTGATATGGTATGATAAGGTCGCTATTGTGGAACTGATGACAAAACCAGAAAAGAACCAGTGGAAGAAGAGAAGAGAAAAGTTGGATAGGACACACATGGAAGAAATCTGTTGATAGTATTGCAATGCAGTCCTTGATCTGGAACCCCCAGGGTAAGAAAGACAGAGGCAGAACCAGAATGAAACACGGAGAATAGAACTAGAGACAGAAGAAACCGCATAAGGCCAGCACCATTCCTGGAAAAACTCTGCCAAGCTACAACAGCCTCTAGCTGACCACTGCTTTCTTTAATTATATTCAAGTCCATGTCTGAAAGTGAATGAAGAAAATTTCAGATGTTGGTCCAGTGACATGTCGTGGTACCTGGTGAATAAGAATGTACTCCTGTAATGTGTCACTTATTCTGCTTGTAAGCAATCCTACCTCTTCCATATATTCTTCTTTCTATATATTCTTATATAATGTATTTGAGGTGGCGCTGTAGGGAGCATCACCTCTTGGTGCGATAGGAGCTTCATCCCCCCAGGCTGATAGATTTATGTCCAGTGCCTTCATGTCTCTCTAAGGGACCTCAAGACGCAGCAATAGAGACCGCAGACAGCGACTCGTAGCTTGACTGCCTGCGTCAGGACCAGCGAACCAGAGCTGGTCAAGACCGCACTCCACCTCCACGTGGTGGTCCTGGAAACAGTCTGCAGCTGTGCAGTCTGGCTGAGTGAGTGTGGATCGAAATGGGAAGGCAAACCCGGTCCTAAAAAATGCCATGCAGAAGTCGGATGTGTCGACCGAAAGGTGCAGATATCACAGCTTAGGCGTAAACAGACACAACGCAACCACCGTCCTTTTCAGGACGAACGAAGAAGAAGAAGAAGAAGATGTCTCTCTAACACACATCTTTGAATCTCAGCAGCGGTCGTCCGGCTGTTCTTTTGCCACGTGCCAGTTGTCTGTAGAAAATACCTTTGGGGATGTTGTCATAAGAGGTTTTGATGTTATTAAAAGATGGGCTATCCTGGACAAATAGGTGTATCAGATGATACCAGGATAGTGCCAGATAAGAGACTGGTCTTATAAGTAATATCCCCTTCTCTGAAAAGAGCAAGGGGGTATAGATATCAAAGTGGGGTCAAGCTATGTAAGTTCTCAGAGAAGATGATGATGATGTACTCTGAGTCCCTAACCGCTACCTCTTCTGATCCCAAATTGATTTAGCTACGGGTCTAGGGGAATGTATTTAGTATAATTAATGATTTATTTCAAACAGAACTTCAACTTTAACAAAATTAGTTAAGCAAGGCTGTATGAAATTTTCTGTACAATTTAATTGTCCTGAACCTCAATATTTTTGGTAAGGAATTCTCAAAATCAAGAAAATGCTTATTTACATAATAAAATAAATATTTTGGAAAATCTGTTCCATTTCTGTTAAGAGGTCACTGGAATGACTACACACACAGTTCATGCTCCTAATATTGATAATGCTACTAGTCCTACACTGTAAGGTCTGATACTCTCATCATACAACGGAATTTAAGTTTTCTTGGGTGAATGAGTTTGGATAAACTGACATTGCCTTCTTAAAGGACTTAACTTTAGACTGTTGCTGCTGCTGTTCTTTCAATAGTAGTCAGGATCACCAACTTTGTGACTCCTGGCTGAGAAGATGGGGTCTATCTCCAGGCTTTATATGGAGTTCTCAACTCCCACACGCTCCTCTTCTCACTTTAATGCAGCCACGAGGTAAATTCGTAATATAACCTGGAATAGAAAGACAACCCATTCCATGTAGAAGTCTGCCTCAATCAATTCACCCCTAAACAATATTAAACTTACCATCATCAGTTATTTGTGCTAACTGTATGGATTTGGTGTTATTCTATAAATATTATGAATTTTAATTCTATCAGGTGTGAGATCAGCTATGCAAGCCCCTGAGGTTTATTACATTCAGATAAGTTTACAGGGAACCTGTCTGCTTCCACCAATGACCTCACCCGATTGTATATCTTCCCCTACTGAAGTGTAATGGTGTGTGTATGTTGTCTAGCAAGTGTCTAGGGTATATGCAATGTGATGAAGTGTATAAACAGGACAACAACTACACCTATTACTAATAAACAATGATTAAACAAGTCACTGGTTAAGTTTTCAATTTAACATATTTTTTACAATTTATTTTCCCGTATCTTTGTTATTCTTTTAGACACAGGAATAATCAACTCAAAATGATAATATAAATATTTACAGCAATTAATTCACAAATATAAGTGAGTCTGTGTTTTCCCACAATTATTTATATGAGTCAAGCTAGAAAAGTGTCAAGTATTCCTTGCTCCTAGAAAATGGTACAGGTTATTCGAACGGTTGGATTCATCACTGTCTGACACAATATATTTTGGGAAATTGAGAGTTGGATTCTTTGCGATATCAAATACCCCAGACACGATTGCTTATCTGGGATTTCTGGTAACAGGCTAACTGAAGTATACTATGTCAGCTTCCACTGCCAAGTCATGCTTCTACTTCTTGTAATATATTTATGTGCAGGCAATCAGTAGATATGGCCTCACTGCAGAACTTATGGTCAGGTATTTGATCACCTGGGCTCACTTTCAAACGTAGAAGAAACCCTGGAACAATATAAATGTGTCCAACTCAGCAACTAATAGTCTCTCTCTTTCCCTACTCTAACATTTGCAATATCATCAGACATCACTATGGTAACTAAACAATTAGTTAACGTTCTCAATTTGGTTGGTACCCCCTTCATGGATAAATAACTTTCAAACCACCGTTTGACACTTTCCTTGACAAAGGAAACATTTTACATTAATAATATCAAGTCATGTACAATCACGGTGACTTGCTGAAGAAGACGGCCAGTGATCTTCCTGGTCTTATGTCATAATACAACATTTTTTCATTAATATTTAATTTTCTTTTCTCCCAATATGGTAGAAAGCCTGTCTGGCTTTTCTACAACAGGTTAATACATTTCCTAACAACGCTGTGAAACAAAACAGTGTTTGATGTTGACTTCCCTCTAGATAAACGTTTTCCCCCATAAGGTTCATACTGATTCAATAATGCATACAAAATAATGATAAAATTGACAATATAAAGGTTTTCATTCTTACCGCATCAAAGAAATATAAACACTAAATAGTTGAATATTGCGATATATGGCAACAATCCAGATCGCTGCTAGTGCAGGATAGCAAACAAGAATGCACTCCTTTCTTGTCTTAAAACAACTTTAGTGAATGAATTCTTTTTGACAAGTGGCCCCGAATACCAACTACTAATTGCTTTTATTCAATCGTTAGTATATTACACCACAGTCAATCAGGGACCGTTTGGCTTCTAGCGTTCTTTTTTCAAAACTGACCTCAAATATTCAAAATTAGGACTCCTTCCCCTCTACCCCCACTACGGGCAAACTGAGAAAGATTTTCAAGTCCGTTCGTCTATCTGTCTTCTGTCCAACTTCTTTATTTCTTAATAGTTTTAAATTCTGATACATACTTATTGATCCTGTTGTTATCTATCGCACAGTCATTACATTATTTTATTCTTGTATTTATTTCTAATGCCTAGTATCGTTTTATTTCTACAATGCTTCAAAAAAATATTTCCTATCTCTCCTATTCAAATTAGTAAACACGACTAGTGACACTCCTAGTCCGATACTCCGTCTCATCCCCCCATTCAGTACTGCATATTCAAAAAAATCTCACGTTAACCTTAATTTTTTCCTTTCCTTTTTAACTATCGCTCTCATGCAGAACGCAGCAGATCCTTGTAGTACGTTACCAAATTTTTAACAACACGTTTGTAGAATCACTACTTTAGCACTACTTCTAGCTAGAAATGCGACTTGTGTGTGTGTGTTTATATCGGCTGACGAGTCTAACAGCGTGAATATGTGCCACTAACGCGTGTCGAGAAAAAGGGGGATCTGCAACTTGTGACGTCGCGTTTCTGCCATGCTACGACATTTATCTCTCAATTTTATGCCTTCGTGTATTCGTTTTTACACGTTTTCTTCTCTCTCTCTCTTGCTTTGAAAGCTAAGCTTGAACTGTGACGTTAGTTTCACGCAAGCGGTACTAAAATCTAGTGGCTTTGCTAGCGAGATAATTAACCAGCATTTCTACAGCATACATTGGATTCCCGACTGGCATAGTAGAAGCTGTTAGTCACTAACACACGGGCTGTTTTATTTACTAGCATTTTGGGAGTACAATTCTATGGAAATTAGCGTTTGTCTCAAGATCGAGGCATAAAATTTTAGCAATGACTTGCGGCGTCGGCGACAACGATCTCCCTAACTTAGCTCTTTTATTCCTAGGTTATTTTCTACTTATAAACAACTATATTATACAGTTCAATCGAGGAAATCTCGAGACATATGTGAGCGTGTTGTACATAGAAAAGCTTTAGAAAAGCTTGCAATGGTAATGCAACTTTCAATATCTGTATGACAACCACGATCAACTCTGCTTTACTCTGCCTTAAAGTGATCATGGATTTATTGCAGTTGGGTCGTATAAAGTAAGCACAACTCAAGAAAGCTGCCTCAGACCTCTGTAATTCCAAGAATCTATTTCAGCTGCAGATATTACTGTCTGTCCTATGCTGATATAAATCAATTTTCACCATTCCTTCTCACGGAGTCTGTCCTATGACATATCCAGAGATAATAGATGTCCCTCAAGTTTGCAATAATTATGAGGGGATAACCTATAAAATGGTGATGGCAGAGTTATGTAGGGATTCCAGTAATCTCATTATCAGCCGGTATAAAACATTCGGAATATCCTCAATCCGAGGCAACTCAGGGATTCATTATGTTCCTCCGAAATGTTCATAGCCAACACTTTGTCTGCGCGCCGGCTTGACTTAATGTGGAAACACCCTTTACTATTTTTCATATATGATTCTATAATGCGCCACTCAAATGGAGGCCAGATTCACCAACTGTATTCTCCGCCTACCGACAATTTTGGTGAAATAATGTCATATGCGGGGAAATGAATTTTTCTGCATCAGAAATCGATTCGCCCTTAGCATTGCTATACTATGTGGGTGATCTCCATCCAGGGTCCGTACAATACTTCCCCGTGGACGGTGTGGGGTCGGGTGACTACCAATGTCACCAGTGCCCTTATACTGCTAAATTAATAGCCATATTGTGAAGCGTTGTGAGCACTTTCCCAATTGCTCACTCGTCCACTCCCCACTTTTCTTCTGTTAACATTTTGTTTTGAATTCAAATCTGGCGGATTATCTTCAGTGCTAATTTGGGCCAGTTCCCGAACTGCGGCATCAAATTGAGCCTGGGATAACTGGTCTTTGTTTATGCGTTCTCTTTGTGCCATACGCAGAGATGCTAATGTAAAGGTTTTCGAGGAAGACTGGTTTTGGAAAGGGGTTTTCCTATCTACGTTATCTACCTTTTTATGATTATTACCCTCTTTAATTTTTGGCCCATGTGTTTCAGAATGCTTGGCGGGCATCTGATTATTAGTTTTCCACCCTGTGGAATTTTCCTTGCTGCACTGGTCGCAGGCCTCAACAAATTTTTCAATGTCTTCAGCTACGCCTGGCCAGAAATATGCTACATATGTCCTTTGGCGTGTGGTACCCATCTTCTGGTGTCCACCGTCTGGTACAACATGTGCTTGTGCCATCGCTTGTTCCCTATAACTCTTGGGCAACACTAGTTGTCCTTCCCTTTTGGATCCTGCTCTAGCTTTCCTGTAGAGCAGTCCCTCCTTCAAATAAAATTGTCCTTTTCTAGGGTGTGTATGGCTGTTTGGCAATTTGCCAAAGCAAGGTTTTAATGATTTGTCCTTTGCCTGGGCCTTTCTCATCTGTTTAGGCTGAATGTTTAGTGGTGGTGTTTCCTCCTTTCTAGGGGTCGACCTGACCTGGAGCGTGGCCATTACCACAGGCTTTTCAGGGCTTCCTAGAAAAACATACTTACTTCCTAACACCAGCGGGTAGTTAGGGTCGTCACACACGGCTGCTCTAATCACTCCTTCCACGTATCTTGTCTTTACATTGATCTCGGCTACTGGAAGTGTTATGGTGGCTATTCCCTTTACGGCCCCTTGTATCTCCACTTTCTCTGTGGTATACTGGTCAGGGTGCACCAGGGTTGCACTCACAACTGAGTCATATTCCAAACCGGAATCGTAAAGGCACCTGACTCTGGCACCATTACATATAACTTCTTCACAGGTGGGGGGATGTTGAAGATCAATATGATTCTCTGTCAGTTTCTTCCTCCCCTTGTCTACTGTTACCATGCATGCCGCGTGATATGGAGGAACTTTCCTACCACAGTCAATAGTATTATGATTGTTCATCCTACAAATTTTACAATATTTCCCTTCTGGTTTGTAGTGTCTCCTTTCACTGAATTGCGGGTTTCTATCTCGGTGGTCAAACCTGTGCCTATCATAGTTTTGGTTAGTTCTTGGGTTATGATCCCTATTATCAATTTGTTTTAGGTTTTGGGGAGCTATATTATGGTCTATATGCTTCTTCTTCATGCCTGCCATCTCAGACTGGGCTGCCTGATATCTTTCAGCCACATTTAAGATCTCCCCCATTCTCTCAGCACCCTGTTCCGTGAGAAATTTTCTCAGGTCTGGAGCCATGGACTCTCTTAACTGCTTAGGGCCAATAATATCCCTTGGCTACGTAAACATAACCATCCCGACTGCGGGGGAAAATATTATGTGCGCAGATACGGAGAAATATTTCGGTGAGCAATAAAAACTGGAGCACGTGTCCTTGAAACAACTAACACCGTAAATTCACTTATGCGAAAGATTTAGTGCTGTATCAAGTGTATTATTCAATCCATTACGTTGTAGGCTCGAAAAATGTTGGAGGGAGAGGGGGGGAGAGGGTGGAGGGGGGGGGGGCGGGGGGGGGCGGGGGGGGGGGGTGGGAGGGGGGGGGGGGAGGGGGGGGGGGGGGGAGGGGGGGGGGGGGGGGGGGGGGGGGGGGGGGGGGCAATATGCTTGAGAAGAAAAAAGTTCTAAAATATAATACTGAATAATAACTTTATCGAATAAAAAAGTCAGTAAATAAAATAGTAAAAGTAGTAAAAATATACCGTTTATTATTATTTGTGGTGATTGTTCGATAAAGTACGATTGTGGGTATATACCAAAATGTCAGATTGGAATTTAGATCACAAATAGGCTCCATTCCGGACTCGACTTGATAAATGTTAGGGACTTGCGACTTTACTTGAGACTTGTAATAAGAGACTTGAGGCTCGACTAGTGACTCGTTAGGAAAAATTTGACGACAACCATATATAAAATAAAGTTATCAAAGCAGAGAGGATGTTTCTTGGCTACAACTGTCCCACGAGGCAAAAAAGTAGCAGCGAAAACTACTGCAAGAAAAGAATTAAAAGCTTTATCAGATAAAAATCGAATGTTTCAAAGTTGTTTGTGTCCCTGTTGTTTGGTATTACTCTCTAAGCCAAATAAATCTCATCAGTGGAAGACTTCAAAGTGTAAATTTGAACATGGGAAGAAGATGCTGGATATGGATAGGACACACATTGAGGAAACCCGTTGATAGTAATACACGGCAGCCGTTGTTCTGGAATCCCCAGGGTAAGAGAGATAGAGGTAGACGAATTAACACGCGGAGAAGGTGGCTAGAGACAGACATGAACTATGAAGGGGATGAAGAAGACATGGAAAGATCTTGAGCTGATGGCACAGGACAGGAAGACTTGGCATAAGTTCCAAGGCCTATGCTCCTTGGGGAACTAAAGGGTGATGAATGAATTCTCACAAATTGTTACAACTCACGCTTGTTCAACTAATCTTTGAAATAACGTTTGTTCAAATAATCTATGAAATAACGTTTGTTCAAATAAATTATGAAATAACGTTTGTTGCAATGATAATTTTTTTTTTTTTTAAACATCGCTCATAACTGTGGCAACTGCAGGACGGAGCTTCTCCGAGTTAAAATTAAAGTTTTACCAATGTTTACCAACATCAATAACACAAGAGTGCGTGCATAGATTGGCAACATTACCTATTGAGTGTGTTATCGCAATGATCTTGAATCAAGCAGGAATAATTCAGCAATTAAAGCTTGAATAGTGACTCTCTAAGGTAGTGTTTGGCAACCCATGAGCTGTTGTGATCTACTTCAGAAACACTGATCTCTCCAAAGATAAAATCCTGCGTGTTTTCAGCTTTAATAGTAAAAATAAAGTGAGTTTTAGTTAGCCAGCTCGTGATTGTTCACAAGGGATGCCGAAAAAGTAATTTTAATCATGGGGGAACCGCGTCCTTTTTAAATGCCGGCGCGAAATGACTAGTTTTTTTTTTTTCTTTAAGAGTGCATTATGCATGAGAACAGTTCGTCAGTTCACCAAAATTGGCATTTCTCGAGTCGAGTCGCTCATGCTTAAATCACAAGTCGTCTCGACTCGAGTCGCTGTGGTGACTCAAGTCCGAGTTGTTGACTGGAATCGACAACACTGCTTTATAGGAACATGCGGGAGCCGCGCTAGCGTAGTGGTTACAACACCGCTCTGGCGACCGGGTGATACAGGATCAAACCCGGGCGACGGCATTTGAGGATTTTTCGTCGACCGGGATTTGGACTGGATTAACTCGAGACCTGGCGAAGACATTTGAAGGAGTGTTGTCGACCAGGGACTGGCGGCTCCTGAGCCGACCCAGCTGCAATGAGTACCTCCGAAATCGGCGAGTATTTGCCTGAATGGCGAGGGACACCTGTCTCTGTACAAGAAATAAAGGGATACTCACGTAAAATCAATGTCAGGTTAGACATAAAATAATAACCTGAGATTTCGCCTCGAGTATTAGCGGGCGAACGCAAAAAAAAAAAAAAAAATAGGAACATGCTCCACGTAGTCCCCGAGAGTCTCATATGAGACAAATAAGAATACAGCTACTACTCCCTCATGCATGTCGTACGAATATGAGTTTGTGCATGGGGGCGCCAACTTCATCATGTAAAACAAAGTGTTACAGGAACCACCACTACAAGAGCACGTTAAGGCTTTATGCAGGCTTATTGCAAGGGAGCCAGCTGCACATAGGGTGTCTAACAGACACATGATGATGATGATATGGACACACGTCGCAAGAGGCGACTAATATGAGATTGTGCGTGAGACTGGCAACACCATTATGTAAAACATGTTTTATTTCTTCAGTCAAACAAATGTTCGACATCTGATGGGTTTTAATTATAGTATGTCTAATGTACATTTTAGAACGTCTGTCGGTTTGTTTCCTACAGAAACAGGGGACATAACGATGTTTTTTGGTAATGAAAGTTATACACTTATTGTATTGTTTCCCTTATCATTAAATCTTGGGTCAATAATCAATGGATTTCCCATTAAAACAAGGATTCAACAATATCAGGGGTTGCAATTTTTTGTGTTTAACCCCCCCCACCCCCCCCCCAAAAAAAAACCAAAAAAAACGAAAGAGGACATAACTGGAGCAGATGTGCTGGAGGTGAGATGTATTGTTGTATAGTGGTACAATAGAGGACATGACTGGAGTAAATGTTCTTCTTCTTCTTCGTTCGTCCTGAAAAGGACGGTGGTTGCGTTGGGTCTGTTTGCGCCTAAGCTGTGATATCTGCACCTTTCGGTCGACACATCCGACTTCTGCACGGCATTTTTTAAGGACCGGGTTTGCCTTCCCATTTCGATCCATGCTCGCTCAGCCAGCCTGCACCGCTGCAGACTGTTTCCAGGACCACCACGTGGAGGTGGAGCACGGTCTTGACCAGCTATGGTTCGCTGGTCCTGACGCAGGCAGTCAAGCTATGAGTCGCTGACTGCATTCACTATTGTTGCATCTTGGGGTCCCGTAAATGTTCTGAAGGTAAGATGGACAATGGGGGACATTATTGTAGTGGATGTGCTAGGAGTGAAAGATATGGTGTAGTACATGATTTGAGTGGATGTGCTGGAGGTCAGAGGTACAATGGAGGACATGATTGGAATATGTGTGATGGAGGTGAGAGGTATGGAGGAGGACATGATTGGAGTAGATATGCTGGAGGCGAGAGATGTTGTGGATAACATAATTACATTATATGTGGTCGTGAGAGGTACAATAGAGAACATGATTGGAGTAGGTATGCTGAAGGTGAGATGAATAACTGTCACTGGTTTAATCCAAGAATTAACCGTGGAAGGTTGGTCCTGGATGCTCAGATAATAATGATGGCTCAGGTGTACCGCAACCAGGTGATATATTAAAAGTTCAGTTAATTCTCGGGCAACGCCGGGTATATCTGCTAAAAGTTGTGTATTCTTCTTCTTCTTCCTCGTTCGTCCTGAAAAGGACGTTGGTTGCGTTGTGTCTGTTTACACCGGAGCTACGATATCTGCGCCTTTCGGCCGACACATCCAACTTCAGCACGGCATTTTTGGGGACCGGGTTTGCCTTCCCTATCCGATCCCTACTCTCTCAGCCAGACTGCAGTGATGCAGCCTGTTTCCGGGACCACCACGTGGAGGTGGAGTAGAGTCTTGGTCAGCTCTGATTCGCTGACCCTGACGCAAGCAGTCAAGCTATGGGTCGCTGACTGCATTCTCTATTGCTGCATCTTTGGGTCCCTAATAGTTTATATAATTTTAGGTAGTATGTTCAGTTGCCGTTATGGGCTTATGGCATTGTCCTTCCAGTGCAATTATTGTGTATAGAAATTAAGGGTAGATGAAAATTTCCAAAATGCATCTTCTGCAGCATTCTTCTAGGTACCAAGTAACAACTCAGAACAGGTTCATGATTACCAGTAGATGCCTGACAGGTTGGAAATACACGGAGGAACTAGTACACTTGGATGCCCTAAATGCATCAATTAATAACAGTAGTATATACAGAGAAGTACTGCACTCACTAAATGTAGAGGAAAATAGGCTCCTAAATACCATCGCAATAAGGAAACTGAAATATTTCGGTCATATAAAAAGACATAATAGTCTGGAAAAATTAGTAATAGAAGGCATGGTCCCTGGAAAAAGGGGAACGGGACGACCTAGACGACGGTGGATCCAGGACATCACAGAGAGTCTGAACTTGTCTTTGGATGATGCAGGTCGACTTGCCCAGAATCGTGATGCGTTCAGAGCAGCTGTAATGGAGACAACGTTCTGGAGAGAATACGTCACATGATGATGATGATGACGATGAGTATATACAAGCCGGTGGTACCACCCTGGGAGCCCAAGAAGCCAGATACAGACTACCACTTGGCAGGTATAATTAATAAAGCAACTGATAAGGAAAAGACAAAGGCAGGACATATATTCAACAAATATCAAAGGACAATATTACAGTGTACACAGATAGATCTAAAGGAGAAGATAACAAATTAGCGATAGGAATTTATGTTCCCACTCTGGCAAATGGTGAAAGTATATAATATTACTGATCATATATCTATTTTCACAGCAGAGATGGCTGCAATTCTGAAAGCACTATAAATATTCTTTCCCAACCCTCCTGATAAATTGACAATATTAACAGACTCACTTTCACTTATTCAAGCTATAAGAAACTTGCGAGAAGGCAGTAGACATATGTGACATATTATGATAATAGCTTTCATATATCTATTTCATTATCTACACTTTTCTTTTACCTAGCTTCACCTACGCACGTTTGTTAACATAAAACCCTCCTACACTCAGAGATCTGTCTCTTTTTCTAATTTAGCTCGCATATTTTATTGCTGTTCGCTATTTCCTTTGATGAAGGTTTACCAGCAGACCTAATTAGCTAACGCTGAGCCGGTTATCTGTAATTTGTAACGTCAGCAATTGAAAATCGTCGTAATAAGATCAGACAGCGATCAGGGGAAATAATTTTAGTAGAAAGAGCAGATAATTTGGAACCAAGGTGAGACAATTTCTATTACCCCCCCCCCCCCCATTTTAAATCCGTTCGTAGAAAGGTAATTAAACACGGTGAGAACCGCCAGATCAAAGAACGGGCTTCGCTCGATTGCTGAGTCTGTACGCGGGCAGAGAGAGTCTATAGTGTGAGTAAGATCTTTGATTCCCGAATTCGATCGAAGAATTGAAAACTCACACTGATTAGAAAATTGCCGATGCCTGATCTAAGAGAGAACGTAGGTTCTGGTTTCGGTTCTAGCGTGAAAAATGGCTTTGATTTATGTATCCCCCAAGATCTGAACGAAGGTGTCTAATCTAGCTAGTACGAGCGATTTTCTGGAGATTTAATATATAAACCCCAGCATTTTAAACTCAACTTATCCAGTACCGACAGATTTTAAAGACATTTAGCTTCGATTCTAAGATCCCTTATAACAGTGGAATTACTTTGTTTTCGATTGGAGATCGTTTATTTCTTTGTTTGTGGTAAATACTATACTAGAAGTTTGAGTGATTAATTGTTAAGTCCGTACTTTATTTCACTAGATTTTCGGTGCAGAGTGATTTACTAGATACGTCCGTCATTTATATTTCTCTATGATTTACTGTGTTACATCTGCTAGCAGAATAAATAATAATTTCTAGCTAAACTATTCCAGCTATAAAATAAATTTAATTAATTGCTAGTAACCAGTCAGAGAATATTTTAACCGACTAGTAAATGCACTGTTCATTATGAGTATTGACGAAATATATAATTATTTCTAATTCATGATGATACATTTTTTTAAATGACTAGAATTTATTTCACGGGAGTTTTTAAACGATAAGACAAGCTCTAAGCTTGTAGTTTATAATTTAAAGTTAAATAACCGAAGTGGATAAATATTATATTTTACGCGGGTTAAGGATAGGATTGAGAATACTATATTATGGTTAAGTATTTGTATTGTTTCTCCTTTACACAGTATTGGGTCAAACCCTAAACCTTACCAGCGGCTTCCATATAGATCTGAGAGTAACCATACAAAAGAACCATTTAATTAGTATCTGGGTTTCTTCAAGGTAAACCTGTCTGAGGTTGTGTTTACACTCAGAAAAGAGACAGAATACAAACCCAAAGAACAGTAAGAGTGACTTTGTAACTGGGCATATAGATCCAGATTTCTTTTTCCAATTTCTTATACAGTCAGCCCGTTGCGGCGAACTAACAAACATTACCATCTCCCGACGTTTGACCATTTGTGGTGTGACAAAGAATTTTGTACTGAGAGAAGTTACCAACCTGTCATTCCTATGTAAATGGAAATCTCAAACTATTGACACTGTGAGCGCCGTTAAATTTCTTACCTGGACAATTTAAAGGTGACATAAACAGTATTCCTAAATAAAAATAACAAAGGGGACGTGCCCCGGAGAAGTGGATTTAATGTCTTTAAGGAGCTGGAGTTCTCTTTGCCAAATATAACACTGGATTTTCTGTGTGTGTGTGTGTCCTAAAAATTGTTCCAGAAGATACAACACCAGTATTAGGTAAGAAAGAATGCATGTGGCCACGGTCGTCTGAGAAGAGAGGATGGATGAAATGAAGAATTCTCATATATATATATATATATATATATATATATATATATATATATATATATATCTTGTAGAATCCATGTACTCACTTTGTCTATTTTTTAATGCAAGTTTTTGCTAATGCTGTCCCTTTCAGAATAGATTAACGTATAAACTCTGTTCTTTACTGTATAGGGAAAGCCTAGACCATAGCGTAAAATCTTTGACTCTTTGGGGGTTAATAACTTTCTTCTAACGGGATCTTGTCTCAATAGAGGGAGGGAGGATTACACCTATGAGTCTAACTCTTTAATTAATTCATTAACTTATGTTTATTTGTATTTGATTGATATTCAAATTATTGCTGTTGTGAAGTTTTCTTATGATAAATAAAATTTACATAAACTTTATTTACGTGTGTTGGTCAGCTTGTCCCAACATATCCCTACATCCATTAATATAATTTTTCACGTTTGTGCGTCTAATTGTCGTCACTTATCTGTGTGTGGGTGTAGATGTGAGTGGTTGAATATATATATATATATATATATATGAAAACTGTCTGATCTAAGAATCTCAGTCGTGACCGATAGGCTGGATTAGATTATCTCTCAAATTCAGGGACAGACTTTACCTTTCACCACTTCACTCGTGAAAATCTATTTCTTTACCTTATCTCCCACTGAGCTATCACCCGTTCTAGTTCTATTCAGACGGGACCACAATTGATCTTAAATACCTATCAAAAATCTACGACAACATATTATAGAAGATATAGATAAAGCAGAAGAGATATTACTGGCAAATATTTACCCATACTTCAAAGGATGTTCCGTTCTAATAGCTTGGAGACCTTCTCGTGTTGGCGTGGCATAGATGGAAATGAAGGCGGATAAAGAAGCTAAGAAAAGTAGAACTAATAGAAACCAAATAAATGTGGGGATGAGTAAAACAGAGATCAAAAGCCTTATTTAAAGAATAATAACTAACGAATGGACAGTAGAGTGGGATGGAAGCCTGAACGGCAGACATGCATATAAATTGTTCAAGACTCCAACAAGAACGTGTAGGGTATCTAGAGAACTAACAATTCCTAGCAATCAGAAAAATCTTAGACTGCAACTAGGAATGGGCTATTTTAGAATAGAAGAACCTTACTGTGCAGCGTGACTAGAAAAAAATAACATAGAGCATTTCTTACTAAAATGTCGTAAGTATGGACAATCGAGGAAACCAATATTAGATTATTTACAGGCATGCAGTTCATCCACAACTGTGGAGAATAGATAGACCTAGAGAATCGCATAGTATAGTAAAATAGTATATAACAAGAACTAAAATTAATATATAAGGATCAATGATGATGATTTGCTCTATTTGGACTGAGTGGAGGGGGAAGAAGATACTATAATTAAATACCGGAAATCAGATTTTTAAAATCTTGAATTTGCTACATTTTATATCCTAATTATAACCCATCAAGGGTTGAGCGGGATACTTTGTCTTTAAATAAATACAGAAAACGCCAAATGCAAGAGCATGTACTTTGATATATGCTTCCTTTGAGGGGGGCATCTGCAGCGGTGGATCTATGCTCCTTAGGCAAGGCTGCCACTCAAGTTCTAGAGATAAACCCAGAAAAAAAAACCACAGAAATACCCAGATTATTTTATGCCTCAAATACATGGGATAGACGATGCTTACACAATCTTTTAGTGCGACTTTAGCACAAATAAGCTGTGTGCTATCAATTTTTATTTATTTCTTAATTTTAATTTTTTTTTAAAACCAAAAATTCACAATTATATAAAAATGATTTTATTAACACCCTAACATATGAACTCTTGAAAATGAGATGTTTTAACAGCAACGTAACTTACTGTAGTTACATTAACAAGATGTTCCTCAAATCAAATATAAAATGTTAGTTGTAACTTGTTACTGTTGACAATAGTCCCTTCTCAGCGACTCGGCATCCATGTCCATAACTTCTCCTTTGTCAAGATCATATGCATGAACTGACAACGTGAAATCTTGATTGTGGAGTTCCAAATTCTTTGCATATCTCGGCCAACAACGTCCTTCACGCACATCTACAACCACGCTTTTACTAGGATTAAACTTATGACAAACTCCATCTTTGGCAACTGCTTGCTTGGCTAGTATTCGATTGGAAACTGTTTCACACAAAAGCTTGTTGGTTTGTTTAGTTTTAACTAATATAAATATAATGCTCAGTGCACAGAATATACATACATTGTAAATGCCAATTGTCAAATATACTCAGATTAATGCAGATTTGGAGAAAAAAAATACAGATACCCAGACGAAAGCCAAAATACCCAGATCTAGTGAAAAAAATACCCAGCTGTGGCAACACTGTCCTTAGGGAACGAAAACGAGATGATAATTATATGGGATCCTGACAAAAAGCTTCGTTTCTGATTGGCTAATAACAACATTAGCCTCGTTGTGATATGGAGGGATCTATCACCGGAAGTATAATTGCAAACGATATCTTTCCGCCATTCTTCTTTCTACTTTGAGAGAGTCAGTACATATCCGTTTTTAATCTGTGTGAATCGAAGTGCCCCGAACAACTTTTCTGTGTTTTTTTTGACAGTGATAAAGGAAATATCCGACATGTCGATCGGAGTTCCTATTAAAGTTCTGCATGAAGCAGAAGGTCACATTGTGACTTGTGAAACATCTACCGGCGAAGTTTACAGAGGCAAGCTCATAGAAGCTGAAGATAATATGAATTGCCAAATGGCAAATATAACTGTCACTTACAGAGATGGCCGAGTCGCTCAGCTTGAAAATGTATACATTAGAGGCAGCAAGATCAGGTTTTTTGTGCTTCCAGACATGTTGAAGAATGCCCCAATGTTCAAGAAGGTCCAAGGAAAAGGTGGCGGCGCTGGTCGAGGAAAGTCCGCTATTCTGAGGGCTCAAGGTAAGGTTTCTTTGTTCTCTATTCTGTGGCTTAGTTTCAGACATTGCCAGCATTTTTCTTAATTGTAGTTTATATAGCCTACATGACAGAAGAACAGTTTGGCGACCGCAGCTTAGGTTCAAAGATGTGTGCAAGAAAGACATGAGGGCACTGGACATAAATCCAGCAACGTGGGAGGATGAAGCTGCCGATAGTGGCGATGCTATCTACGGCGCCACCTCATATTGAGCGAAAAGAAACTTAACACAACAAGCAGAAGAGAGGAGAAAACGCCGAAAGAAACACCAGGAAAATAAGCAGCTGAGGGCTGTCACCTCAGGGGCACATTCCCATAGCCAGTAGGCCTAATGACTGAAGGGGCTATTATTATACATGATGCTTTGGTAGATGACCAGGACAGTAGACAAGGTATGCAAAGTTGCCAGACTAGCTAAACATATTTACGTTAGGGTAACATGGGGCATTAAGCACATGCTTTTGCACTAAATAATATTTTTTTGCTATAGGCTAGCCTATTTCCATATTCCTATAGGCTAGGCCTAATCATTTTTTCTTGCACATATCACAGCCCTTTGGGAATATCATTCCTGCATTGGGAAAAAACACTTTAATTTTAAAAGTAGGCCTAGGCCTTGAACAGATTTTATTTAGGCCCCTAATTTTTATTTTACAAAAAAAAAATGCTATAGGCCTAGCCTACAGCTAGCCGTAACTTAACACCAACCTTGTTAAGAGCTTTGTCAGAATTAACAACGCCCTGCAAATCAGAACAAAGTTCAAAGTTGACGTGGAAAGCAGCGGTCTTGCCAAAGATAGCCGCCTCCAGTCTTCTGTCCCAGACTTGAACCGGATTCTTCTTAAACAGACATGTAAGAGGCGACTGTTATGAGGCTGGCAACCTCATCTAAACCAAATAGTAACCATAACCACTGCTACATAAACACGGGGATTTTTTATGCAGGCATCCGGCAAGGGGGGGAGCAGCTGTAGTGGTGGCTTCATGCTTTGTAAGGAGCAAAAAGGAAATAGTTGAATGAATGCGTCATAGTAACATTTGTAGTTGAAATGAACTGTGGGTTTTTTTCTATGATGTCATACAATTAAGTTGCCGACGTCATTAAATTGAGGGTTAAGTGTAGGATTTCTAACCTGTACGCCCTATTACTACGTTTCTGAATTCTTTTTTGAGGCCACGTCGAACACACAGCCCACCTATCTTCATTTCAAACACATTTATTCGTGGAGGAAAGAATGCAACTCTGAGCGCACAATGTAGGCTAATGCCTCGCTCCAGTCTACTCAGCAATAAACATGGGCACCTGACTCACCTGATTAGTTAGGGCACAGGCAGTGAAAAGAACTGGTCACTCCCCCCTCATAAAGCTGAGATTTAGTATAGGGGCAGTCTTTAACATGTTGCTCCACTGCAGCTGTATCTTCTGTGGATCTTTTACCTTTTTGTTTTAGAGATCACTTTGTTATTAGCCTAGGCCGTGTGGCAGTTCCCAAATTTGGCCCTCTGTATCAACCATTTAGAAAATTAGGCTGAAAGAATGATTCGTCCCAATTTTTCTTGGTAGGGAAGTTTGAAGTCTGCTGCATTTGAAATAGAAGCATTATGGCCAGCTTTTCTGGAAAATATGATAGGCCTAATCACATAGGCTACATTACTATGTGCTTTGGGTGAATGTTACCTTGGGTGCCCAGTATACCCTTTAGTTGTAATAGAATGTTACAATTTAAAAAAAAAGTAAATGATGACTTATGAAACTTAACTTATTAAATTTATCAGTAATTTCTGAGCAGATTACGTGCAACACGATCTGTGAAACACTAATAACAATTTTATTTATATTAACAATAATTCCTTCTTTAAAGAAAACACAAGACAAACTTACTATTGAATATGTTCAGTTTTTAGGTCAAATTGGAAGTTTTTATATAATCAGTTCAGAATTACAATGAAAACCAGGTGTAGTTTTCAAAAGACAATGACTTTCTATTGTCTGCCAACAAAGCTTTAAACATTTAAAAGCTTCTTTCCACTACTACTGGCACCACTGGAGTGGTAGGTCCACCACAGGAGCATACTTGAAATAAACTATGTAACTTCTGGCGAAAATCTGCCAAGGGAAATGTTTACCACTGATAGCACACCTGAAATGAAGCAAAGCTTTTCATATGCTGTACCACAGTGGTTAGTTGCACTGGCTTCCTAGCTTGGTGGTCCATGGTTTGACCCCCAAGTAAGGTGGATTATTAGACCGCAAACGTCTTTGGGGTTGGCCCAGCTTCATGAATTGGGTACTAGAGCAACTCTGGGAGGGTTAACTCTTTGACTCCTGAACGACGCTCACAGCGTTGCATAATGCAACGTGCTGTTCCCACGTAACAGTCAGAGCGTTGTTCTTAGTTATCACGAATAAACCCCAAAAATCGTCCGTTTAATGCAGTTCATATTTTAAAACTCGTAGGATGCCTTCCGCTACTATTTAAACAACTAATTTGAGTGTAGTTAAGCAGCACGTATGCATATTTTGAGGTTATCACAATTTGTATGACGATTCACGTGTTTGCGTTTTTCGTTGTTATTGCTAGAAAAATATGTCACACTTTATATTTACATTTTCTAAGTCTTCTTAGCGAATAATTGTGTCAAACTACTAAGAAACATTGCTGCCATTGATGACGATTGTTTGGTAGTCATAGTTTGTTGTCAAATAAAGGAATCAGTGCAGAAAAGCTAGACACATTAGTTTTAGTTGATGAGTGGGCGTAGTCCTATTCTGGCCGATCGAAAAGCAACAAAACTAGACCTACCGTGACATCTAATCACTAGTTCTAGGTAGAAGATGAAGCAAGGGATACTAATAAAATGTTAAATGATGTTATTCTTCATTTGTTTGAAAATTACGTACTGCAAGATTGCATAATTTATTTTTTTCTTACAAGGGACCACAGTAAAAACTGGTGACACTAAATGTACTAAATAAGTAAATACGAGGCGTGTTCAAATGAAACCCGCCCCAGTGGCTTTATAACAAATATATGTAAGGTACATCAGCAGGAGTAGTAGAATTAAATACAGCAATTGTTATGAAGCAAGTACTCACTGTGGTTCTTTAGAAATAGTCACCATAGGCATTCAGACACATCCCACTGCATGGGTAGACAGCGGATGCCGTCCGAGAAAAATGACTGGTTGCTTATTGAACCATTTGGTCACAGAGGCCCTGACGTCTGCATCGGAGTCGAATCGTTGTCCCTTTAGAGATTTTTTTAAGGGTCCGAACAAATGAAAGTCACATGGTGACAGATCGGGGCTGTAGGCTGGGTGTGGCAGAACTTCCCACCTTTTCCTTGCTAACGCTTCCTGCACAATGTTCGCAGCATGTGGACGAGCATTGTCGTGCAACAGAATCACCACGCGAAAGCATGCCGGGTCATTTATTCTTGATGGCTGTATGCAGGTTGTCTAGTGTGTCTTTGTAGCGGATGGCATTGATGTTCAAGCCAGGCTCTTTAAAGTCAACCAATAGAAGCCCTTCATGGTCAAAAAATGCGGTCAGCATAACCTTACCGGCGGAAATCTGTGACTTGAATGTGTTGGGTTTTGGTGATCCGGGATGTTTCCATTGCATGCTTGCTGATATGCTGCACGGCTCAAAGTGGTGGCACCACGACTTATCGCCTGCCACTATGCGCAACAGGGATGTTTCCATTGCATGCTCGCTGATATGCTGCACGGCTCAAAGTGGTGGCACCACGACTCATCGCCTGCCACTATGCGCAACAGAAATGCATCACCCTCCTCTTCGTAACGCAGCAGGTGGTTCAAACTCCACCCCATGCGTTCTTCCTTATGGCGAGGCTTCTTCTGTCGCAACAATATGCACCTGACCTGGCCGCGGAAGATCTTTCGTTAACTGACGTCCTTCTCGAAACATTCGTGCCCAGTCTTTCACTTTGTCTTAGACACACTTTTGTCACCATACACTGCTTTCATTCGGCGATGAATGTCGGCTGGTCGACATCCTTCGGCTGTTAGGAACTGGATCACCGCTCGCTGATCGACCTTGGACGGATTCCGTATCACACCGGCCATTATTTTAACGGTCTGCAGCACAAACAATGAATACTAGGAGAATGAACACTTATTCACATGTACATGCGTATGTGCTTATTACGTCAGATGTGACGTCATCATGCTCCTACAAATGTCCACTTCGCGTAGCACGGGCGGGTTTCATTTGAACACTCCTCGTAAATAAATAAAGATAATTAATAGGTACTCGGACATAAAGGATGGCATTAGACAATAGAAAAGAAAATATAAGTGATAGGCTTACCGGGAATAGAATGTATTAACTGTGGCCATAAGCAATGTTTTTTACTTTGTAAATGGATTACCTTGATGTTTGAAGACTAAAAAGAAAGTTTTATTGTCTACAAAAGTAATTTGTCTTTGGTAAGCTAGTATTCTACAGTTAACTTTTTAGTGTTTTTCAATTTTACATGCAAAAAGTATACCGAACATACTTGTGTTAATACTTACTATCAAAGACATTATATATTATTCTCTATCTATTTCCCCACAGTTTGGTATATAAGTACATGTTCACAGAAAAGATTAACATAAAATTTACATTAAAAGACAGTACACTTCACCATTTAGAATTCTTCAAAAAATAATTATGGCACAGGGTGGAAAATAATTATGGAGTCAAAGAGTTAAGGCAGCTGGCATGATGCTGACCACATCATCACTAGTGTGCTGATGGTCAAGAAAATATAGTCCTAACAACATATTCCTAATATGCCTTAATGATCATGTAACTGGATCCCTTACCTTTACTTTCCTTTTCAAATCCCTCAGTTTTCTTTTGCACAGCTGTTCCCATGTCTCTGTTCAGTCTTAAGTCATTCACAATTTTCTTCATCAACCTATCTGATCCAGTAAGAGCTGCTGACGTTTTCAAGGAAGTAATGGCATCAGGCAGAAATCCAAAATTTGACAATTATATTCCCTGTACTGGGACCTTTAGAATTAGAGGTGGACATAACACTCTGACGTGCGCGCATGCACATACTCGTAAAAAATGAAAAAGCTGTCACAACAGGTGGCATTTCAGCAAAAAAAAGTGTGATTGTGAACGTTTAAAAAAAATTTAGTTTAGGGGCAGTTGTTGTTTGTTTTTAGCCTATGTGTTAAGCAGAGAGCTCTGTAATCATACCATTTATTACTAATATTTATATGTTGTGATAGTTTGACTATTACTGTACATGTTTGGGAACACAGCATAATAGTAATTGTTTCTGTGATGCAGATGTAACAGAGCAATACACATTTACATAGTGAATAGGAATTTGATCAAAACACCCTGTACTGACATAAGCTGCAGTACATCATTAATTATACACCATGATACTTTATATTGGATTTGTGAACGTTGAAGAGGCATTTTACAATGAGGGAATCAGCGTGGAGACATGTGGACATGAGGAGTTAGTCAGAAATTTGTTAACCAGATGAGAAAATATAGATTTGAAGTTAAGTGCATTTGTTGAAGAAATTCTTTGGATTGAGAACTAGAGCATGACAGGGAACATCTGTTCTCATAATTTCTAGTCTTATTCTGGTTTTTAAAATCTTATCCACTATGAATAAATCCATTGATTCACGCTTTCCTCATTTCTTATGGAGCATGGATCAACCACTAAAGCTGTTAAAGCCTGCATCAAAGCATTCATTCTCTTATAGTGGTGGTGGTTTAGGTAGCAGTTTTACATGATGGGGGTTGCCTCATATTAGTAGCCTCTTGTGACATGCTGGAGTTAGTGATAGGCCTATTCTCTATCTCCTTTATGGGGCAAGAATTTCTACAGAAATGTGTGTGTATGCTTGTAGGGTGATTTATGGTAAACTAACCATAGTACTGTTCTGAAATGTAAAAATTCTGAAACATCTGGCACCAAGGGTTTTTGATTAATTAAAAAAAGAACATGATGAATAAGTAGTTCAGTACAAAAAAAAAAAAAGCCATCGAGATGCGAGAGCAGTAAATTTATTACTTCAACAAAAAAAAAATTGATTTATTGTATGTTTTTTCCAGTCTTAAACTTAATGCTTAAACAAATTTTTACAATCTTTATATTCTTCAGCTGCTCGTGGGAGAGGTCAAAGGGGCCGTGGCGGAGGAAACATTTTCCAGAAGCGCCGTTAAATCTTCTCATCATACCAGCTATCATTTTTTGTCAGCTTGTTGCAACAGTTTAACCTTCATTACATTAGTTTATTTTTTAAATATTAATTAGCACTCTGTCCCTTATCTTGACGGTTATTTTTAGTCTGAAGCTTATATTGATCTGTAGGTGCTTAAAAAAAATGTCCTTAGCATACCTGACATTAACTGTATTCTAAAAACATACATTACAAAATAAAGAGATACTTTTTTCAGCATTGATGTACTAACTGTTAAGACTTGACAAGCAAGAGACACTTTTGTGGTACCTACTAAAACATTTACTGTTCATTGTACAACTCTGTTACCAGCTCAATTTAAGCATTTCAATTGTTCATTTCGTTTACTGTAACAATTAGAGTTTTTAATTATTCTGTTTGACAACTTTGCAGTATCAGCTATTACGAGAGAAGTTTATCCATATTCAGTTGCCCATTATCTCAGTGTAAAGCTTTTTTTTTTTGTGCTACAAATTTGTGTTTTTTTAAATATCAAAGCTACAAATAAATTGTCACATTTATATTTGTGTTTATTGTTGCTAATTAGATTTGTCAAGTTATGTTGTATGGCTATAACACAGAGAAAAGATTTGTTTCTGAGTACAATTTAAAAAAAAAAAAAGACAACTTATGCTTAGGGCACGGCAGCTCATACAACTGCAATAATTCCACAGTGCCTTCATTGCTTCTGGTAACATAAATACAACCCTTTTTGTTTTGACATCAATCATTACCTGTTAGCTCCACAAGGAGCATAAGCCTTCAACAAACACATCAAGTCCTGTTGCACGCTATCCGTCTGCTCAAGTTCTTTCCATGTCTTCATTTTAATTTCAGTCTCCAGTTATCTCCATGTTTTTTTTTTTTGGTCTACCTCTTTTACCCTGGAGATTCCAGAACAAGAACTGTCTTGTGTATGTGTCCTGTTACATTCCATCTTATATTTGGATGTCTTCATTATCTGTCTCCATATCTTGTCTTCCACATACTTTTGCATCACCCTGTATTTAATTTACTGTTCAATAACTAGCTGTCCTTTGACGCCAGCAGATATGATACATAGCAGAAAACTTACTGAGTCGTTCTTCTGTCATAGGAGAAAAACAAACCATAAATTTAACAAAACTTTATAAAGACAAGTTCAAATTGAATGTGAGAAAGTTTTGAAGCCCTGGGAACCTTCAAGGGGAAGATCATAACATTTCAGAACAATGCAGCTTTTGTACAAGAAATAAATTGAATCTTTAGTACCAGAACACATGGCAGCAATGAGAAAAATGACAATTCAGTTGGGTGGAATATTTTCTTGAAAATTTTAAAACTGCAGCCAAAGATTTAGCAGACCAGAACATGAGCCTCTAAATATAAACATAAATCCACACACCAAACAAGCAGTAAAACTGCAATGTAATTTATACATGGCTGAATGGAGCTCCCCTAGAAGAAATGAAAAACAATATTCCATTTAACACCATTAGAACGCATGACAATGAAAACTGCCTCTGTTATCGCCACAAGGATTTTTTTTCAGGGACAAATGAAAACGAGAAAGAAAGCAAATACTTATCTACGTTAACCAAATAAATCTAAGCAGTTGACGTGTTGTCTTGTATCAGAATCACCCCATTACAAGATTTGAGACCACCTCTTCAAGAAAATTATGGAAGCTTTCTGGCCTACCAATGAAGCAATACCCTTTCCTTCTCCAAGGATCACAGACCTTCAACAAAAACACAGCAAATCTTGTCACATGCCATAAAGTTCAAGTTCTTTCCAACACCAATTTTCATCATATGCTGTTTTTTGTCTCCAGTTCTCTTCTCTATGTGTTCCTTGGTCTCTATAGTTTCTCCCCCTTACCCTGGGGACTCGGAACAAAAACTGCCTGGTACTGCCATTAACTCTTTGACTATAATTATTTTCCACCCTGTTCCGTAATTATTTTTTTTTTAATGAATTCTAAATGGTGAAGTGTACTCTTTTAGTGTATAAATTAATAAATAAAGTTAATTAACTGGTACCCGTTGAACATAAAGGATGACATCAAACAACAATAGAAAATATAAGTGATAGGCTTACCGGGAATCGAACCTATTCCCAGTAAGGCTATCACTTATATTTTCTTTTCTGTGTCATCCTTTATGTCCAACGAGTTAAACCCTCTTGATGGGAAGGAGCAAAGCTCCTGACCAGGTTGGAAGGAAAGTCTACAGACTCCCCATCCTTGCAATGGCATGTCATTTGGGCTGAAGGGCTGAAATCCCAAGTGCCGCTGGTTGGGGGGGGGAAAAAACAAAACAAATGCCGGCCAATAAGTACCTGTTTTAACTTTATTTATTGATTTACTAATTTATTTACTGTTCACAGAACTCGAGGTTTCCTCCATTATTTATCTTTCAGTGTAAATTTTATGTTAATCTTTTCTGTGAACATGTAGTTATTATATACCAAACTGTAGGGAAATAGATTTAACACATGTACGTTCGGCATTCTTCTTCTTCTTCGATCCTTAACCACCGACCGTCAAAGCAGTCAGTGGCCATCACGCCTAGTGGCGTCTTGTAGGGCAACAACAAATTGATTCCACTTTGCACGGTTGGTGGCCATCCTTCGTACAGTGCCCCAAGCTCTGGTTCATTCTTTGCATCTCAGCCTCCACAGTCCTCCGCCAAGTTGTTTTTGGTCGGCCTCTCGCTTTCCTTCAGGGGTCCAAAACATAGCTGTTCTTGTGATGGCATCGGGGTCTCTTCTGAGGACATGACCAACCCAGCTCCAGCGTCTGCCAGCTATGATGGTGTGCATGTCCTCTTGCTTGCTACGAGTAAGCAGATCTTGGTTGGTGATGGTATTCAGCCAAAAGATGCGGTGAATTTTTCTTAGGCATACGTTCGGCATACTTAAAACATTTTGCATGTGAAATAAAAAAAACACTAAAAATTTAACTGTAGAATACGAGCTTCTTTCTTATTCTTTGATTCTTAGCCGCTGACCGTCAAAGCAGTCAGTGGCCATCACGCCTTGTGGCGTCTTGTAAGTTGTAGGGCAACAACAAATCGATTCCACTTTGCTCTGTCGGCGGCCATCCTTCGCAGTGCCCCGACTCTGGTTTATTCTTTGCACAGTCCTCCGCCAAGTTGTTTTTGGTTGGCCTCTCTTTCGTTTTCCTTCAGGGGTCCATAGCAATACTTATAAGAATAAAATAAATTATGCTATATTGTATTACGTAATTTCAAAACAAATAAAGAACAAACATCATATAAAAACTTTTGACATTTGTTTAATGTTTTAAAAGTATCCCTAGCTTCATCTTCGTAAGATACGAGGGGCGTTCAGAAAGTAATGCACCACATCGTTTTTCTCAGGAGCTGTTTATTCAAAAAGCATGAAATTTATAAACAATATACATGGATATGTCATGTAAACATCTGTATTATTCAACATAATCCCCATCAACTTGTACGGCTTTATGCCAGCGTGAAACAAGTGCATGTATTCCTAGCACGTACCAGATTTTGTCTTGATCATGTAGCCATTTCTTCGCTGCATGAATCACTCCATCATCTTCAAACCTTGTCCCACGGAGTGCATCTTTAAGTGGACCAAATAGATTAAAATCAGAGGGTGCCAAATCGGGAATATAGGGTGGATGGGGTAGTACAGTCCAACCCAATTTGGTGATTGCTTCCCGTGTTGCCAGACTTGTGTGAGGGCGTGCATTGTCGTGAAGGAGAAGCAGGTCTGCTGGATTCTTGTGCGGCCGAACTCTGCGAAAACGTTGATTGCGTTTTTTCAATGTCTTAATGTAAGCTTGCGAATTGATTGTCTCTCCTCTTGGCATAATGTCCACAAGAATCACACCTTCAATGTCCCAAAAGACAGTGATCATGACCTTTCCAGCTGAAGGAATTGTCTTGAATTTCTTTCTTCTTGGTGATTGCGGATCATGCCACTCCATTGACTGTCTTTTTGTCTCAGGTTCAAAATGATGTGCCCAGGTTTCGTCACCTGTAACGATCTTAGCCAAAAAGTTCTCTCCATCAGCATTGAAACGCTCCAACAATTCAGAAGAAATTGCTTTCCTTTGCAATCGGTGGTCATTTGTGAGACTTCGAGGAACCCATCTTGCACAAACCTTAGAAAATCCGAGAGTTTTTATAACTGCATTTGCACTACCAATGCTGACTGACAGCTGTAAGGCCAATTGTTGAGTAGTGAGTTATTCGCCTATCAGTAAGAATAATGCCCTCAGCGCATTTCTGGGTTGGTGGCTGTGGCAGGCCGATCAAGCAGCTCCGTATCTCCACTTCCTGATTTTCTGATCCCAGCGACTGACTGTACTCCTGTCGACTGCAAAACTTCAATACACATCACATAGACGCTTGTGAATATTCACAACAGTTTCCTTCTCTGCAACGAGAAATTCTATCACAATTCGCTGTTTATAACGCAAGTTGATAACAGAACACGCTCCATTTCAACGGTTTAGGGCAGCCGTATTATTTAGCCGGTTGCAATGCAATTTGGTGCACACAATTAGCGCATGCCATATTTGAAGTGTGCAAAATGTCATGCTTCTATCTTCATTATTAGCTAAGAAAAACGATGTGGTGCATTACATTCTGAACGCCCCTCGTAGATGTTAATTGTTACTGTTGGTGTAGTTTTGTTGCTTTCTCGGTCGGCCAGAACAGGACCGCACACTCATCAACTCAATCTAATGTGTCGCTTTTCTGCACCGATTCAGTTATTTGACAACAAACTGTGACTACCAAACAATCATCGTCAATGGCATCAGTGTTTCTAAGTAGTTTGACACAATTATTCGCTTAGGAGACTTAGAAAATGTAAATATAAAGCGTTGACTTATTTCTGTAGCAATAAAAACGTGAATCCTCACATGCTGTTTAACTACACTCAAATTAGTTGTTTAAATAGAAGTGGAAGTTATTCTACAAGTTTTAAAATAAGAACTGTGTTAAACGGGCGATTTTTGGGCTTTATTTAACGCTCTGAGCGTTACGGTGGCACAGAAATGACAATTTTGCAACACTGAGTAGGTACTCCAAACTGAATTTTTAGATTACATATTTCTGTTAATAACATGTAAAGTGGTAGATCTATTTATTCTCATGAGCGTTGTTCTGGAGTCAAGAGGTTTCCTCATTGTGCCCTATCAGTATTCATCGCCAGCATGTCATCTCTTGTTCTACTGGTTCTTGTCATTTGCTCAGAGGGAACAAAATTCTGACTAGGCCTATATAGTACTGCTAGAGACTATAAACACACCTTATACCATTTTGAACATATAGTTTAAGTAGCGTACAGATGGTAATGCTAAGAATCAACAATGAATGGCACAAGACTGTACACGAACTTTGTAAGAAATTTAATAGTATCAACCATAAGCATAAAAAAGGTAAAGGATCCCGTTACACGCCCATTGAGGCATATTGGGAATATGGTGTTAGGCCCATATTATCTTGACCGTCAGCACACGAGGGGTGATGTAAAACGAAAGCATACTGAACCATAAACATACTGAGACATTATTTTACATTTATAATCAACTATGAACTAGTGTGCAGGATTGTCCACAGTGCCACTCTCATCCTCAACAATAGAGCACAGAAGACAGTAGGGCCAGAAAAGAATGTCGGTCCCACCAATAATCTTCCTCATGGTCATGGTGTTGGCTATAAATGACAGGGACATTTAACATGAGGACACAAAAAGACATGCAAGAAAAGAACTAATGATTAAAGGTAAATAAATGGTTCAGATGACTGAAGAAATGCAAAATTTTACATTCCCAGGAAGTAACATCGGGGCATCACTGTCATGGTAAATAAAGCCCAATTTACCATCATCTTTGATCAGAACAGGTGGCTCATACATGAGACATGGGAGCCGCGCTGGTGTAATGGCTTCGGCGTTGTACTGGCGACCAGGTGTTCATGGTTCAAACCCGGGCGTCGGCGTTTGAAGAAATGTTTACGGCCGGAAATTTGACTGAATAGCCTGAACGGCTCCTGTGATAAACCCTCTGTGGATGGGAAGGAGCGAAGCTCCTGACCGGGTTGGAAGGAAAGTCCTCAGGTTCCCCAGCCTCGCAATGATATGTCATTGGGCCGAAGGGCTGAAAGCCCAAGTGCCGCTGGTTAAAAAAAAAAAAATACATGAGACATATCACGTCTGAACTCCAGATACCTGTATAAAGTGACCAGATTTAATACGAAACAATAATTTGTGGAATGGAAAAAAAGACACCAGCTGCCGATTACTGAGAACATGCAGGTGCAACTAACGTTTGACCAGACTGTCGGACATCATTTGGTTGGAAACCACCAAGGAATTAACACTACAGTAGAATGACCAAGGAAAACCCTGGCTGTTTCATGACAACTATTACTAAAAAGAAAATAATTGGTGGCGAGTAACAGCTACTCCTGAGGCAGAGGAAGGCCAAAGAAGACATGCAGAAAAGAGCTGGAGACGGACATGAAGATAACCTGACCTAAGTTTTTTGAAGGCATGTGCTCCGTGGAGTTGAAAGCCAAGAACAGCTACTCCTCTTACAATGAAAAGGAGTGATCAAAAAGTTACTTCCTCTGTTTAAATTTTAATATTCTCACTATAAATTACATTGCTCTGGCATGAATGGAAAATATCCATAAGTCTTTACATCTTCAGGTCCTGGCGTGGGCCTACTGTCCTGTTCATGGATGGCACAGGCAGAGACAACGATCAAGCAGGTGACCACAGTTGAAAATATATTCAAGGGGGAAGAGTGGAGTACAGTAAGTCAGATGAGAACTGGATTAACTACCAGTACCAGCAAGTCATCATCATCCTTGGCAGAGAGTGTAGAACTTTAGACAACTTGAAATTAGTCGAATAATAGTATATACGATCATGCTGGGGATAATTATTCCATTGTGTATACAGATGGGTCTGTGATCTGTGGTGAGAAATCAGGTTGGGGCTTCTCTGCTAGGGTAAAGGGCAGAATCGTCGCCGAACATAGAGGTCCTTACAAGATAACAACTTCCAGCATGAGAATGGAGGTAGAGGCAGCTACTGCAGCGTTAAGGTGGCTGACGGAAACTTCAAAAGCAGTCACTACTGTGTCAGACTCTCAGTCCATGCTTCAAAAGATTGAAAATGGGTGGCTACGGCATGAATGGAAAACATTCATAAAAGTCTGCAGTAGCTGGTGTGGATCTACTGTCCTGGTCATGCAGGTGTTCACGGTAATGAGAGAGAGCTGACAGACTAGCATCAAGAGCACTGTGATGGGTTACTGTATTTTTATTTTCAATTCGCCCCAGTCTTCTTCTCTCTGTAATTTATTGCGTTCATTTATTTCATTAGGCGTTTGAGTTCATAATTATTAGGCCGGGTTAATTTTTCAGACATTAGGAGAAAATCCGCACTCCCTCACTTACTCTGTTTAATTGTAGGGATGGGGGGAGAACCACGACCCAGGTTTCAGCGCTGTAAGGTAAAGGTAAAAGATCCCGTTACACGCCCATTGAGGCATATTGGGAATATGGTGTTAGGCCCATATTTTCTTGACCGTCAGCATCACGCCGGCCGCCTTAACCTTCCCAGAGTTGCTCTGGTACCCATTTGGGGGCTGGATCAACAGGAACCGTTTGTGGCCTAAAAAATTCCCACCTCATCTGGCGATCGAACCATAGACCACTGCGCTAGGAAGCCAGTGCACTAACCACTATGCTACCGCGGCTCCATTCAGCGCTGTAACCAATGATATTATTTCGGTAGGACGATTACTTAATGTTACGTAGTAATTCTGCGCGCGAGCCGGAAATAATTTTGCGCGTTTTGCTTAGTAAACATGAGTCATAAGTTAGTTAAGATATCATTGGCCGAGGTCAGATTTAATTTATGGGCAGAGATATAATAGTGTGACGAAAGTACTGAGATTCTGTCTTTCAAATGGCCCATGTCTTTTTCTCCTTGCATTTAGTTCACTATTTTTGGGAGGGATTACAGAAAAATCCTTCTCCATGTTTCTTCTCCTTCTATTATTTACGTTTTTTCAAGATGAGATCACGAGGGAGTTTGATCTCATCTGCTTTATGGTTCTTCTTTATGTGTTTAGAATGGGGGTGTAGGGAATTAGACAGTATTTTTCTAGAAGGAAGATTATAGATGCTAGATCAGGATTGGCACCAGATTGTCTTTTTTTAAAGATATTGCGTGGCCATATACGCATTTTTCGGGAGTTAAATTATTTGCGGCTATTTTTGCTTCATTTCCGCAGTATAGGGCTAGGACCAATTCCCGGTTCTTTGTCTAGCAGAAACTGGTTGCATCAGAAAGATCTAAGGTTCTGATTGGCTGAGAGATAACTGCAGTTGAAATGCAGAGCTCTCATTGGCTTTACAACCACGCCGCGCATATGACGTCACGAAGTCGGCGCGTGGGGGTCTTGATTATAAAAGGCCTATATTTCATAGTTCTTTCTCTTTTAATGGAAAAAATTGCCAAAGCCGGTTGCCAGTCAAGTCGATTGCCTTCAGTAGGACATTCGAGATTTGGTAAGCATCATTTTTGCGTGAGGACTTTATTTAATTTTTCTAGTCCTAGCCGATCATTTAAGTTTCTTGGGAAGTTTTAGTTTAATTTAATTCTTAACTCCAGAGCCATCAATTCGATCTGAGTGATAGACATGAGAAACTAGGTCCATTTAATTCCTTGTTGAAAGAATAGCGGCATGGTTTAAAAGTTGAGATATCACCGCTTTGTATTATTGCAAAGTCGGTCGGGAGAGAAACTCGCATCTGCGAATTTTATTTATTTACAGAATAGTCGGGAGCGCGTAATGTGTATTTTTATTTGTGATTTTAGTGAGAGTATTGATGCTCGCTATTTATATAGTTACGCATATATCTGTGGACGGGAGTGAAAGAGGCATAATTTGGAAGCGCGTGGGCGCGTTGGTTACGGAATTGTTATTGATACGACGTTCAGAGGGACGAGGGGGAGATAAGCACGTGGTCATAAAATTACAAACACGTGGTTGAACTACGGGGTTTTCAATTTGATAACCAGGGGTTATGTATAACTTTTGACGGCATGTAGATGCTAGCGTAAACAGGGTTATAGGTTATTGATTGTGCTTTGTTATTCTGTGTATTCAGAAGATGGAGATGACATTTATTTATGTTAAGGGAATTAATTTGTATTTCATTTTGAATGTGATTACTATTATTGACGGGAATTTTAGGAATTCCTTGAGAAGGCTAGTTTTAGTTGTGTTAAACATTACGGCATTAGTGTCAGCGTAAGAAGTAGGCCACAGTACGTCTGCCCAGACGGGCCATTGAAAATATGGTTGTTGCTCGGAGTTAGTCAGGCAGAACAGGCGATCTGGGTTAGCCAATGTTTACCTTGTGGGCTCAGGTAGAGAAGGGAGCTCAATGGGGGAGCGGACTTTGTTTGCATGATTTTGTATGGTGGTGCATAACGGGAGAGAGTAGGGGAGCTGTATTGATTATAGACGGGGGAGACTTAAGTGTTAAAGACTTAAGGGTTTGTCAGGAAGTTAATTGTTATTTGTAATAGAGTATTAACGTTTTGTTTAGCTGTTGTTTTTGCTTTTGTCTAAACAGCAGGTGCCGGCTTTTTTGTGGGAATGAGAGCGGAATTTTGAGACCACAAAATTTCTCCCACGGCAAAGTTGGGGCATTCGCAGAACCGCAAGGGTTTTACGTTAGTTGCCAGTAGTGGACGGAGAGGAAGAAAATACGTTTTCCCAACCAGGGGAAGACATTTTCCAGCGAATAGGATTTTTGTGGATAAATCCTGAGCTCTGACGCTCGTTACACACGCAGATTTGGCAGGCTGCCAGCGGTGTGGTAATTTTGTGTTCGTTTCTTCACGGCCATAATAAAGCCGACAGCCCAGTTATAGGTACTCGGGCAGGTAATTTCCGAGTGGTAGAAGTCCGCTACAGTTCCAGTCCAGAATCCAGTGGGGTTCTGTTAACCCTCAGTCATCAAGTCCAGAGTTAGTGGAGAGAGATAGGGTAAACATTCTCTCTACTGAAGTCAGCACAGATAGGCAGAACTGTTAGTTTTGGTGAATCATAGCAGAGGACAGCTGCTGAAGTTTAGAGGTGCAGTTAGTTGTGTTCAGGAGATTCCAGGATAGGCTGTGTAGAACCGAAGTCTGTGCAGAGATTGTGTAGTCACTTCGCCGTCGTTCCAGCTATCAGTGGACTTAGAGTTAGAGTTAGAATTTAGAACAGCTAGTTTGGAGTGTAGGCGACATCAAGTGCAGTGTAGTTCATTTCAGTTAACCTTACCTTCTTTCTCCATACAGGTTGCAATTGTGGGAGAAGGGTTGGGGTTGATGCATTTTTAACTGTGCTTGCTTTTGTTTTCAGGAGTGCATCCTCGCACTTGATGTAAGGGACATGCATATGTTTGTTGTTTATAGGTGTATAATAAACTTGTATAAATTGTAGCTGGCATCAGTCATTTCCTTTAGTACAGTAGCTATATGTTGTCTGTACCTTGGTGTTTGTGAATCTTAATTGAACCTTATCCCCATAGGGTAGTTAGAGGTGGTTCGAGGCCATAGCAATTTAAACGTCCGAAGTGGCGAGGAAAGAATCAACCTCGGTTCTCAACCTCGGAGCCAATGGTCTCAACTTTCACAGTTCGCACTATATTGCTATCTGAATCTATCATTTCAGTCTTCCTTCTTACTATTGTCTTGTCACTATATGTAGACAGTCTCTAGTCCTAAATCCATTTCGTGACAAATAGGTCAGCCGAAAGCGGTTCCAGAGAGAGAGAGAGACGCGACGACTCACCGAGTTCGTTCTTGAATCAGACAGATTAGACTATATAACTAGCATCAAAATCTTGTAGCGCTCTCTGGTCCCAAGGAATTCAGCCGTGACGAAAGCGCCATCACCGGTGTCAATACCTTGTCGAGGTATGGCGGCTTGCGTACCCTGATTACCCCCAGAGCTATGCCAGCGGGAGTTTTACTCCTGGAAGGTTCTACCAAGCTGGACAGGTTTGCGCGGGCTGGGGTCAGACTAAAGCAGACACCCTGGTCCTCCAGATTGGGGGTTTTAGCATAGGGCTGACACCCCTGTCTATGTAAAACAAATTGAAGTTACGGAAACAACAACGAATAAACAAACTTTGCTGCGGGACGGACATCCGGAGTCTGAGGCTCGTATGACTCAGTGGTGAAAGCTGAAAGGAAGCCACTGACATGAGAACGGACGTCCTGACCGCAAAACATGATACAAGAATAGGATTTTGGAATGTCAGGACAATGAATGAGACGGGTAAACTAAAACAGGTCCCGGCAGAAATGAGAAACTATAGGTTACACATTCTAGGGATAAGCGAGAGCAGATGGACAGGGGAAGAAAAAGTTAAAACAGCAACAGGAGAAACAGTACTTTACTCTGGAAGAGAGGATGGACAGCACAATGAAGGTGTAGCCACTATTCTACAGAAAGGACATTACTGGAATGGAAACCCATCAACAACAGACTGATAAGATTAAGATTGAGAGGTAGATTCACCAATAATACAATGCTACGCACCAACGAATGGCAGCGATGAAGAGGTCAAGGATGAATTCTATCAACAACTGCAGAAAGAAATGGAAGACACACCTAGATATGATCTTATTATAGTAATGGGAGAACTCAATGCGAAAGCTGGTACACACAATACATATAATGAAAGAGTAATGGGGAAATGCGGCAGCGGAACAGCAAACGAAAATGGGGATAAATTAATAAGTTTCTGTAGTATTAACAACCTGGTCATTGGAGGAACATTTGTCCCACATAAAGAAATTCACAAATTAACATAGGAATCACCAAATGGTCGGGACAGAAACCAGATAGACCACATCATGGTTAACGGTAGATGGAGACATGCATTACAAGATGTGAAGGTAAGAAGAGGTGCAGATGTGGAAGTGATCACCATTTAGTAGTAGCAAAACTGAAAGTGAAACTAAGAAGGGCTGGACTAACTGTAACTACACATAAAAGGTTTGACATCAGCAAATTGAAGGACCCCCTTACCAGAAAAGCTTTTGCGGCTGACATAAAGAAACGATATCAATTTGCCAAAAGTCAGGAAAAGACATTGACTGATGATATAGACCAGAAACACCATTTCAACAATATATAAGGAAAGCAGCAAATCATGCTTGGGATTCCAGGAAAGGAAGAAGCAAGACTGGATAACACCAGAAACATTAAACACCATAACACTGAGAATGGAAATGAAAAGAAAGAAAACAGAAGCGAAGTCCCCCAGGTTAAAGCAACTATATTGCGAACAGTACAGTCAGCTGGACAAGGAAGTTAAACGCCAAACCCGAGCCAACAAAAGGAATTTCCTAGACGATCTTGCAAGACAGGCAGAAGAGGCAGCACTGAGAAATGAACAAAGCACAGTATACAAAATAACTAAATTCATCAGCGGAAAATGAGGTGCAAACAATATTACATTAGTAAGAGATAAGCAAGGTAATCTCATCACGACAGCAGAGGGACAGGTAACAAGATGGGCAGAGCACTTCAGAGAAACTCTGAACAAGGAACCACCAGAGACACAATTGAATGTTCCTGAGGCTGAAAACGATCTAGATGTAAATACAGACATTCCACGAAAAGAAGAAATCATCACAGCAATCAAAGGGTTAAAGAACGGAAAAGCTCCTGGCCATGATAACTTAAATGCAGAGCTATTTAAGACAGACCCTGAGCTAGCAGCAGAACTATTAGAACCACTATTTGCACAAGTCTGGAAAACGGGGACAACACCATCAGAATGGAACAAAGGAATAATTGTCAAATTGCCCAAGAAGGGAGATCTTGCAGACTGCAATAATTGGAGAGGAATCACTCTTCTCTCAGTTCCCAGCAAAATACTAGGCAGGATAATTATACAGAGAATTTCAAAAGCAGTAGACCACAAACTGAGGAAAGAACAAGCAGGATTTAGAAAGAACAGAAGATGTGTAGATCAAATATTCACTCTCAGGAACATTATAGAGCAGTGCTCAGAATGGCAAAGACAGCTGTACATTAATTTCGTTGATTTTGAAAAGGCTTTTGACAGCATACATAGGGACAGTTAGACATTCCACGAAAAGAAGAAATCATCACAGCAATCAAAGGGTTAAAGAACGGAAAAGCTCCTGGCCATGATAACTTAAATGCAGAGCTATTTAAGACAGACCCTGAGCTAGCAGCAGAACTATTAGAACCACTATTTGCACAAGTCTGGAAAACGGGGACAACACCATCAGAATGGAACAAAGGAATAATTGTCAAATTGCCCAAGAAGGGAGATCTTGCAGACTGCAATAATTGGAGAGGAATCACTCTTCTCTCAGTTCCCAGCAAAATACTAGGCAGGATAATTATACAGAGAATTTCCTGAGCTAGCAGCAGAACTATTAGAACCACTATTTGCACAAGTCTGGAAAACGGGGACAACACCATCAGAATGGAACAAAGGAATAATTGTCAAATTGCCCAAGAAGGGAGATCTTGTAGACTGCAATAATTGGAGAGGAATCACTCTTCTCTCAGTTTCCAGCAAAATACTAGGCAGGATAATTATACAGAGAATTTCAAAAGCAGTAGACCACAAACTGAGGAAAGAACAAGCAGGATTTAGAAAGAACAGAAGATGTGTAGATCAAATATTCACTCTCAGGAACATTATAGAGCAGTGCTCAGAATGGCAAAGACAGCTGTACATTAATTTCGTTGATTTTGAAAAGGCTTTTGACAGCATACATAGGGACAGTTTATGGAAAATACTGAGGGCTTATGGAATTCCAAGCTGCATAGTGTCAATCATAAAAAGCCTCTACGCCAACTTTACGTGTAGTGTTGGGCAGAGCAACCTAACCTTTGAGGTGAAGACAGGAGTATGACAGGGATGCCCCTTATCAACCACTCTATTTTTAACAGTCATAGACTGGGTGATGCGCCAGACAACGGAGGGCAGTCCAAGAGGAATAAGATGGACAACATTTTCTACATTGGAAGATCTGGAATATGCAGATGACATTGCACTACTAGCACATTCACATCAACACATCCAGGAAAAAACGGATAGACTTAATACGTTTAGCCAGCAGGTGGGCTTGAACATCAATTTAAAGAAGTCTGAGGTCATGACGCTCAATGTGAGCAACCCTGAGCCCATATCAGTAAGGAATCAGCAACTGGTACAGACAGACACCTTCACATACCTAGGATGCATAGTAACACCAGACGGCGGGGCAGGCAAAGACATCAACATCAGAATGAATAAGGCAAGAACAGCCTTATTTAGCCTAAACAACATCTGGAAGTCCTCTCAGTACAGCACAAAATTAAGATTATATCAGAGCTGTGTGCTTTCTGTGCTTCTCTATGGTGCGGAATGCTGGAGAGTTACAGAGAAGGAAATGTCGAAATTGCCCTCTTTTCACACAACATTCTTCTTCTTCTTCCGTCCTTAGCCAACGACCGGCAAAGCAGTCAGTGGCCATTACACCTAGTGGCGTCTTAAGGGCAACAGCGAATAGATTTTCTTTGCCGTTGTTCCCATCACGCCTAATGGCATCTTTAGGGCAACGACAAATCAATCCATTTGTTGTTGTTTCCGTAATCAAAGTGACTGGCAAACGGGTGATCAGCCCGTTGGGTTCACACAACATGCCTAAGAAAAATTCACTGAATCTTTTGACCGAATACCATCACCAACCAAGATCTGCTTACTCAGAGCAAGCAAGGGGACATGCACACCTACATAGCTGGCAGACGCTGGAGCTGGGTAGGCCATGTCCTCAGAAGAGACCCTGATGCCATCACAAGAACAGCTGTGCTTTGGACCCCTGAAGGAAAACGAAAGAGAGGCTGACCAAAAACAACCTGGTGGAGGACTGTGGAGGCTGAGATGCAAAGAATGAACCAGAGTTGGGGCACTGTACGAAGGATGGCCGCCGACCAAGCAAAGTGGAATCAATTTGTTGTTGCCCTACAAGACGCCACTAGGCGTGATGGCCACTGACTGCTTTGATGGTCGGCGGCTAAGGATCTTCTTCTTCTTCTTCTTGCGATCGCATCTTTGATGATTACACCGTCAGACGAGTTCTCATGATGAATTCGACTGTTGTTTGAAGTTCCTCTTTAACTCCATATAGCTTTGAGTTTAGTGTTGAGTCATTGGGCCAGTATATCTTTCTTAACCATACAGAGGACAGTCCTGTAGAACATGCTCAGCAGTTTGTTCGTTTAATCCACATGTGCACAGTGGTGAAGCAGACAATCGTAGCTTGTGCATGTGTTTATTCAGTTTGTTATGCCCTGTCCTGAGTCGAAAAATAGTTGTCTGTCCCTGCCGGTCGAGAGTGTGATAGTCGTCTTTGGGTTGGTTCTGTTCTCTTCTGATAGTCTGGATAGCTCTCTTTTTCTCAAAGTATGTGACTTCATTATCTTCTTGTTCACATTCTCCTCCCTTTTTTGCAAGTTTATCTGCCTTTTCATTTCCGGGTACACCACAATGAGATGGTACCCACTGAAGTATGGTTCTCTTTTTGGCAGCTACCTTGTTTAGTTCATTTCTCAGATGCGGGAGTTTACCACCCTTGAGAGCTTGCAGGACAGACAGTGCATCTGTGAGGATGACTACCTGGTGGCAGTCAGAGTTGGTGTTATAAATCATACTTGCAGCTTGCTCTAGAGCTTGAACCTCAGCTGTATAGTTGGAACAGAATTTACCAGTGGGAATGTGCCTAGTCTCATAGTGGTTGTCAGGATATGAGATAAAGATACCGGCACCTCCATTCCTAACAGCATTAGTTGCTGATCCATCTGTATAGGCATGTATCCATGATTGATCGGGATAGCTTTCTTGGATCATACTCAATGTAGCAGTTCGTTTTTGCAGATCATTATACTCACATCCACTTGTGAGACCACTGACTGTTGTATTAATTTGGAGGGCACTGCTGGCCTGCTCCCATGGTACAGGGTATAGGGTGGGCTTCAGTGGTGTTGTCTTCATGGATAGGTCTTCTTGATGCTGTCTTATAAGTCTTTTCCCCCGATGCACAAAGCTGCTACGCTTTAGACGTCCCAATGCCAGATCATCTAGTCTTGCCTTCATTGGGTGCATTGGCATACTGTTGTACTTTTCCATCTGGATCATGGTTTTTGTGTCTCTTCTATGGGACAATGTCTGTAATCCAGCAACCTTCTGCATCTCTGTTATTGGTGTAGTTTTCATGGCTCCTGTAATGAGCCTGAGAGCTTGATTTTGCACCTTGTCCAAAGACTGCAGATGTGAGTTAGCAGCTGATGACCATGCTGCTGAGCTAAACTCTAAGTGTGGTCTTATTACTCCATTATAAATCTTCTTTAGATTTCGTTCATTTGCTCCCCAGTTGGTACCTGCTAATTTTCTGAGTATGCCTAGTCGTCTTCGGGCCTTTCCTTCTGCATTTTCAATATGCTTATTCCATGTAAGCCTTTGGTCAAATGTCACCCCAAGATAGGTGGGGTAGCTTTCTTCCTTGATCACGGTTGTCCCTAGGTGTATGTTAGCTGATTTGTCCTTGGGGGCGAGGGAGAACAGTGTTGTGGAGGTTTTGTCTGTGTTTATTGTGATAAGCCATTTCTCTGCCCATGACACTAGCATGTCTGCTGCCCGCTGCATTCTATAATTTGCTGTGGTGACATTTTCATCAGCGCACCAGAGTACTAGGTCATCTGCATATAAGGCAGCTTTAACTCCTGCAGGGAGATCTTTCACCAGGTCATTGATGTAAACAAGGAAGAGTGTTGGGGAAATTACTCCTCCTTGAGGTACCCCCTGATGGAGCAACACTTTTCTGCTCTGCAGACCGTCAAGAGTGACTCTAGTTCTCCTGTTATGCAAGTATGACTGGATCCATTTCATCATGTTGCCTTGGATTCCACTTCTCCTAAGTTTTGCAATGAGGCCATCTTTCCACACCTTGTCAAAGGCCTGCTTGAAGTCGACCCAGATCGTTAGGACCTTTTTCTTCTCCTGGAAGGCATCTTCTATTGCTTGAGACAAGTAAGTAACTTGGTCTTCTATACTGTAGCATTCTCTAAATCCAGCTTGTTCCGGCACCAGGATCTGCTCAGACTCTAAATACCATTTCAATCTGTGGTTGACTATTCGCTCCATAGTCTTCCCAACACAGCTTGTGAGACTGATTGGCCGGTAACTTGCAGCCTCGGTCTTACATTTCCCTTTCTTTAGTATGGGTATTGTGATGGCTTCTCTCCATACTTGGGGTACCGTTCCTTTCAACCAGCTGTGGTTGAATATCTCAAGCAGTTTTGTCTTTGCTGCTGAGCTCAGATTTACTAGCATTTCGTTGCTGATTTTGTCTGGGCCGGGTGACTTTTGAAACTTAAGCTTGGAAATAGCCTTCTGTAGTTCTCCTAGTGTGATGGGTTCCCTCATTGGGGCAGGAGTATCTGTCTGTCCCATGGTTGCCAGTATTTCTTTTCTTATCTCTCTCTGATGGTCTATGTTAATGGGTAAGTTGCTTTCTGAACTGTATCTTCTAGCAAACAAGTCTGCAGCTTGTTTTCCTCTGAAAAGTTTGCCACCTTCATCCAATGTGATAGTCTGCCTTGGTGAGGAATGCTCTTCATTTAGAGACTTGACTAATCTCCAAAGTTTCCTGCCGTCTTTCTCAAGGTTCAGCGATGCCGTTTTAGTTCTCCAGCTTTTCCGCTTTTCTTCTAGCTTTGTTCTCTGAAACTCTGCTACAGCCTTTTTCCATTTGTTGTGAGTTTCAAGTGAAGGCTGAGACTCTGCGTCCTTTCTAGCCTTGTCCATAGCTTCCTGACGTTCTTGGAGTGTGCTGGACCAGTATGGTATGTAGTTACGCCGGCATCCTTTGGGAATGGTTTCTTTTGCAGCTTGTAGTATGCATCTGTTGAAGTCTTTTACCACTTCATTAATGTCTCTGTTCTGTACCTTGAGGGTAGACAGCAGCGTGTTCACCTGATGCCTGAATAAACCCCAGTTGGCTTTTTTGTAGTTCCATCTTGTAATGGCTGGGCCTGTACTGAGAGTTGCACTCTGGACAGTAAGAAAGATTGGGCGATGGTCGCTTCCCCCTAGTTGGTCTCCTACTTCTCTACTAATAGATCCAGCTATATCTGGTGTGGAGAAGGCAAGATCTGGTGTTGAGGTTGTGTGCCATCCTCTGGAGTAGAAGGTAGGAGTATCTGTGGCATTATTGACTAGGATTAGGGAGTGATCATCTTGCCAAGTTTCAACCTCTTCACCTCTGTGATCCAGATGGTTATAGCCCCAGCTCTGGGAGTGGCTATTAAAGTCTCCAACTGCTATAAAGTTGGTGGCTGGTACCTGTATAGAGCTGAGACTCAGGGGTTTGTTGTTCGGACAGTAATAGTTCAGGAGTTCTATTTCCATCTTGTCTACCTTTATCTGCAGCAGCTGATATTCTGCTCCATCCATGAAGGTTTTCCTTTCGTGTGCAGGAATGTTATTCCTTACAAGAGTAAGTACTCCTCCTTTTCGTCTATCTTGTCTGTCGGATCTGAAGCATTGATATCCCCTTATTTTAAAGGTTTGATCTGCTTTCAAGTGAGTCTCTTGGATACAGCAAACACTGACTTGCTTCTCATACAAGATGTTTTCCAGCTCTGTCTTTTTGCTGTATCCAGCCTGCTTGCTGTTCACTCCCTCTGCATTCCAGTGCATCATGACAAGTGGCACTCTGGGTTTCTCTTTTTCTGTTTTGTTTTGGTCAGTAGTTCTCCTCCGCCGTCTGTTGACTCCACAAGACGGTCTAGAGGGTCCTCCAGTAGCTGAGGGTGGGCTCTGTCGAGGCTCAGAGCCCGGCACTGCACCTGCCTGGTGGAGCTCCACAGGGCGAGCACCAGAACGAGATTTATTTGACGGTGTACTCTCCATAGAAAAAAAAAAAAGCGAGTTGCATGATACTGTGGTTTCCGGTGCGCCTTCTGGCCCAGTATCTACGACTTTAGCACCTGTTCAACGGGAGAGTGGGCTCATCCCTAATCTGTTTATGTTCCCAGTAGTAGACTATTCGCAAGCAGCCTGGGGGTGTCACTGCTCTGCGCGGACCTTGTTTACCGAGGCGGCGTCCGAGCTCGTATGGTGAAAATATGGTTGCGTTATCTTCAAATAGCCCTGTCTTTCCCGTGGCTTTTCTGCCATCCTGCAACTTTGAGTTAGGGAGTTCTGAGCTCCAGTCTCTTTCCCAGGCATTTTATCCTGGCCTGGCATGCATACAGAGGACCCCACTTCTGGTTCTAAGTTAGCAGTTGGGGATAGGTGGGGTAGCACACTGTGCATTCCCCGTCATCCAGGGGGCTCTCCAACTATGCAGAGCTTGCACAATGCTGTGCTCTGGTTCTGGGCTCTCCCAAGGAATCCTCACGTCCTGCACAGAGCCACTTCCCGATACCCACCACCTGCCAACCCTCCATTGTAGAAATCTCCTGCATGCGGCCATCCAGTCAAGAGCCAGTATTAAGTCTGGTGCCCAAGTGATCCCCCCAAGCTCAGTGTGCAATGCTGGGTTCTCATCATGCTGCAACACAGGAGGGATTGTGATGCTCAGCCATCTCTCTCAATTCTGCACCGATAAGTGACATCGGGGACTTAACTTTGCCTCAGTACTGGGAGGCCCCGTTTCCGGGTACACCACACACAGCCAATTGAGGCAACGGTCGCCATGGGCGTGATAGACGACAAACAGTGAAGAATGAGGCAAGAAAGCATTTAACCCATGAAGTGGGGGTGGATTGGTGCAGACCAGAGCATGTACCACTCGCCGGTGGGTTCTGCATCTACACCTATAGGGTTCCACCCACTCCTCAGCCCATTTAGTCTGGCCCCTCACCCAGGACCTGTCCGGCTTGGGTGACCCTGCCAGGAGTAAAACTCCCGCCGGCATAGCTCCCGGGATCATTGAGGCGCTCAAGCTCTCCAACCACGGCAAGGTAGGCTTACATGTGGAGAGGCTAAGGATCAAAGAAGAAGAAGAAAGCGCCAGTCTATATATCGTCTGCCCAGCTCGAGAAATTCGGTATTGGGTACGTGTATAACTTAATTAACGTTGTTGATAGTTCTTTTTTTTTTTCGTGATCTTAGTACGTTAGAGTTAGCTTTCTTCTGGGAGTAAAATTTCGGAGTGCCATCAATTACTTAATTATACTAAACTATAAAGTGTAGTGTAAGTGGTGTCTATAATTTTTTTTATGAATAAGCTAGTAGGATCTAGGAGGTGTATAGCGGCTTTTTGAGATAATTTAACTGTCCTAGGTCACACCAATAATGTATTATGAGGGCCGTATAACCTCAATGTGTTTATTGATAATTTGTAGTGTATATATGCGGGTGGTTTGTGTATTAAATACTTGTGTTATTTGGTCTTGTGGTCAGAAGATAAAGGGTTGAGATGGGATTTAATATTTCCTAGATGGTGTGTAAATAATTGTGTTAATTGATACCTTCCCGGGTCAGTCCGTAAGAAGTAGGGCCGGGGAATTATACCGGGGATTTTTAGCTTGCGGTGAAGGCAATGTTGTGACGCCGGAGGGCAAGACTAGCACAAAAGATTCAGGTCAGCCTGTGTCTGGGGTTTTCCTACCAGACAGATATTTACGTTGGTGCGGGAGAGAGAAATAGGAGGGGACGGGAGATTAGTCTGACCCTTGGGCATAAATATCTGTGTATTTCGTGTGTATAGATTTGTGAGTAGGGGGAAGTTAGTAGAGGAATTAGGGTGTTAATGTGTTAGGGATGAGAATATTTTGACTTGTTGTATAGATGTTGTTTATTTTTTCGTTTTACAGCAGTCACGGCACATAGGGGAGGCTGTAGACTGCCCTATAACATACCACGGTATTTTGCCTTCCCAGGAGCCAAAGGCTCGAGACATCGCCAGAGGTGAAGATAACTGGGGACGCGTTAGTACTGGCGCCCAGTACATCTGCACCAGTGAAAGATAGGAGACGTTCTCTTGCAGTGAGGGCACATGTCTCAGCGGGAACAGGTTCTTAAATCAGGAGCTCTTAGCTTGTTAAAAGCACACCAAATAGGTGCGTTGCCTTGTGCTTCTAATACGGCTATAATAAAGCTGTGAAATCAACTACAGCATTCGGCCACAACATATCGCTGTAGTGAACCAGACCCTCTTTGTCAGTATACCGGAAAGGAGAAAGGGAAAACATACCTTTCCAAACTGCAACCAAGAAGAGGGAAGTGATCGAGCAGCAACTCATCAGATCCTCAGAAGAAGACAGTAGGGTCAGATTGATAGACTTAGAGGACAGCCTCTGAGTTAGCGCTGCATAGTCAAGTAGTGTAGCAGTGCTCATGGTGTAGGAATCGATTGTGTAGGACAGAGCGCTTGAGACAGTAGTTATTTCGTTCTCCACCTTCAGTGGGATAGAGTGTTAGTTAGATAATACAGTGTAGACAGGAGTGGTGGCTCTTAGTTAGAGACCCCACCGAGTAGATTTATTTAATCTTTAATTCTGTATATGCAAGTGTGAAAGGAGAGTGGGGAATTGGGTTATTTTTTGGTTTATATAGTGTCTTTCACTTAAATCGTTATTTTTTTTTTCAGGTGGTGCGCACTCGCACTTTATTTTGTTTACTGTGGATTTGATTTGTTGTGTTAATAAACTATAAAATGTACACTGGATCAGTTCATCTTTAACTATACTGTACTTGTATGCTTTGTCTGTATAGTGTGTCTGTGGAACTTAGTGAACCCTTATCTCCTTTTGGTAGCCAGAGGTGGTGAGACAGTAGCGCTTACAATAGTCACAAGTGGCGAGGGAGAGTCAATCTCGGTTCTCAACCTCGAAGCTATAAGTCTCATCCTTCCACATACACTGTATTCTCATCTATCGTCTCAGACTTTCTTCAATCTAGCGTCTTGTCTCTGTACTCAGGCAGACTCTAAAACTTTAAAACCACTTCGTGACAAGCACCCTCAGTGGGGGGACACTGGATATGGATAAGGGAGAGATACTGAGAACAATTAATGATCGCCTGTTAGAGAATGACACTGCAATAGATGAATCATCAAGGTTAAGACTTTGGTTTCAAATGTAAGACATCAGAGACTGACAAATGAGAGGATGCATCCGTCGTATATATAACCAGCGAGTTACGGGAACAGTTAGTATTCACTCTTTTCGACATATACTGAGGGAGACTGAACACCTAAAGGTTTGCCCAGAGTGCACAGGAACAGCATTCACAGCAGGGAGACTAACAAATGAAACACTTTTAGGAAACTGGCCAACATATTGTTACACTAACATTACAGCTCAGCTTTAGAGTTGCTTTGTTTAACATAATGTTATAGCAGGCAGTAATTTTTGCTTCTCTATTAACGTCAATTTATTGGCCATTTTAGTTTTATTTTACATCGTTTTGTGTCTGGGAATTGAAAAAAATTAATAAAAATTATCAAATCGCAGTTATTACTCGTTTTGACATTTATAAAAAAAAAAAGGTTACATGCCTATTGAGGCATTTTGGGAATATGGTGTTAGGCCCATATTTTCTTGACTATCGGCACACAAGGAGTGATGTGGTCAGCATCACGCTGGTTGCCTTAAACCTTCCCAGAGTTGCACTGGTGCCCAATTCATGAGGCTAGGTCGACCCTGGAGCCGTTTAAAAAATCCCACCTTAACTGGGGATCAAACCATGGACCACCGAGCTAGAAAGCCAGTGCACTAACCACCCCACCTCTTTTGACATTTATATTCCATGTTTATTCAGTGGATACAAGCGAGGGTATACAAATTTAAAAATAAGAAGTGACTTTTAAATGACCCTGTAGAGAAACAACTTGTCACTGTCAAACTTTCTACATAAATTCATTCATTCATAAAATGAATCCTCACAGTAACAAGGATCAGTGTCTGCATCATGATTTTTATTTCACAAATGTTTGCCAAGGACTATGTTTCCAGTGATATGAGCAGCTACAAAATAACTTACAACAATGTACATGATGATGAAAGTGATGATAATGAGAATAGCTGTGATCATCAATGAAACATCTGATGTTGGTCACATGATTTCACCTTTCTGCCGTCAACACTTTTCAACAATTCATCACAGATCATCTTTCATAATTAAAAATAATACTCCCAGCTCTTCTGTGTGCTTGATTACTGCAGATAAAAACTTATCAGTGCTTGAGACACATACGAAAACAGTACGGCAGATACAAACTACAATTCTTTTGAGACAGAAGAAATAACTACAGGGCATAAAACTATCTTTTGAGACACATAATAAGTATTACAGTATATAAAATGTAAAACTATCAGTCATAGGGTACAGTATATAAAATGTAAAACTTATCAGTCATATGTCAGAAATTACAGCAGATAAAACAAGTTAAATAAGCTCAAATGCCATCTTTAGTTTGACACAAAAACAATGTAGAACAAAGTTTCATGAAATTCAGGGTGTGCGAACATTATTCACAGGATTACAAATAAAATTAACAATGGAACCACATGGTGCATATTGAAACAATTATTTAGTAACGCACTTGGCAACTCATAATTTTTCTCCACGAGTTGTGCATTGCACAGGGAAGAAGGCAATGTGTGTATTGGCTGGACATTGTACGTGTTACAAACAGTACCCACGTACAGACATTGAAAAACAGAGCCATAAGCGTTTCATTTTGAATGTGAATTTCACTGAATGTGACAAATAAGATTCCTTTGGAATAAAGCTGCAAATGCAGTATCATTTATCTGTAACACTCGTATCTGCTCATGGTTATTGAACCTCATAATCCGGTGAATAATTCTCAGACACCCATGTATTTCCAACATGACACACTGGCCCTTCTAACCGATATTGGGCATGCATAAACACCACAAGCAAACACGTTTTTTTTTTCCTCTCAAAAATGACAAAATTGATGAGAAAAAAATCTCTTAGAAAAGTACAATGACTTTTTTGTATTCACAAACAGATAATATCTGTACAAACATTATGATACACTTTTTCCAAGCTTGTCTGTACATAAGAGGCTGGGAGCTTGATAATCTGATACAAATGTACACAAAAATAGGGCAGAACTAACATGTTATTTTAGTAGCGGGAGGGAGGGGGTTTCAAATGATGCAGCATATCTTGCTACTGTAAACATATATAATTTAAAGCACAGACAACATGGAGGTTGTTATAGGAAATGCTTTGATACAAACTTGTATGTACACTCAAGTGTGACTAGCTGTACAGAAATATCAAATACCGTCCTGGACTAAACAGACACCAATACATCTTTTTGCCCTGCTTCAACAAACTATAATAATATCCTATCTTCTGTGGCTTGCTAGTTAATGACATATTTTTTACAAGCACTTAGTGTTGGTGGTGTAACCAATGACAAGAAGCAAGATATATAAAAAAAAATAAAAATTCCTGCCCCCTCAAGTTACATGACTGACTTAACTGCTACAAAGACCAAGCTCATTACCTAGCAACTCAGTTACCTGGCGGCAGATAAAAGGTAACATTAAATGTAGCCCCATAGCAGATACTGCTGTAGGGGAGTGAAATGTTAGAGACTTCACCATTCCGGGTACCCATTTACAGCTGGGTAGACTGGAGCATTAAGAAACCATTTTTCAAAACCGTCACCTATGCCAGGAGAGATCAGCGCTCTAACCACTCTGTCAATGAACTCTCGGTGCCAACTACCACGCTCACAACCCAGCAATGGACTTGCTGAAAGGTTGCTACCTCTGTCTTAAGTCTTTAGTACACGGCTAAATAAACAAAACCACGTTTATAACCACATCTTGTACCTATCTCCAGTGTTTGATCCCACTTCTCCATGAACGTAACATTTCTAATAAAGTAACTGAACATTATTAAAGCAACAGAACCACTGACTGCTGTGCACATCTATACTCATTTCCCTTTTTGCTCCGTATGCAGTACGGAGCCACCACTGCAGGCCTGTATCAAATCATGTATGTGCCTAGACAGTGGTGGTTCCTGCAGCTATTCATTTCACATGATGAGATGGCCAGCCCCGTGCACAATCTTAAATCAGTTGTCCCTTATGACACGCCTGAGGAAGCATAAGGCTGTTCGTTGCCACCCGGGAACTACATGAGATAATCAACATCACGTGCAAAGAATTAATAAGTACCACAGACAAGCTACAATGCAAATACATGAACGTAAACATTACACTCCAGGACCAAACATGGGAAGATCATCAAGAAATCATTCACATAATTATTCAATATTTCCAACCAATAAAAATTCATATCATCTATTATTGACAGACATGCAGACGTAGACTGTATACCTCCGTTTTAACTTCCAAGTAATTAATTACCTCCCCACCATAGATAACCTTGATATAATAGCATGACACAACAGTGACAAAAGTTCACTGAAAACCAGCCACGACTGCAACTATGAAAATACACAATATAATTGGTACTACCATTACGCTGTGTCTGAAGTCTGGTGAATGTTATTCGTCTAACAAATATTATACAAGTCTGAGACCGATCTTGTGACAAGAGAGGGATGTGAATTATCTGCCTGTCTAGTTCTACATTTAAAATTTATGGACATGTATTGCTACACAAAAGTGTGCAGTGGCAGTGTGTTTAGAAAGTTTGCTTTTCAGGGCAAAATTGCTAGGTTCGACACCAAAGTCTTGCTAATCTACCTAGCTGTTAATGGGTATCTGGCTCTGCTTGTGAGTGTGGGAAAGCAAAGGCAGAGACGACTGAAACTGGTCACCCCACCCCACCTCATAAAGTTGAGACCTAGTACAGTGAAGTCTTCAACACTTCACTCCCCAATGGCAGTATCTGCTATGGGACTACGTCTACCTTTTACAGCTATACACGACAGTAAACAATGATAAATAGACTAATCATAATTCCAGTCTGCACATAAATCACCCAGGTCCAGTCAGAATGACTACAACCCACAAAAGCCAGCTGCAAACCTCAGAAATGAGGTATCTGAGGAAAGTGGTGGAAACCCAGCCTCTGCAGACCCAAGTGAAACAGTTCCAGTTATGATGGTATGGAAATGTCTGCAGAATGGAACAAGATCTGTACCATGACAAATACGAGAAACCACGAGCCATATGTTTGATGGAGGACAACATCAGGCAATCCCTGAAGGGCAGAGGACCAGGTCAAAAAGAAGACAGCTGATAGGATAGCACAGCACTCTCTCTGGTTAAATTCTACACCCTAAGGAAGAAGAGAAACGAGTTAAGTATAAACCATGCCATAAGAGGCAGTTTCTGAACATTTTTTGCTTTGCTACCAGTCCCAACTTGTTTGTTTGTCCTCCCGACTTAAGCATATATTTGTCTGTCTGATTTTCAATTTGTTGAACAGATGGTATAAGAGTTTGCAATGGGTGGTTCTTAGTCCGAAAATTATGATTTGATTTCTTGGCAAGGAGTAGTTTGGTTCTGCTGCTTTGGACTCTTATGCCTGAGATATATGCCATTCATTAATATCACTGCCTTTGTCTACGTAATCTCATTCACGTTAGCAAATACAGAACACTACTTGATCAGGTAATAAATAAGACAAGCTGAGGAAAACGTGCACCATAAAGATGGCTTTACTTTGTCCAGGGAGGCAAACATGAAAATACAAGAAATGGGTAAATAGTCAATGTTAAACAAACTTGGCTCATCTGTACAGTTCTCATACACAACTTTACCAGCGCAGACTTGCTCAACATCCAGAAAGAGGAGAAAAGATGTTAGAACAGAAAGAACTGATGATAGGAAACTCTATATAAACCGTTATAAATGGAGGCAATCTGATCATCAGACAGACCTCTGTCAGACAAGTATTATCTCCTTTATACTCTACAAATGGGGGGGGGGGGGGGCATGCACCCACTTGGGTCATGACTCCAAATTGTCAGTCTCATCTGGATTTCTCCACCCGCATTGAGAACTGAACCCACTCCATAGTGGCTGCAGGTTGGCCACATCATCATGCAAGAAACAATGTGAAACGCTGTCTAACGAGGAGTGGAGCAGTGAAGGAATGAGACATCTTTATTACAGGAGAGGGGACAAAAAGAGGAGACAGCTACAGACATGTGAAGGACAGTGGTCAACGACAAATTTCAAACTCAGATGCTGACAACCTACATGTGATGCTGCACTGTAATTCTGTCCTTCAACAGGCCCAAATTCTGTTCTTCCATTTTGAGTTTTCACCATTCTTCTTCACTTTGTAACTATATGTGGTTGCCATGGTTCTTCTCATTTGAATATATATTGTGTTTGGTATTTTTGTGTAGGTAATTTAAATGGGTTCCTTTATGTCTGTAGGTTTATTTTACACTCGGCCAGTTCTTTTCTTATAGATTTTTCGCGATCACGTAGATTTTCGTTGTTTACGAAAACTGCCATTTCATGGACGCCTGTATGACGCGTCAGAAACGTCACGTAACGTGATGAAATTTTTGGACATGCAGTCTGCGCGTTTTCAAATCTGATTGGCGTAGGTCGCTAGTTATTTTATTTTTCTAAGCGTTTCCATTGGCCCGAGTGGATAACTTAGCAGATGCGTAGGCGATCAGCGGGAGTGGTTCCCTGTGTATAAATAGTCGGTTAGACGGGGGGTCTTTCTCTATGGAAAAAATAATTGCCTGCCGTGCAACTTCGTACTATCGTCTCCACTGTGTGGAAAAACAGCGGTAATTGCGGGTCCCGGCAAACAGTGGGGGAGCATAATTTGCCAATACAAATTATCCACGGCAAAAGGACACATCTCAGGGGTCAGAGGACTCGAGTTATCGTCAGAAGCAAAAGAAAAATAACCTACGGTCTCTTGCAGTGAAGTGCCCATGCTTTAGCGGGAACGGGGTTTATTTATCATAAAAACCAAGAGCTCTTCGCTATTATAGTCTCCGACAACGGCACGTGGCCAGGAGACTGGTGTAATTGTATACAGCCAGAAATCAATGCTGTGGTTTCCTCTAAATCCGGAGCGGGTTAAAAGTGGAAAGTTATAGAAGCTATTCAGCAGCAGAGAAGTTTCTACAGTGAATCAAGTACCTCATGCTTGATACCCGAACATCATCATCATCACCGAATTCAGAAGCAGGTGACAGGGTTACCATACCTGGGTCCTGAAAGTAACGAGAGAAGAGCATAACGAAGACGCCGCATCATCCGAAGTCGAGTGTTAGAGAGACACTGAGACCAGGAGAGAGAGAGAGAGAGGAGGGAGAGAATAGACAGGACCAGTAGGGTCGGTTTTATTATCTCTTTGACGGATAGACACTGAGCCATCGATGTAAGCCAAGTCTATTATTGTAGCATTTCCAGTAGTGTTAGTTAGCGGCGCATATCGCCTAACAAGGTTGAAGCTGTGTAGACGTTCGGTGAGGAAGAGTCAACAGGACTGAGACCACAGAAATATTATTTGTGTTAGAGAGTGGAGGCTAAAGTTGACAGCCCCACATAATTCATCATCTCAGCCCGTAACCCGTCATGGGTCGTAGGGGTGCCATGGTGGAAGCATCAGCAGACAGGGTCCTCCACTGCTCTCTATCCTCAGCAATGCGTACAAGTGTGGAAAAACCGTGTCCTGCCCATTCTTTGATGTTATCAGCCCAGGATTTTCTCTGCCTTCCTCTTCTCCGTTTACCTTCGACTGTTCCCTGAAGGATCGTTTTCGAAAGGGAGTCATGACGAGTTACATGCCCAAACCAGGCAAGCTTTCGACGTTTCACTATTGACAAAAGTGGTTCTTGGTGGCCTGCATAGGTGTTTATCTTCTCTCTAACATAGACATTTGTTTTGTGCTCTTTATAGCAAATGCGCAAAATTCTTCTATAACATTTATGCTCGAAAGCCTGAATCCTTCGCTCCGTATCTGCAGTGAGTGTCCAGCTCTCACACTCATACAAGAGAATTAGAGTTGTTTAAAACACTAATCATATTATTGTTCCCCAGCAGGGTGACAGGAGGAGTGAATGGAATTGGGGTTTTTCTAGTGTCTACCAATTTAATTGTTACTTTGTTTTCAGGCCGTGCAACAGTGCACGCTATTTATTTGATTGATGTATGATGGAATTTTCATGGTTTTTTTCCATGATGTAAATAAATATATATTTACTGTACACTGGATCAGCTTCTACACTTACTATACTTACTCTATGTTGTCTGTATAGTGGTGTCTGTGGTCTTTTTTTTTCACCTTATCTCCTTGTGTTTAAAGGTAGTTAGAGGGGGGGGGGGGTGATTCTATAGCTTTTCTGAAGTCACGAAGCGGCAAGGGGAGAGTCAAATCCTGGTTCTAGCCCTTGAGCCAATAGTCTCATCTGTCCACAGGCATGTCATTTTTCATCTAAAGTCTATCTTCTCAGACTTTCTCATACTAGGGTCTTGCTTTCATTCAGGCAAACTCTATAAACTTAAATCCACTTCATGACACTACACTTGGAAAATTAAATGGTCTTCTGACAAAAGGTCACCACAGGGACATGACTCGGCTATAGTGACCTGGACAAGATACCATTAGAACGAGAATAACATAATGACCATGTTGACAGTTTTGTATACCTTTGCTATGGTCAATTTAAAATGTTCTACTTTTATTAACACCCCCCCCATATTGACAGGGTCACCACCCTAAGATTCGATTAGATGATATTGTAGATGTATTATAATTCTATAAATCAGTTCCATTTATTCATGTGTTACAGTTTAGCTGCTGCTTCCAAATTCATTCAAGCTGCCATATACAACTGATACAAGTGACATTACTGACATTTTAACTAATTTACAAAATAAGTCCATGCCATTTGATTCACAGAGTGAAAAAAGCTTACTGAGTACACAATGTCCATCATTCTTAGTCCACCAGCTGTGAATGGTTATAGTCCCAACAGGAAACATAAAACGGCGAGTTCATGCCTGCTTCGTCTGATGATGCAACAACCAGTTCATTCTTGCTACTGCTGGTGTTACATAACATAATGAGGACCAAAGAGCCAGCAATCCAGAGCCATGACAAATGGCATTGTCGATCATATCTCCTACTATCCCTGGGCATCTTTAGTCAGCTAAATTTTAATTCTCACCTGTAACATGCAGTTAGCTCGACAAGACATTTCTTTCTTGTCTTCATTCTCTTCTTTTGTGAGGTGGATTTACCAACAACTACCAGGGTCTCAAGATTTTCTTGACCCCTGACGTACGCATGAGCTCAAGATTGTTTGCAGACAATGTTGATGAATCAATGTCTTTTGTTCTCTGAGGACTTTCCTAAACTGATTATCTGGCTGTACTTATGAACCACACCTCTGCTGCCTCTAGCAATTTATATTATATCATTCATCAACCTTCAGTTCCCCAAGGAGCAGAGGTCTTCAATAAACGTATGTCAAGTCTTCCTGGTCCCATGCCATCAGCTCCAGGTCTTCCTCATTCCTTTCATGCCTGTCTCCAATTCTCTTCTCCATGTGTTCTTCAGTCTCCACCTCTTACCCTAGAGATTCCAGAACAAGGATTGCCCTGTAGTACTAACAACAGGTTTCCTCAGTGTTTGTCCGATCCATCGCCAGCATCTTCTTATCTCTTTTTCCACTGGATTGTGTTATCAGTTTCATATTAGTGATCTTGCCATACCATTGCAATCCTTCTATTCTATGCAAAAATTCATTTATGGAAAGTCTGTAGCTTCTTACTGTTTTTGTTGTTCATGTTTCAGAGCCATACAATAGGACTGACTTGACATCTGAGCTGAAGATTCTGGATTTTTGTGTTGGACTTGATTTCTGTTGATCTCCGTATATTTCCCAATGCGATGAATGCTCCTCTTGCTTTTTGTTTATTTATTTAGATATCACAAACTGTCCCTCCAACTCTGTCTATATTGCTGCCAAGCTGAATGTATAAAGCAATTTACATGTGCATTAATAATATCTCTTATGCAAGTAAGAAAGAAACCTCACACCATTTAAACTGCTGATCCACTTACAGCTGTACAAGGCAGTTCTATTTAATGACACAATGATCTGTGGGGTCTGCTGCACCAGTAGCATGTTACAAAAATATAACATGGTGACTTATTTGAAATAAACTACTTAGCTAACAACCGGTTTGTAAACTGGATAGTCCAGCCACAAATGCTTTAAACAAAATGTGTTCTGGTCAGACAAGTAAGAATCACTGACTTCATTTTGATTCTAGAAAGTGACAGGCTCTGTATAATTCCCAGGGGTCTTTGATGAGACACCCTTAGGCATGTCATTATATATATATGAGACTGGCAAACTCACCACGTAAAACAACTTGCTACAGAGGTCAAAGCTAAAAACGCACATGAATGCTTAGTACGAGCTTCCTTCAGGGGGGGAAGGGGGCAGGGGCAGCTGCAGTGGTGGCTCCATGGGAAGCAAAAAGGAATATTTTGAAATGAGTAAGTGACAAGTCAAAATTATTCTGACACAAAGTTTCAGAAAGCTCACAGAGACAGAATCAAAAGAGAATTATGTTTGTACTGTCAACTACCAGAAATGATACAATGACAGGGACACAAGCTTCTAGGAGAATTTCAGATCACCTGGGCAAATTGAAGTACTCACATGTTGAAAAAAAAAACATCTATGTCCCATCAAACGTTATTCCAGGCTTGGGCTGGAAGCTCTCAAAAAAAAAACACAAAAGTCCATACTATTTCACAAAATAATTTATGTACACTTGATTAGGCCCATATTGTCTTACAAAATAACACAGGTATTTTTAGTTCAGTTCTGCACAGTCCTGCAAAATAATACAGGTACGGAAAATAATCTCCACATACTTTCTCTGGACTCCTCTCCGCACTGACCATAAAAACACGTCACATAGTTTTGTGAATTCAAGCCAATCTGGCAGGTAACAAGATTCGGCTCTGAAGTCCTACATACAAATCACCCTCAAATATTGTGCATTTACAACTCCACTTGAATCTATATTACTAATTTATTGGGTGTCTTAATAAAAAAATAACTGAATCTGTAAGTACCATTTGTTCTTGCTGACCACATTGACAAGGAGAATCTGCTATGTCTTTGCCGCTGACTGGCTAGAACTATAACACGTGTAGGCAGATTACTCAGCTGACAATTTGTTGTCAGGCTGTACACATTGTGACAAGTGTAACCCTACACCACACATAGGTACAGGTATTGTTGACTGTACAGCTGGCTCAGTCAGTAGAACAGTGCCAGGTGTATGGACATGCTGACAGTCCAAGATGGCAAATCTAGACAAATGTATTGAGGGCATGATACATCTGCATCAGCACGACAAAGTGAACTGGCAGGCATGAGCGGCGGTCATTTAGCACCGGATCAAAGGTCAACCAGGACAGAGAGTTGTAAGTTTCCAAAACGTACCTAGGATTAAAGAAAAAAAAAAAGGTCAGTTGTAATAAATATAACAACAGAACACAAAACTGTTTTCTAGACCAGTTACAGCTCTAACTCTGAACACCAGTTTATTGTGCGGGTGGCCACCTTGCTGTCAAAAAGATTGGGATTAAGGCTAGCACCAGCAGCTAAGTTTCTATCCAACTCTAAATCCTAACGTTAATACTCTAACTGTATTATCTTAAAATAAACACTTAATAGCACTTACAATTTAAATCAATACCACCAACCTAACCTTGTCTGTGAAAAGATTGTGACAATTTGGCCGACCACACAATAAACTGTGATTCAACTGAGTTCAAATTTATAAACCCAAGATAACATTAAGATGAAAAAAAGTCTGTACATAAAGACTAGTAGTATTTAACTGGAAGATGCTAGTAACCACCCAATGCACTTGTTCACAAAAAGTAGGACTACCGCTACCTGAGGCATGTCAGAAGGCTACTAAACTGGGACTGTGCAGAGGGCTGTCACATAATATAAACTGCTACAAAGACAACCATTGTATTAGTTCATGCAGTGTAAAACTATTTCTCTCCATCACAAAGGTTTGTCTTTATATTACATGACAGCAACTTTAGGGTAATGGGGTTTGGGAGGGATAAAACAAACAACAAATCTATGTTACAAGGTCACCTAGTGCCATGTTTGTTGTTCATATTTATTATTATTATTGATCATTTGCAAGTGTGCTATAATTAAATTACGTTAGTCATGTGAGGGTTATCCCGCTATGAAAGAATGCTTCCTCTCTATTTGTACTTGATAATGTGAATGGGAAAATCCAGTTCTTTTATACATGTATTACAACTGCTATTTTAAATGTGTAAAACTCGTAGTTTTGACTTTCTTCAAAGTTCTGCTCAGCTGCTGAAGTCCAACAACCTATCAAGTTTCCCATCTTGTTTCTGAATCTAAGTAGTCCTAATTTTGTAGTGAGGTTTCCCATCATCATCATTTTTCCTTTCAGTCCACATGGAGCATGGAGTCAACTTTGCAGCTGGTCCCCTTATAGGAAGCCTGAACCAATCATTCACATACTCTTGCAGGTGTGGCCTCTGTAGCAGTTTGTTTAACATGATGAGGTTTGCCAGTCCCATGCACCACTTCATATTAACTGCCGTGACCTACATGGGGCAAGGTTTCACAAAATAAACTTAATATCTTATGTTCAATATTTGTCCCTATAGCATACATCTATCATACCTTAGTATATCACAAGTCATGTGCGAGTCCAGGGCATGAGGTTTGCTTCTGTTGTCTGTCTTGTGGAGAAAATCATCATGTCGAGATGATTCATGGATGTGCAGAGCAGACTGCAGAAGGACAACATTTATTTACATACATAAATAAGCATAAGAAAGTCACAGACTATAGACATAAAAAAAGTCACAAAGACTGCAGATGGACACTGTATTACTTTATCCAAAAGAGAAAAAAAAAAAAAACTAACTTTCTGAATGTTTCCTATTGTGTTTTTCAGTTTCACCCTGCCTCTCTTACCCTGGTAATTCCATAACAAGGGCCGCCTTGTAATACTATTGTTAGATTTCCTCAATGTGTGTCCATCATCAGCGTTTTCTCACCTGTTGTTCCACTGGCACTTGTTTGATTCTTGTCATCAGTTCTACACTGATGACCTTCTTGTCCATTTCAATCCTTTTCTTGAAGTTTTTATTGCTAACAGTTTCTCCAGGATGAGGTTGCTAGCCCCCATGCCCAACCCTCCTTAGTCACATTTTATGACATGCATGGTTGGTTGCATTGTTACTATTCTTTACCACCCTTTTAGGCCCCAGTGGGTGAAATAGCACTTACTGCCTGTAGTTAATGTCATGATATCTTACACAGACAGCTAGGACACATGAAACAAAGAGGCGGACAAAGAGACAATAAAAACATTATGGGGAAGATCTAAATGGAAGCTCACTGGGCAGCATAGAAATGATCTGATAGGGTTGGGAGACAGGGCATCAAGAATAGAAACAAACTGTCTATGATTAGCCTTAAAAGGTAACGGTAGATCCATAGCAGATACTGCCAGACGGGTGAAGTGTTAGAGACTTCATTTATATTAGGTCTCAACTTTATGACGTGCCTTTGTGTTCCCTAACTCAAGAGCACTCAAGTACCAATTAACAGATAAGCAGATTGGAGCATGACATTACCAAGTTTCAAACCCTGGTAGCTTTGCCTAAAGAAGCAAGGGCTCTAACCACTCCGCCAATCAATGCTCTTAAACTCAAGGGTTAACAAATATAAAAAAACTGAAAGGAAGAAGAGATACAGATCTAAAGCACTTCTGCAAAATGAAGGGCATGAAAGAGGTTAACATGGAACTGCTGCTGGTGACAGACATTTTGAACAGCTGTGAAATGATGTCAAAGAAATGATCAGGAACAGGATCATTAAAGAAATATGCCAAGATATAGAGGATATTTAGGCTTCTTGTTTTTGTGTGCACTATAAGCATGCAATGTGCATGTTTTTCTAGGACAACAGATTGGTGACTGCAATCAAGGTGTGACCTCCACTAGAACAGCATTGATCAAACTGACACCAGGTTCAAAATATAAAAGTATGACCAAACACAACATTCATCAGGCAGTGCTGCCTTTGGACATTTACGTTAAGAATTTATTGAAACTAACTTCAGTGGGCCAACAGTTTCTCATGAACTCACCTTGAAAACATGTGGACTAACAAACTCATTTTCAGGACAGGCAGACCAGAACCACTTTGGCAGTGGACCAGGAGGAGCTGTCGAGATGAAGTATCCCATAGCCAGAGGCTGCTGCAAGAGGTTAAAATCATCTTGAGGGTCAGCAAGATTTTCTCCCAAGCTCTGTGGAAAGGTGATCAAAAGTTCAGAGGTCATGACAAGTTTAGCATCAAGTACTAAAGAGCATAAATCTATGTAGATAAAAACAAAATCAACGACCACAAGGTCTTTTATATTTGGACATGTGCCCTAATACAAACAAAGGACCCTGTGTCTAGGTATAAAAGGATGCGCCTTGCTAAAATGAGGCAAAACTTCTATTATTTTTATTATAAATATGTAGATAAAGATATATAAATAAAAGTATACCACCAACAATGAAGATGCCCTCATGTGGTCCCCTGAGAAAACAAACAATAAAACCACTGCTACCACCAGGCATATCACAACAGGCAACAACAATGAGAGTCGTGCTTAGGTTGGTAACCCCACTAAGTAAAACAAACTGCTACAGAAACCACACATGCACATGGGGGCTATTGTAGTCGTGATCCTATGCTTCACAAGGAGCACAAAAAAAGAAGTACAAATACAGAAGATCATTAAAGGAGCTGGGTGGTGGTCTGTCCTAGAAAGGAAGTGATGATTCCTTCAAAGAACCTAAAACCAGAGGGCAGTATTTTATACCGGCATATTTGATCCCCTTCAGGGTAGAGGACCATCCAACTCATGGTATTTCAAAAACACACCAATTAGCGGGTTTGGTATGTTTTACAACTGATAAGCCTGCTGAGTTGGGGGATGGCCTCTGGGTTTGCAAGAAAGCCCTGGAACTTGCCCCAAAAATACAAAAGAGTAAAGAATGGAAAATCAAATCTCTGGGGATCAAAAGAAGAAAAAAGATTCCGACATATGTGGACAGCTCCCCCTCCCTGTTAGTGGCAGGAACTGCACAGCATGTCATCTCCCCATCCTCCTTCTAGCTTTAAACCAGATGTGAGGATCCAACACATGCCAAGACAGAATACCCAGGAAACAAACTGGAGCTCTCGACTAACTCACTATGCTTCAGAAAAGTCTAGATCTACAATGTAAACAATACCAAGGTTTCTTCAGCTTGGAACTGCTGCAAAAGAGGGGCAAGCTTGGAAGCCCAGTTAAACACAGACGACAGCAACAACTCACAGCTGATGGTCCTCCACTGATGCGAGAATTCTGCCTGTGTGCATTGCTGACTGGGGAACCAGGTGGGGATGTGGTGGGATTATCAAAGTTGTCTCCAAAGAACTCCACCAGAAAGTCATCTCCCATGAGGTTGTCTGTAAACACATCATCCAGCTCTAGGTGAGATGTGAAATCATTCTGCGGGTCTTGCTGGAGGGGGTTGGCATTCACCTGCAAGAACAGTCCCCAAAATATGCCCATTAACTGACTGTAACCATCTATATGTACATCTGATTACTCTGATCAGTTACAACTATGCATGTATACGCAAGCACCACAAATTGGATTGGCCACACACACACACAAAAATCACTGCAAACAGGGATTTCCATAAAATATGTAAGATAATAAGGAAAGCAGTGATATACATAAAAGAAAATTATCCCTACAAGGGAAAGACGGGATACAGAAGATTATATATCTTTCTTCTTCTTTCATCCTTAGCCGCAGACTGTCAAAGCAGTCAGTGGCCATCAAGTTTGTGGGCATCGTCTAGGGCAGCAACAAACTGCTTCCACTTTGCTCAGTCGGTGGCTATCCTTTAAGCAGTGCCCCAGCTTTTGTTCATTCTTTGCATCTTTATTTAATGTATTTTTGTTATTCTTTTGTGAAGATATACATAACCTGCACAAACAGAATAACAAAAATACACTAAATAAAACAACGAGAAGACAATCGCTGTAAGCTGGGATCAACAAAAAAACTGGGCAATCATCATCACCCTTCAGCTTCCCAAGGAGGACAGACCTTCAACAAACTTGTAGCAAGTCTTCCTGTCCCGTGCCATCAGCTCAAGGTCTTTCCATGTCTTCTTCAATGTAGGCAGGGGGAGGTCAAAGTACAACAACACAATCAATGAAACCAGTGGTACACATAAATACAAAACTGATATAATCATCAAAATAATGAATAGGGAAAAAATACATATGGTAATACAAACATAACACAAAGATTAAAAAATACACACAAGATAATTATTGTAGTCAGAGCAAGAATACAATCATTGTAGGCAGGTACAGGCAAACTTACACAAGATAAAACAATCATTGTAGGTAGGTACAGGCAAACTTACAAAAGATAAAATCATCACTGTAGGCAGATATAGGCAAACTTACACAAGATAAAACAATCACTGTAGGCAGGTATAGGCAAACTTACAAAAGATAAAATCATCACTGTAGGCAGGTATAGGCAAACTTACAAAAGATAAAATCATCATTGTAGACAGATATAGGCAAACTTACACAAGAAAAAACAATCACTGTAGGCAGGTATAGGCAAACTTACACAAGATAAAACAATCACTGTAGGCAGATATAGACAAAATACAAAAAATAAAATCATCACTGTAGACAGGTATAGGCAAACTTACACAAGATAAAACAATCACTGTAGGCAGATATAGACAAAAATACAAAAAATAAAACCATCACTGTAGGCAGGTATAGGCAAACTTACACAAGATAAAACAATCACTGTAGGCAGATATAGACAAAAATACAAAAAATAAAACCATCACTGTAGGCAGGTATAGGCAAACTTACACAAGATAAAACAATCACTGTAGGCAGATATAGACAAAAATACAAAAAATAAAACCATCACTGTAGGCAGGTATAGGCAAACTTACACAAGATAAAACAATCACTGTAGGCAGATATAGACAAAAATACAAAAAATAAAACCATCACTGTAGGCAGGTATAGGCAAACTTACAAAAGATAAAATCATCATAAGATATAGGCAAACTTACACAAGATAAAACAATCACTGTAGGCAGATATAGACAAAAATACAAAAGATAAAATCATCACTGTAGGCAGGTATAGGCAAAAATACAAAAGATAAAATCAACCCTGTTGGCAGATATAGGCAAAAATACAAAAGATAAAATCATCATTGTATGCAGGTATAGGCAAAAATACACAATATAAAATCTTCACTGTAGGCAGGAAGAAACATAAAGATATAAAAGGTTTTTCCTTCTCCCCCCCTTGTCACTTCATGTTTGTGATTGCATCTGCTCATGCTGATTAGACATTTGTTATAGACAATGTTGCACATTCACTGTAGCAGCAATCATCATCTCCCCCAAGGAGCATTGGCCTTAAACTAACTCATGCCAAGTCTTCCTGTCCTGTGCCCCATCAGCTCCTGGTCTTTCTATATCTTCCTTGTTCCTTTCAAGTCTGTGTCCAATTCTCTTCATGTGTTCTTTCATCTGCTTCTACCTCTATTAACTCTTACTATCCGGCAAGCCCCATGAAGTGGTGCGGGTTTAGTACCAATTTTACGGCTCGCCAGTTCAAGTGGCGCGCGACGGTAACGATAGCTAAACTAGCGCGTAAAAACGCAGTTTTAGCTCCCGTATAGTAAGAGTTAATTGTAACCATGTACTGACCTGCTGTTTTATGGGGGGTAGGGGAAGAAATAACCTCATGTCACAAAGAGACAGAATTTAAAAATCATATACTTTCAGAAAATAGAACATCTATGAGAAAGCTGTTGTCTGTAGATTTACCTGAGCTGTTGCTGAAGTGGGGAAGACAAGGATGTGGGTGACACTGGCATCTCGTGGCGTCTGAAGGGGGATACTGCTGCTCACTTTCTCCTCCTGTTTCAGAGCATCCACGATCACCTAATTAAAAAAAACAAAACAATCACATATGATTATGAAAATAGTAACTTACAATAAACTATCACATACAATTTAAAGAATAGACACTGCAAAAAGGGACAATATTTTTAAAACTGAGGCATATATCAACAATACCTGTGTGACAGCAAGAGGCAAGAGTGAGAGATTAGAAACACAGACTGGCACTAGAACAAAAACTCTACATATTAAAATAAAAGGAAGCATGTTGGCAGCCAAGCATGAGAGTCTGTAAACCTGTGTAGACAGCTGACATTACCTGAAAGCTTGGATGTGTCTCTATGGAAGTGAGGCATGCACTGAGAACACAGGGGACATCAGATGGCCCCATCACTGCACACTGGGCACACATATCCCTTAGTCTGCGTGAAGCACTCTGTAGATTTTTCTTGTTGAGCAGACCAGACCAACCTGGGGAGACAGTGACAGATGAATTAGCTGTTACGTATGCAGTACAGAATGCAGGATATGCAGCTGTACAAGAATACATTAACTGATAACTAATCTGGATTCATTATACTGCCAGGGAGACTGATGCCAGTTGCCAAATTGGCCTAATACGTTACAAAGGATACAGGGAGAAAAATGTGGCTGAAGCCACTGCTTCTGGCTTCCATGTAATGTGGCACATATACTTATGTGACAATAACCATGTACTTCTTATGGTCTAGAACAGGGGTCCCAAAAGCAATCTATATCGACCTGTAAGTGTCGATATCAACATCCACAAGGTCGATAAACCACAGAGGTCAAAAGTTGACAATCATATGAGAAATAAAAATGCCTGCTCTGACTCAACTGACTATGCACATGTATGTTTTGAGGAGACTTCATTCAAGATTCTCCAACTATGCCATTGTTCCTGAGTTGAATAAATGTTAAGCAAAACGTATCGTGGACCCACTACAAGATGTCTTGTGTTCTTCGGCCAGTTATGTTGATGACCATACCCGTGTCCATTCGTGTTGTCAGCATGATGTATGAACTTTAACAATACTTTATACTACAAGAACTAAACTAAACAAGAAAGAAAAACCATACGCAACAATCTGTTACATCTGGAACAAACACTGGTGACAGTTCATCATCATCATTACCTTTTAGCTCCCCGAGGGTCACATGCTTTCAATAAATTCATGGGGAGCCGCGCTAGCGTAGTGGTTACAACACCGCTCTGGCGACCGGGTGATACAGGATCAAACCCGGGCGACGGCATTTGAGGATTTTTCGTCGACCGGGAGTCGGACTGGATTAACTCGAGACCTGGCGAGGACATTTAAAGAAGTGTCGTCGACCAGGGACTGGCGGCTCCTGAGCCGACCCAGCTGCAATGGGTACCTCCGAAATCGGCGAGTATTTGCCTGAATGGCGAGGGACACCTGTCTCTGTACAAGAAATAAAGGGATACTCACGTAAAATCAATGTCAGGTTAGACATAAAATAATAACCTGAGATTTCGCCTCGAGTATTAGCGGGCGAACGCAAAAAAAAAAAAAAAAAAAAAAAAAAAAAAAAAATTCATGCTAAGTCCCTCCTGTCCTGTACCATCCACTCAGTCTTTCCATGTCTTTCTGTCTCCAGCTCTCTTCTCCATGTGATTTTTGGTCTCCCTCTACCTCTCTTATCTTCCAGAACAAGGACTGAGTAGTTATGCTATCAATATGGTTTCCTCAAGTCCCATCCATCACCAGCATCATCTTCTCATCTCTTGTTCCACTGGCACCTTTATAGTTCTTGTCATCAATTCCACAATGGAGATCTTGTGAGAAGTATCTATCTAAATCACAGTCTGACACATCAAAGAAACTAACTTAAACATCCTCTGATTAGATCTGGTTTATGGGAGACCCTTATTCACAAACCTGTGCTCTCTGAATACAAGCAGCATAAGCTTTCATTATCAATCCTTTTCCATTCTCCATGAAGCGCAGGCCTGCAGCTGTTGCCTGCCACCAATTTCAATATTCGACCATCTTCTTCAGGTCTGCCCACTAGGCCCTAGTTGCTTTGGCTTCTTCTACTGATTTACTCCAGGTTCTTTTTTGTTTTCTCCCTCTGTGGGTTCCAGACGAGCGCAGATCTGGCTATAATGTTAGGTTGTTCCTTGAAGATTATATCCTACCCATCTCGACCCCACTCACCTTAAGCATCAGTAATGCTATAAGAAATAATTATACACTTCACAAATCATCAGCGTGTGCCTACCCTTACCCACATAGAGAGAGAGAGACACAGACATATTCAGATACAAACACAAAAGCAAGCCGTAGAAATGTTTAAAGAAGTCTTACCTTTAAGTTCCCCATGACCCATCCGCCCAAACCTGCCAATCACCAAGCGTGTCGGGAAACAACTCATAGAAACTACACCCAGGATGAAGTCCCAAAGCTTCTGAAGACCAGGGCGTCGTGCCGAAGCTTTCTTTCTGCGATTCCTGAGAATAAAATGATACGAGGTCAAGGATTACGCAAGTTTTGTAATAACTTGTGTTAAAAATAAAAAAGAGGTTACACTTAAGTGACTAGTCCAGACCTGGTTAATCTATGAGAAGTCAGTATACATATGTTCCCATAAAAAACTGCATTAAGTTAATCCAACAAACACAAGACAAGATCTGTTCACATCAAGAACTGCATTAAGTAACCCAACATACATAAGACATGATCTAATCAATTCAAGAAGTGTGTTACTAGTCCAACAAACATAAGACATTATCTAATCACATCAAGAATTGTGTTAAGTAATCTAACAAACATAAGACATGATCTAATCACATCAAGAAGTGTGTTAAGTAATCCAACAAACATAAGACATGATCTAACCGCATCAAGAAAACTGTGCTAAGTAATCGAACATACATCAATCAAGAGCCATAGTGGTGTTAACAACTGTGATAACTGAGACCTACCGGTTGGGAATTTCAATATTGATGGTGCAGCATTCCATAAGTTCTCCTCTCTCGTCCGTGCAGACGGCCAACAACCACCGCTGGTCCTCAGATAGACAGTAGCCACAAAACAAAATGGTCTGTTGCTCTGTTTTAGCCTCCATAATTTGATTTTGGCGACTTTTGGTCGAAGCCAGCAGAAATGGTGGGCTGTATAATTTCTGATTTTCTTCCTGCTGAGAAGTCAAATCACTGACAATAATATATAGGACAAAAACCTCAACACAGTAAGTCTAAAACTTAACTTTAAAAATCTGAACTCTGGCAACAACAGAAATCTAGAATACATTAAATTATGCTCAGCTTAGTAAAGTTATGACATGTAACCTATCTATTTAAGTTCTGACACTCCTACAAGAATGATGCTGACATTTGTATCTTTACTGTGATTAACATTTTTTTCCTCAAGATCTGAATCACCTATTCATAGTTGGCAACACTAGTCATAGTTTATCACTTTCAATGGTCTACTCTACTAAATGGTCCATAATTTCTGACTGGTTTATTTTGGTTGATGGTCAATCATTTCTGATTAGTCTATTCTACTAGATGGTCAATCAATGACTGTCCTATTCTACTAGATGGTCTATCATTTCTGATTAGTCTATTCTACTAGATGGTCAATCATTTCTGATTAGTCTATTCTACTAGATGGTCAATCATTTCTGATTAGTCTATTCTACTAGATGGTCAATCATTTCTGATTAGTCTATTCTACTAGATGGTCAATCATTTCTGATTAGTCTATTCTACTAGATGTTCTATCATTTCTGATTAGTCTATTTTACTAGATGTTCTATCATTTCTGATTAGTCTATTCTACTAGATGGTCTATCATTTCTGATTAGTCTATTCTACTAGATGGTCTATCATTTCTGATTAGTCTATTCTACTAGATGGTCAATCAATGACTGTCCTATTCTACTAGATGGTCTATCATTTCTGATTTGCCTTTCCAACCAGATGGTCATCATTTCTCACTGGTCTATTCTGCTACCTCTGACCAGTTTATCCAATAAAATTCTGTTTCACTTATCCTCATATATCTGTGTAATGGAACACAAATCCAGAACTTACCTCCTTTTTCTTTAAATATAGTTCGGCAGCAGCTGCAGGACCAAAGCCAGTAAGAGAGCGGCCCATGATAGTGTGGGTCAGGTTCCATTTACAAGATGTGAATACAGAGAAGGCAATGGATTTTAAGGCCTGTAATCTGAGAGCCCCTTCCTTGTGTTCCATAATGACCTGCAGGGGGACCAGCTACAAGGACAAACAAAGCATAATAAAATAAAATATGAACCAGGGTTTAATCTCTTCTCAAATACTGCAGCTCCAGCGGTTATCTTAAAACAAGTATATGCAAAGCCTTTATTGTTTTTTTCCTTGTATTCTGTTTGCGTCATGAAGCATCACTGATAGGGTCAATATTTTGGTTATGGATGCAGTACTATATGTTAATGTTAACGTTCTCTGAGCTCTCACATGAAATGTCTGTCACCTCTTTCTTGTTACAACTTCTCATTTCCATTTTTAAGTTACACGCTCATGTTGACCAGAATTAATTCTCAGTGTCCAAACCAACAGAACCTGTGTGACTCCACAAAATTTTTAATGGCACGTTCACGATCATATTTTTTCCTCATGCACTAGCCAAATGTTTCCATTCATCTTGTAGTTATTTTCTGGCATGGCTGTCCTCCTAGTGTAGGAATCATTATCAGCATTTAGCCACGACAGAACATGTTCATTCCTGGACTTTTGTCAGGTTAAATAACCACTTTACCCTGACACCCAACCATCAACACCGTAAGTGGTGATCTCAATCAGACTGCATTCTTACAAATGTATATCAGGCTCTGATGTACAGATATATGTCAACTGCTGAAAGGATATTTTCAATATAGAAACTTTTTCTTCTTTGATCCTTAGCTGCCGACCGTCAAAGCAGTCAGTGGCCATCATGCCTAGTGGCGTCTTTTAGGGCAACAACAAATTGATTCCACTTTGCTCGGTCGGCGGCCATCCTTCGTACAGTGCCCCAACTCTGGTTCATTCTTTGCATCTCAGCCTCCACAGTCCTCCGCCAGGTTGTTTCTGGTCGGCCTCTCTTTCGTTTTCCTTCAGGGGTCCAAAGCACAACTGTTCTTGTGATGGCATCGGGGTCTCTTCTGAGGACATGGCCAACCCAGCTCCAGCGTCTGCCAGCTATGATGGTGTGCATGTCCTCTTGCTTGCTCCAAGTAAGCAGATCTTGGTTGGTGATGGTATTCAATATAGAAACTTTTTAAACTAGCCAAAATTATAACAGATTTGTGTAGTTCCCAAGGTTTCTGAGGAGAAAAAGTAGGGACTTTTGAGAATGTTGTAACAGGCGAGGAATACTGTTCCAGGGGCTGGCTACCTCATCATGTAAAACAAATTGTTACAGAAACCATGCTGCAAGAGCCCATGCATGTTTTGATGCAGGCTTCCTGCAAGGGGACCAGTTGCAGAAGTTAAAAAAGAGTAAACAGCACAGTGAATAAAGAATGTAACAGGTAAAGTTTGGCAAGGTCACCGAGAACTGACTACAGGTCAAGAGGACATCCTAGATGTGGGTGGGAACACATTGTTAAAGAAATCCACAAAAAAAAAAACATGGTATAATACTGATCAAAGCAACACATCTTGCATGAGAAGAAAATACTGCCCTTCATGATGCATAAATGGACAGTAAAAATGAAATGAAGACCTGTTAGCGAACTGACCTGCAAACTGACAATGTTGGCCAAGTGTTCTGGTAGGGCCATTTCCTGGAAACACTTGAGTAGGCCAATGACAGCCAGGCGAGACATCCCTTCTCCAACCTGGCCATAGGAGAATGGGTCCACAATGTAGACAACTATGCCTGGTGCATCTGGGTTGTTGTCCTCCCCGTGGTTATCACTGCTGTCATGGGGTCCTTCCTTCTGTGTCGCGCTGTCATTCTGACCGCTATCTGTGATCATAATCATATATCTGTGACGTAACTTTAAAACTAATGACCACTATCTCATCTTGTACTTAAGCTGAAAGGTTACCAAATAACATTCATAATCATAAAATGAGGATTGTTGACTAGCATTTAGACTAATGATAAACATACTGCTGCTGCTGCCTATCCATCTATATCTTATCTAAGTCAAAACATAATCCAATCCAACCATATTTTCTCTGTCTGCGTGTCTATCTTTCTTTGATCTCATTCATTATCTCTTTTCATAGACTTCTTTATTGGTTTTCTTCTCTTTCCATGAGAAACGCGCAATTTTTCTCTATAACCACATCTCAAGTGCTTCAATTCTTTTTCTAACTGCTTGCTCACTGTTCATGTTTCTACACCATAGAGCAATGAAAAATGTACATAACACCTGATGACTCTCATATTTAATATGTGGATTATTTGTTTAGGCCTGAGTGCGTGTTTCAAGCTGTTGAATGTAGCTTTGGTCACTCCTATTCTCTTACTGATCTCTGTGTCACATCTGCCACCTTTTGTTACTGTGTCTTCAAGATATGAAAAACTTGAAATGTTTCAGTATGACAATGCTGACTGCAACGTTTCTATAATTTATGTTAATCATATTTAAAAGTACTGACTATGCTGATCTAAATGTTACTATCATTTATGTTAATCGTACTTAAAATTACTGTCAAGACCTAATGTTACTATCATTTATGTTAATCATATTTAAAATTACTGTCATGACCTAATGTTACTATCATTTATAATAACCATACTTAAAATTACTGTCATGACCTAATGTTGCTATTATTTATATTAATCATATTTAAAATTACTGTCATGACCTAATGTTACTAATCATTTATGTTAATCTTACTTAAGATTAGTCATGACCTAGTGTTACTATCAATTATAATAATGATACTTAAAATTACTGACTATCATTTCTGTTCATCATAAAATTATTAGTACTGACTACAAGAACTGATAGTATGTGCTTCTAATGTAATTATAAAACAAGTGCACTTCTTTCAACCTATTTGGTAGCACAGTCATATAATAAAGTAGTAAGAATGTGAACCAAGCTCACCTTTCCCATCATCAATAGTCTGTGAGCCCTGCCCAGGACCTGCAGACTGAGATGAACCTGATATGCTCTGACTGTCAGGGGTGGCAGGTCTTGTGCTGTTCACAGCTGGTTCTGGCATTTTGAACTGGGCCTTCGTGTTGCTAGATCCTTGATCAAACATGGACTTGTCCAAGTTAGGTTGACACAGGATGGGAGCTGTTTGTGAACAATCAAAACATAGACCAATAACTCTCAAACAAAATGTTCAGCATGCAACTAACTGACATACTTTAAAATCAACTCTGTATGCATACAGCTCTGTGAGAAGTTTGAATTTCTACTGCATGGCTAGTAATGGAATTTCAGACTTTGATAACCATGGAGTTTTATGAGGATCTAAGAATACATGAATAGTAATGAAAGTTTAGACTTTGATAACCACAAGGTTTTCTGAGGATGACTATAATGAAAGTTTAGAATGTGACAACCAGTTTTCTGAGGACCTTAGAATGCATGGCTATAATGAAAGTTTAGACTTTGATAACCAGTTTTCTGAGGAATTTATAATCTGGATGACAATTTTATGAAGTTACTTTTAAACTCCCATTGAGAGGATTCCATGGAGTTTTCAGAGGACATCAAAATCTGGATGAACATTGTGTGGTCACTTTTATACTTCTATAGTTTTCACATGGGATTCCTTGGATTGTATTTTAGAAGACACCAAAATCTGGATGAACAATGTGTGAAGTAATTTTTAAACTCACAGAGCATTCAGGACTTAAACAGCATTGAGGTTGAATAGTGGGGAACGAAGACAGTGATTTCATGGAGTTTTCAGAGAACATCAGAATATTAATGAAAATTTACTGAAGTCACTTAAACTCCATTACCATTCAGTGGGATTTCATGGAGTGTTCAGAGAATATGAAGCCACTTTTAAACTCCCATAGGACTTTAACGGACGCCATACAATCTTTTGAGAACTACTTTTGACACACTTGTGACCAGCTGCTCTTGAACATGAAGGTACTTTCTACAATCTGTGAAACATTTCTTACACAACAATCACATGCAATAAGAACTGAGAGAAAACAGCATGTCACAGTAGATAATACCACTGCATTTTAAACAGTAACAAGAATAGAAAAAAATAATAATCTTCAACTCAAGTGTGGGACCCAAAGATGCAGCAATAGAGAATGCAGTCAGCGACCCATAGCTTGACTGCTTGTGTCAGGGAACCAGAGCTGACCAAGACCCTACTCCACCTCCACGTGGTGGTCCTAGAAACAGGCTGCATCACTGCAGTCTGGCTGAGAGAGTAGGGATCGAAGAGGGAAGGCAAACCCGGTCCCAAAAAATGCCGTGCTGAAGTCGGATGTGTCGGCCGAAAGGCGCAGATATCGCAGCTCCGGTGTAAACAGACACAACGCAACCAACGTCCTTTTCAGGACGAACGAAGAAGAAGAACTCAAATGTCAAGTCTGTATGGCTCTGAAACATGGAGACTTTCATAAATGAGTGCCTGCATATAATAGAAAGATTGAAATGATATGACAAAATCCCTAACGTGGAACTAATGACAAGAACCAGACACACTTATCCCTGACCTTTTAATATTGCCCTAATATAACCAGTGTCTAGGTTGAATGGGCCGCGCCTAACCAAAAGCAGGCAAAATGTAATTAAAAGAAAGAAAAAAATGAACCTGACAAGTGCCAGTGGAAAGAGATACAAGTTCACTGGCAAATGACAGGACACACACTCAGGAAGCCTGCTGATAGTGCTACAAGGTAGTCCTTGTTCTGAAATCCTCAGAGAAAGAGAGCTAGAGGGAGACTGACAAAAAACGTATGGAGAAGAGAACTGAAGACAGAAATGAAAGTAATAAGGAATACATGGAAAGACCATGAGCAGATGGCATGGGACAGGAAGTTTGTTGAAGGCCTATGCTCCTTGGTGAGCTGAAACATGATAATGCTGATGACAAACACACAGAAAGCAGCCTGCTGTAAAAACACACAGAAAGCAGCCTGCTGTAACAGTTTTTGAATCTGTTACATTCACAATACAACAAAAACACACAGACAGCAGCCTGCTGTAACAGTTTTTGTTTTTTTTTGAGTCTGTTACATTCACAATACAACAAAAACACACAGACAGCAGCCTGCTGTAACAGTTTTTGTTTTTTGAGTCTGTTACATTCACAATACAACAAAAATACACTTTTTAATCTGGCAGGAGAACAGTTTGCTTACCTAAGTTGTACTTGCAGACCTGTGCATAGAGTTTCAGCTTGGATGCTATGCTTGAATCGCCTGAAATATCAATAAGGACATAGACATTAGATGAGCAGGCATTGTTTTTTTTAATCACATCTTAAACATCTGAAGTGTAAGATAACGTAACACCCAAAATATATGATCAACAACAGGCAAAAATCTACCTCAGGTTATGTCGCAAGAGGTGACAAATGTAAGGTTGTTCATAACACTGGCAACTTCATCAGGTAAAACAATGTGCTAAAGAAAGCAATACTGCAAGAGCACATAAAAGCCTTGGTGCAGGATTTCTGCCCCAGGACCAGCTGTTGTGGCAGCCCAATACTCCATAAGGAGTAAAAAAGGAAAAGAACAGGCAATAAGACTGCCAGACAAGCAAACAAACAGCGCGTCCTTTCCAGCAATTTTAACTCGCTGACCATTATGCCTTGTCTATCCTACGTTCTTGCCTGCACTAAACCTGAGGACTCTGAATGTCCAGAGTTAATAGAAGATGGTTCAGTTGCGTTCACCAGTGTCAGTAACTTCTTGTTATTACTACATAAACATAATGTATTACTGACCCCTGTAAGAAAAATAATTTTGGTAATAATTTGAGTCTAGAGAAAATCACTGCTGCTTGTAAGAACCCACTGTGTGGTCAAAGGTTTAAAAAAACCAAAAAACAAAAAAATTGTAACGAAGTTTTCATTCAATGGAGGGTTTATGTATGTCAGCTAGAGTTTCTGTCAGGTAATGACTACACATAAACCTATAAATCCTGAAAGATGTTTATGTGAAACACATATCACACCTGCGGAACTGAAATGTGACATACATATAAACACAATGTCAGTTACAGTATTAAGGACACTGGTCCAGAGGTTGAATACTGCAGAAAATCTGCTAAAGCAAATTAAAAGCATGATTTCCGCATTAACTGTTTAACAAAAAAAAAAAAAAAAAAAAAAAACCAAAACCACACACAATTTAAATAAGAATACAAACAACCATTTTAAATGTCGCCTGTAAGTTATGGGGGTTTCTGGAAAGACAAAGAAAGAATGGCATGTCATAAAAGACAGCTAATATGAGGTTGCGATTGGGGCTGGCAACCTCATCATGTAAAACAAATTGCTAGAGACTACAGGAGTTTGTGCTCTGGTGTAAGCTTTCTCAAGGGGGCCAGCTGCAGTGGTGGCTCCATGCTCTATAGGGAGCAAAATATTAGATGATAACTGTAAAAACAATCTGATTCATTCTGGTTGTCTATAAGTCATCTGATTCATTCTGACTATCTGGAAGTCATCTGATTCATTCTGGTTGTCTGGAAGTCATCTGATTCATTCTGGCTGTCTGGAAGTTATCTGATTCATTCTGGCTGTCTGGAAGTCATCTGATTAATTCTGGTTGTCTGGAAGTCATCTGATTCAGCTGTCTGAAAGTCATCTGATTCATTCTGGTTGTCTGGAAGTCATCTGATTCATTCTGGTTGTCTGGAAGTCATCTGATTCATTCTGGTTGTCTGGAAGTCACCTGATTCATTCTGGCTGCCTGGAAGTCATCTGATTAATTCTGGCTGCCTGGAAGTCATCTGATTCATTCTGGCTGCCTGGAAGTCATCTGATTCATTCTGGCTGTCTGGAAGTCATCTGATTCATTCTGGCTGTCTGGAAGTCATTTGATTAATTCTGGTTGTCTGGAAGTCATCTGATTCATTCCGGTTGTCTGGAAGTCATCTGATCCATTCCGGTTGTCTGGAAGTCATCTGATTCATTCTGGTTCCAGAACCAGAGCACAGCATTGTGCAAGCTCTGCATAGATGGAGAGCCCCCCATGGATGACGGGGAATTGCACAGTGTGCCACCCCATCTATCCCCAACTGCTAACTTAGAACCAGAAGTGGGGTCCTCTGTATGCGTGCCAGGCCAGGATAAAATGCTTGGGAAAGAGACTGGAGCTCAGAACTCCCTAACTCAAAGTTGCAGGATGGCAGAAAAGCCACGGGAAAGACAGGTCTATTTTTGAAGATAATGCAACCATATTTTCACCATACGAGCTCGGACGCCGCCTCGGTAAACAAGGTCCGCGCAGAGCAGTGACACCCCCAGGCTGCTTGCGAATAGTCTACTACTGGGAACATAAACAGATTAGGGATAAGCCCACTCTCCCATTGAACAGGTGCTAAAGTCGTAGATACTGGGCCAGAAGGCGCACCGGAAACCACAGTATCAAGCAACTCGCTTTTTTTTTCTATGGAGAGTACACCGTCATTCTGGTTGTCTGGAAGTCATCTGATCCATTCTGGTTGTCTGGAAGTCATCTGATCCATTCTGGTTGTCTGGAAGTCATCTGATTCATTCTGGTTGTCTGGAAGTCATCTGATTCATTCTGGTTGTCTGGAAGTCATCTGATTCATTCTGGAAGTCATCTGATCCATTCTGGTTGTCTGGAAGTCACCTGATTCATTCTGGTTGTCTGGAAGTCATCTGATCCATTCTGGTTGTCTGGAAGTCATCTGATTCATTCTGGTTGTCTGGAAGTCATCTGATTCATTCTGGTTGTCTGGAAGTCATCTGATTCATTCTGGTTGTCTGGAAGTCATCTGATTCATTCTGGTTGTCTGGAAGTCAAACATGTATGAGGGAAGGTCAAAAAGTAATGCCTCCTATTTTTTATGTATGTAAATATGATCTGGAAAAGTAACATCAGTTTTCCTGTGAAGATCAAATTATACAAATCACTTGTATTATCTATTCTCTTATATGGGTGTGAGAGCTGGACACTCACTGCAGATACGGAGCGAAGGATTCAGGCTTTCGAGCATAAATGTTTTAGAAGAATTTTGCGCATTTGCTATAAAGAGCACAAAACAAATGTCTATGTTAGAGAGAAGATAAACACCTATGCAGGCCACCAAGAACCACTTTTGTCAGTAGTGAAACGTCGAAAGCTTGCCTGGTTTGGTCATGACTCCCTTTCGAAAATGATCCTCCAGGGAACAGTCAAAGGTAAACGGAGAAGAGGAAGGCAAAGAAAATCCTGGGCTGATAACATCAAAGAATGGGCAGGACACGGTTTTTCCACACTTGTACGCATTGCTGAGGATAGAGAGCAGTGGAGGACCCTGTCTGCTGATGCTTCCACCATGGCACCCCTACGACCCATGACAGGTTACGGGTTGAGATGAGATGATGAAATACTGCATCGGTGTGCAATTTGTAAATTTAGCAGGATTCCCCAAACACTCTTCTGCACTGTATAGCATTACCAACCTGTTTCAGTAACGGGTGGCACCACTGTAACAGTTTAAAAATGGCTGCCAAAGACGTTCGGTTAAAACAACTGTAGACGGGTCTTTTCGAGATACAAATAACCGCCCAACTGGAATTGTGCTTTTATTCTTATAGGGCTGACTTAAATGGCAATCAGCTACGGTCGGGCTCACATATGGCCGACAAATTGGAGTAACGTGAATGTATTCATTATGGGCCGAAAACGTGGGTCAAGGTTAACATCAAATAACTTGGAAACTGTCAAAGTATTCATCTTGAAATGCGTTCCTCACAATAGACAAGACTTTTATTGACGGACATAAATACAGACGATTATGTACATCATCAAACGATCATATTGACAGTCTATCTATTAATCACAGGACATCTTATTTAGTGTATCTATGTTCATGGATGATCAACAATAATTTCATAACGGCTGACCTTTGAAGGGCAGGCGTACATCTTATGGTCATGAAGTATATCAGACATCAGAGAAAATCCCATCTTTAAACTGGCCTCGTAAATATTATACATGTAGGACCTTTGATCATCATCATTTAAGCGTCCTGATACATAGTGAATTTTCCATCCTAATTCCTGAGATTCAATTTACCTCTCCTTATGAGCCGTAATTTGTATGACGGCGAATAGATAATTCATCTTTTCAATTACGTTTTCGTAACAACAATTTCATCAAAATACAGGCTGGATTTTAATGAATTTACTTCGTCGTTGATCCATTACAGTACCATCTAGTGGAGAGTGCTGTCTAGATTCCAACGCGGTATGAGACGTCATAAATATATATAATTCTTCAATTTACTTGAACGAAAAAAGACTTACGGTGCGGACCAACGGCTATAGCTTCTAATCAGAAGGCCGTGTCACATAGTACTCCCATGAAGTCTACCCATAACATCGGGCTAAGATCAACAGACAACATGTCTGACTTTCATACCAGCCTTGTTCCTCTAGATTACCAAGTCATCTGCTGTTTGGTAACAGAACGCGCCAAATTCCCAATACTAAAATGTGCGCTAACGTGCGCGATGAATTAAATTACAAATATATCACTACCATATTAGTTGGTGCATACCCTCTTAACAGAAGTAGGACCTGTGACTACTTTATGACTGTTAAGGACTCAAAAAGGACGCAACAACAACGTTATGTCATAGAATTCCTCAATGCTGAAGGCGAGACCCCAATTTGCATCCACGAACGTTTGAAGAATGTTTATGGAGATTCAACAGTGGATGTTAGCACTGTCCGACGTTGGGTATATCGTTGTGATGAAGCTGAAGTAGGTCAATTCTCAATGGCTGACGCAAAGCGGACTGGCCCTCCGTCTACCGCAGTGACTCCACACAAAATTCATCGAGTTGATGGCATCATTTGTGGTGACCGCCGAGTAACACTGGATGAACTTTCTTCCATGTTGTCCATTAGTAAAGGCAGTGCCCAGAACATCATTAAAGACCTGGGTTATTCAAAAGTTTGTGCACGGTGGGTACCCAGAATGTTGACAGACAGACATATAAAGAAACAAGGAAATCCATAGCCATCAACCTCCTGCACCGTCACGAAACTGAAGGAGAAGAGTTTTTATCGAATATTGTGACAGGTGATGAGACTTGGGTTCATTTCTTTGAACCAGAATCCAAGAGACAGTCAATGGAATGGCATCACACAACATCGCCGACAAGAAAGAAGTTCAAAAGTTCACCATCTGTAGGGAAAGTTATGGCCTCTGTATTTTGGGATGAGAAGGGTGTGATTCTTCTCGACTTCTTGGAACAGGGAAACACGGTGAATGCAGACCGTTACATTGAAACTTTGAAGAAGCTTAGAGGTCGTCTTTGGCGACTTTACCCATTAAAAGATCCACAGAACTGCACTACTGTTGCGCGATAATGCCACTCCACACACCGCTAAACGCACCATTGATGCGATTGTAGAATTTGGCTGGACATTATTACCACATCCCCCTTACAGTCCCGATCTTGCACCTTCTGACTTCCATCTGTTTGGACTGCTGAAAGAAGATCTTCGCGGACATCACTTTGAGGACACCGAGACCCTTAAACGTGCCGTACGCCAGTGGTTTAGGAAAAAGGACACAAATTTTTACCGTGCGGGGATACATGCCCTTGTGAGAAGATGGACAAAAACTGTAACAAATAACGGAGACTACATTGAGAAATAAATTTTTGAAGTTCAGACTTGGGGCTACATTTCAATGTGAATTTTATCTGTTTTCTTGCCTATTGAATGAAATTAAAAATTACGAGGCATTACTTTTTGACCATCCCTCACATTCACCAACAACAAAGTGATGCCCTAATGCATACAAATGTTCATACCTAACATACTGAACCAATCTCCCACTGGCTCATTGGAAAGTTTGGCTGCAACCTGCTTCCCCACACGCAGAACTCCATCCCGTAATGGTTTGATGGCACAGTGGCGACCTAGTCGGCACAGCTCATACACAGTGCTCAGCTCCTTGAAGAATGTAACAATGTGCTGCAACAGAAAGTCACTTTCTGGAGCAACGACAACATACAGAACATCCCGCATACGTCCATAAGGTTCCAGGAACTGTTTTTCCTGGAGAAGTTAAAAAATGTATAGATTAGAAACATGCGGAAAACCCTGAAGGTGTTGATTGCATAATGAGAAATTTAGCTGCAGCAGCAAGTTCCCTGCACAAACACACACAATCTTTTACTTAAAATGCAAGGTCATTGACCATCATGTTAAACTAATGATCAACAACAAAATAAAACTGTTATGTGATGTTCCTTGTAAAAGTTTGTCACTACACTACATATAAGACAAGGCCACTGAATACTGTCTTTTAAAACGTTTGTCACTACACTACATATAAGACAAGGCCACTGAATACTGTCTTTTAAACAAATAACAGCATTACTCAATTGAACAACATAGCACTTTTACTAAAGGGTTAAAATAACAAAAACAAACAAAACACAGAGATTAAAATCCAGCTAAACTATCCAAAAGTTTGTGTACAATTTTGCCACAACAAAATCTTCTGCTAAATACAGTAGTCTTCTTCTTCTTCGTACACTCTCAGACGTCAACTTGAATATGTTCAAAGAAAGCAGTAGTCAGCTTGAGGCTATTTCTATCTCCATAGAGCTTCTCCAGGAATGGTACTGCTGATGGCCACATGTGCTTTCTCTGTTCGTACAGTAGTCCAAGAGCAGATACTGCCACAGGAGAGTTTTATACTAGGTTTCAGCTTTATGAGGTGGGGTGACCGCTTCCTTTCCTTGCTGCCTTTTTCTTCCCTAACTTAAGAGCAAAGTCAAGCACCCATTTACAGATGGGTCAACTAGAGCGTGGTGATACCAAGTTCGGAACCAGGTGGCTTTGCCTTGATAAGCAAGCACTCTAATAACTCTGTCATTCAAAGCTCCTGCTAAATGTACCAGCAACATTTTTTTCTCTCTCCCATTTTGCATACTACTCATATCTAGAATTTGTTAGCTTTCATATAAAATGGTATCTGATTATGCTGTTGCAATTTGTGAATGAGATATAACAAGTTTTTCAATACATCCGACAATTTTATGTTTTACTTGCTTCAAATCAAAACAGACTAACTTATTAAAAAACGTAAGTCTTTCCCAATTATAATACAGATGTTTTACACCCCTCCCACCCAAAAAAACAAACCCGTTTTACTAGTTTCAAAAATATAATTTTACCCAAAAACGAATGCTGTATGGTGACACAGACAACCAGTCTCTGTCATGGCCAACCAAGAAGTTTGGAATAGGCTGAGGTTCATGGTTTTCTTCCGTTCCTTAAAAAAAAAATATTACATGTTAGTCAATAATATCAGAAGTAAGGAACACATATTAGATATAAGACCAAACATCAGTTGTTAAGTGATTAAATGCCTGTAAAAAAAAATAACATTTGAGGCACATAGATATTACACTATATAAATACAAGATGTTAGATGCAAATAATAAAATGTAGAACACAAAATGCAATGTGGCACATACCTCGGCCAGCCAGGTCATGGAAATCCTTCCAGCTGATAGGACCTTGCAGTTTGTACGTGTTTTCCCACATTCGAGTCACTCTCTTATTCTGAATGGCATTCTGTAGGATGGGGTGAAGGGACTTGAGACACTGGATGATATCTTGTGAGTTGCTGGGTACACAAGAGGCTCCTGGAACAGACATATCCACATATGTTTAGGTACAGATTTGGACATATATTTATGTACTGAATATCTTGACATACAGCCTATGTACAACCTTGACAAATTAACACCATGATGTACATAGAATACCCAAACAACACTAGGGATATGGTCAGAGTACCAACAGGGAAATCCTGTAACAACTATGATGCAGAAATCCAGGCAATCAAGGTAGCAACTGAGAAACTTGAACACCAATCTCGGTCCACAGCCTGTGGTATTCCTGACAGATGCAAGATCAGCACTCCAAGCACTTCAGTCCAGAAAATTGCCAGGTATACAAGCCCTACTTTCTGAACTGTGCAACCAGCGCAGGGTCGCCATGCAGTGGATACCGTCTCACTGTGGAATACCAGGAAACGAGAGAGCAGACGGACTGGCTAAAGAAGGTGCTGCAGACGAGCAACCGGATGTACCAGTTATGTACCATCAGAAGAAAAAGATGATCAAATCTATCAGAAAGCCACCAACACCAAAGCAGGATGTCTACCAAGCTATGAACAGATCAGAACAAATTGTCATTCTGCGCCTCAGAACAGGACACAACCGACTCCGCAGCCACATGTATACAAAATTCAAGATTGGCAATTCAGCCATGTGTACAGGTACCCCAGACTGCGGAGCATGTACTTCAAGATTGCCCCGAATATGATATATTGAGGCAAACCCACTGGCCCAGAGAAACAACACTAGAAGCAAAACTATACGGACCTCTGTATGAACTACAAAAGACAGTGAAGTTTATACAAGAAACAACATTGCAGATATAGACAATATATTTCAAGCGAACGAAAGAAGAAGAAGAAACACCATGATTTACAAGGACAGAGTGATTCTTACAGGAAAAAACCCAAATACTTAGATGTAGGCCACAAACAGATAAACAAAGCGTAATAAAACTGACAGGATATATTCCCCATCTTATGTTAAACAAACTGACATCAAATCACATGCTGGAAGTGACCATCATCTTCTGCCAGGTACACCTGGTTTAGCTTTGTTTTTGGCGGGACGTCTGTGGACGTGCTGTTGTGACCGTGGGATGAGGATTTTGTTGAAGGGGATGTAAATCCGTCTATCACTTGAGATAAGGGAAATAATCCCAAGACTTTCCTTATTGTGTTTCTTCTGGGAAATACTGGTTATACACCAGAGATAATAATTCCAGAAGGGAGGAACAACCCAGGTAATTAGTAGAACTCGTAAGTGCCTTGATGGTTCTAAATTTCATCTTGAAGGGTTGAATATAATCGGCAACTCAAGCAGTCAAGTGAAACTTCAATAGAACAGATTACTTGAAAGATCCGAATAGTTATATAAAAGGTGTACTTTATTCAGTTTCATTTGAGGAAAATGATGCTGTGGCAGTTCGATAAGAATTTCTGGTGGGGGAAAGCAAAACTGCCAGCTTTAGCCTCCAAGGCGAAAGGCTTACGGAGTTTCTCATATACAGTAGTCGTTTTGTTACCTCTGTGGAAATCCTAACGAAATGAAAATTTGATTCGAGACCTCAATTATAACTAGATCGAACTTATGTCCTGTGGTGTGAACCACAAATATAATCGTTGCAGGGGTTAGTGCTGGGTCACTTAACGGTCCTGGGTGGTAGGAGATCTCTAGATGGATATTATTATCCAAACCGTAGGAGTCAAGGGCTTTTTCGTTCAATAGTAGATGTAGCGCCAGGTTGCTCCAAACCTAAACTAAAGAACGCCCTATGTTGGTTTGACTCTAGCATCGAGTTACTGTCTCAAGCTCTCTCTCCGATTACTAAGATGCATCAGTCTTTATACTTGTCTGGTGCTATGGCTTGCCAGAGGAAGTATTTCTTATTGGAGTTAAGACCGGAAACCTTCTAATGATTGGTTTTGGGGGCTAGTGGACTGTTGAAATAATCTTTAACCTAACTAACTACGAATCCTCTAGTCTAAAATTATTGTTTCTATGTGATGATGACCAACCATTGTTTAAAGTTCTCTCTAATCTAAATGTTTTCCGGTCTGACTTGTATGGAGGCCACACAAGGTTTGATGACATCATGGGTTCATGTGTGTCATGACTGATGATGTCATTGATTCTTGACTAGTGGTTTATTTATCTAACTAGTCATTCATAAAATACTTTACTATAAGGCTAACAGTTGTAGCTACTTAATAGTCTACCCTGTTACACTGTCAAATTGCCTGATTTTGATTTTTAATGAAATTTTTCAACTACATAGAGTTTGCTGTTAAACACTCACTACTTAAGGTCACCTCAAAATATATTGTTTTTTATGTGGCCACAATATATTAGCTGTCCAACTTTGATCTCCTTCACTATCTCTCTTTACATTACAAAGCTTTTCTATTACCTCTATATTTGTTTTCTTCTCTTTCTATGAGGTGCACCGTACTGAAAAGAGATCAAAAAGAAGTTAAGTCAAGCAATCATGACAGCCATAGATTCTTGGAAATCATCTGATCCCCAAACAAGATCATTACCGTGAACTCTCTTGACATGACATGCAGCATGTTGCACATGTAATGCCACGATGTACAGGCATGTATAACAAGTACATGATATGAAGTCAATTTGTTCAACATTAAACAAGATATGTGTCCTCGCAATAATACCAAATTTTGTTCACTTCTTTGTGTCTTACAGCGAAATATTTGGTTTTCTTTCTAAAGGACGAGTCAAGGGTCAGTAAACATAGAGAAAGTGCACATCACAGGACATGTCTAACTCAACGTCTTTCCTGTTTAATGCATATTTGCAGGTGTCTTTCTCAGTGTGTATGGACGCGTCACAGTGGGAACATGCACTGATAATTCTCTCAATGAGATGGTCCTCATAGCATTACCAGACACTTCCTCTGCTTTTGCAATGATGATTTCTGTAGCTGTTTTTATGCAATGAGGTTTCCAGCCCCACGCACAACCTCAAATCAGTTGCATTTCTTGAGGGGGAAGCGTTTTATTCTTTCTTTATCTGCTAACAGATCCAGGAAACCACGCAAAGACATACACATGTGCTCATGTTTATTTACCTCACTGTAGTAAAATGCACCATTTTTAACCCTCCCTCTCAAATTAAAATGATAATACGGTATTTGAATTTTGTTCCAATACGCCAAGATAGCTACCATTGCCCTACCCTACTCATATTTTTCAAAAGTCCAATTCTAGTGACGTGAAGTTACCATTTATAACCCGCTACTATACAAATTTGAAAATTGTCAAGGACGATAAAATCTAATGCAAAATATTGGACACTCCTTGAACTTTTTTAAACTAACGTATTCTAAGAATCTATTATTAGTTACAACATGCGACAGTTGCCGTTAGACGTCGCATTTTCAAAAATGCCAACGAGAGGCATGCGATTTTAAACTATTAACGCCACGCGAGGGTACCCATCCCCGATTACAAAAGACTTTTTCGTTGCTCCGTACTAATTTTTTAAATATAACATAAAACCGTTTTGGAAGACGGCCAACACGTGTTTCTTTAACCTTTAGCACGCTGCATAAAATTTCAGAAAACTTGCCCTACAGCTGCATTCTTTTTCACAACCCCCCGTTTTTATAGTGGGCGACTTGTAATGTCTATAGTTTTTGTGTTTCTTGGTCAATTGCTATCATTTTTGGAATTTATGTAAATAAATGAATGGTGAATCTGATGATATAAAATTTGTTTGTGTACATGTTAGATGTGATAGGAAGAGAGGAAAGGAAAGATGAAAAAAAACGAAAAAAATTAAAAAAAAATTAAAAAAAATTTTTTTTTTAATTTTAAAATAAAAAAAAAAAATTAAAAAAATGACCAACGAACGAAGCGTCCATATCCCTTGCATCTCAATGAAAGTCATTTGACCAATAGAGCAATACAAATCAAATGACGATCTTTTCGTTACACCCATCATCAGTAGCAAAGCAACAAACTCCCTAGCCAGCCGTGACATTCGGCCGTAATCCTATATTTTTCCGATATTCCTAATCCTAACCCCGAAAATTATACATACTTGAAAGGCCATTTTACTTTCGTTTCCATCTCAGCCATCAAACATATTCTGAGAACCGATTTCAGCGCTTATAAAGACAAAAATTTCATCCCCACCGCATGGCGTCAGAATGCAATAAAATTAGAGCGAAATGGCCGCGCGTCTGATGCCGATTCATTTCGATTTAAAAAATTTACAAAAAATAAACGCGGATACACCCATCACTTTTTTAAGATCGGAAACGGAAGCTAACTCTCTTGCAATTAAAGTTACAACTTAACATCCGGGGCTGAAAATCACGTGTACACAAGTCATGTGCTAGAAACGATGACAGCCGCAAGGCGTAACATATCGCCTCCAGCTGGCAGAACATAGGTTACCTTCGGCGATATGTCTCGCCAGCAGCGTGCTAAAGGTTAAAACAAAAAAGGACGGGAGACAGATAGAGCGAGAGGGGGTTAGTATGGAAAAAGTCTAAACCCCCTTGGGTATTTTTTAAATTGAAACTAACGAACCAAATGAGTGCAGGGGAGCAGATGGGACTAAAGAAAGACAGAAAACGTAGATAATGTTATGCATTCTATAAAAGGATGAATAAAAAGGAAAAGACAGAATGGAATTAAAAGCAATAATGTTGTTTAGTCAATACTATTCTATTTCCTATGGAAACGTATCTAGACTTATAAATAAGGAGAAAAATACAAACTTAGATAAAGACGTAGATGAAAATCTACTGGATAGATAAAGGACATTAGCCTGATTAATAATCACTTTTCATCTGTTAGATAGCTTTAAAAGTGACTGAATTATCGCATAAAATAAAAATTGACAACACAGATATACACTGATATCCCAGCTATAAATAAGATCACAAACACTAGATACCCAAAATAAATCGCAGAGTGAACGAACGAACGAACTTTATTTTCGAAGGGTAAAGAATTGGGCGTGCAGGCCCGTCTAACATTCTGCCCTTCCACTCTCATTAATCTTGCATACTATATCCTTTCATTCCCACATGATGCTTTAAGCATTAATTTAAAGGCATGCAACATTATAAAGTTAAATCGTAGTTAGATCGTAGGGTGGTAGCAGTCAGGTACCCTTCTTCTTCTTCTTCGATCCTTAACCACTGACCGTCAAAGCAGTCAGTGGCCATCACGCCTAGTGGCGTCTTAATCAGGTACCCTGAGAACATCATATTCAACTATTAGACTCAGGGACTTGCATAGCTGACCTCACTCTGTAGACAGATACTAACTACTTTCCTTTAACATCAAAACCCACCACATACTCATTAACTACCTGTAAGATCCACAAAACCATGCATCATTTTCCTTTCAGCTCCACGATGGAGCCACCACCGGAGCAGGCTCGTTGCCAGCCCCATGTATAACTTCATATTAGATACCTGAGGGAGCAGTATTCCTATACTTTCTTTGTCTCCTCATTCATAACTATCAGCAAGATACACACACACACACACACACACACGTGTACTTCACACAAACTGTAGACAATGAAATAGTAGACATCACACCCTCTTTAACATTATATGACATGTAAGAATAAACCAAGTCTGCATTTCATGTTTACCTCTAAGATAAGGCCACTTGTGCATATAGTTGGTCTTCAGTAAATGGTCATCGTATCTACTTGAAAGGCAATGGTCCATGGCCTGGCGGGCAACTTCCAGTGCTTGACATACAACATCATTGGCGTCTGCAAGGAAACAGCAGGAAAGCTTCCTGTACTGACACTGTAACTAACTCAACTTAATCAATAACTCTTTGACTTTCAAAGTCATACTTAATATTTAAGTTGGAGTTAACTGACTCAATTTCAGCAACTATGGCGCTCTCTCTGGCAAACCTCTACACCCCAGGGTAGGAGTGGAACGACTAAGTAAGTAATTTCAGCAACTAAAGGTCTATGGCAGTGGCTCTTAACCTTTTTACGACCATGGCCCAAATTTAACAGTTGGCGAAGCTGACAATCCACGTACCAAAAAGGACAAGTAACATTTACAGGAATTCAGTCAAAGGCGTGCCATGTAAAACTTTTGAGTAAGGAAAACGTAAGAGACACGACACATTGTAATGTATCATGCGGGCCCAAAAGGTTGAGAATCACTGGGTCTAAGGAATACAAGATAATGCAGTTGACCAGATACAGCAGAGAGACATTTTTTAGCAAATGCATATTTATATAAGAAGATGCTGGGGATGGATAGTACACACACTGAGGAAACCTGTTGATACCATTACAAGGCAGTCCTTGTTCTGGAATCCCCAGGGTTAGAGAAGCAGAGGAAGACCAAAGAAAACATGGAGAAGACAACTGGAGACAGACAAGAAGAAGACATAGAAAGACCTTGAGCTGATGGCGTAGACAGGAAGACTTGATATAAGTTTGTTGTAGGCTTGCTCCTTGGGGAGCTGAAAGGTGATATTTATATACCAGAAGATGTTTATGACTGTAAGTGTGTGTACCTTCTTATGTTGGCATAGAAGGACATGAAAAGACAGATAATGAAGTCAAAGAAACGTAGAGATGCTACAAACCAAATAAATGTAGGTCTGGGCAGGACAGAGAAAAAATTAAAATCAAATTAATAATAACAGAAGAAAGGACAGTAGCTTGGGGTCAAAGTTGAAAAGGAAGACATGCATATCACGGCTGTTTGTGCCCTATACCAGAGCGCTCTTTTAGTTTCGGTGACAGGAATTCTGACACCGGGTATAAAATTTTGTGTGCACCGTAAAAGACTATTTAAGTTTTTGGCGGGGAAAATCAGCTGATGTGTGAGTAAAATCAGTAAAATATAAATCATTACACACTCGTTCTGGATAAACACAGCGCTAAAATTCTTTTGTGTACTATAACTTTGTTCTGTGTTCTATTTTTGATTGCATTTTTATTTGTTTGAAATTAGTTTTGACGGAGTTACAGACTTTTGAAAACAGCGTCATCATTTAAGGAAATTCATAAAATAAGTAATCTTTTTATTAATTTAATATCTAAAAATCGGCCCATTCGTTTGAGTTTATAATTATAAAGACTTCTCGAAGGGAAGCTAAAGATTATTTCCACATACTTTTTTTTTTGGTTTCATATCTTGAGAATGTGTGGTAGTCAGTTTTGTGAGTGTGGCATTACCAGAACAAGCATATTGTCACCAGATTTTATAGCATTTAAATCCCTTTAAACGCATTCCTGATACCCACAAATCTTAAATAAGGTAGTAAAAAAATAACTTTTTGTAAAGCACCATCTGTTTTTTGCATTTTCATTCATTTATAATGATATTTAGCTACGTATATAAGCGTCAGAAAACATGTAAAGCTATAGATAGATTACTTCCACATAATTTGATCTATCTTTCAAGTCTTGTTAATCTTCTATTTATAATATGAATTTTTTTTAAAATTGTGTGTGAGATAAGGACTGTTCCATTGGTGTTCTTTGGTAGACAATCCTGTGCACACGACGGCTGCCAGCGAATTCTAAGTAACTGTTTGTATATCTTCTTTCATTCAAAGTTACAATGCAGGTAGTAAATTTAGAGAAACCAAATTCTAAATCTAATACCATCCTTTTATCAATGGCTCGAGTCAGAGATACATATGATAATTTAGAAATATTTATGAATGGCATGAAAGCTCAGATAGAGTCACTAAAATATTTAGAGTGGGATGGTAAACAAGTTGTTGTTTTCTTATTCGGGGATTATTTCCTTGTTTTGCTGGAGACACCACAGACATGGGTATATTCCTTGAGCTCCAGACAAACCAAACATTTTCATCAAAGACATCCAGAGAGCATACAACTTGCAAACCAAGAAGTTTGGCCATGTTGATAAGAGATTACAATAGATATATGAAATATGGGAAAGGGAATAAAAGGCAAGTGGCACATTACCATAATTGTTTACACAAACCAATGTTAGAGATTGAAATTGAAAATGTAGCTCCTCCTTACCTTCATATTTTATTAGGCATTGTTTTGAAACACCACAGACTTCTAGAACAGGTAGCTGATACAATAGACGCAAAGATATTTGAGAATTCGCAAGAGATACATGCAAACATTAGTACTTTTAAGAACTTGAAGAGATTTAGTAGGAACTGGAAATAGGCAGAAGAATTAGGAGCTAAAATTGAATTTTTCAGGTAGGTATTGAACTTTGTGAAGATAAGGAGGAGACAGATAATTTTAAAGTTAGACTTGAAAATGCACAAGATGCGCTGGCCAAACTTCAGTTTCAAGATCTGTGTACTAGGTCTGGTCCAGTTTGCTCACACATGGACAAGGTACTAGCCAAACACAAAATCATACAACAGGCTTATAATAGCAGAGCATTTATAGGGAATCACTGCCACAGATATCTCACAAAAAAAAGTTTATAAAGATCTTACAAGAGCAATCATTACACAAACACTGAAAATTACAGACAAACAAGATATAACTAAATAGCTTTTATTGCCCAAGAACAATTCAACTCACTGAAAGAAGCATTTGAGAAAGTACACAACAAAATATCACACAGTAAACCAATTAGTAAAGAATCAATAACAGCATCGATAGAGACTTATATGTCTTTGTTCAGAAAGCTATTCCCTAATAAGACAATTCATAAACAGCACATATTAGAAAAACATTGCGCAGACTGGATCAGAACTCATGATGTATGATTGAGATAATTGTTAGCTCTCGTGTTCTGGGGACAATTGGGTGTGTTATTTTAAGGTTATAAATGTGGACATGCAATTTAAACTTTCAATAATTAATGTTTTGACGCATGAAACCAAAACAAAACTTTGATATCCATTTTCTGCAGGTTTTCTACTTTTGATTTCTGTAATTTGTTATGCATGTTGATTGTGACCGTTTTAGTGTAAATTGAATTAGAAACAAACCATAACAAAATGTAAAAAAACCCCGTAAATTTTACACTATTTCAGACTATTATATCTTCTGTTCTAATTGTGATAAAATGTTTGTTCTTGTTCTAAAATTTACTCTAACATTTCTAGTCTAGCTTTACGCAAAATTAAAGCCGGTATTTATAATAATAAAGTAGCATAAAAGCAATTCAAACATGTTTTGGGGACAATTGGGTGTGTTATTTTAAGGTAATAAATGTGGACTTGCAATTTAAACTTTCAATAATTAATGTTTGACGCATGAAACCAAAACAAATCTTTGATATCCATTTTTTGCAGGTTTTCTACTTTTGATTTCTGTAATTCGTTATGCATGTTGATTGTGACCGATTTAGTGAAAATTGCATTATAAACAAACCATAACAAAATATAAAAAAAACGTAAATTTTACACTATTTCAGACTATTATATCTTCTGTTCTAATTGTGATAAAATGTTTGTTCTTGTTCTAAAATTTACTCTAACATTTCTAGTCTAGCTTTACGCAAAATTAAAGCCGGTATTTATAATAAAAAAGTAGCCTAAAAGCATTAATTAAGCCCTATCAAAAGTAAACATCGCCACATGTTTTTCCCATTAGGAAGCTGACCACGTGACCTCTGTCAAGTGGGCTATAAATAGCGCGGTCGGGGGAAAAAGGGGAAATAACTAAAAGATCGCTCGCAAACAGCCGTGATATAAGCTGTTAAAAGCTCCAAGAAGAACATTTCCAAGAAATAGGAAATTAGAATCACCCAGAAATAAGAAACTTTTCACATTCTATCTGAGAACAAGTTTACGTAGAATAACCTTATTGTGTAGAGAGTCTGCAAGTTAATAATACCTCAGCACTTCCATTTAAAATATAAAAGGTATCAACACAAAAGAAAAAAGGATTTACTATTAGAATAATTACATTCATGATACTCTCCACTTACTGAATAAAGGTGTTATAAATAGACCCACCTAAGGAAATGCATAATATAGTAAAAGACATCATTCCCATCATTTTCCTTTGCACGCCTTACACAGAATACAGCCATCAACGCAGCTGAAAGTCTGCATAAAGCAGTCACATGCTCCTGCAGCGGGGGTTTCTGTGGCAATATGTTTTACATGATAAGGTTTCCAGCCTCATGTACAACCTGACAGTTGCCATGTACGACAAGCATGAGGGTGCAGCAGTACTATCATTTCTATATCTCCTCAGAGACTCCCCTGGGAACTAGCCAGGGCTAATAAAAAATATACACAATTATAATTTTCCAATACCTGGTATACGTAACAAATCAGTTGGAACGATGCTGCACATAAGCAAATACCAGTGACTGAATTTATAATAAAATTTTAAAACACCACATATTTGAACTACAACTCATCCATTGGATGTTTCATCTGTTAATGTTTCATCTGTTAATGTTTCATCTGTTAATATAAACAATAAAATGAACGAAGTTGCATTAATAATTAGATCACAGACTGTAGGCTAAGTACCTCGAATCTGTAACAGATCCACGCTGGTAAGCTGATAGGTCGTGTCTGAGGCCATATGTAAATAATTGACATGGTGGCTGCCTATACATGACAAGAGCGGAGAGGCGTACTGGCTAAGGAGAAGGTTCATGATCTGTAAGTTAAAATAAACACATTCATTCAACATGGTCACACATTTTTTTAATTTTTGGATTTAAAAATAATGTATTACAATTATAATGATCATCATTTTCCTGTCTATACGGAGCAAGGAGCCACCACGGTAGCTGGTCTCCTTGCAGGAAACCAGCACCAAGCATTCACTGGCTCCTAGGAGTAGTGGTGGTTTCTGTGACAATTTGATTGACATGACGAGGTTGCCAGTCTCATGTAAACACTTAACATTTGTTGCTTTCTACAACATGTCTGAGGGCGCAGTACTCCTGATCTGTCTTTGACTCTTCAATGAAACAACCCAGGCGAAGGAATACCATTACACGCCCATTGAGGTATTTTGGGACTACGGTGTTAGGCCCATATTTTCTTGACCATCAGCACACTAGGGGTGATGTGGTCAGCATCATGCCGGCCGCCTTAGCCTTCCCAGAATTACTCTGGTACCCAATTCATGAGGCGGGGTCGACCTCGGAGCCGTTTGCGGTCTAAAAAATATCACCAACTGGGGATCGAACCATGGACCACCGAGCTAGGAGGAGAGTGCACTAACAGTAGGCAAAGTATAACATTAATGTGCTGGAAATGATATTACACCAGACTTAAAAGCTGTAAAGGCCAAGAATTTAGCATACTTCCAGTTGTAAAGCACAAACCAGATTATCTTATGAGCTGGAATTATGAGTCCTCTGCTGTAGGGTACTGAAGTGTTTTTATGCTAGGTACATGTTTTTTATGAGTTGGGGTGGCAAGAACACTTACTTGCTGCCTTTGCTTTTCCTAGCTCAAGAACAGTCAGGTACCCATTTAATGATGGATAGACTACAGCATGATGTTACAAGGTTTTGATCAGAAAGTGTGTAAAGAAGGATACACTGTGGTAACCTTTACCTTTAGACCAGTAAATTATAGTGACTTCCCCTTGGAGTGAACAACCATATCATTCACGAAGACCAAGACAGACATTACAAGGGGTGGTCACTATATAATTTACTTGTCTAATGGTAACGATTACTCTGTTTCCCTTGTACCCAGCATATTTTCTTTAGATTGTTCAAAAACTACAATGAATAGCATTCACAGGGATAACTAGTAGACCAGGGTTTCTTAACCCCTTGGAGGTATGTGTGTGTGTGCGCTCCCCATCCCCATTTTATGGTATCCTCACAGCGAACATTTACTAGTAATAACCTCAAGAGAATGGTGTAGTTGCATGTAGCAGACATATAGGCTAAAGCAGGGTTTCTTAACCTGTGTTCCATGCATGGGTTCTAGGGGGTTGTTCGGGTACATCATCTAACATATAAAACATGAATGCTTGCATGTTATCATTTTTTCAAGAGATTTATAGCCTTCATTGGACAATCAAAGGGGTCCATAGCCAGTATCGGACAATGAATGAGGTCGATGGCATGAAAAAAAGGTTAAGAAACCCTGTAGCAGGCCCTACTTCTCTTTCTGATAGCAACACCAATAGGTACCTGTCACGACAGTCATTACTTGAAAGTGTTCAGATGCTCAGTTTAAAAAAAAAATAAAATAAAAAATAAAAAAAAAATAAAAAGAGGTAACATTAGTACCATAGTAGGGGAGCCGCGCTAGCGTAGTGGTTACAACACCGCTCTGGCGACCGGGTGATACAGGATCAAACCCGGGCGACGGCATTTGAGGATTTTTCGTCGACCGGGATTTGGACTGGATTAACTTGAGACCTGGCGAGGACATTTGAAGGAGTGTCGTCGACCAGGGACTGGCGGCTCCTGAGCCGACCCAGCTGCAATGGGTACCTCCGAAATCGGCGAGTATTTGCCTGAATGGCGAGGGACACCTGTCTCTGTACAAGAAATAAAGGGATACTCACGTAAAATCAATGTTAGGTTAGACATAAAATAATAACCTGAGATTTCGCCTCGAGTATTAGCGGGCGTACGAAAAAAAAAAAAGAAGTACCATAGTAGATACTGAAGTGACACACTTCACTACACCAGGTCTCAGCTACATGAAGTGGGGGTGATCGGTTCCTGTCCTCAATACCTTCCCTAACTCAACATCAGAATCAGGTACCCATTTTACAGCTGCACAAACTAGAGCAGTGCTCCGCAACCATTTTAAAAATTTGTGGCACACTTAAAAAGTGTCCTTCAAAATGCCACGGGACACTATATTTAAATAGGTGGGTATGGTAAATATTTAAAAATCTGATGCAATCATAAGATAACACTCCCCCTTTTTTTGTGATGAATTGGTGCATGATGATTACTCATGTTATTATTTGTAAAACCGCATGTGTGAGGTTTGTAATATTTTATCGTAACATATAATTCTGTATACCATTATATGGTGTTTTATGTCTGGTATCATGGCACATCCGGCGGACATCCGCGGCACACCAGTTGTAGTGCACTGGACTAGTGCGTAATGTTACCAGGATTTTTCTTCTTCTTCGTTCGTCCTGAAAAGGACGTTGGTTGCATCCATTTACAGCGATCTGACACATTCGTTTCAGCACGGCATTTTTGGGACCGGGTTAGCCTTCCCTCTTCGATCCCTACTCACTCAGCCAGACTGCAGTGATGCAGCCTGTTTCCAGGACCACCACTTGCAGGTGGAGTAGGGTCTTGGTCAGCTCTGTTACCAGGATTTTATCACTGTAACTTTGCCTCAAGAAACAAGTGCTCTAACTACTATGCTACTCGACATTCAGGTGTTTGCACAAGAACAGATTTTTAATATGATGTTTTCTGCAACTGTGATCACTTTACTGAAAGTGAAAAACTACTTAGGCAACTGCATAAATCAGCAGCCAGAGCTGTACAAGTGACTTGCGGATTCTGAGTGAATCTGAACATTTTAGAAATGTGAAATCTCAAATGTTGCTCTGAAACAATCAATCACATGTTGTGAAAGACAGCCGGATAAGATGATTAGAGCTTCACCAGCTGTGAAGATGACAATGAAAGTACAGATGAAGATTAAACTGATTAGTTCTGGTCTTTAATTACTGTTATAACAGGAACACATCACTTTTTTCAGTGGAAGGAATAATGTAATGGTGATATGAACCCAATTTTGTGCCCATTCCATGAACTGGCTCCTTCGCTTAATTATATTGTATTTCAATAATAGTGATCAAGAAACAGAGAGAGTAAGATATGTTGATGTGAACTGGATTACTGATACTTTCAACTAACAAATTAACACAGGATATCAAGTTTTATATTAAGTACAGAATCCAGTTCACGGAATGGGCAAAAATTTGCCCAATTCTTGAAATGGCCAATTTCACTATTGGGGTGTAACATATACATGCTGTTTAGACGAATCACAGCAATAAATTTGTTGAAAACAAAGTTTCTACCAACAGGATACAAAAGCAAATACAGCATTACAAAACCATACAAGAAACACAGCAAGTCTTACCTGTGGGCTAACATCTTCCAATCTGTGTGAAGCATCACCACAATTTTTAAGCAGTTCCTGCTGTACCAACGAAGGTTTGCGATGGTCATAGCGGTCATGACGAAGACCAGTTATCTCCAGCTCTTCTTCATAAAACAAACCTGAGTCATAGCCAAACTTCCGGTTGACAGCTGCACTGAAAGCACAGCTGCACTTAGGACCTGATGAAGAACCCTTGCTGGTGTCAGGCAGGTACACGCTGACATCACTGCCTGTTGATGACAGTCACAATAATGACAAAAAAAGTAATAATAATGAAAACTCAGGTTAAATGAAAAACAGAATTTAGGGCTTTATCAAGTTCATGAGGTACACTTTATAAAACAAACAATACACTATAATACCAGCCCATGTGCTATGAATACAGTATTACAGGGTGATTAAACATGAATCCTCTTATTTGTGCATTTAAATCCTAATTAATTTATTTAAATCAAACAAATGTCCAAATAAAGAGATTTAACTGCTATTTTATGACATAGCATGCCATTTTACATTAACCATTCACAGTTTATCAATAAAACTACAGGGTGACTGAAAAGTCAATTGCTTTTTTTAAACTGTTATACCGTCACTTCTACCCAACTACTTTATAAGGAACAAATGGCGAAATAAAGACTAACTGCCATTTTAATGCAAGGTACGCCACGTCACATCAACATTACAACCCAACGTGACATCCAGTTTGTTCAAACCATGATTACACAGCAGGCTGCTATAGTTGCTACCTTTTAGTACCATCAGTTTATTGGGCCATTAGATTGTATTTTGTTTCTAGGAATAAAAAATAAAACTTATTTGTCAAATAGCAGGTTTTGCTCAATGTTTTGATTATTGTTTCATGTATAGCCAGACGATACAAGTTATGGCTGGAGGAGGTTATTAACTAATGTTTAAAGCTGTGAATACGGTAATATTCCACACTATTCTTTCAATAAAACTATGCTAGGGGTTGAGAGTACCATACTATTCTTAAAGCTATCAACACTAATCTACAAGTTGTGGAACTAATATAGAGACTGTGAAAACAAAAGCATGCTGATAAAAGAAACACAGCTAGAGCATCATACCATGACCCTCCCCCCGATCCTGAGGAGCATAGGCCTTCAACAAGCTCACGCCAAGCCTTCCTGTCCTGTGCCGTCTGTTCATGGTCTTTCTATTTCCTCTTCCCTTCATTCATGTCTGTCTCTAGCTCCCTTCTCCATATATATATATCTGGTCTCTCTCCGACCTCGGGGATTCCAGAACAAGGCCTACTTTGTAATGCTATCAATAGGTTTCCTTAATGTCTGTCCTACCCAATGCTATCTTTTATTTCTCACCTCATGTTCTAATGGCACTTGTCTGGTTCTTGCCAAGTGCCATGCCGGTGATCTTATATAACATTTAAGTTCTTCTATTCTATGCAAGCATCTATTTATGAAAGTCTAACTTCTATGTTAGTGTTTTTTGTTGTTCATTTTACCGAGCCATACAATAGGATTGCAAGAACAATGAATACATAAATCAGCATAAATGGATGAGATCAAAAATGGGCAAACAGTAACTCACCATTAATATCTGCATTACAAACACAAATTGTACAACTGTCGAAGTTGTGATCTTTGAAGAGGTTTAATATAGAATCACACAGCAAAATATTCAGTAGCAAACTGTTCGCCTGAAAGAAGCAAAAATTTAAACATAAATAGAACATATACAAAAAGAATAAATTTTCAAATTGCTTTGAATCATGGAAAGAAACAAATGGGGAAAAAACATACACACACAAATACAAATGCAGACAGAAAATGGCTCAACCCAAAATAAAAAAAACAATTCTTTAACTTAATATAAATTGGAACACTTTAACAAATAACTTTCAACCATCACAAACTGCTACATATTTATAAAATGAGGAAAAATACAACAAAAACTGTTAAAAGAAAATCTAAAGCAAGTAGTAATTAACAACTACATTTGTCAAATTCTTCATTATCAATCTTACATGATTTGCACTGAAGAAGAACACTTACAAATGATTAAGTGCTTCGAAGCCTTAATTTCCATTTCAGTATTAATTAATACATTACATAATCTTGTGCACTGAGCCAGTCTTTGAGACAAAATAGAGCTGTACTTCTTGGATACAGAAACAAAAAATAACTAATGCACAGATAAACTGTAATAGTCTATTGTCATCATCATGTGACGTATTCTTTCCAGAACGTTGTCTCCATTACAGCTGCTCTGAACGCATCACGATTCTGGGCAAGTCGACCTGCATCAGCCAAAGACAAGTTCAGACTCTCTGTGATGTCCTGGGTCCACCGTCGTCTAGGTCGACCCCTTCCCCTTTTTCCAGGGACCATGCCTTCCATCACTGTTTTTTCCAGGCTATTATGTCTTTTTATATGACCGAAAAATTTCAGCTTCCTTATTGCGATGGTATTTAGGAGCCAATGTTCCTGTACGTTTAGTGAGTGCAGTACTTCTCTGTTGGTCTTTTTTCTGTCCAGGGTATTCTCAACATCCTTCTGTAGCATTTCATTTCAAATGATGTAATCTTTTTTGCAACTGTTTTATTGAGTGTCCAAGTCTCGCAGCCGTATGTTGCCACTGGGAATATACATGCTCTGATCAGTTGTAACTTTGTTTCTTTGCTTGTGCCTTGCCATAGGTTTTTCATCTGTATTAGTTTATGTGAAGCAATTGCAAGTCTTCTTTTAATTTCTACTGCACAGTCACCAGAGCTGTTGATGATTGATCCTAAGTATTCGAATTCATTAACACTTTCCAGTTCTTCGTTATCAATTTCAATTTCTGGTTTGGTCTTTACTTTGTCTGTTGTCAATACTTTAGTCTTCTTGGTGTTTAGGTATAGATTCTGGGCCTCGCTGTGTTTTTTGGTGGACAGAAGTAATTGTTCAAGTCCTTCTGGGTTGGTCGATAGGAGGACTGTGTCGTCAGCATATCTGATTTCCGGGATCTGGTACCCGCCGATGTTAAATGAGTCAAACTCTGTGTGTTCTTGGTCATCTCTTACATTTCTCATGATATTCTCGGCATAAATGTTAAACAGGTAAGGGGAAAGGGTACAGCCTTGTCTTACTCCTTTCTGTACTTCAAACCATTCTGATGTTTCACCCTCTATTCTTACGGCTGCCTGTTGTTCTTGGTACAGCAGTGCGATGAGTTGTATAAGGTGGTTTGGAAATCCCATATTTTTCGTAATAGCCCATAACTGCTGATGTTGTACACAATCGAAAGCTTTGGTGTAATCAATGAAACAAGTATGTAGGTCAACGTTGAATTCTCTACACTTTTCTATGATGATCCTCATGTTGAATATATATCTCTAGTGCCTCTACCTGGTCGAAAACCCGCCTGTACTTCGTTTATTTCTGTTTCTAGCTTTTGTTGCATCCTTTTCATTATGATTTGTAATAGTATTTTGCTGGCATGGCTTATAAGAGCTATAGTTCTGTAGTTTGTGCACAGTTTCAAATTGCCCTTTTTTGGCAAGGGTATGTAAATTGATCTTTTCCATTCCTTGGGCCAAATTCCGCTTTGCCAGATCTTGCAGCATAATGCATGGTATATACGAGCGCTGCCTTCTCCTCCTGCCTGTATCATTTCAGCTGTTATTTCATCACAACCAGGAGATTTTCCACTTTTTAAGTGTTTGATTGCGTTCCGGACTTCCTCTATGGTAGGTTCTGGTTCACGTTCCGCTTCATTCATGACGTTGTCATCTGCCGCTTTGTTTATTTCCGTATACATTTCTTGACAGTACTCCTTCCATCTGTTCAGAATATCTTTACGTTCTGTTAGAGTGTCGCCTTTCTTGTCGTGTATTGCTCGAGGTGATGATTTAAAGTTGCTGTTCTTCAATGTTCTTACTTCAGAAAACATATTCTTACTCAATCCCTGTTCGCGCATTTCCTCTATTTTCCTGCAGGTGTCGTTTATGTATTGTTGTTTGTCTTGTCTGACTCGTTTTTTAATCTGCTTTGTGTATTCCTTGTACAACTCCTGATTTTCTGTATCTTTTTTGGACTTCATTTTTCTTCTCTCTACCACCAACTTCACTTCTAGGGTGTTGCATGAAAAGAGTATTTGTCTATTGTACACAAGGTTTACAGAAGTCACTATCACAAAAAAAAAAAAAAAAAAACCAGAGTTCTGATATTCATACGTTTCACTTGTGCATGTGTTACATCAAAGGAAATTTCAACTTCCTATAGTCACACAGCCCTCTTAAATTCTATATTTCTAATTTCTATGTATTCTCATATCCAAAATAGTTTATTAGCCACAGTACTTCTCATATTCTTTATGTTCTATTTATTCTGGTATCTAAATCTGCTGAGCAAGTTCTTTCGTAAATGCCAGCTACTGTAGTTATCCAGCCCTCATATTCTCTCTTTACATCTGTGTTGATATAAAAGAATTTTGAAAAAAATAACAAAAAATAGGATAAACTTGAACTGCTCCATGTTCTGAGCAGTTACTGATGCTGCGACTCAATTTCCATGCCAAGTTGTTTTTAATTTTAAATCAGAAAATATTTTCTAGCCCAGGTTTTTTAAAACCAATTTTTTTATTTTTAATTCCGGGAATCTTGGCATCTGTTTTTAAATTGAGGTCTCTCCCAGCAACCAATCAAATCCTTTTATACCCAACAATTCGGCAAAAACTTTGAATTCGGCCTCAAACATTTTTGGTTTTCAGCGTGACATGACGTATTTTTAAAGTTACCTGTTATCAGCAACACTTGCCAAGAGACTTCGATGCCATTTTGTTTAAAAAAGCTAAGTACTTATAACTTGGTTAAATATTGCTGTTGTTTTGCGATTTAATCGCTGTCTTAATCTTTCCAGTTATATCTTGCCCTTCAGTATATTTCCGATAAATTAATGTCATAATATTCTGTGTAGGCCCTACATAACTAGAAAAAAAAAGTTTGTTTGTGTTGAGTAGGCCTACTTTATTTCAACGGTTGAGATTCATTGCTTTATTTTTTTTAATAAAGTGGCGATCTATTATCACTGGTATAGGCTACCAACTTTTAAATAATAATTTTGTAAATTTTTGGTAGTACGTTTTTTCTTCCTAGATTTGATATTCTGTTCATAATTTGGTTAATTTATTATTTTTTGCTATTAGCTATTTGCTCTGCTTCGTTGTATTTTTTTTTGTCGTTCTCTTAATCTTTCCAGTTATATTTTGACCGTTTAAATATTTCCGATAAATTAATATCATAAAATTTTGTGTAGGCCCTACAAAAGTAAAACAAAATTTATTTGCATTGAGTAGGCCTACCTACTTTATCCCAGCGGTCGAGATTCGCTGCTTTATTTTTTAATAAAGTGGCAATCTATTATCACTGGTCTAGGCTACCAACTCTTAAATAATTTTGTAAATTTTTGGTGCTACGTTTTTCTTCCTAGATTCGATATTCTGTTCATAATTTGGTAAAATATTTTTTTTTTTTTGCTGTTAGCTTTGCTTTGTTTTTATTTTATTTTTGTCGTTCTCTTAATCTTTCCAGTTATATTTTGATCATTTAAATATTTCCAATAAATTAATGTCATAATATTCTGTGTCGGCTCTACATAACTAGAAAAAACGTTTGTTTGCGTAAACTTTGCTGCTTTATTTTTTAATAAAAAAATCCACACAGACTGCAGGAGGTCCATGAATGCAGACACACTCACTTTTTTTTTACAGTGTAAGATTAACATTGATACATGCTGTGCAGACTTTAAGCCCACAAATGCAATTCTGCAAAGTGCTAAATGTGCATGTGTTGATTATAATACAAAACACTGTGCATTGAAAGAATAGTACCTCACGATCACTAAGTTTTTTATATGTAAAGAACAGCATGAGACTGTTAAGTCATATTTTTATTAAAGGGAGTTAAGTGTTAAAGACTTGTACGTACAGGTCGGATTTTTTGTACACGCTAGTAAACACACTCTGTGTGTTGAGAGATTTTTCTTAATTGGGGGGCTGTATGCTCAGTAATTTTGAACACAGCTCTTTTGACTAGCTGTTAGTTTGTTTTTTAAAAATAGGACTAGGAAACTGTCCGAATGTTCTATGATAGGTTTTTGGGGGGAAAGGCGGATGAATTCTGCTCACATCTCAAGCTGCGAGTTCGCGCTTGGATGAATTTGTACTGAGCTGTTTTGAGCAGCTGATTTTTTCGTGACAGAACTTTGCTGGCAGAGCTGGGAAATGGACGCTTACCATTTCGCTAGTGTGTCCCAGTATATATCCTTTTGGGAAAGGAATATTTGATAATTGGAGAATGCATTCTGTTGAAGATAGAGAGAGAACATATTCATATTGATTCTGAGCCAGGGATATTACGGCTTATTTATTATGTACTGCGCATTCTATTGAAGATAGAGAGAAAATATTCATATTGATTCTGAGCCAGGGATATTACGGCTTATTTATTATGTACTGCGCATTCTATTGAAGATAGACAGAGAACATATTCATACTGATTCTAAGCCAGGGATATTACGGCTTACTTATTATGTACTGTGCATTCAATTGAAGTGATTGTTCCATGGATATCTTATACGTGTTGCTGTATGAGGATATGATGAACTGTTGATGCTCCATAACTTGTTATATGTTACCATAATGTCTACGTGAGTCTATCATTAATAAACGTTGAAAATAGTAATCTAGTTCCACCACTTCCTGACTCCTGCGTGTTGCTGTAGTGCATGAGTGCAGTAGATGTGTATCCAAGTACCTATGACATTCGCGTATATTGACATATGCATAAGTATACAACTGTCGGCCATCCGTAAGCCCGAGAAATGCTGATTGCCTTCATCAGCGAAAGTAATAATAACATTTCTTCTTGATGACCCCATCTGTATCTACCATCGAACAACCATTAACAGTGGTGTTTTCCAGTGATTCGGGGTATCATATAAACTGCAGCAGGAGTTTACTATACAAGTTCAACATGTCAAGTCAAGGTTTGCAGAGTTCCCAGTTCTTGTTCCATGTAGATGTCATACGGTATCAAAACCTGAGAGTGAGAAGTGACGAGTTCCAGTACCTTTCAACGGTGGATTTTCCTTTCTTCGGACTGTGTGATTCCCATCATTTTGGCGGAAAGGACGGGATTATTTTCTATTTGCAACATAAGTGGTTGTTCGTATTATAAACTGTGCCACTGTATGTTTAATTCAGCCTTCCTCAAAGCTTAGGCTATTTATATTCCTTTCTTTCTATGTTATATGTTCCATATTTATGCAGGTTTGGTTGGGAGACTTTTGTTAGGATATATCCCAGTTTACCCAGGGCATACGAAAGCGTTCTTTAGGATTAGTTTGCAAGTTTCAATTGAGCGATAATTCCGGTTCAAGGCTAAAAACCTTGCAGAGGTTCAGATCGCTAATTGTCTCTTACGACAATAAGTGTTTAGGTGTGACAAAACGTCTCAGTGTTGTTGTCATTATATTTTTCTCTGTACCTTAGTTTTTTTTATTAATTTGTTAGTGTCTTTCTCCCCTTCCTATCTTTTATTTCTATACAAATTTTTCGTTTATACACTGTGTTGTCGCTTGTATTGTTATACTTTTCGCAGTGTCATTGCACTCTTTGCAATATTTTTTCTTTGGTTTTGCTTTCAGGTTTAGTTGATTCTGCGAACGTGGTCATTTGTGCTTTATATATTGTCTTTGTCACTCTTGTTTGTACTATCTATTTTGTCATTCTTCTTCTTCTTCGATCCTTAACCACCGACCGTCAAAGCAGTCAGTGGCCATCACGCCTAGTGGCGTCTTGTAGGGCAACAACAAATTGATTCCACTTTGCACGGTCGGTGGCCATCCTTCGTACAGTGCCCCAACTCTGGTTCATTCTTTGCATCCCAGCCTCCACAGTCCTCCGCCAAGCTGTTTCCGGTCGGCCTCTCCCTCGCCCTCCCCCAGGGGTCCAAAGCACAGCTGTTCCCGCGATGGCATCGGGGTCCCCCCCGAGGACATGACCAACCCAGCCCCAGCGTCTATTTTGTCATGCACTGTTAATATTATAATGCATAATATAGATATAGGTAATTAATAACATTATTTATAGTTGAAAAGGTAATTGTACAAGTTCTTAAGCAAGGACTTGTCACCCACTGAGTTGGGATAGAGTGAGTTTCTCCTGGATATTTATATTACTTACATATCTTGTAAAATACAGCAGAATGTCTAGTTTGGATTATTTCATTACTCAAGGGAAATCCCTTGGTATGACTACTGAGCAAGTAAAAGAATTCGCACTTGTCGAATATGCCAAGGCGCAGAAGTTAGAAGAAAAAAAAACAGAAAATGAAGGCTGAAGATAGAAGATTGAAAATGCAGGCAGAAGAGAGAAAACTTCAGTTGGAAAATGAAATACAGAAATTAGAGGCTGAAGATAGAAAAATTCAACAGCAATTGGAAATGGAAAAACAGAAATTAGAGGCTGAAGATAGAAAAATTCAACAGCAAATGGAAATACAGAAATTAGAGGCTGAAAAACAGAAATTAGAGGCTGAAGATAGAAAAATTCAACAGCAATTGGAAATGGAAAAACAGAAATTAGAGGCTGAAGAGAGAAAAATTCAACAGCAAATGCAAATGGAGGAAAGAAAATTGCAGATGCAGATGCATGCTGAAGAGAATATGAGACTGCATGAGGAAAAGATGTCGTCTATAGAGCTGGAGAGAATAAAGGTAGTGAATATTGGTAATACACAAAATGAGACAAACAATCAAACAGATTCTAATAAGGCAAATAATCATTTTTATAAACCCAGATTGCCTAAATTTAATCCTACCTCTGACGATATATCATTTTACCTAAATAGATTTGAACTTTCATGTGAATCTCAAAAAATAGACAAGTCGGAATATTGTGCACGACTTATGGAGCTACTTACGGGTGATGCAATGAATGTTGTAAGTAGATTGGAGGGGCCTGACAAAAATAACTATGATATGGCCAGGGCTGAATTATTGAAGAAATACCAACTTGACGAAGACGGTTATCGTCTGCGCTTTAAGACTCTGTTACCGGAGACTAGGGTAGATTTTTCAGACTTCATAGCAAATATACGTCTAATGTTTTCACGTTGGATTGAACTTTCTAAAACTGAACACACATATGAAGCCCTTATGGACTTATTGCTTCGCGACAAAGTCATGTCGTCTGTGAATGAGTCTTTTCTTTCCTTCTTACATGAGCGAAAGCCTACAAACTTGAAAGATATGGAACAATACTGTCGCCAATACGTCACTGCACACCCAAATGTGACTGTTAGCCATTCTCAGGTCTGAGAAGGTTTACCCGTGGCTTCAGCATTACCATATGGTCCTAATTTGCGCCATAGATCTCAAAGTGCTGAGCGCAATTTTGGTAAGAGATAATCGTAATTTTGGACAGAACCAAGGGGGTCCATCACGTAGTGATTCTCCTTCTTCAAGGAACTGGAGACATTTTAACGGTCCTCAACATTTTGGTTCCAACAATTATAGAAGTTTTGGAAGGAGTAACTACAATAGAGATTATCAACCCTACAATAATTTTTCTCGGAGACAACAAAATCCATCGAATAGATATTTTGATCAAAGGGGAAATAGTAATCGCGACAATGCTAACTGGGGTTCAAATCAGAACAATAGTTTCAATAGAGCAAATAACAATGCTTCCAATAGGGATAATAGTCGCGATAGATCGCGATATGATGGTAGATCTCCAAATAATAGATCGTATCGCCATGCTAACTCTGCTCAACAAGAGCCCCAGGTTGTTAATGATCAAGGTAACAATAATAATAGTGTCTCTAATGCTACTACTTGCTCTGCTTTCGATTTCGAGAGAGCATCTCAGTGCCCGGAGTGCACAACTTTGTTCCAACCTACAGCTATAACTACCTTGAGTTGCGGTCATCCTCTTCCGACTACTCTTCCTGCCTTGTCTGCACACGACGGAAGAGGGTCTCTTACCCTACATAAAGGATTTGTGAATAATAATCCAGTCTCAGTTCTCTTTGATTCCGGATGCACGACTGTTGGGATTAGACAGTCTCTAGTCCATCCATCTTGCGCTACAGGTAAAGTGGTGAAATGTGTGACATTTGAGACTTTTCCGACTGCCATAGTGCACATTGTCACACCATTTTTCACTGGTTATATACACGCATGTATGCTCAGAGCGCCTATCGCCGACCTTACTGTTGGACAGATACATGGTATAAAGGTGTGTACGCCGGTACAAATTGCTGCTTGGGAACGGCAACATAATCTTACTGCCGCCACTATGCCAAAATCTTATCACCAAGTACATTCTGCTAATTTTGTGCAATCTTGCAGTATTGATGACACGATTGTTCATCATACTAATTTTAGTGCTTCTTGTAACCCAGTTCTTAATACCTCACTACGTCGTGGCTCTAATCCTGATTCTTCTTTAACTACTATTATAGAAGAGGATCCTTCTGTTTTGTCTTACTCACTGTTACGTGCAGTCTTTGATATCTTACAATATTATACATAGGTAATTTTTTAGTGCTTAAGGGAAAGTCATTATTGAGTTACTTCCCTTGAACTCCGCGGATAAATACATTTTACTGCGATTTATTCGTTGTTTGGGTAATAATAGATTGTTCTTGCTTCAGAATATCTATGGCCTGAATTTATGTGTATTGTTTGTCTGAGTAGGACAAGTCTGTCTTATATCTGTATATCTTTACATATCTAAGTCGAACTATATGTTCTGTTGTCTCTAGAGAGGTCAGAGGCTATTGACAGTCCATTATACCATTATTCTACATGAGTGCCCATGTAACATTGCAAGACCATTTGTCCACTGTACTATGATGTATTATGGCAACCTGTGATTTGTCACTATCTGTGCTGTCGAGTGTGTACGTCCAATTAAACTTTAGAAAAGGTACACAGTCGTCGGTGTCGATGACTTCCGGTCATACATGAGTGTGAGAAGAGAACATTTGTCAACAACACGAACCCTTATCATCATTCGCACATTATACACTCCATCCATGTCTACACAACACTGCGTAGGTCAAGTTGACATTCCATACACTACAGTGGGGCAGGCAACACCATAGGGATCTTGTCAACTGATGATGATAGACGCCTGTCTTCCCGCCTAGGAGTGTTCTGGTGTACTTTATCAACATATATTATACCCAACTAATATCAGATACCATGTCTCAAGTAATGTCTACCCTGCAGATAGATAGATCTTTAAGTAGTATCTACCATCCAATGTCTAATGGTATGGTCGAACGCCTTAATAGAACACTTAAAAACTTACTGGGGAAGATAACTGAGGATCATCCTCAAGACTGGGACAGAGTTTTACCTGCGGCCCTCTTCGCTTACAGAGAGGTACCCAATGAACATACGGGATTTTCTCCCTTTGAACTCGTCTTTGGCGCGCGTCCGCGTGGCCCTATGTCGTTGCTTCACGATCTCATAACATCTGACAATATTGACGATGACACAAAGTCATCCTACGAATATGTCATCGCGTTGAGACAAAAGATTATCGAAGCATGCAAATTAGCAACTTCTTCTTCTGAATTTGCGAAACAGAAGGCAAGGCAATTTGCCAATAAGAAGAGATGCTTACGACAACTTTGTCCTGGTGACAAAGCATTTGTATTACTACCTTGTAGGGAAAACAGATTACTTATTTCTTGGAAAGGTCCGTACGATATAATATCGAAAATTTCCGATGTCGACTATATTGTCGATATTGATGGGAAGCATAAAACCTTCCACATCAATATGCTTACTGAATTCCATGAACGTCCGGATTATTTGCAACCCATTTTCCAAGCAACGGACAATTCTCCAGTACCACATGGTCATTACTCATCACTGTCCGTGATACAGGATGAGGAAACAAGTTTTTCAGATGTAAATCTTCCTCTTCCAATGATCCCACTTCATTCCAGTGAATCATGGAAGAACGTTACTGTCTCTCCTGATTTGTCTCTAGGAGAACAGCGACAAGTTTCAACTATGTTGCAAACATTTCAGGATGTACTCACTGACATCCCTGGACAAACTAATGTCATTCAACATGACATTGTGCTAACTGACCATACTCCTATTAGGGTTAGACCTTATCCTATACCTATACATTTCCAAGCACAGGTCGAGAAAGAGTTGGATGTGATGATAGATTTGAAAATAATCGAACCATCCACCTCTGCGTATTCTTCGCCGATGGTTATTGTGCGTAAAAAAGACAATAACATACGTCTTTGCGTTGACTATCGAAAATTGAATCAAGTAACGAAGTTCGATGCCGAACCTATGCCTTTACTGGAAGAGCTACTTACTCGACTCTCCAAATCTCATTTTTTCACTAAACTTGATTTGTCTAAGGGATATTGGCAAGTTCCTTTATCTGAACGCGCCAAACCTCTCACGGCTTTTTCAACACCTAGAGGTTTGTTCCAATGGAATTTTATGCCTTTCGGTCTTATGAACGCACCAGCTACGTTCGTACGCATGATGCGCCGAATCCTATCTTATCGGTCAGATGTCATTGCATATCTAGACGACATCTGTCTTTTCAGCGATACTTGGGAAGATCACTATTCAGGGTTAGATGAATTGCTGTCTACTTTGCGTGAGCACAACCTGACAGCGAAACCCTCTAAAGCCTATATTGGTTTTAGCGAAATTTCTTTCCTAGGCCACCGAGTTGGTCATGGTTTCCTAAAGACAGAGGACCATAATACTAGTAAGATACTTAACATCTCAATCCCTAAGACTAAAAAACAGGTGAGAAGTCTGTTAGGTCTTATTCAATTTTATGGCAGATTCATTCAGAATCTATCCTCTATCATGGCACCTCTCTCAACACTTCTAAAGAAAGGTTCGCCTAATGTGGTCCACTGGTCTCAGGAATGCCAATGCTCTCTGGATAAGATTAAAACACTGTTTTCAACACCACCTATTTTAGTGCTACCCACTAAAGATAAGACATTCGTTCTTCGTAGTGACGCTTCATCCACTGGGATTGGAGCGGCACTAATGCAAGAGTACTCTGGAACTCTGCATCCTGTAATGTATATTTCCAGAAAACTTAATGCGGCAGAAAGGAATTATTCGGTTTTAGACCGTGAGCTATTAGCTATGGTTTGGTCGATCCTCAAACTACAGAGATTCCTTCTAGGCGCACATTTCATAGTAGAAACAGACCAAAAAGCTCTTACTGCTATACAGAGTAAGAATTTGAAGAGCTCGAGGTCTACTCGATATGCAATTGCTCTTCAACCTTTTCATTTCTCTGTGCGAGCTATTCGGGGATCAGATAATGTGATGGCAGACATTCTGTCAAGATGCCCACATGATTCCACATAACTATTAGGGCTTAGACTTCTTGATATGTCTAGTTCTATAGTAGTTCCTTTTCTATATCATGATAGATACACATTTGTAATTTAATAATATAATGATTGTATCACTACATAGCGGTTCATGTATGTTTATTCACCGCTGTGCTTTGATGATTTTTACTTCATAAATCATAAATTTAAGATATCTAATACGTAGTGATGATATGAATTTTTTAGGCATTGTGTAATTGCCAGAATTGTATTATACTTTGATGACACCTTCCTGGAAAAATATACTTGTAGAGAAATAATTTCTCTCAGTTTATGAGACACATTCTCTCCAGTCGCTCCATAAGTCGACTTAGCCTCATATTAGGCGTTATAGGTATTCCTGATATTTTCATCTGCGCATTATTCATGCGTTGTGAGCCTATTGTACGTTGCTCCTTAAGGGAAAGTCATTATTGAGTTACTTCCCTTGAACTCCGCGGATAAATACATTTTACTGCGATTTATTCGTTGTTTGGGTAATAATAGATTGTTCTTGCTTCAGAATATCTATGGCCTGAATTTATGTGTATTGTTTGTCTGAGTAGGACAAGTCTGTCTTATATCTGTATATCTTTACATATCTAAGTCGAACTATATGTTCTGTTGTCTCTAGAGAGGTCAAAGGCTATTGACAGTCCATTATACCATTATTCTACATGAGTGCCCATGTAACATTGCAAGACCATTTGTCCACTGTACTATGATGTATTATGGCAACCTGTGATTTGTCACTATCTGTGCTGTCGAGTGTGTACGTCCAATTAAACTTTAGAAAAGGTACACAGTCGTTGGTGTCGATGACTTCCGGTCATACATGAGTGTGAGAAGAGAACATTTGTCAACAACACGAACCCTTATCATCATTCGCACATTATACACTCCATCCATGTCTACACAACACTGCGTAGGTCAAGTTGACATTCCATACACTACAGTGGGGCAGGCAACACCATAGGGATCTTGTCAACTGATGATGATAGACGCCTGTCTTCCCGCCTAGGAGTGTTCTGGTGTACTTTATCAACATATATTATATCCAACTAAATATCAACTTTATCACTCACACATTAACTTTAGCGCTACGACTGAATCTATATCCAGTCACGTTGATTGCAACTTCTTCGCTGCAATGACTAGCGTTTTCTTTGCCACATGTACGGACTTAGTTGTTAGTACATTGTTGCGCACATATTAGTCTGTGACGCACAGACTACAGTACGTAGGCATACAAATGGAAAGTTATGGCTATTTGTCTGAGGAAAAGTATTTAATTGAGAATCTATGATTCTGAGAGTAAGGGGACAGAACCTGGATCGGTCGATGTTAGATTCGATTACATGGGTTATCTTTTCTTGTGGGTCAATCTGGCGTATAAATATTGTTTGTCATTTTTTGCGTGAGGTATGGCCAGAAACAGATTGGTCTTGTTTAAAATGTTTATGACCTGAATTTATATGTATTCCTTGACTAGTTAAGGTGATTGGCTCTTATATCTTTGTATTTCTATGTCAGACTATTTTGTGAGCTGAACTCTGGGGGTGAAAGGCGTTGTTAGGCATGCGCAGCGCGTCTTGAGAGAGAAGAGGAAGGCTGCCATGTCGTCGTGTCTATGGCTGGTTATTTAGAAAGTGTAAAGAGTGATTTGTGATCTATTCTAGGAAGGAGATGGTGTCTCTGTATAATGGCATTATCAGAGATTCTCCTATATCCATTATTAACGCCTAGGAATGGTGTGCGTTATTCGCCTGTATGTGTTTTCTAAACCAAGGTAAAACACATAACCTTTTTTTGTTGAACTTTGTCGCTAAGACGAAACGAGAGACGTATTATCGTGCATCTCGGGTTGCTGACCACAGATGAAGATGACATGTAATTTAGCAACACCAGATTACTCCAGTAACCAGCTTATTGATAGCAGAAATAGATAGAAGCAATGAGGACATTTATGATTATATATCGAAGTAATCCTGCTTCATACTTCTCCATCCCAGGTGAGCGAAGCTCACGGAGGAGGAGCCATTTTTGATTCCCGCCATTGTAAGACTATCATCGGAGAACAGAAAATGTCTTACTACCTGATGATGGTACAGGGAGCTAGATAATATAAAAACCCATTACTGTGGTTTAACTTGGTCGTCATAAACATTGGATGAACTTTCGGCTTGAGAATATTAGCCAGGAGAAGGTTCGGTCAGTGAACCATTATTGTTGATGTTGTATGTATCCACCTTAACTGACACGATTAGTCAGTTAGAACCTGAGACGATAGACAGCTAGGAGATTGAGTGTTTCCTTTCTATCGTTCCTTCATATTGATGTACCACATAACTATACATCTGATATTGTCACCCATTTTTCAAGTATATGATGATTGTTGTGCCAACGTGTTCTAATAACGGTACATCCTGATGTCGAATTCTACGTCCCCTATTAAACTGCAAGAAACTCATACTTATCATACATATATGTACCTTATGAGTTTCTTTAGCTTTCTTTCTGGATCGGTTAGCTCGGTATCTTCGTCTTTTATGACTTTTTGTCGCACTCACTGCGCTCCTTTTAAACTTCGACGTAGGTCCAAGTTTACTACTGTATGCTTTTACATCTTTATTATATCTTTCTTGCTTTTTTCTTTGCTCAGTACACAGGCTATGACTTCAGTGCAGCCTTTAAGATGTACGCCTTTGTCTACTGCATTTCCTTTGTCTTGCGCAAAATCTCAGATTGTCAGCCATCATGACACTCTTGGTCATTATTACCATCTTATGGATTTGCCTATTGATGTAAATTTTTTAAATCGAAATGAATTGGCATCAGACGCGCGGCCATTTCGCTCTAATTTTATTGCATTCTGACGCCATGCGGTGGGGATGAAATTTTTGTCTTTATAAGCGCTGAAATCGGTTCTCAGAATATGTTTGATGGCTGAGATGGAAACGAAAGTAAAATGGCCTTTCAAGTATGTATAATTTTCGGGGTTAGGATTAGGAATATCGGAAAAAAATAGGATTACGGCCGAATGTCACGGCTGGCTAGGGAGTTTGTTGCTTTGCTACTGATGATGGGTGTAACGAAAAGATCGTCATTTGATTTGTATTGCTCTATTGGTCAAATGACTTTCATTGAGATGCAAGGGATATGGACGCTTCGTTCGTTGGTCATTTTTTTAATTTTTTTTTTAAATTTTGAAATTTAAAAAAAAAATTTTTTTTTTATTTTTTTTCGTTTTTTTCATCTTTCCTTTCCTCTCTTCCTATCACATCTAACATGTACACAAACAAATTTTATATCATCAGATTCACCATTCATTTATTTACATAAATTCCAAAAATGATAGCAATTGACCAAGAAACACAAAAACTATAGACATTACAAGTCGCCCACTATAAAAACGGGGGGTTGTGAAAAAGAATGCAGCTGTAGGGCAAGTTTTCTGAAATTTTATGCAGCGTGCTAAAGGTTAACAGAGACTATTAGCATGTTTTATATCACACTAATTCAAATGCTAATAGATTTGTATGTGTCAATTCTCATTTTAAAACTGTATTGTGTATAATTTATTAATATATTTTTTGCGTAAGGATTTTTGGGTGTTTGTAAGGATTTTTCTGCTCCGGCGTGCAGGTTGTCTCAGGAGGTTGACAGGTATGCATGTAGCAAGTTTATCTTCTTCTTCGTTCACCCTCAGATGTCAACTTGAATAAGTTCAAAGAAAGCAGTGGTCAGCCTGAGGCTGTTGATATCTCCGTAGATTTTCTCCAGGAAAGGTACTGGTGATGGCCATATGCGTTTTCTCTGTTCCTCATATGTTTGGCACCTTTGAAGCAGATGTTCGGCAGTCATTTTATCGGTGCCACAGTCACACTCATCAGTAGTTCCTATCTTTAATTTGTTGAATAGATGGTATCTCAATCTGTTATGACCTGTGTGAAGTCTGAAGATTACCACTTGTTCACTTCTGCTGAGCTGGTAATACGGATCATTTTTTGTGTGGCCTGGATGCTCTTCTTCCCATTTGTGCCTGTACCTGCGCTTGATAAACTCTTGGACTCCTCATAGGTTATATTTGTGTCAAGTTGAGGAAGTTTTCCCCCTTCCTTTGCCAATCTGTCAGCCTCTTCATTTCCAGGGATGTTGCAGTGAGAAGGGATCCACTGTATCATGACTCTTTTGTACTGCTGACATAGTCCGTGAAGTGTTACTCTTAGGTCATCCAGTTCAGCATTACTTTGACTTTTCAGCATTGTAATCACTGACAGCGCATCTGAGAAGATAGCTACTGGTCTCTCTGAGCTTTCTTCTGTCAATAGAATTTCTGATGCAGTCCTTAAGGCCTCTGCTCTGAAGTTAGTTGAAAATTTCCGTTGCGACTGCTATCTTTTTTTGTGTGCCATTGCTTAAGCTCAGGAAGACTCCTCCACCCCCATCTTCTGTTGCATTAGTTGCTGATCCATCTGTGTATGCATGGATCCAGGTGTTGCTTGGGTAATGTTTCTCTATATATTTTGTGGTTAGGACTCTCCTTTCTGTTTCATTTTGGCTGTTCTTTCTCTCAATACCAAGAACGTTTTCTATCATTTCAGGGAAGCACTGTTGTTTCCAAATTGGTAGCTTGTGTGCAGTACATATTGGTGTAGCTGTTGACATTGCGTTAATGGGGTCTGCTCTCATCTTTGTTTTGACTGTCTCTAGCAAGTTTATGAATAGCTTTTATTCATCCCATCCTTCCCTTTCCCAAACTCTCTCACTGAGGGCAGCATGTTTTCAGGCATGTACATGAATGATAAGACAAATAAGAGTTTAAAAAATTAATGCTTGAAACATTCGACCCAGTTTTACAACACTTTTAGACATGATGTTTGTATACCCTCTCATTATTCTGGCACAAAAATAGAACTGCAAGCAGATAAGAAAGTGGCACCAACCAATCAGCGTCTTACATGGTTTTCGGCAAACTACTAACCTCAGGTAGTTGAGTGTTGGTGCCATGATTGTCAATGGAATTGTTTGTTTTGTTGAGGTAGGAAGAAGAATTGGATGCGGGTGAGTGCAGCTCTAAACTGAGGGGGGTTCGCTGCTGGCTGTTGTTGTAGATGGCTGGACTGGCATCTATGCCTGCCCCAGAGCCTACTGTACGGATTGATGAAATGTTCTCCACACTAGGAAGGTTGACATAGTTCCTATAGAGATGAACAAAATTCAGTTGCTGAGATATGACACTAGCACAAAGTATCGCACCAACCATTAATATTTTCACCGCATACTCACCATATATTATATCTTCTTCTTTGATCCTTAACCGCCGACCGTCAAAGCAGTCAGTGGCCATCACGCCTAGTGGCGTCTTGTAGGGCAACAACAAATTGATTCCACTTTGCTCGGTCGGTGGCCATCCTTCGTACAGTGCCCCAACTCTGGTTCATTCTTTGCATCTCAGCCTCCACAGTCCTCCGCCAGGTTGTTTTTGGTCGGCCTCTCGTTTTCCTTCAGGGGTCCAAAGCATAGCTGTTCTTGTGATGGCATCGGGGTCTCTTCTGAGGACATGGCCAACCTAGCTCCAGCGTCTGCTAGCTATGATGGTGTGCATGTCCTCTTGCTTGCTACGAGTAAGCAGATCTTGGTTAGCGATGGTATTCGGCCAAAAGATTCTGTGAATTTTTCTTAGGCATGTTGTGTGAAAAGAGGACAATTTCGACATTTCCTTCTCTGTAACTCTCCAGCATTCCGCACCATAGAGAAGCACAGAAAGCACACAGCTCTGATATAATCTTAATTTTGTGCTTGTGCTGTATTGGGAGGACTTCCAGATGTTTAGGCTAAAGAAGGCTGTTCTTGCCTTATTCATTCTGATGTTGATGTCTTTGCCTGCCCCGCCGTCTGGTGTTACTATGCTTCCTAGGTATGTGAAGGTATCTGTCTGTACCAGTTGCTGATTCCTTACTGAAATGGGTTCAGGGTTGCTCACATTGAGCGTCATGACCTCAGACTTCTTTAAATTGATGTTCAAGCCCACCTGCTGGCTAAACTTATTAAGTCTCCGTTTTTTCCTGGATGTGTTGATGTGAATGTGCTAGTAGTGCAATGTCATCTGCATATTCCAGATCTTCCAATGTAGAAAATGTTGTCCATCTTATTCCTCTTGGACTGCCCTCTGTTGTCTGGCGCATCACCCAGTCTATGACTGTTAAAAATAGAGTTGTTGATAAGGGCATATATTATCCACAAATTACACAATTAAGACTTCATGCAGTTTTGGGGGGGCGTGTCTGAGGCAACAAAGAAAGAACAGGAATACTGCTGCTACTTGAGGTATGTCGCACGAGGAGACTAATATGAGGTTGTGTTTGGGGCTGACAACCTCCCTCACCAAGTAAAACAAATTGCTACAACCACCACTGCAAGAGTGCATGATTACTCTGGTGCAAGCTTCCTGCGAAGGCTGCCACATGCACTAGTGGCTCCATGTTCCATAGAAAGCAAAATGAAAAATGATGATTATGAATGAGTATAAATAACTACCCAAGAGCCACCAAGCATGGCTTCCAATAAGATAACCTGATAGAAAGTCCTCAATTTTTGTGCGTCTTTGTTGTACCTTCTATAATGCTAACACATTAACATCATGTCAGTGGGCTTAGTGTTGGGCCTTTGTTGAAGCGGGTTCTTGGTCGATCATTATTGAAGGTCACTGATTTAGGTTGTCTTCTAAGATCGGTTAGCATTTATGGGTGACCTCGTCTTGGTTCCTTGTGAACTTCAATTGATTTAGTGGTTTATATTAATGTTCTTTATAGAAGAGTGTACCGTGCAATTAAATTATGAAATATATGGCTAAATCTCTGCGCCAACGTCAACTTGATCGAGTAAAGTTCTTGGGTTTTGAGTCCAAAGAATACAATTTTTAATACAATATACGAAGACAGCATAGTTAAGCATTCCAGACAATTCATCATAGTTCAATAAAAATATTACCGTCAGTTCCAGTTACTTAATTGTCGTCAGAACATCATGGGCTGTATACTCGCGTTGCCGCCGTGCAGTCAACCGGTAATGATACCCATTAGTTTTGCGAATCCCGATCATAAAGATGATCCACAATCCTTCCATAAATGGTTATCCAACAACCATATAAATTCCAGTAAATTCATTATAATAATATGGACTGACCCTCTGTCCTCATCTCAATATAAAATTCGGCAAATATGAAGCCTAATACTGGAAGGAAATAAAACATGTCTTCATAGCTTGACAGTCAGAATAAAAAGGGTGAACTAATATAGTCACCAAGCGTGACCATATCAACGCTACCACGTCACAATCGAACCATGCAATTTGTGTTCACTAAAAACCCTGAAGCATAAAAAACATTCTATATTAAAAACCTCTCAACCTCAAATGCGTACTCCAAACGCGCTAACAAACATAGCAGACGACATTGTTAAACATGTCGTAACAGCCTTCTCAAATGTAAATGCTGTGCACTAACTTTTAAAGTCTTTGATGTAAGTAAGATAGACAACAACCAATCCACACAGCTGTATAACAATCATAATTCTGTACTTATATTTCAGGAGTCATCCTTCATTCAGTAGTTACATGAATTTAAATTACTGATTTTTCCACTACATCTCTCAATGGACGATTATGTTCTCAAAAATTTATATCTGGTCAGATATGAATGACACAGTGGAACTGGTCCAAATTCATATGAATGGCTCATGATTAAAAACTTTTTCATGTGGCACTTTTAATAATATACAACAGAATTCCTAACTTATGCAAACTCTTTAGCCTATGTCTGCTACAAACAACATCATTTCTGGCTAATGTTGGCTGTGAGGATACAGATGACTGTACTTACATCCTGTGTGAATGCTGCTGGTCCATGATAGGCATGGCAAAACTCCAGTTTGGTTTGTACTCTGGCACATTTGGCAGCGGTGAGGAGCGGTCACTGGGCAGTTCAAGCGGTGCATATTTGGCGGCACCAACAGCTTCCGCAATAACAGGCGGAATAAACACCTCACACTGGAAAAAGAATGAGGGAAGTTAACAAGATAACATAGAAGTATACACAATATAGGTAAGAATATATACAATACCACATACAACAGACTAACAAAGCTAGATGATACAACAGCTCCTATATGTGCACAAAGCCACTTGAGAAGGAAGAAACAAAGTGAGGCAACAATAAAAGTAGAAATAGAAATAAAGAAATCCCCCACTGCTGACCAACCAAAAACCATTGTGTGTAACAAAATATTACACGTCTGGAGTAGAACACCAACATTCTAAAGAAATATGGACCTAACAGACACTAGCCTGACCAAGATAAACCCTGAATCTAATATTCACTAAGTTAAACACTGAATCTAATGACTAAGGTAAACCCTGAATCTAACTTAAATCTTATGTTCATTTAGATAATCTAATATTCGCTAACAGGAGTCTGATGTTCCTGAATCTAATGTTCACTAAGACAAAGTCGGAATCTAAGGTTGCCTAAGATAAATCCTGAATATAAAGTTCACAAAGACAAACCCTAATTCAAACTTACACTAAAATGAAACTTGAATTTATGCTCTCTAAGGTAAACCTTGAACCTAATATTCATTAAGATAAACCTTGAATCTAAGGTTCACTAAAATAACGCTGAAATGTAATGTTCACTAAGATAAACCATGAATCTAATGTTCACCAAGATAAACCCTGAAATGTAATGTTCACTAACATAAACCCAGAATCTAATGTTCACTAAGATAAACAAACCCTGAAATGTAATGTTCACTAAGATAATCAAGACAGTGTAGAAGTGACAAATCGTAGGACATGAGTTCAGTAATGATTCACTGAAAGGATGACAGCGACAGATAATTACTTCAAATCTGACAATGACATGTTGCAGGAAGTATGACAACAATGGTGTTCTGGATACTGCATTTTTCTCTTTTCTCTAAATCAGATATGCAAGATATATTACAGATTTAAATTGTGCCAAAAATGATTACCTGGAAAAAATATATGATCAATGCTGCTAGTTTTTGGTTGTAAATAACCGAAGCGTGAGAATACACACTGAATATATAGTTCCTCCAACACCAAACACTAACCACTTAAACAAGAGTAACTGAACATTTACTCTCTTGCTTCCCTTACTGGATGCCTTACACACTGTGACGGTTTCTGATCAGCACTCACCTTGACACTAGTTATTGGGTCAACAATTGGAGGGGCGGTATTTTCCACTGTGCTATGAAAAGTGACAATGGAGGTGGTAGTGAGAATGCCTTCATTGGTGCCGTCTGTCATGGTCTCCGGAGAATGAGATTTATTAGTCTCGTGTGAAGGTGGTGTTGGGTACATGCGACCCAGGTCTAAAGGAGCTGAAAGACAATCAGTCAAGAGTAATTTTTTTGTTTGCAGTTTCTATCAGCACTCCATGTTTCTCTCATCTAGTAACACAACCATCAAGATACTAGACAATTCTATACACAGCTAAACTTTAACACAACTTAACATGCTTATCATGTCTATACAGTTCTACACACAACCCAAACTTCGCTCCAGTAACTTAACTGTCTCAAAATCTGGTACCATATATGTCTATACACAGCCCAAGCTTTGCCTCAGTAACTTAATAACTGTCTCCAAATCTGATACCACATTTGTCTACACACAACCCAAGCTTTCCCTCTGTAGCTTGACTGTTTCCAGACCTGGTATAGTACAGTTCTACACACAACCTTTTCCCTAGAAATGGAGCAACTCCAAGTCCGGTATTAGGTCTACAAACAACCCAAACTTTCCCTCAGTAACACAACTGTGGTGAACTTCTAAATACAATATCTAAATTAGAATATAACAGTATAGTGCATAAAGTCAAAGATAAGATAGTACTAAAAATTTTCGGCGAGAATCGTAAGTTGTCGCCTACGCCTTCAGCTTATTATTTGCAAACGCATAAGCCGAACAAAATGGTACCCTATTTTTCAAATTCGTCCTTGACATAAACGAACCACTTTTCCTAGTTCTAAGAAATATTTGCCTAACTGCAATTGGGCAAGGCTAGATAACACACGCAAATCACGTCTCAAATTGGTTCTAACTCTACAACCGACTTGCACGCTTTGCCCTAGGCGGGTTTCCCTAATACGATGAAAAAGTTAGAAATGTGTACACTACGGTCATGGAAACACGCTTAGCTCTTATTGCGAATGACATAAGCTCTCGTATTTAGCTTGAAACTAACATAGAAAAAAGATAGAATTTTGAACCAAGCCACATAGCCCCATAAAAATCGTATATTCGTGTACCTGAAGACTTGCTGACCAAGAATATGTTGTTAGTTATCTAAATAGTCCATTAAATAATCAAATATTGATAAAACAATACATAGAGAATCAGAGATACTGTCAGGTCAAGTCATATCTGCTTAGATTGGATCGCATATTTTTGGGGGAAAAAATTAGGTGAAAGCTAGGCTAAGATGGTACGATGAAGGGGATTGGGTGGAATTTGAAGTGAGACGAAATATTATTGGCCGACATCGTACTAAACATATATCACCCGAGTAACGTAGTAGAAAATTGAATTGTATTTTTGAAAGACTTTGTTTACAAGTGAAATAAGGGTAATCATTGGCCAGAGTAGTTGATACTGGGGAAAAAGCATTAGTTGGGGACGCCATTTTCTAACAAAATTTTGACACGTAGCGATGAGATCAGGCTTGTGCTGTGAAAACCATATTTCTCAAAAGCCTGGACAGAACGGCAGATCGAAAGTGTGCCAGTCATCGTTCACTGTGTATTTCATTGAATAAATGTGGGTCCTGACGTTAATGTAGTACCAAACGCCTGAGAACTGCTCGATTCAGGACTCTATCTGTATACTTCGAGCCCATGCTAGTGGCCATTGCCTATCAAAAGGTGGAAAAGATTGTCAAGCGAGCAGAGGAAACGTTCTACCTATATTCTCCTGCCAAGATAGGTTCTTGTTCGGCACCTGGCAGCTCAACTTAAAAGAACTTAAAAGAACTAGAAAGTGATAATAAAGAAAACTGTGCATAGTAATAATATTTCCACAAGTGACAAACAAAAAAAGACATAACTTAAAGGGAGTGATTATAACCAACAACCGAGAGTTTAACACCAGTATTACCTCAAAGTAGAAGAATACAACTACACACTTATATTAGAATAATATTGTATGTATGGACAGAAGATCCACTGTGTTATTGGAATGTTGTAAATGATTCTTTTGATTTCACTTTTGATTGTCAGTCCTGGTTCAAAATAAATTAGAATCAGGATAATAAATTGTACAAAATTGTATTTACACAAATTTCAACCACTGTCTTAAATAAGATAGCCTTCTAAAGTGTCGTTTGTATGTTATTGTTGTAATACTGTTGGTGGTTGTGGATAATAAACTATTTGTTTGTATGTTTGTTGGTTATTGCACATTACACCCTACATTCATAACCCTAGACACTACACAAAGTCATTTTATATAATAATATAAATTAATTTTGAATGAGATCAAAAGGGTGGTAGCGGAAAGGTACTCTGGAAAGTTTAAAATACTATTTGTTAAATTCAGGGACCTTCATAGCTGATCTCATTTAATACAATAATAATACATAACAACAATTCATAACATCAAAACCCACCACAACAACTGACTCACAATCTGCTTACAAATGGCTCTACATACACACAACCTGAACTTTTACATAGTCAGCTGACTGTCTCCAGATATGGTACTATTCAGTTCTATACATATAATTGAAACTTTTCCATCATAACTTGAATGACCCTTGATCCTGTCTTAACAGTTTAAAAACTCACATTTTCCCAACAGTAATTTCATCATCATCATCATTTTCCTTTGCGCTGTTTCTGTGGCAATTTGTTTTACATGATGAGGTTGTCAATCCCCCATATCAAAGAGCTGTAGATGCCTTAACCTCATGGGCAAACAGATGGTGTGTCAGCATAAACACAGATAAGTGCAGCACTACGCTCTTCACCCTCTCTCCCAAACAAAAAGCTGGTGTCATCAAGATAAATGAAGAGCTCCTGAGAAGATAAACAACCCACCTATCTTGGAGTTACATTCGATGATAGGCTGACATGGAAGCAGCACAGAAACAAGGCAGCAACAAAGGCCAGGAGGAAGTTAGCCATCCTGAGAAAACTAAGTGGAACCACATGGGGAGCCAGCGGGAAAATACTTAGTAAAGTTTACCAGCAGGGCATACAACCACACCTGGAATATGGGTCAGCTGCATGGTGTCCAGCATCAAATACCACACTACAAGAACTAGATAAGGTGCAAAACCAGGCACTTAGGGTCATCACGGGGGCAATGAAATCAACGCCTAAAGTGGAGATGGAGAAAATGGGGAGGATACAAGCACTGAGAGAACGCAAACACGAAAGTGCTAACACAGGCAGAAAAAATCCATTGTATGCCGAGCCATCCAATGAAGGACAGATTCCAAAACCTAGCAATGGGGCGATTGAAAAGAAGCAGCTTTATCCACCAGGCCAAACAATTTCGTAGACAAACCTCAGACCTGCCTGAAGTTGACAGCCCCCTAAAATCTGTGCCAGAACAAACCCCTTGGAGAGAGGAGCCTGGACTACCAGTACACATCCAGACAAAAGTCAAAGGAATATTCGACAGGGATGAACAGAACAGAGTGCAATGTAGGACAGTCACTCTCAGTTTACTGGATGATGAATACCCACAGGACCTCTGGGTCCGAGTATACATGGATGGGTCAGCACAGAATGCAGTAAAGAATGGAGGAGCAGGAGTGTACATAGAATACCCAAACAACACCAGGGATACGGTCAGAGTACCAATGGGGAAATTCTGTAACAACTATGATGCAGAAATCCAGGCAATCAAGGTGGCAACTGAGAAACTATTGAACACCAATCTCGGTCCACAGCCTGTCATATTCCTGACAGATGCAAGATCAGCACTCCAAGCACTTCAGTACAGAAAATTGCCAGGTATACAAGCCCTACTTTCTGAACTGTGCAACCAGTGCAGGGTCGCCATGCAGTGGATACCGTCTCATTGTGGAATACCAGGAAATGAGAGCGGACCGACTGGCTAAAGAAGGTGCTGCAGACGAGCAACCGGATGTACCAGTTACGTGCCATCAGAAGAAAAAGATGATCATTGTAGCGAAATCTGTGAGATAATCGCTTATTTCAGTAAGATTTTAGTCCTATGATAATAAATACACCAGCCCTCGGGTGTCTGACTATTTTCATCTTCAACGCCAGTAAAGCGCTGCCTTTTGTGCAGTGGAAATGCTTTAAAAAAAAATGACCCGCCGTAAAAATCTAACATGCTTTTAGTTTCGGTTTAGAAACGTACAATAAACATTTTAACATCTCGCCGATCTGCTGCACGAAACGGTGGGAAAAGCTTGTAATTAACGTAATATGTTAACTTTAACACTAAAATTTGTAATAATTCGGACATTTCCCAGTAGTAAGAACGAGATGATTGTAATAATTAACGCCAACACTACCAAAGTTTTGAAAAACCCCTCTTCGCTCTGCAAGCGGTCTCTTTAATATATACACGCTGTGGGCTGTGACGAAGGTACTGAGATTATGTCTTTCAAATGGCCCATGTCTTTTTCTCCTTGCATTTTGTTCACTATTTCTGGGAGGAATTACAGGTAATCCTTCTCCATGTTTCTTCTCCTTCTATTATTTACGTTTTTTCAAGATGAGATCACGATAGAGTTTGATCTCATCTGCTTTATGGTTCTTCTTTATGTGTTTAGAGTATGGGTGTAGGAAGATTGGTGCAGTATTATTCTAGATTAAGATTTTAGATTCTAGATCAGGATTTGCACCAGTGTAGTCTTGTTAAAGATATTGCGTGCTCATAGACGCATTTTCGGGAGTTGAATTTTTGCGGCCATTTTTGCTTCATTTCCGCAGTATAGGGCCAGGACGAATTCCCGTTTCTTTGTCTAGCAGAAACTGGTTGCATCAGCGTGATCTAAGGTTCCGATTGGCTGAGAGCTGGCTGCAGTTGAAATGCAGAGCTCCCATTGGCTTAGAGCCACGCCGCGCATGTGACGCCATGAAGTCGGCGCGTGGGGGTCTTGATAATATATACGCCCGAATTTCATAAGTTCGCTCTCTAAAAATTAATTGCCAAGCCGCGTTCCTGATTCAAAGTCGATTGCCTTTCAGGGGAAATTCGAAATTTGCAGGTACCGGCTTTTGTGGGGAAGAGCAGAATTTTTGATACCTCAAAATTTCTCCCACGGCACAGTGGTGGCATTCGCAGACACCCAAAGTCTCGCGTTAATTGCCAGAGGTGGAAGGAGAGAGAAAAGACGTTTTCCCAGGCAGGGGAAGACATTTTCCAGCGAATAGGATTTTTGTGGATAAATCCTGAGTTCTGACGCTCGGTCGGTTACACACGCAGATTTGGTATGCTGCCAGCGTTGTGGTAATTTTATGTTCGCTTCTTCACGGCCATAATAAAGCCGATAGCCCCATCGCCCAGTCCTAGGTAATTGGGCAGGTAACCTCAGAGGTGTTAGGAGAAGCCAGCTACAGTTCCAGTCCAGAATCCAGTGGGGTTCTGTTAAACCTTAGTCATCAATTCCAAAGTAGTGGAGAGAGAGAGGGTAAACATTCTCTCTACTGAAGTCAGCACAGATAGGCAGAACTGATAGTTTTGGTGAATCATAGCAGAGGACCGCTGCTGAAGTTTAGAGGTGCCGTTAGTTGTGTTCAGGAGATTCCAGGATAGGCTGTGTAGAACCGAAGTCTGTGCAGAGATTGTGTAGACACTTCGTAGTCGTTCCAGCTATCAGTGGACTTAGAGTTAGAGTTAGAATTTAGAACAGCTAGTTTGGAGTGTAGGCGACATCAAGTGCAGTGTAGTTCATTTCAGTTAACCTTACCTTCTTTCTCCATACAGGTTGCAATTGTGGGAGAAGGGTTGGGGTTGATGCATTTTTAACTGTGCTTGATTTTGTTTCAGGAGTGCATCCTCGCATTTTTTGTATTTGACATGTATATGAGTTTGTTTATAGGTGTATAATAAACTTGTATAAATTGTAGCTGGCATCAGTCATTTCATTTAAGTACAGTAGCTATATGTTGTCTGTATCTTGGTGTTTGTGAAGCTTGATATAACCTTATCCCCTTAGGGTAGCTAGAGGTCGTTGACAACTATAGCACCTAAGACGTCCGAAGTGGCGAGGAAAGAATCAACCTCGGTTCTTAACCTCGGAGCCAATAGTGTCAACTGTTCACATTTCACTATCATTTTCTTCTAAATCTATCTTTTCAGTCTTTCTTCTCACTAGTGTCTTGTCACTGTATGTAGACAGTTTCTAGTCCTAAAACCATTTCGTGACAAAGTGGGCGGCGTCGTCCTTGGGATCATCTTTGTTGGGATCAATTCTAGATTCATAGATTGTCTCTGAAGAAAGTTCTGGAAATAGATTTCTTAAAAATCCCCTAGACTTGAGCTATATTAAGACTGATCCAGCTATAAGTTTTTTTCCACAGGTTGTAGTCAGTTTAGATGTTAGTTGTAGTAAGGTTGTTTATGACTTAGAAGTAATTGATGGCTAATCGAATTTTTTTCTTGACAGGAAAGTAAATTCGGGTTTTGGGTAGCTGGATAACTTGAATTTTTTTCAGGTAGTTATTAGTCAGACTTGGTGCTAGTCTGAGTGCGGGTTTTTGCGACGGCATATTCCTAGTAGGTAACAGTAGATTTTTCTTGTTCCTTTTTTGTCATTTCCCCTCGTGGTGAGTGCTGCTGATTTGTCGGGTGGGATGGCTGAATTGGTCGGGCTGCTTACTGCATGGAAGGACGCGGCTAAAAGCGTGGGGATGGGTGAGGCCGAGACTGGGGCTTACATTGTGAGGGAACGGGACCGGCAGACGGAGAAAGAAGAGAGGGCCCGACAGGCAGAGGAGAAGAAGGCAGAGAGGGAGGCGCAGGAAAGGGCTGCGGCAGCAGAGGAGAGAAAAGCAGAGAGAGAAGCACAGGAGAAGATAGCACAGAGGGAAGCCCAAGAGAGGGAGAAGGCAGCAGAGATACAGCATGAACTTGCCCTGCGTTCACTGGAACTGCAGTACCGATCTTCGGAGGGCAGTTCGGCTGGCGGAGATTCTCCCGGAGCGGGGGCAACGGACACCGCAGGAGGCGGAGGGCCCCGGATGGCAGCCATGAATTTTCCCATGGACCCTTTTCCTAACGGGAATGAGAGGATTGAGGTATTTTTAGAAAAATTTGAACGGATGGCAAAGGCATACGGGCTGGATGATGGTCGTTGGTGTCTCAAATTATCTCAATCTCTAAGAGGACATGGGTATGAGGTCTATAGCAGGATGCTGGTAGATGACCAAGGTAACTTTGAGGCACTGCGGAACGCCCTGTTACAGCGATTCCAATGGACTCCCCGGAAGTGCCAAACAATGTTTCGGGAAAGTCGACTGGAGAAAGGAGAAAGTTTTCCCCAGTTCGCAGAGAGGCTGAGGAATTACCTCACTCGCTGGAGAGAAATGTCGGGTTTGGCTAAATCTTTTGAAGGATTGGAAGAATTAGTTCTGTGCGAACAGATAAAGGCCAACATGTCTCCGGACTTAAGGAAGTACCTGGCGGAGCAGGGCGCCCAGCAACTGGACCAGATTATTCTATTTGCTGAAAGGTTCCAGACGGCACAGGCCGAAGTACTGGGCCAGAAAAGAAAACACCCTGACCTGCCAGCCCCGGACAAAGGAGCATCTTCATCGCATTCACCTTCCTCTTCAGCTCACCAGCCACAAGGGCCGTCTCGCAAGGAGCCCCCTCCCAGTCATAACATGCGCTCCCAGCCGCCTAACAGAACACAGGGGCCGACTTCTCATGGACCCATCAGGAACCGGGGAGATAATGAGAGATATTGTAGGTTCTGTCGGACTACTTCTCATTGGACAACACGGTGCCCAAACAAACAACCTGCTCATCAGATGGCTTGTTTAAGGCCTGTGAGGGTGAAACAAGGGAAGAAGTGGAAACCCTTCCAGTCAGAGAAGTTGTTTTCCAACAGCGGACCAGCCGAAGTGAACGGGACGGGGACAACATGTTTATTTGACAGCGGGCTTACATACCCCAGCATAGTCGCCCGACATCTGGTGAAGCCCTGGCAGATGACCAGAGAAAAAGTGAATATTGGTGGAGTTTTAAGGAAAGGGACTTCAAAGTGCTTTCCGGTAGCCAATATTGAGGTGAAATGTAGGATCGTGTCTGGCACCATCAAGGCAGCTGTAACGGCTGAGCCAGCCTATGACTTCATTCTCGGTAACCCATATTTAGTTTTGGGGAACCCGACCACACCGATCCTTGCTGATGCAAGGGGGCCTACTGCAGGCCAGATAAGTGAAAAAGGAGAACCCCTAATTCACGGAGCCCCGAGCGAGCTCAAACATAGCCGTCGTGCCAAGGAGAGGTGCAACGCCTCTGACGACAGTGATATGTTAATTGCAGAGGCAAATTCGCCCGCCAGCCCTGTTCAGCCAACCGGCCAAACAGTGGTGACGACGCCTCTGATTCCGGAAGTACACTCTTTGTTGTCGGGAATTAGGCCCCCGATGGTATTAGCTCCTTCAAGTGAGGGACATACTGACAAGAGCGGTATTACATATGTCAACGACCAGCGCCATCTTCATAGGGCACAAGATAGCGGTCTGAGCGAGCATATAGTTCCAACCAGCCCTGGAGCCCCATCCGACCAGCACTTTACTCAAACGGAGGAGGACAGTGATCTGAGTATCCGTTTGCCTATAAACGGAGATGGGCCCCACAACTCTCGTATCTCGTTTACAGGAAACGACTCTTGTAACGAGGAGCCTGAAAAATTGGCTATCTTTTCCAATTCGTTTCACGGAACATTGGAACCAGTCACTGAGAGCTTTATCTCAGATTCTCCGCGATCTAACGGGATCCTAAACCGTCAAGTGTCACTGCAGGACACATCCCAACTGACGCCAGTAACTCTCACAGGGGAGGGCAAGGTTGAAGGTAGAACCAGGGTGTTAGACGGAGAGCTCCCGTGGTCTACAGGTTCATCTCACCAACTTTTCAGGCCAGAAAAGAGTGAGAAAAGCGACCTTACGCATTTGCAAGGAGCTACTTTGGAGAGCTCTGTCCCGCTTCATGTTGGTAGGGGAAGAGTGAGTCCAGAACCACTGCCAGGGGCAGATCTTACCTACTTTTCTTCAAAGGTAGAAGCTATTGAGATCAGTGAGGACTCAATAGAAACCCAGCAAGAAATCGGAGGCTCTACACCAGAGGAACCCGAGACGTTGCATCGTTCTCGCACTGTACCAGCGGTCACAAACCCGCTGACGCGCAGCGAGGAAGTCGCCATCGCCAGGTCACCACAGCGCCCGCCGGTCACAGCAGCTGACCAGGACAGCCGTTTGACGGTCATAGCAAGGGAAAGTTCAGACCCGCCATTAGACGGCACAGGTCCGAAGAGAGATCAACTCTCCCAACGGAGCTCATTCTAGGAGAGGAAGAAGGAGGAAACGCACAAGAGGAAGGTCGAAGAACACTGAATGGGAGGGGTAAGGACAGACAGCCTTGTAGACAGAGTTAAGGGCCAATGTGAAACACAGAGATTTCAGTAAGGAGATCGTTGCTCAATCTTTGAAAGGGGGGAGTGATGTGACGAAGGTACTGAGATTCTGTCTTTCAAATGGCCCATGTCTTTTTCTCCTTGCATTTTGTTCACTATTTCTGGGAGGAATTACAGGTAATCCTTCTCCATGTTTCTTCTCCTTCTATTATTTACGTTTTTTCAAGATGAGATCACGATAGAGTTTGATCTCATCTGCTTTATGGTTCTTCTTTATGTGTTTAGAGTATGGGTGTAGGAAGATTGGTGCAGTATTATTCTAGATTAAGATTTTAGATTCTAGATCAGGATTTGCACCAGTGTAGTCTTGTTAAAGATATTGCGTGCTCATAGACGCATTTTCGGGAGTTGAATTGTTGCGGCCATTTTTGCTTCATTTCCGCAGTATAGGGCTAGGACGAATTCCCGTTTCTTTGTCTAGCAGAAACTGGTTGCATCAGCGTGATCTAAGGTTCCGATTGGCTGAGAGCTGGCTGCAGTTGAAATGCAGAGCTCCCATTGGCTTAGAGCCACGCCGCGCATGTGACGTCATGAAGTCGGCGCGTGGGGGTCTTGATAATATATACGCCCGAATTTCATAAGTTCACTCTCTAAAAATTAATTGCCAAGCCACGTTCCTGATTCAAAGTCGATTGCCTTTCAGGGGAAATTCGAAATTTGCAGGTACCGGCTTTTGTGGAGAAGAGCAGAATTTTTGATACCTCAAAATTTCTCCCACGGCACAGTGGTGGCATTCGCAGACACCCAAAGTCTCGCGTTAATTGCCAGAGGTGGAAGGAGAGAGAAAAGACATTTTCCCAGGCAGGGGAAGACATTTTCCAGCGAATAGGATTTTTGTGGATAAATCCTGAGTTCTGACGCTCGGTCGGTTACACACGCAGATTTGGTATGCTGCCAGCGTTGTGGTAATTTTATGTTCGCTTCTTCACGGCCATAATAAAGCCGATAGCCCCATCGCCCAGTCCTAGGTAATTGGGCAGGTAACCTCAGAGGTGTTAGGAGAAGCCAGCTACAGTTCCAGTCCAGAATCCAGTGGGGTTCTGTTAAACCTTAGTCATCAATTCCAAAGTAGTGGAGAGAGAGAGGGTAAACATTCTCTCTACTGAAGTCAGCACAGATAGGCAGAACTGATAGTTTTGGTGAATCATAGCAGAGGACCGCTGCTGAAGTTTAGAGGTGCCGTTAGTTGTGTTCAGGAGATTCCAGGATAGGCTGTGTAGAACCGAAGTCTGTGCAGAGATTGTGTAGACACTTCGTAGTCGTTCCAGCTATCAGTGGACTTAGAGTTAGAGTTAGAATTTAGAACAGCTAGTTTGGAGTGTAGGCGACATCAAGTGCAGTGTAGTTCATTTCAGTTAACCTTACCTTCTTTCTCCATACAGGTTGCAATTGTGGGAGAAGGGTTGGGGTTGATGCATTTTTAACTGTGCTTGATTTTGTTTCAGGAGTGCATCCTCGCATTTTTTGTATTTGACATGTATATGAGTTTGTTTATAGGTGTATAATAAACTTGTATAAATTGTAGCTGGCATCAGTCATTTCATTTAAGTACAGTAGCTATATGTTGTCTGTATCTTGGTGTTTGTGAAGCTTGATATAACCTTATCCCCTTAGGGTAGCTAGAGGTCGTTGACAACTATAGCACCTAAGACGTCCGAAGTGGCGAGGAAAGAATCAACCTCGGAGCCAATAGTGTCAACTGTTCACATTTCACTATCATTTTCTTCTAAATCTATCTTTTCAGTCTTTCTTCTCACTAGTGTCTTGTCACTGTATGTAGACAGTTTCTAGTCCTAAAACCATTTCGTGACATGGGCAAAGCCAGCAGAGACAAACACACAGACAGTTTTCCATTTCCTCCTAGCGGTAATATTCTGACGTCACTTGAACTAGTTGGTTATTTGAATGATGAGAGAAATGATAGAGACAGGGGGGGAAGATGGCCGACTTGTGTAAAAGTTATATTTGATGATTGACAGTGACAAATCTGAAAATCTGAACCATAATGAAACTGACCATAAAAATCATATGGTAGTATAGCTTAGTGTCCCCTGAGCAAAAATATGTTTTAAAAAATATGGTAGTCCAAGTATTAGCCAAGTTATTGAGAAAATACTATATGTCTAAGAACGCTTGGACGGACAGACTGTTGTTCTTGCTCGTTACACATAACGTTATTGGGGACGCTAGTTTAAAAAAGAGGCATTGGAGTAATTCAAATCCTATTGGTTGGTATAAGAGTATAGGAGTAAAAGGGGGAGATAGGAAAATGTTAACTAAAACTAAACATCTTTTTCTAATGGCATAACTAACGCAGACTGACCAATGGACTACGAGGCACATAGTTTGTTTGGAGTTTTGGTTTTGTTTTTTCAAACTAAATTCAAAAAGATTTGGGAGTGCCTGCTTTCATTTGTCGGCTCTAATAGATATTGGCAAGAGGCATAGTGGTCTCGTGGCCATTTGACTAGAAAATTTTATACAAACAACTACGTTGAGAGCAGATGTGATAAATTGTAAAATTAACTACTAATTCACAATCTGGACGAGGCAGAGCAAAACTGAGGCCATATTCTTTGCCAGTCAACGTTATTTGTGACATATTTCTTTGAACTAGTGGTAAGAATGCTTTATGTATTTACATGCTTGATTAAAACTGCACAAGTTAGATACTGCTATGGGGAAAAGTGAAGGACATGCCGGGAGCAAACATTATTGAGTCCTCACATTGAACTGTATTTGACTGTTGCATATTATTATGATTTTGTATTAACAATTTTGTATTGGAAGATGTTAGTAAGCCTCAGTGTTCTATGAACACTCTTCAACATGCCTAGAGAGTTATAATTTAGAAAAGAAAAATCATATAAAAGGAGATGTGGTTACTCCACGTTATTGTATTGAAGCAAACTAGGTAAAAGTACAGTGGCGTATCTGCCATAGGGACCTGAGGTGTCACAGAAAGGTGTGAGTCATATAATTAGGGGCTGATGCACATGAATGCACACGAGGCTGACCCCATACCATTCTGTATACATAGTGATAAGAAGTTGTGATCAGATATGAAAAGGCCAGGGTGTCTTTTTATTGCAGAGTTTTTATTTCCTGTTACCATCCAGTGACAGGAAACCTGATGAGTGAGTGAAAAGTGAAAAGTCTCCATTAAAAAGTTTATGCTGTTAGCTGATAGCCTGAAGGAGCTTGTGTGTGTGGGTGCTGATCTATTATATCTGCAACGACATCCTGACTTGGTGCTGATCTATTATATCTGCAACGACATCCTGACTTACTATCGTCATACCAAGAATCCCAGGTGACACGTTAACAGCTGGGACATCTGACACTTCAGCATAATAAACTGGTTCTTATCAAAATAAAACAGAATTATATGGGGAATGACGAAAACAACAGCTCCTCATAACCAATGACTATCACTAGCAGTTATTAAAGTTTTAGTCTGTGAATACACCTACAGGAACTCTATATAATAACATTACATTCATAGGACCAAGAGTCCATACATTTTAGTTAAAGCATTATATGTAAATGTATTTCCTCATTTTCAAAGACCTGTCCAAAAGAGATGGAGGGACAGGCAGATTAAATTGTACAAAGAAAAAACATTCCAATTTTAAAAGAAAACTTTAACCACAGTCTTATTTATTTTCTTATAGTGAGTTAAAGTGTATTGTGTTGATGTACCATCATTTTCATTTCACCCCTAGACACTAGAGACATCATACACCAGCCACTAGAATCAAAATACAGACTGTGTGAGATCTAGGGAGGTAGCGTTAGGTTCCCTGATAATATATATCATTTTCATCATCATTCTTTTATAGTCAGGGGCCTACATGTGCTTGACCTCACACAGTTGACACAGACACAACTATCTTTCTTGTTAGGAATAACATCTTAACCTCCCCAGCAAAATTACCTTTGCTACAATCATATCAATCAGAAAGCCACCAAAACCAACACAGGATGACTACCAAGCTATGAACAGATCAGAACAAATTGTCATTCTGCGTCTCAGAACAAGACACAACTGACTCCGCAGCCACATGTATACAAAATTCAAGATTGGCAATTGAGCCATGTGTACAGGCACCCCAGACTGCGGAGCACGTATTTCAAGATTGCCCTGAATATGATATATTGAGGCAAACCCACTGGCCCAGAGAAACAACACTGGAAGCAAAACTATACGGACCTCTGTATGAACTACAAAAGACAGTGAAGTTTATATAGTCCGTTCGGAAATTCGTGCCCACAGAAAGCGTCATTTTTCTCCAAAACTGTTTGTTGTATGGACATGAATTTTTGCATGCAGTCTTAAATTTTCCATGCAGTTAAGATTTTGCGATCATTACATCCACAGCTGTCGCAAAATTTGCAAAACGGCGATTTTCTTTGATCTTCTTGGAACATTTGCCTAAATCTGCCCGTAACATTAATTCTTACAGTAAATCACAACATTTGTGTGACAAGACGGTTCAAAGGCGTGTCCTAAATGTGCGACTGGTTGTTCACGTGATTTTGATACGAGGAATGATGTTCTGATAATGAACCATGATAGCAGTAAATCATCAGGAAGCTATGACAAATCGTAACTGTTTATGTGTTATTATAGATTGGCATATGAAATTAGTTTATCACAAATGAAGGAATGTGATCGACGTGCCTCATTCCGAATCGGACGACTCCAATAAGTTCACAACAGTTATTGGTTGGATAAACTGCAAGCTATCTCGCTGCCAGTAATCTTCTTCTTCCTGTAGCACGTGTTCTTCACATTTAGCCCAGTACTCTGTGTCTATTCGTGAAAAGGCCTCACGAGTCATGTCTTTAATATCGCACATTTTAAAAGTGGTGTTCTGGGCGGCCACTTGCCTTTTAACTCTAGCCCAAACCAGCTCTATTGGGTGAAGGTGAGAATGGTAAGGTAGGAGTCGAAGAGAAACATGACCCTGCTCTTGGATGATTTTATCAATCAGATACACTTTTGTCTTATTCCTCTGTCTCACAAGCTGCAACAACTCTGGTTTTAAATAGCTGTTGTCAGCGAAGATATTTTCATTCACAAGCCACCTCCTGATTTCGTCTTTTGTGCTTGCCAAAGTGGGAGCTTTATCCTCCTGCGCTAGAACATTATGATAGGACGCATTATCCATCACCAGGCAAGACGGCCTATCTAGAGTCGGGAGGAGTGTATTCATTATCCAATCTCGAAAAATTTGCCCATTCATTTCACTGTGGTAGTCCCTACCATCTACAGACTTTGATTGAAAAATAAGCTCTGCATCACGGACAAGCCCATTCTGTCTGCTGCCAGCATGTGCTAATATAATTCGTTGACCTTTGTTGCTGGGAATTTTCCATGGTCCCCGTCAACAGATTGCCATTCTTTCTCATTCCTATGATGAGCATTAACCCAAGATTCGTCCAAATACACTATATCATAGCCGTCTTGCCTTCTCTCACGAATCTGCCTAAGGTATTTGCTTCGAGCTGCAACCAGATGTGGTTTTTCACATAAAAAATTCCTTCCGTCAGACGTTTTTCTAAAAGTGAAGCCGACACTTCTGACAAGTTGCCAAAGAGTTGTTTCTGAGACGTTAATATAGCATTCTGCTTGCAGCCGACTTTTCAGGATGCGGAGAGTAACAAGTTGATTGGTATTAAACATCTTCAAAATCAAACGTATAATGACATCCTTGTCAAAATCATCAATTTTTTTCTTCCTTCCTTGCTTAACCGCAGCCTCTGTACAATCACCGTCCTGTTGTATCCAACGTCGAAAAGATCTTCTATCCACACCCAGGGCCTTTCGTGTTCTCCTACCTGGTTCTTGGATGTCGTGGTATAAACAACCCATCTTAGCCTCTCTGCGAAAATGCCTGTACAATATAACAGTTACCTTCTGCAAAGTGATAAATTTGCATTTCAGATTCATTGCGCTTTTCATAATTATGCAGTTTAGTTTATTAATATATTATACGCTGGTGTCGTTTTGTTTCGTTGCAGCCAACTCATTGCAATTAGCATACGCCGCTGAAATAATTACTCGCGACTGTGTACAATAGGTGCGCACACGTGCGGACATGTAGTCACTACACTAATTCAAACAAAAAATATATTGAATAGCATTTGATCGCTTGTGCTGTAACAAAAAATTAAGTGCGCAATTTTTAAACGGATCTTGTAACTTTCCTGTAGAACTAATAAAAATTAACCCTGACAACGGTAAGAGTTTTTTTTATATAACTTAAAGAAGAAAATTCGAACATGACATGAGTTTTGTAAGGGCAAAAAATATATTAATAACTGCATTGATATCAGTAGGGCATGTAGCAAATTTCAATAACATCCGTCAAGGGGTTGCAAAGTTACAACGTTCAATGTGTGGGCACGAATTTCCGAACGGACAATACAAGAAACAACATTGCAGATATAGACAATATATTTCAAGCGAACGAAAGAAGAAGATTCCCCCATATATGTCACCTTGTACAACAAGCCTGAGGGTGTAGTCTATTCTGTCTTTGTCTCTTCATAGACCCCTGGAAACTCACTGGGGCAACAGTAATTTGTCTGCCTCCAGATCTGGTAATGTACAGTTCTAAACACAAGACAAGCCAAGCCAAGCCTCAACTTACCTATACTGCCGAGGGAGCCATTAAGCATTCTCATTGGTTTCAGATCATCTGTTGATTTACTGCCTAGACCAGAGTCCAGAGCCTGATTAAAGAACAGAAAAAAAAAAGACATCAAGTCTGGAGACATACACTAGCACAAGATGGCTTTAAATAATCATAATAAATATATCAATTCTTCCAAAAAAATTAAGAAAAATGGAAGCATTTTAATGTACTAGAAATCTATTTATAACTCAGGTCTTGCTAAATACCAAGAACTCGCTACTTAGCAACAATCGGCAACAGTATTCAGGCTTTATTTTCAAAGGGTTGAGAATTGGTAACGCAAGCCCGTCTGACATTCTCCCCTTCATTTCTCTCATCTTTTATACTAAATTCATGTATTCTCACATGCATTTTACAAGTTAATGAGACAATTTCAAGCGCTTTAAACAGGAAAAATTTGCAGAAAACCAAGGAAATCCCAAAGCATTACGAGAATTCAGAATCGACGAAAAACCCGTTCGACTTATAATTGGGTAATTCATTTTGGATGGGTTTCAAGTCCTAAAGTCTAGGGGTAGACTTGCAGTTGGATCGACCTATACTTGAATATATATGGTAGATCATGTGTTGTATACAAGTTTTCAATACAAAATTCTCAAAAATATAAATAAATAAAATAATGTGTCAGTTGTCATCTTTGCTGAATACAAGAATGTTAACCAATAATAAAACAAAGAACTTTGTTCTCATCATCATCTGCTAATCACTATATAAACTATGTACTTTCAATGTGGCAATCATTAACTTACCCCACCATCTTCATCGTCCTCCGAGGAATCAGACTGAAAGATTTTATGGAGATCCTGATATGTGCCCATTACTCTTATGTCCTGTTCTCTGGTCAAACTGCCACCTGGTGTCAAGGGTGAGGATAACTGTCCAAGATCTGGGAGACCATCATAATTTGAAAAAACCATCAGAGAAGAACTAGTTTCAGATACAACAATATTACACATTTCTTGATGACAAAGCCAACTTGTGATGAACCACAAAAGTTTGAGACATATTTAACAAAGGTAGTCAGTCCTATAGCAGATACTGCTGTAGGGAAGGAAAGGTAGGTCCTAGCTTTATAAGGTAGTGTGACTGATTCCCATCCCCTCTGTCTTTGTCATCCCTAACTCAAGAACAGAGTCAGATACCCATTTACAGCAAGACAGATTGAAGCTACCTGGTTTAAAACCCGATAACTTAGCCTAGAGAAGCTAGTGCTCTGACCACTCTGCCACGTAACACTTTTATTTAGCTTATGTTTATAAATACTACCAAAGTCTGAGTTTTTATGCTTGTCTGTAGTAATGGCCACTAAGATTCTTTGTTGCTTTAGTTTGTGTGATTACAGTTATCACAGCCATCCCCATCCAGGTCCACAATCCCTTATCAAAACACCTGAAAATCTAACGTTTCTTTGGGCACATTTTCGTTTGCAACTCGGGTGACTTGAGCAAATCTGGCTACTTCTTTTAATCGCGATTTGGGTATTATCTGAAAGTAAAAAAAATTCCCCATTTCCTAAATGTAAAAATCTCCAACCACGTTTGATAAGAGGTAATGGACCTGTATTAACATTTTCTTAACCTTTGAGTAATGAATTATATCAATATTTGAAAACAAGGCATTTCCTAGTATATCCATTAAGAAGTATACACACAGCTATTATCCCCCAAATCTATTCACAGTGCACTAGACTCTGAGTCCAGACTATAGATAAGGACAGCAACAAAATTCTGTGGTTTGAAGGAATTCTTAAACAAACAAAACAAAAAAAGCTAACAGTCTACACGAGAAGCAAAGTCATACAATAATACTAAGTGCAGACTTTATCTTTGACTAACCATTCGGTGGTTCCTCTTTCAGGGCCATCTCAGTACCACCCTGTCTGGATGAGGGCCTCGAGTCATCTTCCTGGTGACAGCATTAAGAGAAAAGCAATGTACTATAAACAAATATAAGCTTGCAAATAACCATATCAACTGCCTCAAATATGTTAGCACGGACAAAATATAATAGACCCAAAAAAAAAAACAAGGATAAATGAACTGGAAGCAGATATGAAAGAGGACCTGGAGGGACCTTGAACGAATGGAACAGGACAGGAAAGCTTGGAATGAATTCACTACACGTCTATGCTCCTCAGGGAGCTGACTGGTTATGATGATGATGGTGGTGTTATTCTTAATATTCTTCTGTATCTTCATGTCTGTTTTACTGACTGTCCACAATTCAACATGACAGGCTAAAATGAGCCCAAAAACATTAAACAGAAGGTTCTGTTTATGATATATATACGTCTAAATGCAAAACAGAAATGCTGTATAATGGAATATACACAAAATTATGTTTGCAATTATATTTTCTTGCGATACTTTTTAACTGCATTAACTTTAGACATAAAATCAGGAGGATATTCACCCTTGTTCACTTCTACTTCTTCTTAGTCGTTCAGCTCGCTGTAAAGCATAGGTCTTCTAATTAGTTCACGCCATGTCCTGTACCTCCACAAAGATTTTGAAATTCTCATATAGTCTCGACAGCAGCACTTGCAGTATTTCCTCCATCTTTAATGCTGTTAAGTTTTGGTTAGTTTAAACTGAACTTTTCAGTTAAAGGCCTTTTTTGATCTTCTTCATTCAGTTGACTGAAATAAACTCACGGTCTCACCCATAATTAATCCATGCGTTATAGAGGATAAAGTGTTCATTCATACAATCTTTCCCACAACTCAGATTTTCCCCCATCCTTATTATGCTCAATTTGAATAAACCAGCTACAATATATTTCTTCTTCTTCTTCCGTCCTTAGCCAACGACCGGCAAAGCAGTCAGTGGCCATTACGCCTAGTGGCGTCTTAAGGGCAACAGCGAATGGATTTTCTTTGCCGTTGTTCCCATCACGCCTAATGGCGTCTTTAGGGCAATGACAAATCAATCCGTTTGTCGTTGTTTCCGTAATCAAAGTGACTGGCAAACGGGTGATCAGCCCGTTGGGACAATATATTTAACATGATGATATTAAGGATTTTTACACATTCTTCTCAGAATTCATTATGGTTTAAACAGCTGAAGTGGCCAAGTGCAAAGCGATACAGCTTCTATTCTCTTTACAACTTCCTTTTTTTCTTTCCTCTAAAAGTATGGACTTGTGTGCCCCCTTACCACCATGTTCGCAGTAACTTTTTTGACTGGTCAATTTTAAACATATTTAAAATTAAGAAATTTCACAAACACATTTCTTAATATAACCATTAAATGAAACTTTGTGTTGTTTTTAATGTACCAAGGTTTGAATCATGTACACTAATGTAAATTTTTTTTAAATAAGTCATAATGATGAACTCGTTCAGACTTGACATTCACCAAATAGTTGAATAAGTGACATGGCATGAACACTGCAAGGTTCCCCTGGTAACCTGAGTTGCAGCTGGGTTATGGACAAACTAACAGTGGTAAAATCTGTGTGGAAATTTATTAATTTTCTTTCCCCCTAAAAAGTCTTTACTTTTAAAACTTGCATTATAATTTAAATTAAAAATAAAAATCTTTACAACAGAACCATCATTATTCTGAAGTGGCACAAACATAAGTGCTGTAAACAAAGACCCTTTTTGTGTCCATTAACTACTGAATATATGAAAGAACCAAAAGTAATTTGAAAAGGAGAAGTTGAAAAAAAAAAAATCACTTATTTTTGTATCTACCCACTCTGGAATACACAGATGTGAGAATAATGGAGTGGTGGTGCGGGGAGGAGAGGAGAATGGGGATATAAATCTGGAAAGGAACCAACAGAAGAATACAGATGATGAGAATTGGTCTGGGAGGTGTTCAATACAAGAAACAGGAGGCAGGGTGGTAGGGAAGGTATGGCAAGTGACAAAATGCTGAACTGTGAAAACTGTTCATTAAATATTTGTGCCACAAGGGCGTAATTCACCTCAAATTTACAGCCCAACCACACTTCTCCATACAATGAGACAAGACAGCCAGTAATGATTTCCTTTTTTTGTATCAATTTTCCTTTATAACTCCTGTATCACATCTTGATAGACCTTTATAATACAAATGGAATATTTTGAGGTGTGGTTTAATCATTTGCCGGTCCTCATCCCGTGCCCCCATTTTCAGTTTCCAATTGGCACCATCTGTCTTATTAAATCTTCTACCTCACAGATTACGTTATACCCACACACTAAAATGCCTTATCAATTTTATGTACAGTAAGCCCCACCTCATCACATCAAACAAATTGCCACAGAAACTACAGCAGCAAGAGCATGTACAGTACTTTGTGCAGGCTTCCTACACGGAGACCAGCTGCAGTTGTGGCTCAATGAACCTTAAAGAGTGCAAATGAAAATGATGATGATGAAGCTCACATACCATTTTGCCTAGCGGAGACGGTCTTGCCATACTGTCATCTCTACTTGGCCTGGACCGAGTAGTTAATGTTTTAGGATCTTTGGATGCCTCGTCTGAGAATTCATAGGGGTCAGGGTCAGGTGGAGACGGACTTGCCATGAGAGTTGGCCGGGAATGTGAGGCAAAGCTGGACGAAGGAATAATCAGATCTTCTGACAAGCATTCATCCAGTGGCTCAAAACGACCTTTCTTCAAGGGCAGGTCAATCCTGTTGACAGAAAAAATCCACATATAATATCTGTTTTCTGCCATCAATGGTACCTATACCTTGTAGCGGTATGGCAGCTTGTGTACCCTGACAATCTCCAGAGCTATGCCAGTGGGAGTTTTACTCCTGGTAGGTTCAACCATGCTGGACTGGTCTGCGTGGGTAGGGGTCAGACAAAAGCTGGTACCCTGGTCCTCCAGGTTGAGGGTTTTAGCACAGGGCCGACACCCCTGTCTGTGTAAAAAAATCGCACACGTTACGGAAACAGCAATAAATGGAAATACTTTGATGCGGGACAGACATCCGGAGTCTCAGGCTCGTATGACTGACAGTGGTGAAAGCCGAAAGGAAGCCACTGGCATGAAAACGGATGCCCAGACCGCAAAACACGAAACCAGAATTGGTTTTTGGAATGTCAGAACTATGAATGAGGCAGGAAAGCTGAGACAGATCACAGCAGAGATGAGCAATTACAAACTACATATCCTGGGAATAAGCGAGAGCAGATGGACAGGGATGGGGAGAATAAATAAAAACAGCTACAGGGGAAACAGTACTTTATTCTGGTAGAGAGGACAGTCAGCACAACGAAGGTGTAGCCATTATCCTTAAGAAAGGAATGGAAAGGTCTCTATTGGAATGGAAACCCATAAACAACAGACTAATAAGAGCAAGACTGAGAGGGAGATTCACCAACACCACAATTATATAATGCTATGCACCAACAAACGACAGCGATGAAGAGATCAAGGACGAGTTCTATCAATAGGTACAAAAGGAAATGGAAACTGTACCCAGCCAGGTACGATCTTATTATAGTAATGGGAGACCTAAATGCGAAAGTTGGAACACACAATAATTATAATGAAAGAGTAATGGGGAAATGCGGCAGTGGAACAGTAAATGAGAATGGGGACAAATTAATAAGCTTCTGCAGTATTAACAACCTGGTCATTGGAGGAACACTTTTTCAACACAAAGAAGTGCAAAAGTTAACATGGGAATCACCAAACGGACGAGACAAAAACCAGATAGATCACATAATGATCAATGGCAGATGGAGACATGCACTACAAGACGTGAAAGCAAGAAGAGGCGCAGATGTGGGAAGTGATCATCACCTGTAGTAGCAAGACTGAAGGTGAAACTCAGAGCTGCTGGACCAGACAGTCAAACAGAAAAGATATAACATCACGAAACTTAAGGACCCCATCACCAGAAAAGCGTTCGTGGTCGACGTAAAGAGACAATATCTGATTACCAAAAGCCAGGAAAGAACAGAGACCGACGATGTGGACCAGAAATTCAACACCATCTCAACAATATACAAAGAACGCAGCAAGTCATGCTTGGGATTCCAGGAAAGAAAGAGCCAAGACTGGATAACACCAGAAATGCTAAACACCATAGCGAAGAGAAAGGAAATGAAAAGGAAGAAAACAGAAGCTAAGTCTCCCAGGTTAAAGGCAATATATAGTGAACAGTACAGTCAGCTGGACAAGGAAGTAAAACGTCAAACCCGTGCTAACAAAAGGACATTTCTGGATGACCTTGCAAGACAGGCAGAAGAGGCAGCACTGAGAAATGAAAAAAGCATAGTTTATAAAATAACTAAAGCTATCAGTGGAAAACGAGGTGCAAACAACATAACGTTAGTAAGAGACAAGCAAGGAAATCTCATCACCACAGCATAGGGGCAGGAAACAAGATGGGCAGAGCACTTCAGAGAAACACTGAATAAGGAACCACCAGAGACTCAGCTGAATGTTCCTGAGGCTGAAAGTGAATTAGACGTAAATACAGACATTCCACGAAAAGAAGAAATTATCACAGCTATCAAAGGGCTAAAAAATAGAAAAGCGCCTGGTCACGACAATCTGAATGCTGAGCTATTCAAGACAGACCCTGAACTAGCAGCAGAACTATTAGAACCACTATTTGCACAAGTCTGGGAAACTGAGACAACACCAACAGAGTGGAGTAAAGGAATAATTGTCAAATTGCCCAAGAAGGGCGACCTTGCAGACTGCAACAACTGGAGAAGAATTACCCTCCTCTCAGTTCCCAGCACAATACTAGGCAGGATAATCATCCAGAGAATTTCAAAAGCAGTTGACCATAAACTGAGAAAAGAACAAGCGGGCTTCAGAAAGAACAGAAAATGTGCAGACCATATATTTGCCCTCAGGAACATTATAGAGCAGTGCTCAGAATGGCAGAGACAGCTGTACATTAACTTTGTTGATTTTGAAAAGGCTTTCGACAGCATACACAGGGACAGCCTATAGAAAATTCTGAGGGCTTATGGAATTCCCAGCCGCATTGTTTCCAGTATAAAAAGCCTCTATTTTAACTTTACGTGCAGTGTTGGATCGAGTAATGTAACTTTCGAAGTGAAAACAGGAGTACGACAGGGATGCCCCTTATCAACAACATTATTTTTGACAGTCATAGATTGGGTGATGCGCCAGACAACAGAGGGCAGTCCAAGAGGAATTAGATGGACAACGTTTTCTACACTGGAAGATTTGGAATATGCAGATGACATTGCACTACTCGCGCATTCACACCAACACATTCAAGGCAAAACCGATAGACTGAATAAGTATGGCCAGCAGGTTGGCCTGAACATCAATTTGAAGAAGACAGAGGTCATGACACTAAATGTGGGCAATCCTGAGCCAATAACAGTAAGGAACCAGAAGTTAGAACAGACAGACACATTTACTTACCTAGGAAGCATAGTAACACCTGACGGCGGAACAAGCAAGGACATTAACAACAGAATGAATAAAGCGAGAACAGCCTTTGCTGTTCTCAACAACATTTGGAAGTCTTCCCAGTACAGCACAAACACCAAATTAAGACTGTATGAGAGCTGTGTACTTTTTGTGCTTCTCTATGGTGCGGAATGTTGAAGAGTAACAGAGAAGGAAATGTCGAAACTGTCCTCCTTCCACACAATCTGCCTAAGGAAAATTATCCGAATCTTTTGGCCAAACACCATCAGCAACCAAGAACTACTTATTCGGAGTAACCAGGAGGACATGCACACCATCATAGCTGGCAGACGCTGGAGTTGGGTTGGCCATGTCCTCAGAAGGGACCCTGATACCATCACAAGAATAGCTATGCTATGGACCCCCGAGGGAAAGCGAAAGAGAGGCAGACCAAAAACAACTTGGCGGAGAACTGTGGAAGCTGAGATGCAAAGAATGAACCACAGTTGGGGCACTGTACGAAGGATGGCCGCCGACCGAGCAAGGTGGAATCAATTTGTTGCTGCCCTACAAGACGCCACCAGGCGTGATGGCCGTTGACTGCTTTGACGGCTGGCGGTTATGGATCAAAGAAGAATATCTGTTTACATCAAAACTTTTATTGCAATCAATCTGGAGGCTATTCCTCAACTGACTATAACTTACACTTCAGTCAGTTCAAAGGTCATATTTCTCACTGACTTTTGAATTAATCAGTCATATTCCTGAGAGCCTATAATTAAAACTCAGTCAATCTACAGGTCCTATGCCTCAATCACTATAGTACAATCAATAGGGAGAAAGTAATCCTCACTGAGTATAACTTAACATTCAGTTAACCTAGAGGCCATATTCCTCACTGACTATACTGCAGTCAATACTGAGGTTATGTCTCTTACTGATTGTTACTGCTGATCAGAATCGACGTCATTGCACTCTGAGCAAACCTTCTATGGGTTCTCTTGAATCTAGTCTGTCAGCTCTTTCATTGCCACGTTCCCCTGCATAGGAGGTGCATTGGATATGGATAAGGGAGAGATACTGAGGGCAATTAATGATCGTCTATTAGAGGATGACACTGCAATCAATGAATCATCAAGGCTAAGACTGCTTGAATTTGGCATCAAACGTAAGGCCAGCAGGGATGGAGGTATAAGAGAATGCATCCAGCATATATACAACCAGCGTGCACCTGGAACAATTAGCATTCATACCCTTCGACATTTGTTGAGGGAGACTGTGCACCTAAGGGTTTGTCAGGAGTGCAGTGACTTCAATTCTGATCAACAATAACAATATAATCTTTTGCCAGGGCCATCACATATCTGGATCTAATTGACAGCAATCCAAGCATATGCCGCATCATCACAATGGGGTATCTCGTGTACAGCCCAAGACTATATGAATCCCTTCATTGTTCCAGTCATTCAAACTGAGATACTGACAGTGTGAATATTCCCTGGCCATACTCGATTAGACATGACCAGCTGATGATACAGGAGAGACAGTAGTCTCTGCTCCAGGTGTGCTGCAGCCATTGTTTATAGGGCTGCCAGACCTCTCCTGCACTTCTGAATGATGTGATCAACATGGTGCTTATACGATAGCCTGTGATCGAATGTTACTTTCAAGGCATTTCTGCTTGTCTTGCCTTTCAATTTTCTGTCAACAGAGTAATGTCTGGAAGATCTTTCAATATGGAGTTATTCAAGGAGCACCACAGCACACAGACTTTGATAGAATTGACCTTAGAGCTGGTTTCCCAGCACCATTACAAACTGCCTAAAGAGTCTCATGTATGCTTTTAACCATTTCTGGTCTATCTGAGCCAGTCCTATAAATGAGGAAGTCATTGGCAAAAGTTAATGTTCGTCCCAAACCTGTTGGCTGAATTGTAGCTATGTTTGCTGTATAGATGTTAAACAGCACCGGTGATAATGGAGACTCCTGGGGTAATACCAGGCAAATGTGCATTGGTTCTGATGTCCATGTTCCCAAGCGAAATGCAACTGATCTGTCCATTAAGGCAGCTGCTATCCACCTTGTTAGCCAAGGGTTTACATCACATGCCATTACACAGTCCATCAAAGTTTCAAAGTCAACACAGTTGTAAGCATCCTCTAGTTCAATTGGCAGAGCCGTTGTTTCTTGTTTACCCTGGAAACTCTCATCTACATCATATGCAAATGTCCCAGCGCTACCCTATGGTCTATAACTGCCCAGGGTATCAGGGAGGATGTGTGCATTTTCAAGGTGGTTCATTACTTACTATCTCCTCAAGTAACTTGTCGCAGACATTCTGTAGTGTGATAACTGCTAAGTACTGATTATAACTTATAGTTCAAACTTGATCTCCTACTCCTCACTGACTACAGCTAACACTTCAGATAGTCAGTTATATTTCTGAGTAACTAAATTACATTTTAATCAACCTTGAGTTCATTAAACTATCTCACTGACTATACTAAAATCAATATGCAGGTAATATTTCTCATTGATTATATCTTGACCTCTACACCCCCAGGGTAGAAGAGGAACGACCAAGTAAGAAAGATTATTTCTTGACACCAGTCAATTCCGTGGTCATACTCCTCCTTGACTATAAATTCATGGGAGCAGTAATACTATCTACTATTAAATTGACACTTTAGACAATTAGAATTCATTGACTGTAACTGACAGTTCTATTAATGAGTCATATAGCAGTTATGATTTATAGAGAATTTGTGAAGAAAAATATCTTTAGTCCTTGTTCCTTCTTCTTCTTCCGTCCTTAGCCAACGACCGGCAAAGCAGTCAGTGGCCATTACGCCTAGTGGCGTCTTAAGGGCAACAGCGAATAGATTTTCTCTGCCGCTGTTCCCATCACGCCTAATGGCGTCTTTAGGGCAACGACAAATCAATCCGTTTGTTGTTGTTTCCGTAATCAAAGTGACTGGCAAACGGGTGATCAGCCCGTTGGGAGTCCTTGTTCCAATGGGCAATAAATATGGATTTCTTGTCCATCTTGTTAGTTCTGTGTATATAATCAAGTTCATGACAATGAATAAACTGGCAGGCACCTAGCTACCAAACAATGTATTAATATGGCATGACTGTGGCCCCATCTGGAGACCAACAATGGCATAGCTGTTGAGATAAGCACAGTCATCATCATCATCACGCTTCAGCCACCCAAAGCCTTGAACAAACTTCTTATCTCACTTGTCACCAGCTCAAGGTCTTTCTATTTCTGCCCCATGTCTGTCTCCAATTGAGTTCCCTAAGTATTCTTTAGTCTCCCTCTACCTCACAAGTACCCTGGGGACTCCAGAACAAGGATTGCCTCAGCCTTGTAATATTATCAATAGGGGTCCTCAATGTGTACATATCCATCACCTGCATCGTGACCTCATTTCCTGCTCCACTGGCATGTGTCTGGTTCTTGTCATCAGGTCCACTTAGTGATCTTGTCATACCATTTTGATTCTTCTACTCTATGCCAGAACTTATTTATGCATCCTGGTTGTTTTTTTGTTTGTTGTTCTCCATGTTTCAGAGCCATAAATAGGACTGGCTTGACATTTGAATTGAAAATTCTGATTTTTGTGTTGGACATAATTTCTCCTGATCACCATATATTTCCTAATGCAATTAAAGCTCTTCTTGCACTCTTATTTTGATATCACTGTCCCTCCATAGTAAAGTTGGAGGGACGAGTCCAGTGAGACATGAATTATTTCTTGGAATGCCTCGTAAACAAACACTTGCAAAATTAAGACCATTACACATTAAATTTTGGAGCCAAGCATTCTCTTGACATGTTAAATTATGGCCGGTGGAACCATTTTTCAGCATATTTTATGCAGGTTAATTAAGAATGAAGACAATTTTTAATATAAATAGTATAAGTAGTGTTAAAAGACCTCCACAACAAACATGTACTGTGTCATAAAATATTTTTTCATTAAAAACATTTAAAGCATAAGATTAAAGAATGCTTAATTATTATACGCAATGCTCCAGTCAGCTCCATATCTTGTAACAACTTTCACTTGTAAATTTATGGATGATTGTTCATATCTGTTGAAGTATTTTTTTTCAGTAGCAGGCCCCACACTCAACCTACTTAGTTGCCTTCTACAACATGTCAGGAGAAGACAATGACACTGGATAGGACGCAATGAGAAAACCAGCAGATAGCATTACAAGGTTATTCTGGAATACCCAGAGTAACAGAAACAGAGGGATACCAACAAACTAAAAAAAACACGCAAAGAAGGGAACGGGACGATAGACAGGAAGCACAAGAATCCAGCAGACCTGCTTCTCCTTCACGACAATGTGTGACCTCACACAAGTCTGGCAACACGGGAAGCAATCGCCAAATTGGGTTGGACTGTACTACCCCATCCACCATATAGTCCCGATTTGGCACCCTCTGATTTTCATCTATTTGGTCCACTTAAAGATGCACTCCGTGGGACAAGGTTTGAAGATGATGAAGGAGTGATTCATGCAGCGAAGAAATGGCTACATGATCAAGACAAAATCTGGTACGGGCTAGGAATACATGCACTTGTTTCGCGCTGGCATAAAGCCGTACAAGTTGATGGGGATAAAGTTGATGGGGATTATGTTGAATAATACCGATGTTTACATGACATATCCATGTATATTGTGTATAAATTTCATGCTTTTTGAATAAACAGCTCCTGAGAAAAACTATATGGTGCATTACTTTCTGAACGCCCCTCGTATTTAAGGATCACAGCTGGTGCCACCTGTTGGGACAAATCCTCACTGTAACCATTCAATTTCTTGAAGTAGAACATATAGAGTAGAACAAACATATAGAGTAGAACATGCAAAACACAACTATGTAAATCAAAACTGCCACATAATTAAACTATTTCTCACATTAAGCTGCATGAAAAACTATCATCTTCTAAAAGAAGGCTATCAGCAACAGAAATAATGCTCCAAAAATTAACTATTGTCACTTCAAGATTAATGTGCGCATAGACGTGAGAACTAATGCCGTTTCATAATGAAAGTCAATGAACATCAGGATTAAAAAAAAAAAAAAAGGTACAGGCAGTCCCATAGCAGATACTGCCATAGGGGAGTGGAATGTTAGAGACTTCACTATACTAGGTCCAGCATCAAGGTGGGGGTGACCAGTTCCCGTCGCCACTGCTTTTTCCTTCCCTAATACAACAGCAAAATTAGGTTCCCATTTACAGCTGTGCAGACTGAAGCACATCAATACTGTGACTCGAACTCAGCACCCTTGCCGTGAGAAACCAGCGCTTCAACCACTTTGTTCAAAAATAAAGTGAGTGAGTCAGGCATTACTGTGCATAGCAAAGATAAAATTAAATGTGATTAACAATAAATTATGACATTCCAGTTTTACAAAATAAACCAACGAGAGGGACAAGCGCACAAAGCTTAGCTATCTGCCCCTGGTATGTAAAGACCAATTTCAGAACTTCCAGAGAAGCGTTGTTATAAAAAAAAATAAAGTTGGTAAAGGATACTCACCACATGTTAAGGGCATCAAAGTCATAGAGAGAATCAACTCCTTGCTCAGAATCACTGTCAGAACCTTTTGTTGGTAAACTGGGTCTTTTCAAGTTTGTATCGAACACTCTCTCATGCTGCTTGTCATAGGCAGGTCTCTGCTGGTGCGAGTGGACCCAATGACTGATACTCTCAGATTTGGAGGTCACCAGGCTCCAAGAGAACTGCTGCTGTGGATGTGGATCTGAAGGAGGAACGGAGGCACCAGATTTCATAGCTGCTGTAAGGTTAGCGTCCTCCACAGTTTTATTATTGGTAACATCTGATAAACAATTTACATTAGTACTGAGGTTATTTATAACATTGTTTAACACACCATTACTACTACTACTACAACCTGTTAATGCCACTGATGTGCTGTTACTGCTGCCAACGACCAAGTTCATGTTTGCGTCACCATTAATATTGCTGCCACTGCCACATGCAGCGACAAAACTGGTGCCTTCAACAACCACTGCTGCCGCCGCTATATGGGCTAAATCACTAGCTGCACTACTCCCACCAGCACCGGCGATGACCCCACTTCCACCGCGCCCACTGTTGACATCAGCCATAAATTTGCTAGGTGGGTGCGGACTTAACGTGGGCATGGTGGCGTCCATGCTAGAGGACGGCAAAGGCTGCGGTTCGTCTAGTGGGGATGGTGCAGAGTTGGGTGTGTCCATGGGTACAACATTCTCGTGCATGGGCGTGCTACTTCTGCCCTGTGATATCGTAGAATTTGTTACTGTTGTAGTACCGGTGGGACAGAATGCTGGGTTGGGCTGCTGTAGGGGCTGGCTCATCATAGGGTCAACATCAAACTGGAGCAGGTCATCCACTTGAGGACCACGACGATGAAATGGCACAGAATTACGGCTGAGTCGACTCAGCTGGCGATCTAATTTTTCAAATTTGTCTCCTTTTCCATGTTTACCACCCACTGCATTCTTTCCCTGAGCCTTCTTCCGGTGCCTACAATCAAACAGAAAAAGTAATTGTTAACAATAAAAAACTATAGATACATGCTCACATGCAAAGTCACAGTTAACAATCAGAAACATAGCAAGTCAGCACACGCAAAGTTATACACAGTTACTCAGGAATATCTCATGATATAAACAACAGACAAGAACCCAAGAGCAAAGACAACATAATTCAGGAGAATCATCACCACCCTTGAGCTCATCAGGGAGCACAAACCAACAAATGTATGCCACAGCCTCCTGTCTTATGCCATGTGCTCAAGATTTTTCCATGACTTCTTCATCCCTCTCATTTCTGTCTTCAATTCTCTTATCTAAGATTTTTTTTTTTTGGTGTCTCCCTCTATTTCTCTTACTCTGGGGATTCCAGAAAAAGGACTGCCCTTTAATACTATCAACAGGTTTTTTTCTTCAATATGTATCCTATCCTTCATAAGCATCTTCTTATCATCTCCTGCCTTACTGGCACAAGTCTGGTTCCACGCTGGTGATCTTGCCATGTCATGTCAATCCTTCTGCGCAAGCGCCTATTTATGAAACTAATTCAAGATAATGCAGTGACAGAAAAAAATAAAGGAAACTCGAAGACAAAAGAATCCCCACACTGTTCTGTCTACTTTTCCTTCACTTCACTAGAGCACAGACCTTAAGTTTTCCCCAGGCCCGTATGCTTAGGGCAAGCTGTTTTGTTTCGTGTTTTCTTCAACCTTCTTGCAGCGCTGAATGACAAAGGCTGGAGCACTTGCTTCCTGAGGCAAAGTTACCGAGTTTAAAACCAGGCAGCATTAGGCTCCAGTCTAACCAGCTGTAAATGGGTACCTGATTACTCTTGAGTTAGGGCAGGCAAAGGCAGCTAGGAAGGGAACTGGTCACCTCACCTCATAAAACTGAGACTTAGTAGAGTTAAGTCTCTAACAATGTAGTACTCTGCTTCACTGGTGCCAATACCTTTGAAGCGGTAAGGCGGCCTGAGTACCCTGACAACCCCTAGTGAGTGCTATGCCAGCGTGAGTTTTACTCTTGGCAAGCTCTACCAAGCTGGACAGGTCTGCGCAGGTAGGGGTCAGACTAAAGCTGGCACCCTGGTCCTAAAACACACAGGGCCGACACCCCATCTATGTAAAAATAAAAACAAAAAAACAATCAGGTTACTGAAAAAGCAACAAATGAGAAAGCTCTGATGCGGACTCACATGACTGACAGTGGTGAAAGCCGAAAAGAAGCCAGTGGCATGAAAACGAATGCCCTGATCGCAAAACATGAAACCAGAATTGGATTCTGGAACATCAAAACTATGCATGAGGCAGGAAAACTTAGGCAGATCACAACAGAAATGAGGAACTACAGATTACATATCCTGGGAATAAGTGAGAGAAGATGGATAAGGACAGGAAGATTAAAAACAGCAACAGAAGAAATAGTACTTTACTCTGGAAATGTTGAAATTGTTCTTTTCCACACAATCTGCTTAAAGTAGAATTCTCTTGAATCTTTTGGCTGAATGCCATCACCAATCAAGAACTGCTTACTCGGAGCAGCCAAGACGACTCACACACCATCATACATGGGGGTTGGACTGGCCACATCCTCAGAAGAGACCTCGATGCCATCACAAGAACAGCTATGCCATGGACCCGTGAAGGAAAGTGAAAGACAGGTCAACCAAAAGCAACTTGGCAGAGAACTGTGAAGGCAGAGATTCATTCATAACCCTCCACTCCCAAAGGAGCATAGGCCTTCAACAAACACATGCCAAGTCCTCCTGTCACGTGCCATCATCTCAAGTTCTTTCCATGTTCTCCTCATCATTTTCACCTCTGTTTCCAACTCTCTTCTCCACGTACTTCTTGGTCTTCCTCTGCCTCTCTTGCCCTGGGGGTTCCAGAACAAGGACTGCCTTGTAATGCTATCAACAGGTTTCCTCAGTGTGTGTCCTATCCATCGCCATCGTCTTCTTCTCATCTCTTGTTCCACTGGCACTTGTCCAGTTCTTGTCATCAGTTCCACATTGGTAACCTTGTCATACCATTTTAATCCCTCTATTCTACGCAAGCACCCATTTATGAAAGAAGGCAGAGATGCAAAGCATAAATCAGAGCTGGGGCACTGCACGAAGGATGGCCGCCGACCGAGCAAAGTGGAAGCAGTCTGTTGCTGCCCTACAAGACGCCACCAGGTGTGATGGCCACTGACTGCCCTGACAGTTGGCGGGTAAGGATTAAAGAAAAAGAAGAATGTAGTACACTACAGCAGTTGCAGTATATGTTTTGGGACTATTCTTACATTTCATCCTTCTCCTGCCTGTCTCCAGCTCATGTCTGCAAATATTTTTTGAGTTTACCTATTTTCTCAGTTGCTATGGGTCTAAACTTACCTGTTTTTTAAAAACCTGTTTCACCTTCCTGGAGGATTCCAGGACAACGACTGCAAAAGTATGTGAATGCTTTGGTGCAGGTTTCCTGAGAGGGCACTTGCTGCATTTATGGCTTCACAAGGAGGTAAAGAGAGTAATGATGAAAAAATATTTGAGAGTCATATAAAACTGATATGACATTTTCAGTTGAATATTGCTCAGCTGCCTCTCATACTTCAAGAACAACCACTTCACTATAAATGGGAAGATAAGTATCAAGAGATGGACAGGAAAGAGTTTATCAGAGTGTGCCATCAAGACAAGAACCACTGTAGCTGAACATCTATGTGAAGATGTCAGCTGGTGATACTGGGTCTACAGCTACGACTGACTTACTTCCAACGCTGGTTAAAAACTACAAACAGTGGTGTCCTTACCTCACACAGTTGCAAGTGACCTTACTAGCTGGATCTGTGAAGTTCCAAATTCCCACAGATGACTGCTGTTGCTGCTCATCACAGTTCATTGCTGCTGCATCAGGTAACCTATCAACAGGGAACATAACATGTATTGAAGACGAAAATAAAGGAACAATTATAATAAAACAACAAAATAAAAATAAAACCATAAACAAGGAGATGAGAAGATGGACAGGACATGCTTTGAGGAAACCAGCTGACAGCATTAAATGACAGTCCTGGTTCTGAAATCCTCAGGGTAAGAAAGGTAAGAGGGAGACTGAACAACACATGGAGAAGAGAACTGAAGTCAAAGGAGATATGGAATGATCTTGAGCAGATGGCACAGGATAGAAAGGCTAGGAAGGTATAAGCTGAGGCCTATGCTGTATGGGGAGTTGAAGGGTAAGAATGATAAATATGAAAAACCAAATGCAGCCAAAGGGATTTTACACATAAGAAAGGGTGAGACAACTGAAGTTAGAAAGTTTAAGATAAAGAGGAACAGAGACAGATTTAATTTATGTTAGAAAACAGTCGTAACACCAGACGGCGGGGCAGGTAAAGACATCAACATCAGAATGAATAAGGCAAGAACAGCCTTCTTTAGCCTAAACAACATCTGGAAGTCCTCCCAATACAGCACAAGCACAAAATTAAGATTATATCAGAGCTGTGTGCTTTCTGTGCTTCTCTATGGTGTGGAATGCTGGAGAGTTACAGAGAAGGAAATGTCGAAATTGTCCTCTTTTCACACAACATGCCTAAGAAAAATTCTCCAAATCTTTTGGCCGAATACCATCACTAACCAAGATCTGCTTATTCGTAGCAAGCAAGAGGACATGCACACTATCATAGCTGGCAGACGCTGGAGCTAGGTTGGCCATGTCCTCAGAAGAGACCCCGATGCCATCACAAGAACAGCTATGCTTTGGATCCCTGAAGGAAAACGAAAGAGAGGCCGACCAAAAACAACCTGGCAGAGGACTGTGGAGGCTGAGATGCAAAGAATGAACCAGAGTTGGGGCACTGTACGAAGGATGGCCACCGACTGAGCAAAGTGGAATCAATTTGTTGTTGCCCTACAAGACGCCACTAGGCGTGATGGCCACTGACTGCTTTGACGGTCGGCGGCTAAGGATCAAAGAAGAAGAAGAAGAAAACAGTCACATTTATAGTCACAAAGGCATCTTACATTAATTATTTGCAATACACTTGTATTTTCTTTCTTGTCCTGTTGCTTGTGCATTATTTGTCTTGTTAATGGTAAAATCTAGTCATCAATCACAGCGAGGGGTGCCATGGTGCTATTACATAATTCCGGGGGAGAGAAAGGAAAGAGAAAGCCATCGACTATGCCAGACAAGGCCATATAGCTTGTATAAGAATGACAGTGGATCTCATAACAACTCTTGCTTGAATAAGAATTATCTCAGTGCAGAATCTGAGAGGTTGGGGCAGGGAGAGGAGAGAGAGAGAGAAAGAGAGAGAGAGAGAGAGAGAGAGAACTAACAACAGTGTCAGCCAATTATGACAAGTAAAACTACTGTTTAGAACTAAAAGAATACCTAAACATGGATGACGACATGAGCATTCATATTAATAATACTGTTAACTTATTAAAAAGACTACAACCTGAGCCGACCGACCCCATTGCCATAGCTTGGTAATAATGAGTAGGACTACTCAGCATAACCAACTATATTGTTATGTTATAAATGCAAAATAAATTGTTATATATATCTATCTATAGGAGTTGTTTAACTAGGGCTGCTGAGCTTCTTGCTCTTCTGTAGCCAATACCAAGTCAAAGACTCCTTGTTATTGTCTAAACTATAGATCTAGACTTTTCTTGTAGTGGGGAATGCAGAGTATGCCACGTTTCTTCCTCCTGGCTTGGGACCAGATGTGATGATCCTTTAAATGCAAGCCAAGCAGGAAAAACTGGAGCTCATGACTTCAACTCAACACATATCAGAATGGCAGAAAAGCCACAGAATAAGCCTAGATCTATAGTGTAGATAATATCAAGGACTCTTCAACTTAGTATTGACTGCAAAAGAGTTAAAAGCTCAGCAGCCCTAGTTAAACAGCAAAAATCACAACTTATGGCAAACGTAACATGAAAAAATTGAAAGACTTTATTCTCTTTAATAGGTGCTCAATTTAGCTTTCCTGTGCAATGCGTGCCATTTTTGTATTTTCCTGAAAAGGTGGCGGGATTTATTCATTGTTTCAGTAAGAACATTCAGTAGGTGGCAGAGAGAGAACCGTTTCAGCCAATTATGACAAGTAATGCTACTTAGCTTTACTAGGCTTCACTGTCAGTAAGCCCCTTCAGTCATAACTGACTATGGGAATGCGCTCCTGAAGTGATAGCCCTCAGCTGTTATGCTAAGTTTGAGTGTCCACTCTAGAGAGCGAGCTTGTGCAGTTATATGGAAAATCAAGCTGTTGCCCATGCAGCATGTTCCACCTCTCCACCTAGCCGGTGGGTAGAAAGAAACGGCAGTAGCCAATACAGTTTGGTACCAGTCACGTCAATGTCTGTAACAGTCATTTTCAGTCCACATATTTCTACAATAACCCATTGTGAAACGTGTGAGAAAAAGATACTGGAGATGGACAGGATATACACTGAGGAAACCACCCATTAGCATCAGTGGGCAGTCCAGGAACCTCCAGGATAAAATTAACATTTAAAAAAAAAAACATGATTAAAGAAAAAAAGAAAAGAAAAAAGGAGGGAGACTTGGAGATGGAAATAATAAATTATGAAAAGAACTTGAGCAAACTGTTAAGATGTTTTCTAGCTTGGGGGAAATAGGAAACAATAGGAAGATGAAGAAGGGGAGAAAAAAAAAACACTGATGATAATCTGTCAGTGGAACACTGAAATCTGGATAAAGGCCTAAGCTCAACAGTGAACAAAAAGAAAATCAACTTACCCACAATGACTTCCACCATGTTTGGGACCTTTGAGCTGCCACTAGACTCATCTCTGGTGCTCTCTTTGATGGGATAATAGGCTGCCCAATCAGCATACATCTTGGCCGTTGTAGAACTGTGCTCATTGTCAGAATAAGTCACACCTGTCAGTGTCCCACTCAGACCATGTGGTGCCAGGATCACTGGAGAAGAAGACAAGAGCTCAAGTTGAGAAAAGTGACCATTCCAATATAAAACAAACATAAATACACATACACATGTTGTCAATAAGGACTTAACAACAGCTTAGGTTCTAAAAAAGCACTGTAGCCACCTGTCTTCTAGGGCTCTGCGACACATCCAAGTAGTGTTTCTGATTTTTCCCCAGGAGTCCAACTCAAATGTCAAGAAGTCAGTTCTAGTGTATAGTTCTGAAACATGCAGAACAAAATCAACAAGCAAGAAGTTAAAAAAGGTGCATGTGTGGAATAGTAGAATAGAAATGGTGTTACAATGTCACCAATGTGGAACTGATGACAAGAACCAGACAAGTGTCTGGTAGAACACGACATTACAAGAAGGCGCTGGCAATGGCTAGGACACACTTTGAGGAAGCTTGCTGATAGTATAAGGCAGTCCTTATTCTGGAATTGCTAAGTAAGAAAGTTAGAAGTAGATAACAAACAAACAAAAAAAAAACAAAAAACAAAAACACATACTCACATGGAGAAGAGAACTGGAGACATAAATGAAAATGACGTGGAAGACAATGAAAGAACTTGAGCTGATGGCATGAAACAGAAGGACTTGACATGTGTTTGTTTTGTTGAAGGTATTTGCACCTTGGGTAGCTAAGGGGTTGAGGGTATTTATGCACTGATTCACCTGGCGTGTTTTGGTGACATGTTATTTTCTATATGAATAGATCACCGGTTCAAATCATTGATATATCTTTAGCAGGCCGGATAAAAATGAAGTCGCAGGCCGCATTCGGCCTGAGGGCCGTAGTTTGTCAATACCAGACCTAAAGGGTCGATACGAAATATATACAGTAGCGGAAAGGAGTTTATACTTGCTCTCAGATGTGACAGCCCCTTTGAGGGTGAAACCGTATGAAGATGAGATGTCTGAGAAAGACCATCCATTTGAGAAAACAGGTGTGGTTAAAAGGCTGTGAACCAAAAATAATGCTATTTTCGCGTCCTTGTTAGGCGTGTTCCACCTTCATATTAAGCAAGCGTTATCGCCACACTAACTTCGCTTCGACTGCGTTCTATGCTAACTTCACATGAGTCACGCAGACGACGGCGACGATGATGATCTGGCGCGACCGACGATGTCCACAGCGGCTTAAAGGGAAAAATCAATATGTTTCCGAGACAGGATTTATGAATCTGTAGCGCCATTATAGCACGTGCTGGATGGCGCGGTGTGCCCTTTTCGTGATTCTATTTTTCAGGGTAATGAAGAGACGAACGTAATATGCGGGATTACCAAACATGTTATACGGTCATTCACGACAATATTGTTATTTTAAAAAATGGTCTACATAAAATGCAGTCTGCGTGCTGTTGCAGGAATTATCCCTCATGATCTCAGCATGACAAAAAACATGCAGACATGATGCGGCCAACCATAGAGTATTTTCAACGTAACATCCACAAGAGACCTTACGTCGTGGTATTTGCTCCAGTTTCTGATCATAAACCATCTTGTTATTCTCCCATGCCACAATCTACACCTGCCATTAAAAAGCTCCTATATCTCAATCTAGCTCGGTGGTCCATGGTTCGATCCCCACTTGAGGTGGGATTTTTTAGACCGCAAACGGCTCCGGGTTCGACCCAACTTCATGAATTGGGTACCAGAGCAACTCTGGAAAGGTTAAGGCGGCCGCCGTGATGCTGGCCACATCACCCCTACTGTGCCGATGGTCGAGAAAATATTGGCCTAACACCGTATTCCCAATATGCCTCAATGAGCGTGTAACGGGATCCTTTACCTCCCTTATATCTCAATCTATACCTGCCATTAAAAGGCTCCTATATCTCAATCTATACCTGACATTAAACATTAGGTACTTCGGGGATTTTAACACATTCCGTGATAATGGCATCTCACCATTTAAAAATGAGGAATGTATTGCTAGAGTTCCTGGAAACCGCATTTACCTCACCGTTTAAAAAGAAATGGGGGATGAACTGGTAGAGTTGTAAGCAACCACATTTATTTCACCAATTATTTCGGGAGCCGCGCTGGTGTAATGGTTAAGACGTTGCGCTAGCGACCTGGTTTTCAAGGTTCAAGCCCGGGCGCTGGCATTTGTAGGAGTGTCATCGACCGGGAATTTGACTGAATAACCTGAACGGCTCCTGCAGATAAACCCTCTGTGGATGGGAAGGAGCCACAATCTTTATTTGACTTTAAACGGCTCACATGCAGAAATCTCTATCTAGCATTAAACGGCTCACCTCATGCCACAATGTACTGATCTATCTCTGACATTAAACGGCTATTTTCATCTTCGCATCGCACATATCATGTCACCACCTCTTCACATACAACAACTGACATCTGTATGCGCCACCCATAGACATTCTCCGCACACTCATTTAACCCAAGCCTTCTAGCCACGCCACCAACTATTAGTTTTACCTTACTGTCAACGGACTGCTGCTAAATTAAATACGCGCCACCCCGCAGTGATCCGTTAGCTATTCCTATTCCACTACATGCTCTTTCTTACGGCAAGGTGATATTATTTGAATGCCACGTGTTCGAATCTCCGGGTGGTTAATACATCTTTTCACGATGTGCAACGAACGGGCTCCCAAAATTTGATCGTCCGATTGGCACAGTGGTTAGGGCGCTTGCCTCTCGCGACAAAGTTCGAAACCCGGGTAGCATCTCGCTACATTCTACCCAGCTCTAACTGGGTATCCGATTCTGGCTTTGAGTTATGGACGAGAAAGACAGTAAAGAAGGAAGCTGTTCACCTCCACTTCATAAAGCTGGAGCTAGTATGGCGAAATCTTTAACACTTCGCTCCCCAAATGGCAGCATCTGCTATGAGATTACCTTTACAGTTAATAGACCGGCTTTAAACAAGTTTTAAATAATTAGCACTTTAAACATATCAGCACCATGCTATGAAGGTTAGGATTACCGGGATATTACTGGTACAAAATAGAAAAAGAAGACATCGAAATGTCGCGTCTGCTGGGAGCTCTACCAAAATCATTCTCCTTTTTTTTTTTTTTTTAAATTGGTGAGTTTTTTTTTTTTCTTTCTAACCAGCGGCACTCGAGCTTTCCAGCCCTTTTGGCCCAATGACATGTCATTGCGAGGCTGGGGAGACAGTGGACTTTCCTTCCAACCCGGTCAGGAGCTTCGCTCCTTCCCATCCACAGAGGGTTTATCTGCAGGAGCCGTTCAGGTTATTCAGTCAAATTCCCGGTCGATGACACTCCTACAAATGCCAGCGCCCGGGCTTGAACCTTGAAAACCATTACACCAGCGCGGCTCCCGAAATAATTGGTGAGATAAATGTGGTTGCTTACAACTCTACCAGGTCATCCCCCATTTCTTTTTAAACGGTGAGGTAAATGCGGTTTCCAGGAACTCTAGCAATACATTCCCCATTTTTAAATGGTGAGATGCCATTATCACGGAATGTGTTAAAATCCCCGAAGTACCTAATACTTTTTGTTGTCTTTATTGGTACTGACGATCTTTTATCATAATATAAGCCAACCCTCCTACCAATCTTCATATCCCCAGGACTATCATGTTTCTCACAATGAAAGCACAAACTGCATGTCGTTTAATAATATGTTCATCAACGCTGTATCCCGAGACAACGAGTTATTTTACAGCGTCACTGAAAAGACTTCCTATTTTTACATTTTGATTGCCTCCCTTTTACTCACAGAGTCTACATGAAACAATGAGCAATAACTGCCATTTGACGAATTAAGTTTTTTTTTTAAATTCTTTATTCCGAGCTTCCGATTGACAGTGGATAGAGAGCTGGTCTCTCGCGGCAAAGGTGCCGGGTGTGAATCACGGGACCAACATGCTACACAGTCTACCCAGCGGTAAATGGGTACCTGACTTTGAGTTAGGGAAGGAAAAGGCAGCGAGGAAGGGAACTGGTCACCCCACCTCTCGATGCTGGACTTAGTAAGTGAAGTCTTCAACACTTGTCTCCCCTACGGCAGTATCTGTTACGGGACTACCTTACATTTATTACCAGACACGACGTAAAACAAAATACAATCTAAAATGCCAATAAACTGACGTTACAAAATATATCAAAAAGTGCTGCCTGCTATAAAATTATGTGCTGAACAAACCGGATATGACTAGTTTTTTAAAATAAAGTTTTGCCTCGTTTTGGCGTCCCGTTCAACCTAGTCGGTTATATTAGGGCGCATATACAAACACAAAAGACCCTTATGTCTGAGATAGATTAATTAAGTGTGACGTTTAGTTGTAATATTAATGTGATATAGCATTTCAAGTAATAAAACGGAAGTCAATTGTCTTTATTGTTTCATATAAATTAGTTCGATACAAGTAAAGAAACACTTTAAAAATTGAAAGTGACTTTCCAATCACCCTGTATAACTAACTATACGACACTTGCACCCGGCTACGTCTGTTTAACTAGGCTACCCGGCTACGTCTGTTTAACTAGGCTATACGTCGACCTCGCATTAAGTCGGACTAAAGAATGCACTAGCTATACGCTGGCTAGTCAAACAAACAGCAGTACACAACTGGCCTTGAGGAAGAAATCAACAAGATTTGTCGCCGTGCGCGTTGACCCACTTAGCGACAGATCGTGTATTCCTCTGTCGTCAGAAGATGACTACGGCGGGATCGAAACAATAAGAACACATCGCTTGGGTCAAACGTTTCTCATGTTCGGGTTAACCATTTACAGTCCGGGAACAGGTGACGTACAGTCTAAGCGGTAGCCATACAGCTGGAATAAATATTCACAAAATGAGCACTTCATATACTACTGGACAAAAGTTAAGGGCCGCCATTCAGTTTACACAAGGTTTATATAATTCTTCCTGAGCAGGGTCGATTTTCCAAATGTCCGGTAGCTTGAAATCTCTCAAGAAGTCTCTGAATGGTAGAGTGGGACACTGCTAAACGTCTTGCAACATGACGAACAGATTGACCATCCTGAATCCATGCCATGGCTCGACCACGGTCTACAGTGCTGAGACTTCTCCTTGGTGGCATGGCTAATGCAGTGATCATTTCGACCACTTGTCATACTGATTTATTGCATACCAACGGTGAACACTCTTTACCGATGATCATTTTCCACGTGCATTCAAATTCAACTCACTTTTTTCACCTTTTGAACTAGTGGGGCGTGTTGCAAAAACCACGAGTTTTTGCAGCAACAATGGCAATTTTCACGTGCGGGTTAAAGTGACACAGTTTTTGGACATTTAAAAAAAATTAACCTAGTGCACACAGAAATGTATACACATTTCTCTGAGCTCAGTTTTAATGGCATTTTCACTTGTCTTTACAGTTTGCCAATCAATTATATAAACCTTGCCTAAACTGAATGGTGGCCCTTAACTTTTGTCCAGTAGTATACTTTTCTCAGGATGTGGTGACAATATAGGGCCGGCCATAAGTCCTTACGTTTGTTTGAGATATAAACCATCATAATCACATTTAGCTCCCAAAAGGGAGCACAGATCTTATGCCAAGTCTTCCAGTCTCGTGCCATTAGACCAAGGTATTTTCATGTCTTCTTCACCCCCAGAAAATGTCAATGTTTAACTTATACATAAGGGTAGCCGCGCTGGTGTAATGGTTACCACACTGCGCTAGCGATCAGGTGTTCAAGGTTCATGCCCGGACGCGGGCATTTGTAGGAGTGTCATCGACCGGGATTTTGACTGAATAGCCTAACCTGAACGGCTCCTGAGATAAACCCTCTGTGGATGGGAAGGAGCGAAGCTCCTGACCGGGTTGGAAGGACAGTTCACAGGCTCCCCAGCCTCGCAATGACATGTCATTGGGTCGAAGGGCTGAAAGCCCAAGAGCCGCTGGTTAAAAAAAGGTAACCTGTAATTGTAACCGCATAGCAAATACTGTCGTAGAGGTGTGAAGTGTTTGACACTTCCATTGTATTAGGTCTCCACTTTATAAGGAGTGGTGACCACTTCCCTTCCTCGCTGCCTTTGCCCTACCTTACTCAAGAGCCGAGTCGGGTATCCACTGACAGCTGGGCAGACTGGAATGTGACACTAACAGGCTTCGAACCCGGCAACTTTGCTTTGAGAAGCAAGCGCTCTAACCACCCTGCCAACAAACGCTAAACTTATACATATGACAAAGTGGAAGGGGGTAGACAGGAAGACAAGGCAGTCCTTGTTCTGGAACCCCCAGGGCAAGAGAGGCAGAGGAAGACCAAGAAGTACATGGAGAAGAGAGTTGGGAACAGAGGTGAAAATGATGAGGAGAACATGGAAAGAACTTGAGATGATGGCACGTGACAGGAGGACTTGGCATGTGTTTGTTGAAGGCCTATGCTCCTTTGGGAGTGGAGGGTTATGAATGAAACGACATGCCTGATGGTGCAGCAGTACTATTCTTCAGAGACCCCCCGGTAACTACACCAGGCAGCAGATTGCTTAATCTACATATGTTATTAACAAATCAGCACATTTGTTTAACTTGTACAAGAGACCAACAAGACAGCAATGACAATCGAATGCTGAACTTTTAACACGCCATCTTCTCGAATAATGCACACACACAAGCCCTGCTCCAATAATTTTGGATGATGATAAACAACGTCTAAGGTTAAGAAAGCAGTGAGCGCAGGGATGTGTGCGATCACCCTAATGTTCAATATTTGCGTGAGTAAGAAAATATCAGAAGTGAATCAGGAATTAATCAGACACTATAACATTACGGTGCTGGCGATAGATTGAGCATACAATAGGGAAACCCGTTGATGGCACTGCCAGGCGGCCCATCTCATGGAACCCAGGGGTGGGAAAGGTGAACAAAAGAAGTAAAGAACTGGAGACTGAAGTGAAAATGATGAGGTAGACGCTGAAAGAGTTTGATTCCACACGACAGGAGGACTTTAAATGTGTTTGTTGGGTAAAGGTTCTCTTTAGATTAGTAACTTATAGAGTGACATCCCCATGTACCGTTAGCACTCCAAGAGGGGTTACTACTAATCACTACCTTCTTTCTTCTTCTTTGATCCTTAGCCGCCGACCGTCAAAGCAGTCAGTGGCCATCACGCCTAGTGGCGTCTTGTAGGGCAACAACAAATTGATTCCACTTTGCTCGGTCGGTGGCCATCCTTCGTACAGTGCCCCAACTCTGGTTCATTCTTTGCATCTCAGCCTCCACAGTCCTCCGCCAGGTTGTTTTTGGTCGGCCTCTCTTTCGTTTTCCTTCAGGGGACCAAAGCATAGCTGTTCTTGTGATGGCATCGAAGTCTCTTCTGAGGACATGACCAACCCAGCTCCAGCGTCTGCCAGCTATGATGGTGTGCATGTCCTCTTGCTTGCTACGAGTAAGCAGATCTTGGTTAGTGATGGTATTCGGCCAAAAGATTCGGTGAATTTTTCTTAGGCAGTTTGTGTGAAAAGAGGACAATTTCGACATTTCCTTCTCTGTAACTCTCCAGCATTCCGCACCATAGAGAAGCACAGAAAGCACACAGCTCTGATATAATCTTAATTTTGTGCTTGTGCTGTATTGGGAGGACTTCCAGATGTTGTTTAGGCTAAAGAAGGCTGTTCTTGCCTTATTCATTCTGATGTTGATGTCTTTGCCTGCCCCGCCAGTGACCACATAATTTACTAGGCTAAAGAGAGCATTTATCACCTAACATACACATGGACGCTTTAATGCAACATGTGAAGGTTATTGTGAATACCAGCACGTCTGAAACAGAAGCAGTGGTCAACAGACATCCAAACCCACTCCACACTCATGACAACTATGCCTTGATCAAACAAGTCAGAGAGTTCAGAGCAAATATTTTGGAAGTCTGTTCACTGAGGATGGTAGACTGGATAAAGAAATACAAATAATATGACATGCTCGGGTATCCACACATATTCAAGGAGACTACGCGACAGTTAATAAAAACAGCACATTCATACTAACAATTTGTTATCGGTGTCAAACATGGCCAATAAGGCACAGGAGAGGAAGATCACAACATGAGAAATGAAATATCTTGGAATGAGGACATTTAAATCAGAGACAGAAGAAGCGCTGAAGAATCTAGGACACTGGTTCTCGAAGCAAGAACATGCATCAGCTACACTGCGTAGGAGACCTGAGTGTCGGTGACTTCACTTATAAGTTTCAGCATTGTTAGGCGCGGCTGACCACTTCCCTTCTTCGCTGTTTCTGTCATCCTTAGCTCAAGAGCAGAGTCAGGTAGCCATTTATAGCTGGGCAGAACTGCCACTCGACGCACATCAGCTACACAGTGAGGCAGAAAATAAATAGGTACAAACCCTTCGTCAGAATGCAACCAAACTAACAGGAAATCTTACTACAGGGCAAGGGAACGCCCGAGAGAAAGGCGTTATAAGAAATCGCGCACAAATATGGTCCGTCGGTGTCCAAAGCAACAGACCTTACATAAACGTGAATACTCGACGTTTAACGATATAAAGAGACAAATTAAAACTGCAACTGCATTAATCAAATACACTGTACAAATGTTTACGACCAGTGGCGTAACTACCGCCCGGGTGAGCCGGGAACGTCCCGGTGGCCCCAGCACCAAGTGGGCCACATAAAGTAGTGATCGGAAGGACACTTTTCAATTTATATGTATATTTGCAAAACTGTTGAGACGACACTGCTATCACCTGTTCTCTCTCTCTCTTGACGTAGTGTACGTTCTGACCAATGAGGGGACTTATTTAAAAATTCGAGCAGGTGACGTCACACACTAAAAAATATCTTTATATTAAGTTAAAAAATAACATTTACTATTTTGATTAATAGTGGGCCTAACTGGTAAGTATTATATGTTGTTATACAGATTTACCGTACACCGATGGTTGTTGTGCTCATCAGATTAGGAGGGCTTTCCATAATGTGTGCCTGGGGGCCCCCAATATGATAGTTACGACACTGTGTCAAGCTGTTTTTCAGAAGATAATGTGTTAGACTAAGAGAGAGATGCACAAAGAGGAAGCAGCCGTGGCAGGAAAGCGCCAGATACACCAATTCAATACTTCTCCCCAATAGCCGTGTTTTCCACAAACTTTGGCAGTCATTTTGAAATCCCCACACAACAATTCGAAGACAATCACTTTTACGTTTGAGGTCACACCGCTCTTTTAACTGCACTGTCAAGATGACTTAACTTAGACATGGAGCGATATTTCACAATTTCATCTTTCGTTGCTTTGTTCCTAACTTTCCATTATGGGTGGTGGTGGTGGCAGGGAAGTAACAGACAAGTGAGGGGAGAAAAAAATCTCCGTCTGCATCATGCAAAAGAAAGTGCGAATAGGGCTAGGCGTAACGCGTGCGCATGTGTGTCGGAAAGGGCAAACACTCTGAACAAGGCCAGAGCAAGTGCAACACGGGGCCTACTGTTACTGTCGCGATTCATTGATCCGACGACTGCAACTAGCCCTCGGCAAACACAGGGGAATGTTGGTCGGCAGACGCGCACAGCAGACGAACGGGACACGGGATTTGGAAGCTGGTGGCCCCGCGAAACTGGATGCGATTTTCTAACACGGGGAGCCCTAGTTCCTCTTATTCTTGCGACTCCAATTCGGAAACAGTCTCGATCGTGCTTCTTCAAGCGAACCTATTTTATGGCGTTGCAATATTGACACAATACCGGTGTCCTTATTTCATTCTTTTATACCGCAGATAAACTGCATTCTTTATTTGTACTTTCTTGTGTCCTCTATCTTTTCATTTGGGAAGAACAGCAACGTCTGTATTTCACGTCTTTAAGCCCCCCCCCCCCCCGCCCCCGCCCACCCCCCCCCCCCCCCCCCGCCCCCCCCCCCCCAATCTTTCTAACTGCCATGATTCTTGACTACTGATCTGCTTTAATCTGAGTTATTTCTAGTGCTCTGACCATGGAAGGAATATGTTACGACACGAGTCGGGTCGCCTAGGAAGAATAAATCCTGATCAAGCAGCAAAGTGGGCCCAAAACTTCAAAACTGAAGAAACTAACTAGGTCAGGGATTCGCAAGCTGGGGGACAAGAAGCATGTCAAGGGAAAACAGGGAATATTTTGAAAATAACGACATTTTCCTGCTGAAATATTCGAAAAGTATAAGTGTTGGTTTTAAAAATGTGGATTGGAGAAGCAAAGGCAAATCCTATTCTCAAGCAAATTCAAAGAAAGAAACAAATTTGAGGCTGAACATTATATGCTGGTCCTTCTTTCAAAAACTGTCCCAAGAATAAAACTGTTGGGTAACAAGGATCTCACTAATGTATTTGACTGTGTTCTGATTAAAAATTTTATGATGTTAAAAAATGTTATGGGCCGAATGACATTTTCTTTAATGGAAAATTAATTGAACTGTTTATTTATTTGCTTCTGTGCATGGTAAACTCTATAGTTTTCCCTCGCATACTGAATAGGGGGTACAGGAAGGTTTACTTAAAGCCAATTGGTACAGAGCCCGAAAAAGGTTGAGAACCTCTGGACTAAGTATTTATTTCCAGTTTTCCTGCGGCACAGCCCTGTACATGTACTATTGCAGCGATTGTTTCTGTTGCAGTTTGTTTTACACGATGAGGTTGCCAGCCTCCTGCCCAATCTCAGATTAGTCGCCTCTTACGACATGTCGCAGGAAGCAACGGACTTACTTCGTTAAGCTAGATACACAGGAAAACACAGAAGATAAGCAAAAGGACTGACAAACCTCCTAAAAGAAATATAACTTGTCATCACACCAGGCCGGAGTTGGTGCACTGGTCAGAAACCAACTTTCAATCCTATATACCATTGTTTCACGCTAGAACTATAAAATGGTTGTAAAGAAGCACTCTATTTAAAAAAAATAACAGAGCTAACAATTTATGCTGTATTTATTTGTTTAAAGCTATTTTCCCCCAAAGGCATTACATTTCTTTCACAATAAATAATAAATCAGCGCGCGATTTGTGACAGAAAATCAGTTTCCCTGGAAAATAATTGCTAAACAAATATGTCAACATATTAATATTTTTTTAAAAAAAGCGATATGTAATGATTTAAATGCTATTTAGTTCTAAATATGATAGCCCATCACAATTAATTCCCCATTGCTGGTGATTGTCGTAAATTTAGATAGGTTTGAAAGTTATTTATGGTCCCGCCTAAGTAGAGTGGATGGTGATAGTACGTGAGAAGTAAAGGTGTGAGAATACATTTCACGAGTGAATAGTTTAATTAAGGAGAAGATCTGTCTCTGGAATGAGTAGTTTCTCTAGTCCAGCCTATATATACGACTATCTTTTAGTACAAGACAATCTTGCACCTCCCTATATCTAAAAATAAAGTTTAACTAAACGCACACACACAATTATGTGACAACAAGACACACAAAACCCGTGTGTTACCGGGGCCCGAAAGGGGAGCAAAGAATGGTAACACTGTTCATTTCCATGCATGTCGTAGAAAGCGACTAAGGAGGGTTGGGCATGGGGCTGGTTACCCCATCCTGTAAAATATTTAAACCACAAAAAAACTTCAACAAATATGGACAAGTCAATTAAGGAAAATAAAACACAGCCATCCAAGGCAGGGGAAGGTCCTCTCGTAGGGAGGGGTATAATGCAACACAGAGAAAGCCGAAAGGAATCTGTGTTGCTGACAAACCTTCTTTCTTTTAGGAGAACTTCCAGATTTGGCACCTGGAATGTTCGGACATTAAACGGACAAGGGAAAGTGGCACAAGTAGCAGCAGAAATGAGGGAATATAAAATCGAGGTTCTGGAATGTGTGAAACAAAGTGGAAGGGGGTAGACAAGAAGAAACTCATCACAGGTGAATTGGTGCTGTCCTCAGGACATGAAGACGAAAGTTCACACCACAGTGAAGGGGTAGCTCTTATGTTATCTAATGAAGCACAGAAAGCACTCATTGAATGGGAAGCTGTTGGACCCAGAATAATAACAGCTAGTTTTAAAACAGCTAAAAAGAAAATAAATGTAAATGTCATCCAATGTTATGCACCAACTAATGACAAAGAAGAGTCTGTGAAAAAAGCATTTTATACTAGACTACAGGAAATTATGGAAAAGGTAAAAAGAAGAGACACCACAATTTTGATGGGTGACATGAATGCAAAGATAGGTACAGTCAACACCTGATTTGAAGAAGTCAGGGGAAAACATGGGCTAGGAATAATGAATGAAAATGGGGAACTGTTCTCAAACTTCTGTGCTTCAAATCAACTGGCTATAGGAGGAAGCATGTTTCCACACAAGAGAATACACAAGGCAACATGGATACCACCAGACCATAGAACAGAAAATCAGATTGATCATATATTCATAAACAAGAAGTTTAGATCATCATTGCAGGATGTAAAGGTATATAAAGGAGCAGATGTGGCATCAGATCACCACCTTCTGATAGCCAAAGTAAAAATGAAACTCAAGAGATATGCAACAATGCAAAATTATAGACAACAATTTAATGTAGGACATCTAAGAAATCAAGAAACAAGAGACAAATTTGCGGTCACAATTTCCAACAAATTCCAAGTGCTCCAACAGCTGGAAGATGTAGAGAATACAGAAGACTATTGGCAGCAAATCAAAACTGTATGGAAAGAGACATGTGAAGAAATACTAGGGAAAAGGGAACGACAACAAAAAGCATGAATAACAACAGAAACCATCAATAAGATAAAAGACAGAAAACAACAAGAAAGCAGATTTAAACACAAGCAAAACCAGAAGTTCCAAAGCCAAGGCTCAAGAAGTGTACACAAAAGCAAACAAAGAAGTAAAAAGAAGTATCAAAAGAGACAAGAGGAAGTATATTGAGGAGTTGGCAAGAGAGGCAGAAGATGCTGCAGCCAAAGGAAATATGAGAGAACTGTATAACATCAATAGACCAGCTCCACAAAACCCCCCGGACATCCAGCCAGCAGAAGAAGAGCTACAAATTAACGGCAAAAGACCAACGATGGAAGAAATCAAGAAAGCCATAAAGCTTCTAAGAGATGGAAAAGCATCTGGACCTGATGGCATTCCAGCAGAGGCCATCAAAGCAGACATCGACACGGCTACAGAGATGTTATATAAATTACTCGGTAAAGTCTGGGAAAAGGAAGAGATACCAGCAGAATGGAAGGAAGGATATCTGGTTAAGTTGCCTAAGAAGGGAAATTTACAAGATGCACAAATTATAGAGGAATAATGTTACTATTAGTGCCAGGAAAAGTATTAAACAGGATTATCCTTGAGAGATTAAAAGAGTCCATAGACAAGAAACTGAGAGATGAACAAGCAGGTTTTCGACAAAACAGATCTTGTACAGACCAGATAGCCACTTTGAGGATAATAGTTGAACAAAGTCTGGAATGGAATTCACCACTATACATCGGATTTGTGGACTACGAAAAGGCATTTGACAGTGTAGACAGGAATCACTTTGGAAATTGATGAGGCATTATGGAGTTCCCTTGAAGATCATTAATTTAATAAAGAAAACATATGAAGACATGACATGCAGAGTTCTTCATGAAGGACAGCTTACAGAACCGTTTGGGATAAGAACAGGAGTGCGACAGGGATGCCTCTTATCTCCATTTCTTTTCTTACTAGCAATAGACTGGGTTTTGAAATCATCGACAACACAACAGAAATGGAATCCAGTGGACTCTGACTAAGCAGTTGGATTATCTGGATTTTGCTGATGACTTGGCTCTTCTGTTCCATAACCGAAATCAGATGCAGGACAAATTGAAAACACTCGATGAGAGGTCACAGCAATTGGGTTTGAAAATACACAGGGAAAAGACAAAAATAATGAGAATAAATGCAGGTAATGATAACAGGTTTGAACTTGAAGAAACACCAATACAAGATGTAGAATCGTACACATATCTTGGCCTTTCATTGCATTGGGAAATACATGGAGATCAAGAGAAATCGGATCCAACACGAAAATAAGAATCTTCAACTCAAATGTGAAGTCAGTCCTATTATATGGCTCTGAGACATGGAGAACAACAACCAAAAAACTACAGACTTTCATAAATGGGTGCTTGCGTAGAATAGAGGGATTTTTTTTTTTTTTTCGTACGCCCGCTAATACTCGAGGCGAAATCTCAGGTTATTTTTAATGTCTAACCTGACATTGATTTTTACGTGAGTATCCTATTTTCTTGTACAGAGACAAGTGTCCCTCGCCATTCAGGCAGATACTCGCCGTTTTCGGAGGTACCCATTAGAGCTGGGTCGGCTCAGGAGCCGCCAGTCCCTGGTCGACGACACTCCTTCAAATGTCTTCGCCAGGTCTCGAGTTAATCCAGTCCAAATCCCGGTCGACGAAAAATCCTCAAATGCCGTCGCCCGGGTTTGATCCTGAATCACCCGGTCGCCAGAGCGGTGTTGTAACCACTACGCTAGCGCGGCTCCCGTATAGAGGGATTAAAATGGTATGACAAGGTTACCAACGTGGAACTGAGGACAAGAACTAAACAAGTGCCAGTGGAACAAGAGGTGAGAAGAAGACGATGGCGATGGATAGGACACACAGTGAGGAAACCTGTTGATAGCATTACAAGACAGTCCTTGTTCTGGAACCCCCAGAGCAAGAGAGGCAGAGGTAGACCAAGAAGCACATGGAGAAGAGAGCTGGAAACAGAGGTGAAAATGATGAAAACGTGGAAAGAACTTGAGATGATGGCACATGACAGGAGGACTTGGCATGTGTTTGTTGAAGGCCTATGCTCCTTTGGGAGTGGAGGGTTATGAATGAATGAATGAAGACACACAAACTATGGTAAATTGTGTATGGGTCTGACCAACACACAAAGTTAAGTTCTTTTTGTTGTTTATTATCATTTAAACTTTATAACATCGAATATCTAAAGAAAGATCAAATAAAATCAGGATGCCATACATAGAAAAAATACAGAATACATGTGCCCTCTCCCTTATTGAGAAAGAAAGAACCCAACAAGTTAATAACATCAAAGGTCAGCACTATGTTATAGCATAGGCAGTAAAGAGAAGAACAAAGTTCCCACTAAATGCTATCCAGTAAAGTAAACAATATTTAAGCAAAGAAAATGAATGATGGTAGTTTTTTGTAACTAAGAAAATATTCACTCTCTCTGTCATATGTGGCCACATCAATCCCGCTTACCCTATTCTGGTGATATCCTTTTGGAATTACGATAGTTCCTGAATATATAAAGTGTCACTGGTATTATCCAAGTCGGCCACAGTCCACCGTCTATAACAAATAAGATTTTTAGGAGGGGGATGCCAAAGTTGGTGGTGTATTCCTGGATCAACAAATGTCACCTCGAATAGTTAATGTAGAACCGAGATCTGGTGTTCACAGCAAACAGTGAAAGAATTCTTCCAGTATTTGAGAAAAAAAAAAAAAAAAAAAACAAACAAACAAACTCTAGTTGCTAAAACTGTTAATTATTGTTAATTGATGATGATGGTAAATCCTATCGGCTGGCTCTGTGATCAATGCCGATTTTGAAACAGCGTAACTTGCTAAATAAATCCGCTGATACGACTGTCAAAGGTCGGGAGAACTGTTATATCTTTCACATCCCAGTGGGCTGATAAATTGCAAAAATATATCTGGGTATTTGTAAGTCCAGTTAACTTTACTATTTAAAAATGTTTATGTCCAAATTAGACCGCTGGTCGCCGTTTGATCAGGTTTGTGAGAAATAGAGAAACATTATGAAAAAAAATGCTACTATTATATCTCTACATATATATACACGGAAGGGGATACGATGATCTCTTATCCTCTCCGTCAAACCTGATTAAAGTTAAAAGGCACACGGTGTCTCTAGCCTATTCCTATCCGGTCAGTTTTAGCTAGCGCAGCGTCTCTAGGTCAGGTGAAGGTATGTGCCATCCCCGCTCCTTTGCGCGCACTAACAATCAGCGTACAATGTCAATTATTATTTAATTCTCCATGCGCACACTTAACAAATATCGCCTGTCATTAATAGTTAATAGATTGTCGGCGTCTGTTTGTTAAGTCGTATGATATTTAACACTAGTCACTTTTATACAATTACGCAGAATGAAATATAACGTGAATTCTATGGTCCACTATCAGTCACGCCTATCATATAATTCCGTCAGCTAAACCGTATCTTCTTGTGTAAGAAAGCGGGTGATGGAAATATCATTAAACTGACAACTGGCAAGAAATATCTACGCGTTATTTTATTTCACTAGTTTTAACGCTAGGAAATCAGAATGAATTATAATGGTAACACTGAACACATTTTAACACTTAAGCATAAATTTATATTACCAGAAAATCCAAATGAAATCCCCATGAAGGCTATTAACACACAATGGTTCTAGACGTGTAGCGAGATTTGGTAAACACTTGCTTGGTTGTAGCGCGACACGCCCACGCGACACCCACACACACCAGCGCAAGGTCAGCGCTGCGGTCTTTCTTTGAAGTTGGTAGACAGCGGAAATGTGACTTACGGTTAAAAGCCATACAGTATTACTGAAGAATGAGGAAATAGCTATATAGGAATGTATGGCCGACTTTAAAAGTTTGCATTTACTGGACATTAAATTATTCACTACAGGAGAACGCATGGTTGGAATAATATTAAATAAATATAACTCAACAAAGGAGATAGGCTAGGAATTATATCCAAAAGGATATTATTCAAATATAAATAGTTTTAAAGATAATTAATATTTTTCACCTTCATCACATCGGCTAAAAGTTAGCTAATAATCTTTAAAAATTTATTACACTAACAAGCCTCAACGGAATTGTATAAAACTTATATGTAATGAAAGCCCCATATGGGGAAAAGGAAATGATATATAGGAAGGAAGGAAGGAGATAAGTGTGTGAGTGACAGAAGAGAAAAACGAGTACAGGAAAAGCACAGATTGTTTCAAATAGCTTCAAAACAGGAGATGAAACTAAAATCTTTTGGGGAATTTGGGAGCTGCTTTCTCGTACGCGCGAGAGACTGAAATATAAGGACAGAGCGGCGCATTGTAAATCACACACCAAATCCAGAAGCCAGAGTGAGAAACTGGAGGACAGCCTCTGCAAGAAAAGTTCTATTTTCACGCTGCATGCAGGGCAGATTAAGTTAAGCCAATACAGTCTCACCGTGAGCTTATTAATCCTAAGAGGGTATGTAAGTTTATTAAAAATATATGTATTACTAATATCATTTTATTTCAGATTTTATTTCTGATTGATTGTAGCAGATATAATAAAAAAGGGAATGACGCTAACCAGAGATAACCTTCACCGGCATTGTCAGGAAGCATAACCATTAATTGGTTAGCCAAATATATTATGGCTAATTCTTGCCTGGAAGCTTACGACATACCAGCAAGTACATAAGTGACTTGACATCCATAAGTGGAAGGCAAAGGTTATATCGTACCCATGTATCATAACATGTGATTTATTCATGTATATTGTTAATTCTGCACCTTATACATTATCTTATCATGCTATCTCTGTAATATACTACCATGATTCATTCATTTACATACAAACACTGAAGACATGGTCGCATCATGAACAGCAGAGGGTGGTGAGATTGTTAGAACAAAGGCCACCTATTACTTCTTGTTCCAGGTTTTTATGATCAATGTTTATGATCATTCCTGATCGAGAAACTAAAGACTTGAAGAAGTTGATCCAGCTCACTGAAGCCTAGAGGTCAACCAAACTTCAACACCTTAGTCCCCCGTAGTTATAGGGCGGGCTGAAGGAAAGTCTTCCGTACTCCAGTGTGTCGGAGGAACCTCGAGCAGACGTGGATAAAGTTGAGTTTATATATTTCCATCCAACAAATCCTGTGAGCAGTTCTAAAACGACTTTCTAATGATGAAAACTAGATGGCAAGAGATAATGTGACAAACTTGTTTTATAAATTCAGTGGAAGATAAATCCAAGACTTTTTCTATTAGTTATTTTAATTTGTAACTGTAAATAATCATACATTTTACCATCTTCCAACACCCATTTATCATTACAAGAATATATAGATGTACATAATAAATTGGATAATTGTACTCATTTGACTTGTTAAATTTTTAACTGTTAAATTTTGAGTTACTTTTTCTAATTTAATTATAATATCACATAGGGTTACGATAGCGAAGTAGCATCTTATACTTCTGAAGCCTAAATCTATTGTCCAGCTCAGAGTATTCACAGCTGTAACTCACTTGTGATACCAGTGTACTTCTCGGGCACTGGAACTTCATACTTTCTGGAGAGAGATTCTACTTCTGCTCTACCACTACTATCATACTAGGAAAACCTTTCGCTACAAGACGACGTGTTTAGACTATCCAAAATTCTGAGAAACAACTGATAACTGATTTGGGAAGCCACAGTTTAAATACATTATTGTCTCTCTGATCTATATAGGATGCTAATTTTCACACTATAGTGCATAGCAGAAATCAGGAGACTACGTTTTCCCCGATAAAAGGTTTTCATGGTCGCTTTTGTCGGCGCTGCTAATCGACAACAAAAGACTTGGAACCGTGTAACGGGTACTAGTTGATTTGCCCGCTTCTGGAGATTACAGAGTTGTCTCCCCTGTATGTACGAACAGCCGGTGTTTTTCCACGTGCATCTGTCTGATATCTTGCTGATTGACAGATCAGCTCGCGTGAGAAACTCAGGTAAACAACCAGGTTCGCTCCCCGTTATGACTGGCAAGTCGCGGAAGTTGGTAAGCTTTCCGTTTGTTTACGTTTCAGGAAAAACAGGCGTGGATTAAAAGTGAGTAAACGCAGGCTGTAAATTGCATGGCTGTGCTAGCGAATCATAGACGCTACGAGATCACGAAAGACTCAGATACTGTAGGCTATATTTCCATTATACGTCACAGTTATGCACTTGTGTTCTGTCTTATACACTTGAGTAACAGTCAAAACATCTTGGCATGACGAAAGATGTGTGAAAAGATTACTTGGAAATATATTTGGATATTGTAAAAATGATTTTATTTTCAATCTGATGACAATCACTTTCCACCCCGACTTATTTGACGAGGGGACAAAAATGAAAGCAAATTAAATTGAAATACTGTATGCTGATAATTTTAAATACACTGATGTTTACAAAATTTATAACAAACCTTTTTGGACATATCACTGTTTATTTTATTTATTTCTGTACAATTTTTTGCTTCAACAATACATTATAATTGGTTAAGTACATCCTAACTGTCGTGCTTTACTGATGATACAGGAGTGTGTTAAATGAATCACAATTTGGGCGATTTTGTTAAAACATCCACTCATGAAATAACAAATAAAAGTATAATACAATACTTATTTACTTTGAGATTCTTAATGTTATCAGTATGAGGAAATATATTTTTAAAAATGTTACTTTATGATACCAGAAACACAGAATTCTATACACATATATAACCTACACAGTTCAATAGTTAAAAAAAAAAAAATAATAAACTCGAGGTGGGGAAGAGAAGAGAGAAAGAGATGATTACATTAATGTGTTTTCCAAGTGAGGGAAAAATTGTCAAACAATCCTCAACGCGATTTAAAAAAAAAAAAAAAAAAAAGGATTATTGCGAAAACACGAGCATTCAATGTATGCAAATCCTCCTTATCCGTTGCCTTAGTAAGACGTAACCGCCGCCAAAACTTGAAGGAGTTAAGATGTGGCTGTACACTAACCTTCCGGCTTTTATGTAACATGATAGGAAACTACTGTACTAACAATGACAACGCTGAATGCACTAACGACATGCCTCATATGTACGAAAGCACTATGTCTTTGGTTTGGAGAATTTTTAAAATGTGCCCCCTTTCCCTCAACGTACACTCCGTTTTTAGGATCATATTTATTACACCTAAGATTTAAAAAAACAAAAAACACAAATAAAAGTACATAAGGTAACAGTCGCTCATGAAGGTTGAGTAATTAATTCATGTGGTCAAAATGTTGCGGACAGCTATTGACTTACACATAATTTTGAGACGCTCAGTACATGCATCCAGTTTTTGGTTCTTACTACTTACTTACTTAGTCATTCCCCTTCTACCACGAGGTGTAGAGGTTTGGAAGAGAGAGCGCCAGACTATCCTATCGGCTGTCTTCCTCCAAGCCTGGTTCCATTCTAGTCCTCGGTCCTTCAAAGATTGTCTAATGTCTTACTAGAATAATGTAATTCGTGACAGTTCTTGACGCATTCGCCTATTTTACAGGACTTCCTATTTGAAAATAAAATAAAAATTAACCGTGTATGTACAGTACCCCTCATGCTTCATTTTTCTTAATGAGGCAAGGGGTCAGTCCTCACACCAAGCGATACAACTCGCAATTGTTGGACGGCCTCTAGATATAAAAGGTTAGCTGTGAACGCTGAACAAGTAGCGGTGGGCGGTGAGTAGGGGGAAAGGTGGTTGTATATAACAACCTCAAAACTTTATCTGACAAGACGGCCGGTGAGACCGAGGCGCCATACTCCTTCCCCTACCCCTTGCCCTGTGGCTAGACGTTTTAGTCAAAGGTTATCCAAGACTTCTGTACACAAAAAAAAAAAAAAAAAAAACTCACGTAAGTCAGGGGAAACCATCGTCGCATTGTCCATCTGTTAAGTCACGATGAAACAATAAAGAAATATAAAAACAAATGTAAGATAGCAAATGAAGCCTGGCTAAATCAGGCAGCGCGAAATGATGCATAGAAAAGACAATTCTATGTTCGAGCGAATAAAGGATGTAAAAAATGTAGAACTTTTGCGAAGCGATGAAGAAAGCATACAGCGATTGCATTCAACTTCCCGAAGTAAATTGTTCTAGTGAATAGAAAGCTCAGACGGCGATCAACACATAATTTGTGCGGAGCCTGGCCATCCGTGCCACATTAAAGTGTGACTGTTAAGTATTTCATCTCTGGATCTCTCCGACTAAATAAGCTGAGAATCAATTGGAAGATCCAGCAAGCACATCATCACTGAAAATCGAGACAAAATCGGAAGCTTTTCGGATTGATTAAAAAAAAAAAAAAAAAAAAAAAGCGCCTAAGAGAAGTTTTGACAGTGCGTTAGCAGTGGCATATTTTCTTACAGGTTAATATTTGATCACAATATCGTAAGACACCAGCACCAAGAGTGAACACAAATGCTGGTGAAATTTGCGATTGATATTTGTCAATTTGTTGTGGCCGAAGACGTTCTGTATAATAATATAATTGAGCCAAAAGGTTGTAGACCAAGAAATGGTACTGCCCAAATATTTAACTTCCGACGTAAAGTACCTATACTCAGTCGAGTTCCATAAGAACTTTTCTCAATGCGTGCTGTAGTCAACGTTATGACATGATTTTTCCTCATAAGTTAATAACCTTGAATTATGTTTGTATCTTCACAGCTAAAGCTCTAGTACATTTTGTTTAAAACTGGAAAATGTTAGCCATTTATCTTCTGCCCTTAAGTGGGGCTTCTTTCTTATAAGGCAATCTTGTTTATTTTGTCCACATACAAAGGTTAGCAAATGTTTTAATAATCGTATCTCATGCACTAGGCACAAGTCCTCTGGCAAAGATCATCGACTGATGTTTGTTATTAGGTGTGCACGCTGTGTTGACTACTGCTGTGTCACGTGTTGTTACTGGTTGACTCTGCATGGATCTATGTAAGATTTTATTACATACTAGCAACAACCCGTCAAAATTGACAGGCTTTTAATTGCAGACATCTTATCATTTTGATCCATAATAATAAGTCTGCAATACTTTAAATTAAAATGTTGTCTTGAAGAAACAATCAAAACCTTACATTTTAAGAAAATGATGAGTTAAATCCTTTTCCCGAATGAAACTAGACAGAAGAGTATCTTGATTTAATCTGCATCTCCGCACCTTCCTGTCTCCAGTTCATGTACTGTTTATCAATTGTGTTGTTGGCTCCTTTCCATAATCAAACTGTTCATGCACACCGTCATTTTCGCACTTTTCTATTTTCGGGAGAGTACATATAAGGGAACAATACAACTATTGTCTAACTTTCAACCACAGTTGCACCCCTTAGCTGTGGTTGAAAGTTAATGTACTCTCTCGAAAATAGAAAGGTGCGCAAATGACGAACCGTAGAATCATTTATCTCGGAAGACAAGCTCGTTGATTTTTCCTGATACGTCCAAGGTGCGAATCTTCACATCTTTTAGAGATATTACCCTAAATCATTATACAGGGTGTTCCACGAATAAGCGGCCCCATTCACAAAGTGAAAGTAGCCAGATTTTTTAGCATTTTTCAATGTTAACAAATGTGTCGGTTATAAAAGGTTCTAAGTAGTACTAGATTGACCTAAATCATTTTCCGTGATTGGACCGTGAGTATTTGAAAACCATCGTGTGTGTTTAAATAAACTGTCTATCATAATGCCGTTTTCACTGCAAGAAAGGATAGCTATTGTTGAGAATTATATCCGTACAGGATCATTCAAGAAAACATCTGAAATTTTTGCATCAACGTTTTCTGGTTCTAAAATTCCTGCAAAGAGTAGCATACAGAAGTTGATCTCAAAATGGCGTACAACAGAGTCGGTCGTTAATGCCAAAAAAATGTAGAGTGCCAACTGTTAGGACTCCAGAGGCCATTGCTGTTATTGAAGAGAAGATTTTAACTAGTCCTACAAAATCTGTGAGAAAATTAGCTCAACAAAGTGGAATGAAACGCACTTCTTGTTTTATAATTTTCCATTCACTAAATTTAAAACCATATCGCGTAACGTGTGTACAAGAACTTAAAGAACCTGACAAGGAGAAACGTGTGAATTATTGTCACTGGCTTCTCAACAAGATCGTAGATGGCGAGTTGGATCCATTTCAGTACTTCATGAGTGATGAAGCGTGGTTTCATTTGTCTGGTCATATTAATTCCAATAACACCAGGCATTGGTGCACAGAAAACCCCCATAAGCTATATGAGAAACCATTACACGACCCAAAAATCGGGGTATGGTGCGCTGCGTCTGGGAATGGGATTGTCGGTCCCATATTTTTTGACACGAATGTGAACACTGAAGTGTATTTACGAATATTTGATGAGTTCTACGCACAATTAAGAAGTTATCAGCGGGACTATTCCTTCTTCCAACAGGATGGAGCAACTTGTCACACATCTCATGTATCACTGGCCCATACTCATAATGTTTTCACCGAGAAAAAGACTGTCAGCAAAGGATTATGGCCTCCTCGATCCCCTGATTTCTCTACATGCGATTTTTTTCTATGGGGGTATTTGAAGGGAGTTGTGTATAAAACAAACCCCCATACATTAGAACTGAAGGACAATATACAGACTGCTATCCAAACAATTGACGTGACCGTGTTGCGAAATGTGTACCTCAACATGATTACTCGGGCACAAACATGTATAGACGTGCACGGCGACCACTTCCAACATCTATTGTGAGACCTACAAGTAGACTGCCAGTACTTTTCCCCTCCATACACCCTTTTCAGGATCGCCATATCCATCACAAGTTGAACAAGAGTTTCAACATACCATCGTTTTGTATACTGTGTGTGACGTCACATTTCTTCAACACTAGGACTACTTGGCAATTCACACTACTTCCGACACAATACGTCAGCATTCCATGACGTCACGGGCCGCTTATTCGTGGAACACCCTGTATATACTGACTTCTCTCTCAGTCAGTTGAGTTGTCAAGTCTCTCAGGAAATTTTGGATAGTCTGAACGCGTACGCTAGAACCTATGTGAAATAATGTGTTAATAGCCTTCGTGGAGATTATTCTGTTTTTCTGGTTGTGGTGAACTTCTAAATACAATATCTAAATTAGAATATAACAGTATAGTGCATAAAGTAAAAGATAAGATAGTATTAAAAGGTTTCGGCGAGAATAGTAAGTTGTCGCCTACGCCTTCAGCTTATTATTTGCAAACGCATAAGCCGAACAAAACGGTACCCTATTTTTCAAATTCGTCCTTGACATAAACGAACCACTTTTCCTAGTTCTAAGAAATATTTGCCTAACTGCATTTGGGGAAAGGAGGGGCAAGGCTAGATAACCCACGCAAATCACGTCTCAAATTGGTTCTAACTCTACAACCGACTTGCACGCTTTGCCATAGGCGGGTTTCCCCAATACGATGAAAAAAGTTAGAAATGTGGACACTACGGTCATGGAAACACGCTTAGCTCTTATTGCGAATGACATAAGCTCTCGTATTTAACTTGAAACTAACATAGAAAAAAAGATAGAATTTTGAACCAAGCCACATAGCCCCATAAAAATCGTATATTCGTGTACCTGAAGACTTGCTGACCAAGAATATGTTGTTAGTTATCTAAATAGTCCATTAAATAATCAAATATTGATAAAACAATACATAGAGAATCAGAGATACTGTCAGGTCAAGTCATATCTGCTTAGATTGGATCGCATATTTTTTGGGAAAAAATTAGGTGAAAGCTAGGCTAAGATGGTACGATGAAGGGGATTGGGTGGAATTTGAAGTGAGACAAAATATTAAATCGCCGACCTCGTACTAAACATATATCACCCGAGTAACGTAATAGAAGTTGAATTGTATTTTTGAAAGACTTTGTTTACAAGTGAAATAAGGGTAATCATTGGCCAGAGTAGTTGATATTGGGGAAAAAGCATTAGTTGGGGACGCCATTTTCTAACAAAATTTTAACAAGTAGCGATGAGATCAGGCTTGTGCAGTGAAAACCACATTTCTCAAAAGCCTGGACAGAACGGCAGATCGAAAGTGTGCCTGTCATCGTTCACTGTGTATTTTATTGAATAAATGTGGTAAGATTGACTTTATTAACATGTATCTAAAATAAAAATTGAATGTGAAATAATAATATATGTCTGTAAGTGAGTGGGTCTATAGCAACCATTAGGCAAAGCCTAGAGAGTGATCCACCACGTGATAGACTGTCAGAGAGGTGTAAAACTACAAGAAAATATGTATGATTGTCATCAAGGAGCATAACACCTATCCTATTATATGGAAAAGATGACAGCTGGAATTGCAGTGGCGTTGTAACTATTAGGGGAGAGGAATACTGGTGTACATTGTCACATCAAAAGATAATGGTGGCATAGGTTTGTTTAAAGCTATGACCCTTTTCGTTTGTTTGTACTGTACCTGTACTTAAATGTGGAATAGTATAGTATACTAGGTATAAAGAAGGATGCATAACCAGTATTACCTCAAAGTAGAAGAATACAACTACACACTTATATTAGAATAATATTGTATGTATGGACAGAAGATCCACTGTGTTATTGGAATGTTGTAAATGATTCTTTTGATTTCACTTTTGATTGTCAGTCCTGGTTCAAAATAAATTAGAATCAGGATAATAAATTGTAAAAATTGTATTTACACAAATTTCAACCACTGTCTTAAATAAGATAGCCTTTTAAAGTGTCGTGTGTATGTTATTGTTGTAATACTGTAGGTGGTTGTGGATAATAAACTATTTGTTTGTATGTTTGTTGGTTATTGCACATTACACCCTACATTCATAACCCTAGACACTACACGAAGTCATTATAATAATAATAATATAAATTAATTTTGAATGAGATCAAAAGGGTGGTAGCGGAAAGGTACTCTGGAAAGTTTAAAATACTATTTGTTAAATTCAGGGACCTTCATAGCTGATCTCATTTAATACAATAATAATACACAACAACAATTCATAACATCAAAACCCACCACACTGGTAATAATATAAGTTGTGCTTAAGTCAACCAATTTTTTTTTCACTAGAAGATACGGTTTAGCTGACTAAATAATGCTAGGAGTGACGGATAAAGTGACAGAGTAGAATGCGCATTATATTTTCATTGTGTGTAATTATATAGCGACTAGCATTTAATATTATGTGTAAAAACGATAGTTGTTAAGGGAGTGTAGTCATAATTAAATTATAATTGACAATTGTGCGCTGAGTGTTTTACCGGGTCGGAGGGGGAAAGGCGGCATGCTTTTACCAAACCCGTACTCGTTAAAGCGACGCGCGATAATACAGGCTTAAGATACCGTGGGCCTTTTAATTTAATTAGGTGACGGAGAGGATAAGAGATCATACCTTACGCTTGATAGCCTAGAATTTGTCATGTTAGAAATGTTTTGTTTTCTTCCTAATACAGTGCTTGATCAAACCCCAGCGGCCAGCGGTTTTCTATTGTGGTCTTTTCCTCAGTTACTGAAGGAATAATAGTTGTCGTTTTCCTTGGCGTTCGTCCCCGTACCGGTGTGAACAGGAATTGCCAGGGCGAGACATTGACGTTCTTTAACTGTAAATTTGAGTAAAGGGACTTACAAAAATACCCAGATTTTTCCATTCAATTTTATCAGCCCGCTGTGGCAATATACATAACATTTTTCCCGACTTCTGACAGTCGTTTACCCAAGTGAATTTTATCCAGGAGTATACACTGTTTCATAATCGGCACTCACCCCAGAGAAAAGCCGATAGGATTTTTCACCATCAGTTTTTTTTATAACCTAACAGTTGTATTAGCACACAGAGGCTAGACAATACAGGAACTATTTTTCTCTTTTGTTATAACTGTGAACGCCACCGAGAACGTTTTGCTTCAATAACTATATGCGGTGATACAGGGCTCTGTCACAGAGAGTTTATTGATCATAAATTGCCTATATCCTCTTCTTTTTCTTTCACCCGTATCCTCTATTTTATTATCACTCTTTACCTTTTTCCTGTATTTTTCGCATCCATTCGTTTGCGAAAAATATTTTCTTCCCCATTCTCAACTTTACCGTTTTCTTTCTCATACTGGTAAACGCATTTATGACATAACGTGTCAGAGAGAGAGAGCGTTAAAATGCATTCTATTGCATTAGGTGCCAGTGGACGAAACTGTGAATATATTCGTCTGGTCAGACATAGGAGCAGACATATGTCTACAGCATTCCCTGCACCAGAAGAAATACACTGTGAATATTCGCTTTCACCAGACCTATAGGCGACAAATTTGTCTGCATTTTCACCTGCCACAATGAGTTGCATCGGCTGAGCGCTCAGTGAGGCGCGATAGCCGACATCTCCTCGTCGCAGTTTGAGACATTTGTCTGGAAATCCCAGCTGACAAGGCACTCACTGTTGGCCTGGTCAGCGTGAGGTGTGAAAACGCACGAGTGTCAGTTCATGGTAGTCTTCTAGTTGATGTAAGGTGTTTTAGACGGAAAGGGGAGATTATTTCGTTTGACGAAATAAAGTGGGACCCTTTGTCTGGTAATAGATATAACCAGAATGTTAAACTTTATTTTCATTCAGTCCTCAAAATTCACAGTAGACAGGTTGTTCGTGAATAGAATAAGCTGTATAGCGAAGCCCTAGTTTGTTCGGAAATTTACCGAGCTCTAGACTTCAAATAAATATATCAGCGTATAATTCTAAAGTGTGCGATTACCTGTAGTTCTGTGTGTTGAGGTATATTTTATAATAATTATCTAATATTTTGTGAAGTGTTTAAAGTGATAATCGCTTATTTCATATTTCACTAGTTAGATTTGGTGCAGAGTGCTTAATTTATATAGTCTGTATTATTTTATAGTGACGAGTTACAGTGGAAAACAGAAATTATAATTTCTAGCTTAAACTCAGTCGGCTATTAATGAATTAAATTTAATTTCTAAATAATCAGACGAGAGAATATACTTTAAAACTAACTTATAAATGCTAGATGCCTCATGAGTGTTGACGGAATACGTATGTATTCCTAATTCATGATGATGGATTTTTATATATATAACTCATTTCACGGGAAGTTTAAACGTCAAGTCAAGCTTTATGCTTGCAGTTCAAAACGTAAGTTATATTGAGTACATAATATGTAAAATATTTCATATGCAGTTTTCTTTATTCAGTGAATACTGGGGTAACCCAAACTTTGCCGGCGTTTTGTACAGAGACATACCTAATAAATGCTTATACTGGGCCTTTGAGCCAGTGCATATTTCTACACTAACTCTAATGTACATGCTGCCTTGTGGCGAGAATAATTACAGAAATCTAAAACATTAACTTTCCGACATTGTTGACAAGGGTGTGGTGAACCAAGATTTTTTTGTTGAGAAGTTGTCCACCGGTCATCTTCCTAATTAAGGGAAACCTCGTGTTCTGACATTGTGTGCTCGTTTAAGCCTAATTTTTACCTCGTGAGTCTAGTGACACTAACTTTAGTCTGAAATAACTATCGCATGAAGCCGACGCTCCCCGGATTCATTTTGATGAAACCAACAAACAAATCTGCAGAGCTGGGATCCGCTTCATCGACAGTAACAGATAAAAAGTGTGTGAGTGTCCCAACGTTGGCGCCAGACGGTGAACCACAGCACGATTGTAAGTATATCAGGGCCCTGATGAAAGAACCGAGTGAAAGTAGACTGAAGGATGTTCTTTGTTGAGTCACCCACGTTGTAACTTCCTTTATGCAAGTTATTGCTAACAATATTTTCCCTTAGAATAAAGCAGAGTATCAAGTCTGTCCATACCTTAAAAGGGGGGAAACCATAGACTCAATCACATGTATCTGTAACTCTTTGGGGTTATCACTTTCTTCTAACGGGACTTTGAGCTATATATATATCCAGGGGAGGACCATACAAACGGGTCTATCACTATTGTAGCATTCCTTGATTTTTATGACTATGTGTATGCTTTTGATGTATTTTATATGTTGTGATGTAAGTTTACTATGATAATTAAACTATACCTACATTTATTTCAGTGTGGTGGTCAGTTCATTCCCATAATATCTATATAATCATTGTTATAGTTATTCCCACGTTCTGTGTGTCTAACTGTCGTCACTTGTATGTGCAGGCACGTGAGTGGATAGATATATATTAATATACATATTTTTTTAAAGACTGTTTGACTCCTTTGGATCTGTTGTAGAAGATAGGCGGAAAAAGAGAGAGATTCTCGATTTCCGGGACAGCCTCTATAAATTTCTACCATCTCACTCATGGAACTCTATTTCTAATATCACATCTCACTGTGGCTATCACTCATTCTAACCTATTCAGAAGGGACCAACCCAAGTCTTAATTTCCCTATAAAAAATCTACGACAGTCTCATCCAGGAAAAATTAACCCACCAACTTTGGCGACCACCTGGAAATTATTATTTGATACCAAGGCTGGTCTGGGGCCAGATTTGGGCAACCCACCTGACACTATAGGTACATACTATTGTGATTTTTCAAGGGATACCAACACCAGTTATTAGGTAAGCAAGATTGTTTGTGGCCACAGATGACAGAGTGAGTGACTGAGAGGGAGAGAAAATATTTTTCTTTGTTACAATCATTGTACTCACTTCTTTTTTTTTTTATTTCGCTAACCTGAGTATTTTACTGTATGGCTTAAGTAGGAACTTTGTTCTTTTCTTTACTGTTTATTCTCTATACCCTAGTGTTAATCTTCGACCTTTGGGTTATTAACTTCTTTTGGGATCTTTTCTCAACCGGGGGGAGGACACTTATTGGGTTATTTTCCTATGTCTGTAAACATGATTATATTTGATATATATGTTGATAATAAACTAAACAAAACTTAACTTAGTGTGTCGGTCAGACCCATACCCACTTATCCATAGTTTTTCACGTTTGTGCGTATTGTTGTCACATAATTGTGTGTGCGTGGGTAGTGTAACTTATATTTCATATAGGAAGAGAAAGGTCGTCTGAGATTAAAATATAGTCGTATAGATAGGCTGGACTAGAGAAACTACTCACTCCAGAGACTGATCTTCCTCTTACATTATTTCCTCGTGAAAATCTATTTCTTACACCTTTATTCTCACATATTTTACCACTATCACCTCTGCTCAGACGGGACCATAAATATCTTCTGACCTATCTTTAAAAAATTTACGACAATGACACAAGAAAGGTTAAGAACCCCTGACACACAAATTTGATGCTATGTATCAGTCTTGGCTACTGGAAGCTACCGTCTCATTGTGTAATACCAGGAAACGAGAGAGCAGACCGTCTGGCTAAAAAAGGTGAAGACGAGCATCCGTATGTACCAGTTACATACCATCAGAAGAAAAAGATAATCAAATCAATCAGCAAGCCACCAACACCAAAGCAGGATGACTACCAAGCTATGAGCAGATCAGAACAAATTGTCATTCTGCGCCTCAGAACAGGACACAACCGACTCCGCAGCCACATGTATACAAAATTCAAGATTGGCAATTCAGCCATGTGTACATGCACCCCAGACTGCGGAGCACGTACTTCATGATTGCCCCGAATATGATATATTGAGGCAAACCCGCTGGCCCAGAGAAACAACACTGGAAGCAAAACTATACGGACCTCTGTATGAACTACAAAAGACAGTGAAGTTTATACAAGAAACAACATTGCAGATATAGACAATATATTTCAAGCGAAGGAAAGAAGAAGAAGCTACTGGAAGCATACATGACACAAGAAAGGTTAAGAACCCCTGACTTACACAAATTTGATGCTATGTATCAGTACAGTGGACTGTAAAAGTTGGCTACTGGAAGCATAAGTGACACAAGGGGGTAAATACCGGCTTCTCGGAATCGGTGACAGCGGAGCCATAAACCTTGTGTAAGAGATTAAGACAGCAGTTTATTATTCAGATGTGAAATTATAATCTTCCAGACTGCAGTGTCGTTTCTTTTTATTCCTTGTATTCATTCACCAGAAACAATGAGTCCATAATGAAAGAGAGAGCAAATGCAAAAAGGTGGTGGTGGTGGTGGTGATGGGGAGGAAAGAAAGAGAGGTTGTATGAGTGCTAGGGACCTAAAGATGCAACAATAGAGAATGCAGTAAGCGACCCATAGCTTGACTGCTTGCGTCAGGGTCAACGAACCAGAGCTGACCAAGACCCTACTCCACCTCCAAGTGGTGGTCCTGGAAACAGGCTGCATCACTGCAGTCTGGCTGAGAGAGTAGGGATCGAAGTGGGAAGGTAAACCCGGTCCCAAAAAATGCCGTGCTGAAGTCGGATGTGTCGGCCGAAAGGTGCAGATATCGCAGCTTCGCTGTAAACGGACACAACGCAACCAACGGACACAACGCAACCAACGTCCTTTTCAGGACGAACGAGGAAGAAGAAGTATCTGTGCTTGTGTGTGAAAAAGACAAGTCGTGATTAAACGAGTAGTGAAACTGATTCTGAAGACATGGGGAAAAAATGTAGGTCAATGCTTTTTCGAATCTGCGATGCTGGGCCTGGACACAGTATCTCAAAAGGAATGGCGTGGGTGTGTAATCTAAAAAGTGACAAATCTGTCGTTTAACAAGAGGAAAAAAACAGACAGAAACTGATACACGGGGACTGCGAGAGAGTGATATAGATAGACTGCGAGAGACAGAAGCACAGCAAGCAGCAGACAGGATAGTACAGTACTTTAAAAAGTAAATCCAAGAAAGAGAATGTAGATGTACACAATCGACAGACGGTCTTGGGAATAGCAAGAAAGTTGTGTCATATAAATACGATACACATTCTCACGCTGGCTAACCATCGCTTGTTTCCCAATACAGCAAAGATCAGGACCACTACTGTCCGACAAACATGTCATAAAAAGCGACTAAGGACAGCTGGTCCTACAATTTACCCTGTAATAAATCTATATACTACAAAATCGCAACAACAAAAAAGTGTTTATCATGAATACCAGGCAATCCGACAGAAAAGACAACATGAACGATTTAAAAAAAGTGAGAGTTCATAGGGTAATTGAAAAGTCACTTCGTATTTTCACATTCTCATCTGTATCCACAGGAAGCAAATGTCAAAACAATAGCTCCAATCTGACAAATAAGTTTTATCTTTTATTCCCATAAACAAAATAAAACAAATAAAAAACCTAACATGTATAATACAGTGACGTTACACGAAGAGATAATAACAATGTTGCCCGCAATGAAATTAGCTGAACAAACCGGATCTCACACTGAGTTGTGAAGCTAATATGGCAGAGTATTTTATGTAATAAAATGACAATTGTCTTCATTGTGATGTCTCCATTTAAATTAGTTATATTTATAACTATAAATAAAAATAATTTAAAAATAGCAAGTGACTTTTCAAACAACCTATAGTCTTAAGTGTCACACAGACAAGATAACGACTAGTAAAAAAAGTGTTGGATGTGAATATAAATGTGTGAAACACAAGTGATAAATAAAAGTGTTTATAATGTACAAGAGTCAAGTGTTATGATGCATCCTGGGAAAACTCCGAACAGAACGGCATGGCGTAAGGAAGGCACAGTATAATCCGCGCTCAGGGCAACCTTATTTCGTATGCAAGATTCGTGTGAAAATCGCAATATCTTATCTCTAACTAAAATCTGACCTAGATTTTTCAGTGCGTTACAATATCAGTATCTTCTGATCTCCCATAGAAAAGTACTATCAAATGCGTTTACACACCTGCAAAAAAAAATCCGCCATTCGCAATGGTTCGGAACCACAGGAAATTATATCACCAGGGTATGTGAGGCTAATTACACCCTCACTGACTCTTGAAATCATCCACACACTTCCCATTTCCCCTGTGGTGAAACATGTTGAGAACTCAGCACTGCACACTAAGTTTGGAGGACTCAATAAATAACATACACATAAAGGTATGTTTCAGGCACTCGTGAGAAATAAAGAAGTAGAAAACTAGACAACAGAAAAACAAAAGAAGTGAGAGGCTTACCGAAGAATCGAACCCAGGACCTTCCAAACGGCAACACCGCCTAGCCACGGAAGTGAATCGTACTAACTTCCCTGCCAACTAGGCACCACATAAATAGTGCTTCGTGGACAGGGGTCAATCACTTCAGCCCGCTGAGAACCCAGCATTTTACACTAAGCTTGGAAGAGTTACTTGAGCTCTAGACGTAATTCTCTCTATATTGCAAGATGATCTCACTATGGGCCCATGAGGGGCAGGGGGAGCTGAGAAGTGGCTCTGTGTGGGACGTGATAATTCTTTGGGAGAGTTCAGAACCAGAGCCCAGTATTTTAGCTCTGCACATCTGGCGAGTCCCCTTGGATGGAGGGAATGCACAGTATGCCATGTGCTTCTTCCTCCTAGCCTGGGGCCAGATGTAATGATACTTTAAATGCCAGCCAAGTTGGAGAAACTGGAGCTCATAACTTCAGCTCAACACGTTTCGGAATGACAGAAAAACCACAGGAAAAGCCCAGATTTAGTCTAGATCAGGGGTTCTCAAACATTTTTTCCCCAATGGTCCCCCTCCTGAGCCTCATTTACCACTGTAACTCCCTCATAGTCCCTTTAGCTGGAAAAAGGTACTTTACCATCTTACTGTGGCCCCCTAGAAATATGGCATGGCCCCCTGAGAACCACTGGTGTAGATAATAACAAGAAGTCTTCAATGTGGTATTGGCTGCAAAAGAGCGTGAACCTCAGCAGTCCTAGTTAAACAACATTACCAGGGTGGCCCATAACGTGGCTTACTAACAGTGTGCGTGGCTTACTAACAGTGTGCGACTCTCATTACGTACCCAAAATTATTTTAAAAAAAAAGAAAGTTGCTGAACAAAACTGAATAATTAAGATTATGCGAGAGTTGCGTACTATCTGTACTTTTGTATGCGCAGAAAAAGGAAATGTTCAAATTATCTCCTTTACACACGACCTGTCTAACCAGGATCTGCTTACACAGTGCAGTAAAAAAGCCATGCACATCATCACTGCAGGCAGACGTTGGAACTGGGTTGGCCATGTCCTCAGAAGGACAACATCACCAGAACTGATCTGCTAGGGACCCCAGAAGGAAAGCGAATCAGAGGCAGACCAAAGACAACTTGGCGGAGAAAAGTGTAGGCTGAGATGCAAAGCATCAACCAGAGTTGGGGCATGACACTAAGGATGAGCACCAACAGAGCAAAATGGGGACAGTTTGTTGTTGTCCTACAAGACGCCACGGCGTGATGGCCACTGACTGCTTTGTCCATTAGGGGCCAAGGATCCAAGAAGAATGTTCAAAAAATTATATTTTACCAGAGGTGCAATAAAAACAATGCTACGAAGGTGAGATACCAGTCACATTCACTTTTAACAGAATAAAAATTATTTGTTTAAAGATGCACGGCCTACTTTCTTTTTTGCAAAAATATATGGATGGCACTTTCCAAAAATGTTTCCATCATCATCAGCTGCAATCTCCACAACGAAGGTTGGCTGTAATGGATCTCCAAAGTCTTCTGTCTCTTGTCTTGGTGGTGCACCATGGTAGACTCTTTCCTGTCCATCTCTTGATTTTATCTTCCCACTTATAGCGCTGTCTTCCCCTTGCACGTTTGCCTTCAACTCTTCCTTCTATTATGGTCTTCTGCAAGGTGTTATGCCTTTTTATGTGGCCAAAGTATTTTAGCTGCCGAACTTTGATCTCCCTCATTAGTTCTCTTTTCATTCCTAGATTTTCTAGGACCTCCTTATTTGTTTTCTTCTCTTTCCATGAGATACGCCCCATTTTTCTATATATCCACATTTCAAGAGCCTCAATTCTTTCTTCCAAATGCTTATTCATTGTCCATGTTTCTACACCATAAAGAAATTCATTCTTCATAACCCTCCACTCCCAAAGGAGCATAGGCCTTCAACAAACACATGTCCTCCTGTCACGTGCCATCATCTCAAGTTCTTTCCACGTTCCCATACATTTTCACCTCTGTTTCCAGCTCTCTTCTCCATGTGCTTCTTGATCTACCTCTGCCTCTCTTGCCCTGGGGGTTCCAGAACAAGGACTGCCTTGTAATGCTATCAACAGGTTTCCTCAGTGTGTGTTCTATCCATCGCCATCGTCTTCTTCTCATCTCTTGTTCCACTGACACTTGTCTAGTTCTTGTCCTCAGTTCCACGCTGGTAACCTTGTTATACCATTTTAATCCCTCTATTCTACGCAAGCACCCATTTATGAAAGTCTGTAGCTTTTTGGTTGTTGTCTTTGTTGTTCTCCATGTCTCAGAGCCATACAATAGGACTGACTTCACATTTGAGTTGAAGATTCTTATTTTCGTGTTGGATCCGATTTCTCTTGATCTCCATATATTTCCCAATGCAATGAAAGCTCCTCTTGCTTTTTGTATTCTTAGTTTGATATCACTGTCTGTCCCTCCAACTTTGTCTATATTGCTGTCAAGATATGTGTACGATTCTACATCGTGTATTGGTGTTTCTTCAAGTTCAACCCTGTTATCATTACCACCATACAGAAATGCAGAAAATATATAACACTTTATGATTCTCAGTTTTAATTTGTGAGATAACTGTTTAGATATCAGTATATGTTTCATGTTGTTGAATGTAGCTTTGGCCATTCCTATTCTCTTCTTGATTTCTGGTTCACATCTGACATCTTCTGTTATTATATGACCAAGATATACGTAGCTCTTGACTTGTTCCAGGATTTTCCCATTTACGCTTATCTTTAACGTAGGGTTATCGTCTGTTTTGCTAATTATCATAGTTTTTGTTTTCTCAATATAAATGTCGAGTCCATAGTCATGACTTGCTTCACTAGTTCTTGTAACTCCTGTTCGCTTTCAGCTAACAACACGGTATCATCTGCATATCTAAGGTTGTTTATTGACCTTCCACTGATGTTCAGTCCTGGTATTTCCTGTATCTGTTTAATAAAAAATTTTCGGTGCATAGATTAAATAGGCAGGGGGACAGCAAAATGTTTCCAGTATCTCACAAATGTCACATACTTGGCCACCCATGTTACATCATATACAATCTTCAGATCGTTACTAAAGGAGTATCGGATGCACGCACGCCTTGTATAAGCTGGCCAGAAGTAATAACAAACACTGGATGAGAACCAGCGAACAACAAACATCATACAACACTGTCCGTGGGCATTGAAAAAAAAAAGTGTAGACACTGAAAAGATAAGTTCAGAAAACTATGTAGAGGTACAACCAGATTTACCAAAGGGAATGAGGAGAGCCAGGAGTAAGAGCTACAGAATAAGGACGCCGAATCAGCATCATCGCATGATGGGTGGCACTGAAGATAACGAATTAATTTTAAAATATTTATTACAGCCCTATGTTTCAGGGGGGAAGAAAAGGGCGGATGAGGACAATCCCCAAGTTTATCATGTCAGTGTACGTAATCAGATGACTACACCCTAAAGACCCGCCAATGTTCAGTGTTTATTACAATCCCTAACTCGACTACGTCTGCTTCAAATGACCCAATCCCCTTCTATTAATTCCATCTTTTTTAATTTAAAAAAACCGTCACTTTCCACACAGGTCATCTTTCGATCACACTGTTCCTTTCATACAAACTAAGCTTGGTATCAAAATCAACCCCCCAATAGTATTATCTGCACAAGATCACAGGTAGCTCGCCTCAGCGATCCCACGCCTTTAGTTCCGCCCATGAGAGACAGCGTAGGAAACTTTCATCCACTAGAATGTACACTGAGCTGAAGCGAAGGCAGGGGTCATATTCGGGTCACGCTGTTCAAACTCTTAGCAGAAAATGTTACACTACCTATACAGGTCTCGCAATGTTCCAATGAAGCTGTATACAAAGTATGTGTCTGCTCATGTTTCAACATTTTAATTTCTTCGATCTTTCAACTTCTTTCTATCCCATGTCTTTTCTCGCGATCATTAATTATGCCCTTCTGGAGTTTTATCAACCACAGAGTGGCTAGAGCGCTTGCTTTTCGAGGCAAACGTACTGGGTTCGAAACCAGTTAGCTCCAGCCTACCCAGATGTGAATGTTATCTGACTTTGCTCTTGAGTTCTGGAAGGCAAAGGTAGACAGGAAGGGAATAGGCCACCATACCTCATAAATAAGATACCTAGTAGTGAAGTCTCCTAACACATCACTCCCCCTACAGCAACAACTCAATCCTATATTGGCAGTCTTCAGTGCCAACGACCTCCGTGGAGGAACTATGGCTCTTCTTAGACCTTTCTTAAATGTTGCTCTAATCACCACACACGCAGAACTGTTATCCATCAACTATGGTTAGAGTTCAATTGTCGGAAACAGTAGGTAAAGTGGTCATGGTTAACAGAAATACATAAGCCTTGTTACGGATGCTTGAAAGTGAAGACGGACTGGAACTACCGCTATGTCCCAATTCTAATTTCACGATTACCACACAACATAAATAATGTTATCATACTAACTTCCCCTGAAAATTTGCAGTAAAGTGTACATACTCAAATACATCCGCATACTCCACACTAGCTACTGTTAACTCGCTAAACGCATCAACTTTACTTCTTGAAAATATATTATTCTGAGGCAGCTAAACACATCTGCTCTTACATTCGGTACCACATCTCGGAACAGGCGTCGCAGCTAAATGGTTTTCTTTACTCTTTCGACTAAGATTTTTTTCATTACTGACTTAGTTGTTCCTCTTCTACTCTAGATTGTAGAGAGTTTGCCAAAGAGAACGCCATATTATGTCCTATCGGCTACTAAGATTTAACTAAAAAAAAATAAAATTATTACCTAATGTATGAAAGATGACTATATGCTGCATGCAGCGTCTGACATACGAGCGTTCGATTGGCTAAGCTGTTACAGCACTGTCTCTACCGAGTAAGGGGATCGAAACCGGGTAGCATCACGGTCCAGTCTACCCAGCTGTAAATGTGTACCTGATTGTTCTTGAGTTTGGGGTAGGCAAAGGTAGCGAGAAAGGGTGCTGGTCACCTACCTCATAAATACGCTGAATCCAGAATAGTGACGCCTCTATTCACTCCCCTACCTACTATGGGAGTGTCTTTCTTCTTCCGAAACCCAGGGATTCGAGTTTTTCACTCTTTTACCAATGCGGCAAATGGGGATGAGGTTTTGGGCTTTCTTGCAACCCCAGAGGACTTCCCCAAATCAGCGGCGGAGGTCACACGGGACTGCCTTTAGTGTATAAGATATACGGCTACCTCATGTATGAGAAATGTGGCTGACAGCAACTGTAAAGAATACGAGATGAATAAACACTTATCTCCCTACATTTTTCCCTCAGGCGCAACTTAATCGTAACTAGCAACCTGTTCTTAGCACATGCAAACACATTACACGACATCCGAAGTAACCAGGGTGGCTATGGGTGTTAACACACGTGCTGGAGTGACCGAGGGGAGAAGATGTACAGGAAGTGGCTGACTAGCTATAGATCAGTCATCCTTTTGTCATCAGGACTAAGGAGCAGGTGGTTTCGCTAACACAACACACGGGGACAGGATGTCGCGACTAAGATGTATTTAAAAGTCCGGATTGTTTTTTTTTTCAAAGTAAGAAAGTTTTGCCCATCAGAAAATAACTATCCGTGCATGTTAAATATGGGCCTGCGAATAGAAAATTTAACAGAGTAGCGCATTCTATAAAATCATGTGCGACATGAGTCTTCAGAGAAACACTCTCTATCTTTCTGTCAGAAACCCAGCACCTGAAATTCAACTCGTAGTTAAAAAAAACAAACAAACAAAGCGGAGCACAGAAACCGTGGATACTCAAGGTGCATATGTTAAAGACACGCTTCTGCAAGTGACAACATTATCTCCTAATTACAATACGCTTACAACAAAAGACAACATAAATAATTACTGGATATAAAGTTGGACAGCAGGAAAAAACAAGGGGGGGGGGGGGGGGGAGGGGGGAGAGAGGATGAATATCGATTTATCGTCTTATGCTGCACCATTAAAAACACTCGACACAAATGTTACTTATTTCAATCCCTCTATATCGCCAATGCTTTCTCTCCAGTTCAGAATTCAAATGTGTATTTCGTCCATTGGTTTTCTTCCTCGATCTTGCGCCCTGAATCCCCTTGACATTTCTAGTGTATTTGTTAGTTTCCATTCAATAAACACGCCACAGCAATGTTTGATCTCATGATGTAACCGCCTAGTGGTTATCTGAATAGTTTGTGTATTTCATTATTTATTCATTATCACACAACCCTATAATTTGTTGACTGATTCTTAGCTAAGCTGTCCTTGTTTCAATATACTGTATATTATGTATAAGTGACAAGCTTCCCCTCCCACGTGTTATTGGGGTCTTAAAGAGGAGTAACACTAACCTGCAAGTAAAGGTAAAAAAGGATCCCGTTACACGCCCATTGAGGCATATTTGTTAGGCCCATATTTTCTTGACCATCGGCACACTAGGGGTGATGTGGTCAGCATCACGCCGGCCGCCTTAACCCTCCCAGAGTTGCTCTGGTACCCAATTCATGAGGTGGGTCGACCTCGAAGCCGTTTGCGGTCTAAAAAATCCCACCTCAACTGGGGATCGAACCATGGACCACCGAGCTAGGAAGCCAGTGCACTAACCACGGCGTTACCGCGGCTCCGCAGACAAAATAATATGCATAAAACTTCTGGACATTGGCTGAAGAATGTTGTGAAATGCAGCAAGTTCTTATGTGGTGTAATAATTGTCTGTCATGTCTTATGAAGTGTAAAGAGACAAAATAATTAAAACATAAAATTATTTACGATTGTGGAGTTGCACATGAATGTTTCAGCTCTGCTGAAATCCGTGGTAAACATATATCCAGTGGAAAATTATTATAAAACGCTTGATTATAAACAAATGACAATTCTAATTTTTATGACTTTATTGGTGAAGTCACATAATGCTGAACTAGAATTTCACCTACCCAGTCCTCTCCCACGCAATTTAATTAATTTATTACTTAAGGGCATGCACTACAACAAAAACTAACTTTTGTTCTAATAACATTTTCAAACTTTTTATATACTCATTAGACACAATGTATGTCCATGAGCCAAATTCTAGTTTTTTTTGTTAAAAAAATGTGGTTACCATGGCAAACCCACCCCCCCCCCCCCCCCCCCCACCCCCCCCCCCCCCCCCCCCCCCCCCCCCCCCCCCCCCCCCCCCCCCCCCCCCCCCCCCCCCCCCCCCCCCCCCCCCCCCCCCCCCCCCCCCCCCCCCCCCGCCATATTGGATTTTTCCGCCATATTGGATTTTTCACCAATTTTCAAGAGTAAATATCATATGTTTCCTGTCGACCAAAGTTTATCAAATTGCACACACACACACACATATGTTTTGACTGACAATTACAATTAAAACAATTGATCATAAGCTTATTTTGGTAAGTTTAAAATTCTATTTTCGCTATGGAAGCGAAATCACACTATATGCCAGCTAAGCACCACAAAAATGATGCTTCGATGAGAAGGGTTATCAGTGCGACTAGCAACGCATAAAACTGGAAGTTTACCTAGGGCAATCCAGCCTATTAATGACGCAATTACATGCATGCCAAATTTGATAAAGGTCTGGTAGACAGGTTGTTAGTATTTAAATTTTTTTTGTTAATAAAAAGTTAGTTTTAAGAAAAATGGAGCCGCGGTAGCATGGTGGTTAGTGCACTGGCTCCCTAGCTCAGTGGTCTATGGTTCGATCCCCAGATGAGGTGGGATTTTTTTAGGCCGCAAACGGCTCCTGGGTCGACCCAGCCCCAACAGGGTACCAGAGCAACTCTGGGAAGGTTAAGGCGGCAGGTGTGATGCTGACCACATCACCCCTAGTGTGCCGATGGTCAAGAAAATACGGGCCTAACACCATATTCCCAATATGCCTCAATGGGTGTGTAACGAGATCCTTTACCGTTACCTTTTTTAAGAAAAATGCAATTTACTCACCGAGTGCCTTGTCTTGTCCAATACACACCATTTTGGGGGGGCTGAATGTGTCTAAAATTGTTCAGCACTATTTGCTGCACCTCCTTCAGCTCCTGCTCTCGCATTTGTCTTGCCTCTTGCCTAATTTTTCTTCCTTTTACAAGTTTGTCAGCCTCATATTTCTGGCTGTTGGCCAGACGTTTTCTTAATCGCACCTGTCCAAGCCGTTTCAAGTTTGTTCAGATGCTTGGCCATTCAGCTTTTTTATTTCTGCACTGGCTGATGGACCAAAGTTGAACTCTCCAATGACCACAAGGACACTGAATTTGACCCTTTTTAATGACACAAATGTCCGCTTGCTGCAACGACTCTATATAACATTGTGGAGGCTTTCATTTGCATTTTGAGTTGCACCGAGCACCATGGCAATTTTTTGTATGGCATTTTGGTTCAGACGACCATGGCAATTTCCCCGCCAAGGGTGACTTTTTGTTTCCTGCAGTCAGTAAAGAGTGTCCTCAGCGCAGTGCCTAATTGCTTTGTGGCATGGTTGACGCACTCCTCTTTGGTTATGCCAACTTCTGGACCATACGGTTTGATGTCGCAGAATCTATTGTAGGCCTTGGAATCGCCATCTGATAACAAAACAGTGTAGTGTAGCTTGTGATTTGCATCTGAACGAAGCCAGAGAACATCACAGGCTTTTACCTCCATCATTCCGGCTGACCCTTCGTAATTACGGCAGCAGTCGCTCAGATGCTCTGCTTTCCATTTTTCAAAACTTTTAGGTTGGTTTTTCAGTTGCCACTGACCAGCAGTCTTGCAAGTGTGACAGAAGGAAGACATAATGTGCTTATCGCTGACCATACCAGTCAAGATGTCGATAACACTGCCAACATCTATCAGTGACTTATGACCTCTAGTTAGCCAAGTTGCATCAAAGCTGACAGCGATATCAATGACTTCTTTTTTATTAATGGTACGATGCTGACTCTGAGCATGTTCACCTCGGACGATGCTGACGGCACGTTGAAATACTGTAGAGTTGTGCATGGTACAAAAATTTGATTAGCATATTTATGGAATGTTTTCTGGTGCAGGCCAGGGAGGTCTAAGTTCTCACAAACGAGATTGAAAGTAGATGGGCCCACTCCAGACAAGAGGGCACCAAGAACAGCAGATTTGTTGATTGCATGTCCACGAGGGCAGCGGCCTTCTGGTTCCGTCTCGGATGTGTACTTTCCAGAAATTGCTTTTTCACATGTGTCGCACACAACTTCCAGGAAGAGGGAGAAACCCTCTGACTTGGTGTTGTCAGTTCTTGTGTGCAATGTGCTCTGCTTGCACACGTTGCAACACACATCGGTGAGAACACTGTTGATAAAAGAAATGTCCACAACGGGTCTGTACGTATGTTTAGGTGGAGCACAGACAGTGTTATGAGAAGCACCATTCTTGCTCGCGCTCAAGTTCATTTTTATATCAGATCGACTTGGGCCAGCGGTGAAAGGCTCAATCTTATATTGAGGAACTATAGGCCTATCGGATAATGGTATGCAGACATACGTTGATGATAAGCCTACATCAGGTTGGTTATCATTCACCGCTGATTCGGCCGTAACATTGCTGGAAATTACACACTTTTGACGCTCTAGCGACAGAAAGTTGCTTTGCTTCCTTACCTTTTCTTCCCATTTTGAAGTAAAAGAACACAATTTAATGAGATTTAGACTGTGATCAAGAGAAAAATGTCGTACCACGTTAAATGAAACAATTTTTTTGTTTACGGGCGGAAGTACCTGTCGTTATGTGCCGGATTTGCACAGACAAAGGTGCGCGTGTTATGACCAATCAGAAAGATAAACACAAATGCCTCATGAATGGGCCTTTATTGAGAGAATGGGGTCACTGCGTCACAATGGAAAATTTTGAATGCCAAATCAACCAGAGATGTGTGAAATTAAGGTTTCAAATTTGCTATAATGCTGGAGACAAAGAAATTCCCTTTTCGGCGATACCAAATACTTCGCGATGCGCTCAGCGTAACTAAGGTATTCATCATCAGTTGCAATCTCCACAACGAAGGTTGGCTGTAATGGATCTCCAACGTCTTCTGTCTCTTGTCTTGGTGGTGCACTCTGATAGACTCTTTCCTGTCCATCTCTTGATGTTATCTTCCCACTTATAGCGCTGTCTTCCCCTTGCACGTTTGCCTTCAACTCTCCCTTCTGTTATGGTCTTCTGCAAGGTGTTATGCCTTTTTATGTGGCCAAAGTATTTTAGCTGCCGAACTTTGACCTCTCATTAGTTCTCTTTTCATACCTAGATTTTCTAGGACCTCCTTATTTGTTTTCATCTCTTTCCATGAGATACGCCCCATTCTTCTATATATCCACATTTCAAGAGCCTCAATTCTTTCTTCCAAAGGCTTATTCATCGTCCATGTTTCTGCACCATACAGAAATGCAGAATATATATAACACTTTATGATTCTGTTTTAATTTGTGAGATAACTGTTTGGATGTCAGTATATGTTTCATGTTGTTGAATGTAGCTTTGGCCATTCCTATTCTCTTCTTGATTTCTGTTTCACATCTGCCATCTTCTGTTATTATATAACAAAGATATACGTAGCTCTTGACTTGTTCCAGGATTTTCCCATTTACGCTTATCTTTAATGTGGGTTTATCGTCTGTTTTGCTAATTATCATAGTTTTTGTTTTCTCAATATTAATGTCGAGTCCATATTCATGACTTATACTGTTCACTTGCTTCACTAGTTCTTGTAACTCCTGTTCGCTTTCAGCTAACAAACAACACGGTATCATCTGCATATCTAAGGTTGTTTATTGACCTTCCACTGATGTTCAGTCCTGGTATTTCCTGTATCTGTTTGAAAATTTTTTTCGGTGTATAAATTAAATAGGTATTACTGAGAGACGCCATCATAACACCAATTTTCAAAAAGGGTGACAATCGACAGTGTGGAAACCATAGAGGCATATCCCTTCTCAGTGTCCCTGGTAAAATCTACTCTAGAATCCTAGAGCAGAGACTCCGACGCCTAGCTGAGCCACAATTGGATGAGGTCCAGTACGGATCCCGAGCAACTGTTTGGCAAGGAAGAATATTCCAGCACCTCTGATTCATGCCATACAAAGCTTCTACAAGTCTTGCAGAAATTATGTGAGGACAGCAAACCATAAGTCGGAAGAGTTCAGGACCACCACTGGTGTAAGACAAGGTGATATCCTATCACCTTACCTCTTCATACTCCTTATGGACGATGTCATCAAGGCATGTAAGGAGAGAACAAGAAAGTATTCAGTGGGGTACTGGAAGATGAGACAAGTCTATATTTCGGAGCTGGCATTTGCTGATGATGTTGCCCTGATTGCTAAATCAGAGGCACATCTCCAATCCAACCTGCAAGTCTGGAAGGAAGAGCTGGAGAAGAGAGAGGGATGGTCATAAGCAGCTCTAAAACAAAATCCATGGTGATATCACGAGAAGAAAGAAAACATCAGATTAAGCTGGGAGAACAGGTCCTGGAGCAGGTCGACCACTTTAAATACCTCGGAGCTATTACAGACCGAAAGGGAGGCATCAAAGAAGAGTTGGCCACTCAAAAAGCAGCAGCTGGGAGACTTTTTCAGGCCATAAATCAAGGATTCCTCAGCAAGAGAGAGGTTGGTAAGAAAACGAAGATGGCTGTATACCGCTCCACCTATGTCCCAGTCTTGACATACGGATGCGAGTCATGGGCAATGACTACAACCCATAAAAGCCAGATCCAAACCTCAGAAATGAGGTATCTGAGGAAGGTGGTTGAAGTAACAAGAAGAGACATGGTACGCACCCAGACGATGTGTCAAGGCCTTAAATCCTACCCCCTGCAGACCCAAGTAGAACAGTCCCAACTAAGATGGTTTGGCCATGTCTGCAGAATGGGAGAAGATCGGATACCACGACAAGCATGGGAAACAAAGAGCCAAGGATCCAGACCCCGAGGACGACCCAGAGTCCGCTGGGAGGACAACATTAGACAATCTTTGAAGGATCGAGGACTAGAATGGAACCAGGCCAGGAGGAAGACAGCCGATAGGATAGTCTGGCGCTCTCTCTTCCAAACCTCTACACCTCACGGTAGAAGGGGAACGACTAAGTAAGTAAGTAAGTATTACTGAGAGACAAATCGTGTATTTTCAGCACACAAATTATAGCTTGGGGGTAGTGCAGAAATTGTTTTTTGACACATCAAATGCATTTTTTATGTCATAAAACCTTGCTCAATCGATTCCTCGATGATTATTTAATAAAATAAGCTCAAAAGTAAAAAATTGATATTTTGTACCTAAAACCCGATTTTCACTGCCGTGGATAGCCTTAAAAATATGCCGAGAAATTTGTTAAATGACCTACTCGAAATCGAAAATAGGCTATTGTTTCTAAAAATACCATTAAAATTCATTTAGAAATAATCTATAGCGCTTGATCAGTTGACAGTCTATGACAAGTCTGTAGAAGAACAGCCGAATGACATGACTAACTGATAAAAGTATGAAAAAATTAAGCACTAGAATACCTCTTTGGCTACCAGTTTAAACCACTAGGTCAACAGCAAGGGTTTACATGATTTAAACAAGCTTATAGTCATTTACTTTCTAATTTTTCATTCACATTCAGAATTATATCGACACTACGCGGACAGCAGTTGATAGATCTATGGCGTTGCCTGGCGCACGATGCTGCTCGTTCGCTAGAATGAGTTTATATGTAAAAATTTTACTTGTGCTATTATTGTATTTTTTCCAAGAAGGGGTCCACAGCCTTCATTGGACAATCAATGGCGTCTATTGCCTTTATCGAACAATCACAGGGGTCTACTGCCTTTATCGAACAATCAAAGGGGTTTTTGGCACAAAAGAGGTAAAGAAACTCTGGTCTAAGCTATACGTTCACTGCACAGTTACAGCATATTCTCTCTACACTGTCTAAGCTATATAATCATTTCACAATTACAACACATTTTCTACACTGACTAAGCTATAAATTCATTTCATAGTTACAACACATTCTCTCTACTACACTGTCTAAGCTATAAATTCACTTCACAGTTACAACACATTCTCTCTACTACACTGTCTAAGCTATAAATTCACTTTGCAGTAACAACATATTCTCTTTACAGTGTCTAAGCTGTAAATTCACTTCGCAGTTACAATATATTCTCTCTACACTATATAAACTAAAAATTCATTTCGCAGTTACAACATATTCTCTCTACACTGTCTAAACTATAAACTCATTTCGCAGTTACAATCACGTTCTCTCTACACTGTCTACGCTATAAATTCACTTTGCAGTTACAAACATATTTTCTCTACACTGTCTAAACTATAAATTCACTTTGCAGTTAAAAACATATTCTCTCTACATTGTGCAAGCTATAAATTTACTTTGCAGTTACAACAAATTCTCTCTACACTGTTTAAGCTATACAGTTACTAATCTGTTTAATGACATCAGTAATGAAAAAGAACATGAAAATACATATACACTGACAACGTGCATCATCATGATGCAGACACAAATACAGATAATTCGATGACTTGCTTTTTTTCAACATAACACCGAGATGGGTTTAAAACATATACAAGATAGGCTTTTTTTCTGAAAGTAACCCCCAAAGCACTCATGCCAGAAGATCACTGCTCAACATTTGAATAACGGACTAAACAAGATTTTTTTCACCATGGAGCAGACTATTAAACAACTGTAAACTCTAAAAGGTACTGTTACTGTCAGGAAGTGAAAGAATACAAAACACTGATTAATTGTAGTCTACATTTAGTACGTGGTGGTCTTTGATGAGACAAAGAAAGAGTCTAAAATATGAGATGACTTCTGGTCTACCTTTAGTACGTGGTGGTCTTTGATGAGACAAAGAAAGAGTCTAAAATATGAGATGACTTTTGGTCTACCTTTAGTACGTGGTGGTCTTTGATGAGACAAAGAAAGAGTCTAAAATATGAGATGACTTCTGGTCTACCTTTAGTACGTGGTGGTCTTTGATGAGACAAAGAAAGAGTCTAAAATATGAGATGACTTTTGGTCTACCTTTAGTATGTGGTGGTCTTTGATGAGACAAAGAAAGAGCCTAAAATATGAGATGACTTTTGGTCTACCTTTAGTATGTGGTGGTCTTTGATGAGACAAAGAAAGAGCCTAAAATATGAGATGACTTTTGGTCTACCTTTAGTATGTGGTGGTCTTTGATGAGACAAAGAAAGAGCCTAAAATATGAGATGACTTTTGGTCTACCTTTAGTACGTGGTGGTCTTTGATGAGACAAAGAAAGAGTCTAAAATATGAGATGACTTCTGGTCTACCTTTAGTACGTGGTGGTCTTTGATGAGACAAAGAAAGAGTCTAAAATATGAGATGACTTCTGGTCTACCTTTAGTACGTGGTGGTCTTTGATGAGACAAAGAAAGAGTCTAAAATATGAGATGACTTCTGGTCTACCTTTAGTACGTGGTGGTCTTTGATGAGACAAAGAAAGAGTCTAAAATATGAGATGACTTCTGGTCTACCTTTAGTACGTGGTGGTCCTTGATGAGATAAACAAAGAATAGGACTACATCTCCTGTGAGGCTGTGCGAGGGGCTGCTGACAACAGCTTGCTACAGAAACTATCACTGTAAGAGGAGCTGCAGTGGTTGCTTCATGTTCCAAACAGAACAATAAAATGATAATGATGACACACACATATCTATTGACTATGCATACATGCAAGATGACAGATATGAGACAATAATTAAGACAACATTCAAGTTTCATCAAACATCAAATTTCTGACATGAGCTTACCTTGTATGCTAGCCTGATTATCCTGAACAAGAGCTATGTGCTGATTGGTCAGTCTCCACACGGGAGGACGAAGCTTCACCTCAATGCTAGCACACACCTGACTCTCTCCATGGAGAAAATAATGGAAGCAAAAACTCAGGTGCACCCTGGAGACAAGTGAGAAATTCACTCATTATGATGATGACCAAATTTACATTTCACAGATTTAACTCAAGGAGAATTCTAATGTTTTCCTTTATTATTAAATGGTTCAAACACCACCCCCCCCCCGTTGTGGGGAAAATAAAATCAACTTTGCTCTTGTGTAATGCTTTGGTTAGTGTCATAACACATTTCTTCAACACTGCACAATCCCTTTTCCTTGGCCCACACACTGCCTTGTAGCATGATCTTCAGCTGATGAAGGCTTGTGATTAACTAACTGGTGTACATTCTGACGAGGTGTTCACGCAACTTTATTTACCTGCCTCTGTCTAGATGGCCCATGGTGCTGTCCCTCCCAACCTCTCATTCTGTCTCTTACAAAGACCAGAATATGATTATTTCAACCTTTTCTCAGACAGCTGACCACCAATGCCATGATCTTCATCTACTATACTTTAGATAATGACCATATTTGATACTGGTAGTAAAGAGTTATTATGAATGTGCTGAATATCAGCAGTCACTCTATTATGGAGATTTATGGTTGCCTGAGCAGTGGAGCTAGTTTATAACCCACAGTATATTTATTACGTGTGGCATAAAAAAATAATCTTGTTCTACTGACACTTATGGACGGTGCATCATAACCATTCTGCTCCAAATGGAGCACAGGCTTCAACAAATCCCATAACTTTCTCCCCAATCCCATATGCTCATTTTTACATGTATTTTCTCTTTGTCAATTCTCCCCCCACACCCCCTATGTATAATTCACCACAAATCACAAAGTTTTTTCAGCCATTAATGATGAGTCGTATATGCAGAAAAATTCACAAAGATATATATCAACTGCAAAAATTCCAGCACAGTTGTAAAATGTAGAGCTAAAATCCCATTATGTCTGAATGTAAATGCTGAGTGCCAGTATTATGATAATTTGGGAAAGACTGCCCTAAAACTGATATAACAATTCCTTTTACTTTTCACTTCTTATGGAGCATAAAGCCACCACAGCTTGCTGGTCCACCACTTGCAGGGCATAAGTATACAGATTTTTTTTATAACATGGTAGTCCTTGTTTTGGAATCCCCAGGGTAAGACAAAGAGGGAGACAAATAATACATGACAGCAGACCTGGAGACAGGCATCAAAGGGATGAGGAAGACCCTAAGTTGATTGTATAGGGACAGGAGGACTTGGGATGTTTATGCTGAAGGCCTATGTTCCTTGAAGAGGTGAAGCTTAATAAATAAATAAGTACAAAAATCTGAGTAAAGAGCGACTAAAAACTTTTACAGGAAAAAATAAAAACTACTTACCCATTTTCACCTGAACCATGTTCATATGGTAAAACGTACCATCTACCAAGTCTCACAAAATTCTTCAACAGCAAGTTTCTGTACAGTAAAAAAAAAAAAAAGAAATGTACACCTTAGTTTAAAAAATACAAAACCAACCATAAATCTAAGTTTCATACTTGTAAGGTAAATAATCTGGATAACAGAAACTACGATAAAGTAAAATAACTGTGGAAAAGAAACTTAGCTGTCATAAAGTAAAATATATGTGGCAACTGCAGGCTAACACTACATACTGATACAACTTTTAATCATTATTGAGTGTCTACGTGTGATAAATACAGTCTCCATTTCTATGTACACATTTTATTTAAGCTAAAAAAAAAAAACACCCCATGCTCTAAAGTATAACAACTTCTTTTTAATCAAAGAAAACCCAAAGTTGACTAAGGAAGATAGTCGAGGTAACCAGTCTAACATGGATAGTTGAGAATGATTGTACAGTATAAATGGGAAGCAAGCAACAATTGGAGCCCCATACTCCACATGAAACGAAATGAAACAGATTGTTGTGAACAACCCACGTTTTATGACACTGTCATACTACAGTAAACACTAAAGATCCTACGTTTTATGACACTGTCTGCAGCATGATGATGCAAGCTGTCAATGTATATGTATTTTCATGTTTTTTTTCATTACTGATGTCATTAAACAGATTAGTAACTGTATAGCTTAAACAGTGTAGAGAGAATTTGTTGTAACTGCAAAGTGAATTTATAGCTTGCACACTAAAGATAAAGTCATCATATTACTACACAACAGACCCAATAAAGAAGATAGTCATACTGCACTACAGACTGAATAAAAGAGTACAGGTCCATACTATAATACAGACCAGTTAAGAACATGTCCTCGCATACTTCAAACCAACACATTCATGAGCTGGACCAAACAATAATAAAAGCACAGTCAGCAAAACATGACTAAAAGTTTCCCTAAATATTCTCGTCAGCTGACCCACCTGTCTATCAGATTGTGTAAAGCCTTAAAAAGTAAGGTCCTACACTCATAGGTCAGCCCATTGTCCTTGTCCTTATCTCGGTCCCATGTCCCACTCTCAACTTCTGTAAAATGAAACAAAAGCATATGTATAATAAATCAAGAACTGAAAAAAAAAAAAACCAACAAACACATAATTCTGACACTAACATCAGATTTAATTTGTAATCTCTTAACTGTAGCCTAAACCTTTTAGTTTTTAAAACCACTTACGTCATTCACTGAGGGCTTAAATCGATTAGGTATTTATGTGTCTTCTACCACTGCTAGTTTTGTTTGTTTTTTATGACAGACGCTTTGTTTTTTTTTATTGAATATTATTTTCAAGTTTGTCTCCTGTAGTATTTTTTATATGAAAAATGGGCTGTTTAATGCTAGCTCAGCAGAAGTTTCAACAGTAAACAATGTGCTTGTCGTAAAATGATGTTACACAGGAAAAACATTTTTGTACCTATGGACATGGAAAGCTTACGGCAGATATAACTAACTAGATGCAGCATTCTACACATTACAACATAATCAGACTGAATATCCTATTGGCATCTCTGATTACTTAAAATCTGGCTTTCTTACTTACTTACTTAGTCGTTCCCCTTCTACCGTGAGGTGTAGAGGTTTGGAAGAGAGAGCGCCAGACTATCCTATCGGCTGTCTTCCTCCTGGCCTGGTTCCATTCTAGTCCTCAGTCCTTCAAAGATTGTCTAATGTTGTCCTCCCAGCGGACTCTGGGTCATCCTCGGGGTCTGGATCCTTGGCTCTTTGTTTCCCATGCTTGTCGTGGTATCCGATCTTCTCCCATTCTGCAGACATGGCCAAACCATCTTAATTGGGACTGTTCTACTTGGGTCTGCAGGGGGTAGGATTTAAGGCCTTGACACATCGTGTGGTTGCGTACCTTGTCTTTTCTTGTTACTTCAACCACCTTCCTCAGATACCTCATTTCTGAGGTTTGGATCTGGCTTTTATGGGTTGTAGTCATTGCCCATGACTCGCATCCATATGTCAAGACTGGGACATAGGTGGAGCGGTATACAGCCATCTTCGTTTTCTTACCAACCTCTCTCTTGCTGAGGAATCCTCGATTTATGGCCTGAAAAAGTCTCCCAGCTGCTGCTTTTCGAGTGGCCAACTCTTCTTTGATGCCTCCCTTTCGGTCTATGATAGCTCCGAGGTATTTAAAGTGGTCGACCTGCTCCAGGACCTGTTCTCCCAGCTGCTTAATCTGATGTCTTCTTTCTTCTCGTGATATCACCATGGATTTTGTTTTAGAGCTGCTTATGACCATCCCTCTCTTCTCCAGCTCTTCCTTCCAGACTTGCAGGTTGGATTGGAGATGTGCCTCTGATTTAGCAATCAGGGCAACATCATCAGCAAATGCCAGCTCCGAAATATAGACCTGTCTCATCTTCCAGTACCCCACTGAATACTTTCTTGTTCTCTTCTTACATGCCTTGATGACATCGTCCATAAGGAGTATGAAGAGGTAAGGTGATAGGATATCACCTTGTCTTACACCAGTGGTGGTCCTGAACTCTTCTGACTTATGGTTTGCTGTCCTCACAAAATTTCTGCAAGACTTGTAGAAGCTCTGTATAGCATGAATCAGAGGTGCTGGAATATTCTTCCTTGCCAAACAGTCCCAAAGTTTGCTCTAGGGGACCCTGTCAAACGCCTTTTCCAGATCTATGAAACAAAGATGCATCTCACTCTTATACTCGAAATCTGGCTTTCTCAAGCATTAAAACTTTGTTACAACAAAGAAATCCAGTTTACAATTCACTTAAACTCAGCTTAACACTCTGACAACATTGAATTTTTTCTAGATGTGAATTACTTCACTAATAAGCATATTTTCCAGCACTGTCACAGACAATCAAGTATATTATAACCTGAAAGTTTTTGAGGAAAAAAAATCAATATAAAAGCACACACTAACATTAATTTCTGTAGACATTTTTCAGTTCATTGTCTGTCAACTTAATATCAAGTCTGCACAATTATGTCACACGGTACCTTTCAATCCTAGGTCAGGTGATAATGCCTGCCGCAATGACTCAGGTTCATCACCGTACCAGAAGATCCACAATTCCTTGTTGCTGTTAAAATCAGGCTGGCGTTGTTCTGGATCCCGCTGCACTCTACGCCAAACACATAGGATGTCGTGATTCATGCAGCGGGAAAATCCAAGAAGAACTGGGTCTTCAAGTGTCTCTAGGTGCACATTCTCTGACACAAGACGGCGCCACTTTATGCCACACAAGTCAGTCTAGAACAAAGATGTAAAATTCATTGCTTAAAAAACAAATTAAATACATTTTACTTCTTATTCTTCTTCTTCGATCCTTAGCCGCCGACCATCAAAGCAGTCAGTGGCCATCACGCCTAGTGGCGTCTTCTAGGGCAACAACAAATTGATTCCACTTTGCTCGGTTGGTGGCCATCCTTCGTACAGTGCCCCAACTCGGTTCATTCTTTGCATCTCAGCCTCCACAGTCCTCCGCCAGGTTGTTTTTGGTCGGCCTCTTTCGTTTTCCTTCAGGGGTCCAAAGCATAGCTGTTCTTGTGAAATTTTGAAATTCTCTTACTTCTTATAGCATATGTTTTAACTCATGACTGTCTAATCAGTATTTGCAGCTTACATCTGTACCCAAAAATATACTATCATGGACAAGTGATTTGAAAACAAGGGGAAGTAATCTTTAGAATGGTTTTTTAGACATATTAAATTTCGAGTTGCAACGCTTGATTAAGCGGATACTTGTTTGACTTTAGGATAGAATTATCTTTTCCTATTTTTCGGGTGACAGAGTACAGATAAGCGTGTGAACGCTGTTTAATGTATTTATTCTGTACTGTTTTGAGTTATGTGAATAGCTCGCTAGTCTGCATGTGTTATCGAGAACGGTGTTCAAGACAACCGAATCTCGTGACGGGTTTTTTGGTGGGACTAGTGTGTGATTTGGAGAGTTGTGTTTTGGGCGTGGACCGTGTAGGTCGAGTCCCAGTGTTTTTGGATAATGTATGCCTACGTAGGATTTGAGAAAATGTCGACTTATATATTTCGCTGTGTGTACAGCCTATTTGATAAACTGCAGTGAAGACTGTTTAGGCCATATGAAGATTATTATAGCTGCCGTGTGTTGCAGGCTTTATTGAGTAATGCAGTACTGTTTAGGCCATATGAAGATTATTATAGCTGCCGTGTGTTGCAGGCTTTATGGAGTAATGAAGTACTGTTTAGGCCATATGAAGATTATTATAGCTGCCGTGTGTTGCAGGCTTTATGGAGTAATGAAGTACTGTTTAGGCCATATGAAGATTATTATAGCTGCCGTGTGTTGCAGGCTTTATGAGTAATGAAGTACTGTTTAGGCCATATGAAGATTATTATAGCTGCCGTGTGTTGCAGGCTTTATGGAGTAATGAAGACTGTTTAGGCCATATGAAGATTATTATAGCTGCCGTGTGTTGCAGGCTTTATGGAGTAATGAAGACTGTTTAGGCCATATGAAGATTATTATAGCTGCCGTGTGTTGCAGGCTTTATGGAGTAATGAAGTACTGTTTAGGCCATATGAAGATTATTATAGCTGCCGTGTGTTGCAGGCTTTATGGAGTAATGAAGTACTGTTTAGGCCATATGAAGATTATTATAGCTGCCGTGTGGTGCAGGCTTTATTGAGTATTGAAGATTTGTTTAGGCCATATGAAGATTATTATAGCTGCCGTGCTGTCGTGTGATGCAGGCTTTAGTGAGTATTGGAGTACTGTTTAGGCCATATGAAGATTATTAGAGCTGCCGTGTGATGCAGGCTTTATTGAGTATTGAAGTACTGTTTAGGCCATATGAACATTATTATAGCTGCCGTGTGGTGCAGGCTTTATTGAGTATTGAAGTACTGTTTAGGCCAGGATGTGGACAGGCCGTATTATATATATTTAATGCAATGTGGAAATTATATGATTCGTGTTTTGCTGTCGAATGTGTGTCATTTATGTCATCGTGTCTGTGTTGTACGGAATAAACAGTATCGAACTGTTCTAGTCGTTTGCAACCCTTTTTGACTCCTGAATGTACTCTTATGTACGTACTGTGGTGTGCGAGCATATCAACACACACCACAGGTCAACATTCCAGACACAGTGACAGGACAGCAGCACACATATATTGAATTAGCCTGTGTGGCGATGATATAGACCGAACCAGTACACTCGTAACAGTGGGTGTAAACAGACTAATAACATTAACGTTTAATTACATTTATTGGAAACAGCAAAGAGTAAAGAACAGTTGGTGGTTTTCAGTACAGGATCTGACATCTACGACTATTCGCGTCGATAGCCTAAGTGGCGTAGTTTTCGTATCGTTGGATATCATTTAAGATGTGCCTGTATGGCGTATACGATTAAGAAATTGTTACCTCTACAGTGATATGTACTTGAAGCAAGAAGATAAAATGAAGCAAATTTTGTCCACCAGAACATAACATATCTAGAGGATCAGTCACTACAAGTTGGAAATAATACATATGACTTTCACGTGACAAGAGTGTAGAACACTTGACTGTGTTATAATTAGCCTTATGTAGGCGTGGCTTGAATCTGGTGTACTTCAGAACTGTGACCTAAATATTATCTGCGTGGGTGGCGCATTTGAGAAACAACACACACACGCTTTATTTGATAGAAGGCAACTTTACAACAGTAGCAATTGACGTCCTATTTCGTGCCTATAGACTACAACAACGTCTGCAGTGGTCAAGAGCGTTCAATTAGACTTGGACAGTATTTGTACCAGCATTTGTACGGGTTGTGACAGATTTCTGCAATATTCGGGTTACCTGTGCCAGTTGTCACCATAACAAGTTCAAGATGTTATGATACACGGAGTTGCCGTGTACATTTCAGACTACAGAAGAGTCAAGAGGGGCAGTGTGTGCTGTATTATGGTTCCTGTCAACTTGTGCTTGTTAAGCACATATCATATTGACGAAATTACCTGAAGAGAAACGAATCAAGTTGCAGTGCTTTCCCGCAGTGGAGGTTTTAGCAGTCTATGTGATATCCAGTGTCGTGGCGGAAAAGAAGCGGGATCATTGACAGATAAGTGATTGTGTCTTGTGTAAATTTTGTCACTTCATATATGTCGCTAGGCCTCCCTAATTGCTCATTTTGTTATTATTGTTGTTTATGTCTAATTTGACATATGATTAAGATTTGATGCATAGGTGTTAATGGCTGTTGACATATGTCGATTTTCCTGATAATGATGTGACTTGATAAAGGTGCTATAAAAAGGATTGGTGATACAGAATTGAGGAATAAGCTCATTTCTTGACAAATAGTTAACTTTGTGAGCTGGAAGGGTAATTGTCAAACCTTTTGCGACAGTAATTTGTCATAACTATAAGTGATTACTATATATAGTTGATTAAGTAAGTGAATCACCATGGATCGTGATATGTGCCCACAGATATAAGGCCTATGTTGGAGTCTGCATTGGTGGTAGGTAGAGATGGTAAGGGATTGAGAGGTGCACGACTTGGAGAATGGATAATGGATGATTTTTTGATTAATGTGTCAACATCCCTTGAGTTATTTGCGAAACATAACTTTAAGTTTGTTTGCAATTTGGTAATGGCCAAGGATTTGGTGAATTTGCTACGGCACCTTCGTGTGTTTTTGCAACAGAATATTGAGCTTGAACACGGACATATAGTGCAAAGCATGTTCAAAATAATCCATAACCATACTTCTGATGAGCAGGAAAGGGAATTGAGAATTGAGAAACAAGCAAAAGTAAACAAACAAAGTGCTCTACAGCAAAGAGAGAATTTCCTAGAAGGTGTTGCTAAAGAGAACGAACTACAGGCAACTGTGTATAGGCTTAAAAGTGAGATACTTGAATCAAACTCAGAACTTTCTAGTGCACAAGCTACATTAAATTCAACTTTAAGCAAAGTCCAAGACTTGGAAACTCAGATAGGTAATCTCACGCGGGAACTTCAAGAACAGAAAGAGATGTATGAGAAATTGAAGGTTGAGAGAAATGTCTGTGAGAAGACTTACATAGAAATGCTTCATGAGGTGATGAATGATAATGCGATGCTCAGTGATCAAATTGGGGAGATGAATATTGTACCCCCCAAGAAGAGTAATGAGATTATGAAAAACAATGATGATGTCCAGACTGAAACACTTCAGATAGAGTTGACTCAGTTGAGGGCAAATAAAGAACAGTACGAGAAAGAGACTTTAGTGGAGTTGACGGCTGAGAAAGAGAAGGTCGCTAAAATTGAAAATTTGCTAGCAGAAGAAAGCGACAAAGTTTTGGCTGTTAAGGAGTTAAATAAAAGGTTAAGTGAAACGATTTCACTTAAAGATAATGAAATTGCGGAAGCAAGGGAAAGAATATTTGGCTTACTAGATATGGTTTTGAAAAACAAAAGGTGCTCTTCTGTCAATGTTCACAATGATAGACAGAAAGTTGCGAAAAGTCAACCCCATACACTTTTTGCTCAGAGAGATTTCATTCATGGTAAAGATAGATCTTATCGTGGTAAATACAACTTTAAAAGTTCTAATATTACTGGTAGTTCCAGTAATAATTCTTGGCGTCAGACCAACAAAGATTCTTGTGTAACAGCCAGTTCTGTTGGTCAGGAAAAGATAGGTGATAAATTTCAGGTCAAGATTCATAAGAACAAATATTTCTCTACTACTGGAAATACTCAGAAATTAATAGCGGGTGTTGAGACTATTACTACTTGTTCCAAAGATGAAACCCATATGCGGAACAATAGAGATACTATTGTTTCTGGCAGTTGTCAAACTCAGCACAGTCAGTTTGAAACTATTGGTAAATATATTCCCATAAGGGAAAAGAAAAACAGTTCTAGAAAGAGAGATAACCCCAAGAGTAAACAGTACCAAGGGAGATCAGAAAATAATAATTTTCCCTCTCGTAGATACTGTAGACAATTTAACAAATCTCAAAGTTTTGATTGTAAGAATGTTGGAAAGTATGATAGAGATAATAGCTTTTCAAATGTTGCTTTATATCACCAGAGTAATGTTCCTAAACAAAAGACTAAAGTCATTTTTTGTAAACAAGACAACGGTAATAATAAGTATTGTGATCGTAGAACAAATAATAAGCGCAATTGTGCTAATTTTGTTCAACATGAGCCCAGAGTCATTTATAATCAAAGTAAACAGAGTAAAAATAACAGTGGATGCTTGAATACTATTGATTGCTCTACTTGTTGTTGTGAATGTGAGACTTTGTTTCAGCGTAAGACAGCGGCGACATTCAAGGTCGGTCATGTTGTCCCCAAGAATTCTATGATATCTACATGTGATAGAGAGAGCTAGTGACATCGTGAAGAGACCGGGTTTTTACACAAGCCGGTACTGGGTAATTGTAAATGTGATTTCTACGTTTTTTTTTTTTTATTAAATTTCACTATTGAGTAAAATGGAAATTTTCATTTGTATTTGTTGACAGAAGCTACGTTGCGATAAGGGTCAAGGCTTCTGTGACATATTGACGGTCAGAAATGTGAGTCAACTTTCCGCTCGAGTAGTCAACCGAAACCTGTCAGCGTCAAACTAAAATCTGAGGTGTTGCTTTCTGAAGGTCAAGCATGTTTACAAGAGAGTGGGAGACTTCGCGTCTGATTTATTTTTTTTTTTTATGTGAAGATAGTAAATATTTTTGTATTCTATATTAGTACATGACATGTTGTTGTTTTGAAATAACATATAATTTTGTTGTAATGATTATTTCTATGCATCATTTGATTGCCATAATTTTTTATTGTTATTTATATGTCTGTATTTTGATGATGTATTAATACATTTTTATGCTATTTATATATTATTGTGTTGATAATGTGTAGTATGTAATTATTATCCTTTATACTACTCTGTTCAACTTAGAATTTTTGCAACTGTGTTGTTTAGGATAGTTTTGTACATGATGAGATTGCACAAACTCATTTATTGTGTTGATGTAGTGGTTACTTTTAGATAATCCTGAGTGTTCGTTATTCACTTAATTTATATTTTTCTCATGTTTTGATGTCATGATTAATTAATATATAGAACATACAGAGAAGATGTGTATTATCTGGTATGTTGTGAAATGTAATTTTGGAAAATAGCTTGCATGTATCATACATGATCTTGTATTTGGATTTGTTAACTTTTTGTGAAACTTCGATTTTTCCAGAACTTGATTTTCTTGCCAGTCAGACATGTAGATTATTTTCTTAGCAGATTATTTTTTTTTTAAAAAAAAAACTTATTTTTTTGTAGATATTTTTATAGAACCTTTTTTATATTTCATAGTAACAACAAAGTGTAGATTTATTTATAATGTATATCTTATCGATTTGAGTAAGAGATAGAGTTATACCTAAATAGCATTGTACGGAGCTGAACGTAATTGTCAGCAGAAAGAACTTAAAGGATAAATTAAATTTACATGTGTTGATTTAAAGGTTCCTTCGAGATAGGATTTTTGTTTTATATTTCACTCATTTTGTTAAAATATTGATTTCATTATTAGGCTTTACTTAAAGTATTACTGAACTACTTAAAAATTAAATACTGTTTTTATGTAACTTATCGAGAAAAAAAAATATGTTTGTACGGTACTGTTGAAAAAAATGATTTTTTTTTTTTTTTTTGGCATTGTAATTTTTTGTTGTGTGTGCCCAGCATTTGACTTCGTGATATCATTGATATGTAGTTTGATTAGTTCTTGTAAAAAGTTGTTTTTTATTATGATGTATTTTTTAATTTTTTTAGCGCTTGATTGTGCGTTGGTCGTATTAGTTATAGTAATGCTATTACTTGTTTGTTCGATGCCTATAATTTATTTATGTTAGTTTTGTATAACTCTTATAACTTAGTTAAATTACTTATTAGCTTTTGTTTAGTTATAAATTATTTTTTTTTGATGGGTATTAGTATAGATATACTTTGATATTTTGTGTTGTGCCTTTCGATCATGTTTATATATTTTTTTTTTGAATAGGTTATCTGATCAAAACAGTTATTAGTATATACTGTTATTGACTTTCTTTGCGTTCGTGCCTTTGCTTTCTATCTGTCTTTGGTAACTATTCTTCATTTCATTCCTTCTTTTCTGTTGTCTTTTCGGTATGGATTTCATATCTTGTTTATACTTTCGTACCTCATCTTCGTTTTACTTGATTCTATTTGTATACTTTGTCTTCTTTCAACACTTATACCTCTATTCTTTGTATTGTTGGAGTGGTTATATGACTTGATATAACATATCTACTTTTGACAGTTGTATTTATTTTACATGTAATTGTCCAACTTAGTTATGAGTATATGGTATTGTTGAGTTCTTACTTTCCTTTTTTACAGATCATTCTTCTTTTGATTGATCTTGTGTTTTCTCTTTCGATTGGTTGTTTTCGGTTTGGTTTGTACTAAATATACGTAACTTAATTTTGGAACTGATCATATTTGTATATTTAGCTAATTACTTTTTATACTTAGCTGGTTATGCTGTATGCTTTAATTGCTACTTTACACTTTAATGCTGATATTTCTTGTAAATATCTAATTTTGATTTAAAATAAGATATTTTTGTAGGCATATGTTAGAGCTTAATTGTCTTCTAAATTTTTCGTTTTTGGGAGTTAATTTTTTCAAAAAAAATGATAGAATCATTTTTTTTTTCCCCGGAGCGGGTGGTAACTGTTGCAGGTGGAACTTATGGAAGGGGAAGTAATCTTTAGAATGGTTTTTTAGACATATTAAATTTCGAGTTGCAACGCTTGATTAAGCGGATACTTGTTTGACTTTAGGATAGAATTATCTTTTCCTATTTTTCGGGTGACAGAGTACAGATAAGCGTGTGAACGCTGTTTAATGTATTTATTCTGTACTGTTTTGAGTTATGTGAATAGCTCGCTAGTCTGCATGTGTTATCGAGAACGGTGTTCAAGACAACCGAATCTCGTGACGGGTTTTTTGGTGGGACTAGTGTGTGATTTGGAGAGTTGTGTTTTGGGCGTGGACCGTGTAGGTCGAGTCCCAGTGTTTTTGGATAATGTATGCCTACGTAGGATTTGAGAAAATGTCGACTTATATATTTCGCTGTGTGTACAGCCTATTTGATAAACTGCAGTGAAGACTGTTTAGGCCATATGAAGATTATTATAGCTGCCGTGTGTTGCAGGCTTTATTGAGTAATGCAGTACTGTTTAGGCCATATGAAGATTATTATAGCTGCCGTGTGTTGCAGGCTTTATGGAGTAATGAAGTACTGTTTAGGCCATATGAAGATTATTATAGCTGCCGTGTGTTGCAGGCTTTATGGAGTAATGAAGTACTGTTTAGGCCATATGAAGATTATTATAGCTGCCGTGTGTTGCAGGCTTTATTGAGTAATGCAGTACTGTTTAGGCCATATGAAGATTATTATAGCTGCCGTGTGTTGCAGGCTTTATGGAGTAATGAAGACTGTTTAGGCCATATGAAGATTATTATAGCTGCCGTGTGTTGCAGGCTTTATGGAGTAATGAAGACTGTTTAGGCCATATGAAGATTATTATAGCTGCCGTGTGTTGCAGGCTTTATGGAGTAATGAAGTACTGTTTAGGCCATATGAAGATTATTATAGCTGCCGTGTGTTGCAGGCTTTATGGAGTAATGAAGTACTGTTTAGGCCATATGAAGATTATTATAGCTGCCGTGTGGTGCAGGCTTTATTGAGTATTGAAGATTTGTTTAGGCCATATGAAGATTATTATAGCTGCCGTGTGATGCAGGCTTTAGTGAGTATTGGAGTACTGTTTAGGCCATATGAAGATTATTAGAGCTGCCGTGTGATGCAGGCTTTATTGAGTATTGAAGTACTGTTTAGGCCATATGAACATTATTATAGCTGCCGTGTGGTGCAGGCTTTATTGAGTATTGAAGTACTGTTTAGGCCAGGATGTGGACAGGCCGTATTATATATATTTAATGCAATGTGGAAATTATATGATTCGTGTTTTGCTGTCGAATGTGTGTCATTTATGTCATCGTGTCTGTGTTGTACGGAATAAACAGTATCGAACTGTTCTAGTCGTTTGCAACCCTTTTTGACTCCTGAATGTACTCTTATGTACGTACTGTGGTGTGCGAGCATATCAACACACACCCAGGTCAACATTCCAGACACAGTGACAGGACAGCAGCACACATATATTGAATTAGCCTGTGTGGCGATGATATAGACCGAACCAGTACACTCGTAACAGTGGGTGTAAACAGACTAATAACATTAACGTTTAATTAAAAAGATGTCTGAAATACTATTAGTCGCATATTTGCAAATACTAATTATGTAATTTTGTTTGCATAGTTCATAAAATAAATGGTTGTCTTATATTAAAACACTTTTAGTTTACAGATATTGGTTAGTTGCAATTATGTAAATAAGGTCCCCATATAACCCACACTGAACACAACTTAGCCTACTACAAACTAGGCCTATAGCATAGGGAAAAGGGCCATCCAGGCTGGTTATATGATACTAAAGGCTACTGGTTAGTGGTCAAATGTTATAATCAGTACATAGGCCTACCCATAAGTATGTCAAACAGTAGTTTCAGTGTACTGTACATACAAGCGAAAGGACTAGAGTAGGCCTATGTGGTTATTTGCACCATTTGGAAGAATTAGCCTACATTGTGTAATGTTACACATCGTTGATATGTGCAAGATGGATTCTTTCAATACTCATGTGCCATGCATTTATATTCAGTAGGCCCTACTTAGATCTATGGGATTGTTTCAGTGATATATAAAAACAGTGATAGTATATCAAGCGATAGAACACAGCCTTGCCGACTTTATCTGATGGGAATGCCGTGTTTGGTTATTAATTCATGTAGTTGAAGGCTGCCATTTTTTTTTCAAATAATGGTGTCAAATTCTCAACTCTCTGCCAACAAGATTTTCTATAGGCCTAGTGTTTTTCTTTAAACTTGGGAACCTTCCATACCTTTGACTTTGTCGCCTTAGCGAGGTAGTCCGAAAATCACAACCCCTATTGTTCTTTAGTTTCTCGTTCTGTTTTCTCCTTCACTCTTTCTTAATATCATTTTCCTAATGTGATTCTGGTTAACAATACTAATCTGTGAATTGTCTTCGCATTCTGCATTCTCAAATTGTTTATAAGGCTAAAAGTATCATTGGGCTAAATAATAAGTACTGATTTCAAAATAAACGCAGGTATGTGACCACTAATACAGCTGCCATTTTAAAGATCTGTTATCGCTTCTAGAATCTCCCATAGCCTTAAATTCCTCTATTACTTAGAACTTAACAAAAAATCGTAATATCGCGTCTTACCAGAGCAAAGAGATTTGTGAGGCAATCCTCCAAAGAGCAGCCGTTTCCAGACGGGTTTGGGTGACTCATGGTCACTCCATGTTCTTTCTAACCAAAGTAATATCTGACTGAAATGTGTGATTTAATCCCAAGTGGAAACCTCAAAAATAATTGTCCATCATTGAATTCTTGACATAATATGGCTGACTGTAATGGCGACTCGATAGGAACAACAAGGCGGTAAGGAAAGCTTCCTGTGATTGGCCAGTTCCAGTCACATGTATGATGACCTGAATTTAATTGTATCAAAATGGCAGCCCGAGGAGTAGGTTTATCGTCTGCCACTTTAAGAACATAAACCGCAACCACACAAATATTTTTCCATTTAATAATTTATTGGCATGTCGTTATTCTGCCTCTAAATGGCACAATTTCTATGGACTGTTTTGTACATCGTCATTGCATTCTGGATATTGAGCAGGTGTGTTTTTTTTATAAACATACTCAGCTGGGAAAGTATGATTGATTGATAACAATGGGGAAAACTGAAAACGAAAGTTGGGAAGTCCAATCAGAGAAAGAAGTAGCCTAATAAAAATAGCTCCATATACTAACCACGTTAATATACAGACATATTAAAAAGGAAATTATGTTTTTAACAGAAAGGAAAAAAGCTGACATGCCTAAAAGTGTAGGGAAATAACTTTCATAATGCAAATGTTAGCAATTAGGCCTAAGCATAAAGAGCTGGAGTTAAATTTAAATTTATTTAACGTAGGCTATAGGCTATGCATAATTGTGATTGTCCCTATTTACAATGATTTGACAAATGTGATGCCACTTTCTGATATCGGCAGTTGATCATATTATTAGGAATTGAAAACTTCTTCTTCTTCCTCGTTCGTCCTGAAAAGGACGGTGGTTGCGTTGTGTCTGTTTACGCCTAAGCTGTGATATCTGCACCTTTCGGTCGACACATCCGACTTCTGCACGGCATTTTTAGGACCGGGTTTGCCTTCCCATTGCGATCCACACTCGCTCAGCCAGACTGCACTGCTGCAGACTGTTTCCAGGACCACCACGTGGAGGTGGAGTGCGGTCTTGACCAGCTCTGATTCGCTGGTCCTGACGCAGGCAGTCAAGCTATGAGTCGCTGACTGCGTTCTCTATTGCTGCGTCTTTGGGTCCCAAAAAACAATATATATCCTAATTATAACCCATCAGAGGTTGAACGGGACATTTTTCTTCATTAATTTAAAGGTGGAGTTAACGTATTATTGTAAATTTAGGTGTAGTAGCCTATATAGTGAATGTCTACTGCTCTTTAATTATCATTTAGATTACAGTTCTCTAGATACCTGACACGTTCTTGTTGGGGGTCTTGAACAGTTTATATGTATGTCTGTCCTTAAGGCTTCCACCCCACTCTGCTGTCCATTCATCAGTTTTTTTTTTTTTTCAAATTAAGCTTTCGATCCCTGCTTTACTCATCCCCACATTTATATAGTTTCTATTAGTTCTATTTTTTTTAACTTCTTTATAGTTTTCTTTTCCTTCTATGCCAATATGTGAAGTTATTCAAGCTATTAGAACGGAACATCCTCTGGAGTATAGGTAAACATTTGCCTGTAATATCTCTTCTGCCATATCTGGTGTACTGCATTCTCACAAATTTCTAATAGCTAAAAGTGAGTCTGTTAATATTGTCAATTTATGAGGAGGGTTGGTAGAGAAGATTTCTAGAGCTTTCAGAATTTCAACCATCTCTGCTGTGAAAGTAGATGTATGATCTGTTATACTATATCCTCTCACCATTTGCCACATAAATTCCTATCCCTAATTTGTTATCTTCTTCTTTGGATCCATCTGTGTAGCCTAAACTGTAGTATTGTCATTTGATATTGTTTCCTGGCTTTATGAAAAATATCCTGCTCAACCTCTGAAGGTTTATAATTAGGATATACAGTATAGTGTTTTCAAGTCCAAATAATATGTACAGTTACCGATATGCAAAAGTGGTATCATACCTTCTGTCCAATCATTATAAATAGAGCAAATCAATATACCAAATTGTATGTGTGTATGTAAAAAAATAATAATTAAAAAATAAACAAAACAAAAACAAGAAACAGGGGGAGGAGTGTTAATGCTTGGGGTGTTTAGTTTGATATTTAGTTGAATTTCTTTTGTCACAAGTAATATGCATTACTAGACTTTCACTTTGCCTGCCATATACCCACCAATAACTATATATTAACTCTTGTTCTAGTTAAATACTGTTTAACTATATTATGCACTTCCCTAGGTCTGTCAATTCGTAACACCTTTTCTATATTTATAGGTGAATTTGAAGCCTGTAAATAATCTAATACTGTGATTCTCTGTTGTTCGTACCTCTTACATTTTAACGAGAAATTTTCTATATTATTGTCTTGAAGACATTCTGCACAGTAAGTTCTTCTATTCTGAAATAACCTTTTCTGAACTGTAGTCTGAGAAGTTTCTTGTTACTGGGAATTTTCAATTCCTTCGGTATCTGATATTTCTTGTTGTAGCTTTGAACATCTTATTTGCATGTCTTCCTTTCAGATTTTTTAAAATCCCACTCTGCTGTTCATTCATCTGTTATATTTCTTTAATTAAAGGCTTTTAATCTCTGATTTATTCATCCCTACATTTAGTAGATTTTTATCAGATCTGCCTTTCTTGGCTTCTTTATCTGCCTTTTCATTTCCCTCTGTAGCCAACATGTGAAGGTACAGAAGCTATTAAAACTGAACATCATCTGGATTATAGGTATGTAGTAGCAGCCAGAAATATCCAATCTGCTGTATCAGTCTTCTGCATTCTTGTTAAGTTTCTTAATGCTTGAATAGTACACAGGTTCAAGTACTGCCATAAGTACTTCTATTGTTGTCTTAACTTTTTCTATCCCACAAGCTTGTGGTGCACCACAGTATAGTACCTTATTATCCCAAGAGCTGCATGCTTCTTCTTCTTCTCTTCTTCTTTAAGTACCATGCCTGGTAGCATAAGTTAAAAAAAAAAAAAAAAAATGCATAGGTTTATGTACAAAAAATAAAATGTATTGAAGAAACTGTTGAAAGAAAAATGTTTCAGTAAAATGTGTTTATGGTGCATCACCTTATTAATAATCAAAACAAAACTAATAAGCTTTAATAAAAAATAATTACTAATAAAAGAGGTAAACAACATTAACAAACTAACATACCTGTCTGTTAATATTACCAGTATATACCATCACCATGCTAAGGGTTTTGAAAATCTTTTTTTTTCAAATTATTGTCTTAGGTGAAGGGGGTCCAAACACCAAAAAGCCTAGAGGCTCTTCTTGGCTTAATCCGACCCTGATGATGAAATCAGTCATTTGTGCAACTGTTGTGTCGCTCACCTTGCATTTTGTATGTTATAAAGAATTTGTTAGTTGTATTGAATATTCAGGCTATCAAGTATTTTCTTTCTGTATCTAACTCAGTCTGTTCTTTCCTCGTTCCCTTTGTTATCATGTGTTCCAGTCTTTTTCTGCTCGGAACATGACCTATGAACATTTATTACCTTCACTTTCAAGTCCTATTAAAAAATAACAATATGTAAATCAGATGTTAGTGCTAAGTCAGTCCTATTGTATAGCTCTGAAACATGGACAGTAGACATAATAACCAACAAGCTACATATATTTGTAAAGGGATGCTTGTGTAGAACAAGGACTGAAACAGTATGACAACATCATTAATGTGGCAGAATGCACTTGCTTCTTGTGGCAAAGAGGCTGAGTTTGAAACCATGTCATATCACACTGTAGTCTACCCAGCTGTAAAGATGGTTACCAGACTCTGGTCTAAGTTAGGGAAGGCAAAAGTAGTGAGAAAGGGAACTGGTCAACTCACTTCATAAAGCTAAGACCTAGTGTAAGGGAAATCTCTAACACTTCACTTGCTTGTAACGGGATTATCTTCGGCACTACCTTTTATCTGACCTTCATCTTTCATTATTACAGATTTAATGAGGGTACTAAAAGTATTGAGCATCCAATTGGCTAATCGGTTAGAGATCTTGTCTGTTGCCAGGTTCTGGGATTGAAACCTGGTAGCCAGACAAGTGCCGGAGGAACAAGAGTTGAGATGAAGACGCTGGTGATGGATAGGACACACATTGAGGAAACCTTTGATAGCATTACAAGGCAGTCCTTGTTCTGGAATCCACAGGGAAAGAGAGGCAGAGGTAGACCAAAAAACACATGGAGAAGAGAGCAAGATACAAAAGTGAAAATATGGAAAGACCTTGAACGGATGGCACGTGACATGAGGACTTGGCATGTGTTTGTTGAAGGCCTATGCTCCTTGGGGAGCTAAAGGGTATTGATTGAAAAGTATTGAGCATCCAATTTGCTAAGCAGTTAAAGCTCTTGTCTCTTGCGGCAGAGTTGCACATTCTGGGATTGAAACCTGGTAGCATCATGCTTGAATCTTTCCAGCTGTTATTGGTATCTGACTGCTCTAGAATTAGGCACGGCAAAGGCAATGAGGAAGGGAACTGGTCACTTCTTTGATCCTTAGCCACACACTGTCAAAACAGTCAGTGGCCATCACGCCTGGTGGCATTTTGTAGAGCAGCAACAAACTGCTTCCACTTTGCTTGGTCGATGGCTTCATGCAGTGCCCCAGCTCTGGTTTATTCTTTGCATCTCGGCCTCCACAGTTCTCCGCCAAGTTGTTTTTGATGTGCCTCTCTTTCGCTTTCCTTCCATAGCTGTTCTTGTGATAGCATCAGGTCTGGTTAGAACTGGTCATCACACCTCATAAAACTAAACCTAGTACAGTGACGTTTCTTAACATTTGCACTACCTTTACATTACTAAATGTATTAAGCGCAATTTTAAGTGATAATAACCTAGTATCAATGGGAGAAAACTACAACATAATTGACAATAATGACAACTGATCCACAGAGTGGTTGCATACATTATCCAATGGCTTCTGAAGAGATACCTGGATATAACACTGAGGTTTGGCAAGGTGGGGCTTCTCAGTTTTGGCAAAGTTCAGATGAGCCTGCACAAAAATGTCCGTGTACATGTGGTAAGTAAGGAAGTTAATGTCTCTGCATGTGTGGTTAGTAGGGAACATTAATATCTCTGTAGATGTAAGTGGGAAATAAGATTAGTTCTGTACGTGTGGTAAGTAGTAAGTAAGAAATAAGATTATCTCGGTATGTGTGTTAAGTGGGGGCTTAAGAATATCTCTTTATGATAAGTGGGAAATAAGAATATCTCTGTATGTGTGGTAAGTGGAAAATAAGTGTATCTCTGTGCATATGGTAAGTGGGAAATAAGAATGTCTCTGTATTAGTAGCGCAGTGTTTAGTGCTCTGGCTTCTCAGCTCTGTGGTCCTGGTTCGATCCCAAGTTGAGGCAGGATGTTTTAGACTGCAAACGGCTCTGGGGTCGACCCAGCTTTACGAATAGGGTACCAAAGCAACTCTGGGTAGGTTAAAGGCGGCCGGCGTCATGCTGACTACATCACACCTTAGTGGGAAATAAGAATATCTGTGTGTGTGTGTTAAGTGGAAAATAAAAATATCTGTGTGTGTGTGGTATGTAAGAAATAAGAATATCTCTGTATGTGTGTTAAGTGGAAAATAAAAATATCTCTGTATGTGTGGTAAGGGGAAAATAAAAATATCTCTGTATGTGTGGTAAGGGGTAAATAAAAATATCTCTGTGTGTGTGGTAAGTGGAAAATAAGAATATCTCTGTGTGTGTGTGATAAGTGGGAAATATATCTCTGTATGTGTGGTAAGTTGTAAATAGGAATATCTCTGTATGTGTGGTAAGTGGGAAATAATATCTCTGTATGTGTGGTAAGTGGAAAATAAGAATATCTTTGTATGTGTGGTAAGTGGAGACATAAGAATATCTCTGTATGCATGTGGTAAGTGGGAAATAAGTGTATCTCTGTTCTTATCAATCCAGTACCAGAATCTTTGCAATCAAATTAGAAAGGCTCTTTATATAATCTTTTTATTCAATCCTTTTTTTATAATACTTTCTTTCATGAGCTGATTAACATGGTTGGATCAAACTGAATACTTTCCTTCATGAGCTGGTTGAACATGGTTGAAGCAGACTGAAAGATATTTGTGTGTTGAGTAGACTTCTGCAACCACTTTTGCTTGCAAAAATGTCTTTCTTTCATTCTAGGAGTTGGAAAAAATTTGGTTGTCAAGTTCGTTTGTCAACCCAGATGTCAGGTATGTCCTTTGGCTAACTTGCCAGCCATTATGAGATTTTTAAAAATCAGTAATTTAATAGTTTAGTACATTTATGTCCGTTTTGTTGTTAGCTTAACACTTTATTTTGTAATTTTCATGGGAATCATTTCATAATTAGTATAGTAATTTGTGTCCCTGTCATTTCACAGTAGCAGTCTTTGGTAATTTATTAATATAAATAAGTATATGATAAATAAAGAAATCATTAAAAATATTAATATGACTATCATTTTGCAGTTAGTATATTCATAATTATTCAACTGTTTTATTACTTGCCTTTGTTTTGAAGTATGTGGTAGCTGTATGGAATAGTCATTGTCACCTCCAGTCTATGTTTTGTTCAGGAGCACAATATGCAGAAGTAATAGCTCTCAATCCAACCTGACCTTGACCTCATTCTACCTTGCCCATTGTTTTGTCTTCCTTTCTCTTTGAGGTTCTGCATCATATTTTCTCTTCATATATCTGTAATTCTACCTTTTTATTGTCTAACCCTTTAGAGAGCTGTACATTTGTATGTCTTTGTTGTCTTTTCTTCTTTGGCAGTAGTGATTTATCATTATGACCTTAAGGTTGATGCCCTGGTACCTACTTGTTCTTATATTTCTGTGCTGTGTGTAGTATTATCTGCTTGAAATACATTTTGTGGATAAATGCATTGATTTTGCTTTATGTAATATTTGTCTTTAACTTTTCTTGCTGCTTACATAGAAGTTGCAAGAAGAGTTTATATTGGCTTCTGGTCCAGAGCAGTCCTGCTATTATGTGTGTTTGGTTATCCTCCAAACATTTTCCTCTGTATTTCATTACATTTCTTCATTGCCCCATGTAGCTCCTAGGGGTCTCTGAGGAGACATACAAAGACAAGGGCTTCTCCTTAGATGAGCATCCGATTGGCAGATTGGTTAGAGTGCTGGTATCTCGCAGCAAATGTGCCGGGTTTGAATCATGGTACAGACACACATTTCCAATTTACCCAGCTGTAAATGGGTACCTGACTGAGTTAGGGAAGGAAAATGCAGCGATGAAGATAACTGGTCACCTTGCCTCTCAATGCCGGACCTATTGTGGTGAAGTCTCTAACACTTCACTCCCCTAAGGCATGTATCTGCTATAGGACTATCTTTACCTTACTCCTTTTGTTGAAGGCTTATTCTCCTTGGGAAGCTGAAGGGTGATGTATGTGTATGTTTAGCAGAAAGCTCATTTCTAAACTAATCCTTTAATTTGTAGCCTCAGATATTACAATATTTGTATCTACCACACAGGAAACCTATTGTGATATGCATAGAAGACATCCGTATCCAAGTAGATGTAAGCAGTCATGGAGAAGTACAGGCCAACCAGAGGAGGACACCACAGCAGAAACAACCCCTGACCCATCTGATCAACAAGATTCTGCTATTTGGCTCTGTGAGTGTGTTAACCTGTTTAGGGTCTCAGGGACTCTGTTAATATAACCCTGCTGTGGTCTCTCTGAGTCAGTTTATTTCTTTTAGTTGTTTCTTTGGTATGTTAACAAAGCCCTATTATTGACCTCTGTGCATCTGTTAATGTAATCCTGTTACACGTCTCTGTAAGTCTGTTAACATAGTCCTATTAAGCCTCTGTGAGTCTGTTAACATATAGTCCTGTTAATTGGTATCTGTGAGTCTGTTAACATATAGTCCTGTTAATTGGTCTCTGTGAGTCTGTTAATAAAGTCCTGTTAATTGGTCTATGTGAGTCTGTAACATAGACCTGTTAATTGGTCTGTGTTAGTCTGTTAACATAGTCCTGTTAACTGGTCTCTGTGAGTCTGTTAACATATAGTCATGTTAATTGGTCTCTGTGAGTCTGTTAACATAGTCTTGTTAATTGGTCTGTGTGAGTCTGCTAACATAGTACTGTTAATTGGTCTGTGTGAGTCTGTTAACATAGCCTTGTTAACTGGTCTGTGTGAGTCTGTTAACATAGCCTTGTTAACTGGTCTGTGTGAGTCTACTAACATAGATGACCCAGAGTCCGCTGGGAGGACAACATTAGACAATCTTTGAAGGACCGCGGACGAGAATAGAACCAGGCCAGGAGGAAGACAGCCGATAGGATAGTCTGGCACTCTCTCTTCCAAACCTCTGCACCTCACGGTAGAAGGGGAACGACTAAGTAAGTAAGTAAGAATCTACTAACATAGTCCTGTTAATTGGTCTGTGTGAGTCTGTTAACATAGTCCTATTAATTGTACTCTGAGTCTACTAACATAGACCTGTTAATTTGTCTCTGTGAGTCTGCTAACATAGTTATGTTAATTGGCCTGTGTGAGTCTGTAAACATAGACCTGTTAATTGGTCTGTATGAGTCTGTTAACATAGACCTCTTCATTGGTCTGTGTGAGTCTGTTAACATATTCCTGTTAATTGGTCTCTGTGAGTCTGTTAATAGGTCTCTGTGAGTCTGTTAACATAGTCCTGTTAACTGGTCTGTGTGAGTCTGTTAACATAGACCTGTTAATTGGTCTGTGTGAGTCTGTTAACATAGTCCTGTTAACTGGTCTGTGTGAGTCTACTAACATAGTCCTGTTAATTGGTCTGTGTGTTAACATAGTCTTGTTAATTGGTCTGTGTGAGTCTACTAACATAGTCCTGTTAATTGGTCTGTGTGAGTCTGTTAACATAGACCTGTTTACTGGTATGTGTGAGTCTACTTAGTCCTGTTAATTGGTCTGTGTGAGTATGTTAACATAGTCTTGTTAATTTTTCTGTGTGAGTCTGTTAACATAGTCGTTTTAACTGGTCTCTGTGAGTCTACTAACATAGTCCTGTTAATTGGTCTGGGTGAGTCTGTTAACATAGTCCTGTTAATTGGTCTGTATGAGTCTACTAACATAGTCTTGTTAACTGGTCTGTATGAGTCTACTAACATAGTCTTGTTAACTGGTCTGTATGAGTTTGCTAACATAGTACTGTTAATTGGTCTGTATGAGTCTGTTAACATAGCCTTGTTAACTGGTCTTTGTGAGTCTACTAACATAGTCCTGTTAATTGGTCTGTGTGAGTCTACTAACATAGTCCTGTTAATTGGTCTCTGTGAGTCTGTTAACATAGTCCTGTTAACTGGTCTCTGTGAGTCTGTTAACATAGTCCTGTTAATTGGTCTCTATGAGTCTACTAACATAGACTTGTTAATTGGCTTCTATGAGTCTACAAACATAGTCTTGTTAATTGGTCTCTATGAGTCTATTAACATAGTTCTATTATCTGGTCTTTGTGAGTCTGTTAACAGGATCATATTACTGATTTCTGTGAGTTTGTTAACCTAGTCCTGTTATTGATATATGTCAGTTAAATAACCCTGTTACTGATCTCTGTGAGCTTTCACATAATGCTGTTACTTGTCTTTGTGAGTCTGTTAACATACTATTGTTTATGTGAGTCTGCTGACATAATATTGTTGATGATTTCTTTGAGTGTTAACATGATCCTGTTATTCTATGAGTCTTTAAACGTAATCCTGTTACTGGTCTCTATGAGTCTTATTATCATTATCCTGCTGCTGGTCTCCAGGAGTCTGTTAATATAAATGTACTGCTGTCTCTATGGGTCAATTAATGTGACGAAAGTACTGAGATTCTGTCTTTCAAATGGCCCATGTCTTTTTCTCCTTGCATTTAGTTCACTATTTTTGGGAGGGATTACAGAAAAATCCTTCTCCATGGTTCTTCTCCTTCTATTATTTACGTTTTTTCAAGATGAGATCACGAGGGAGTTTGATCTCATCTGCTTTATGGTTCTTCTTTATGTGTTTAGAATGGGGGTGTAGGGAATTAGAAAGTATTATTCTAGATTAAGATTATAGATGCTAGATCAGGATTGGCACCAGATTGTCTTTTTTTAAAGATATTGCGTGGCCATATACGCATTTTTCGGGAGTTAAATTATTTGCGGCCATTTTTGCTTCATTTCCGCAGTATAGGGCTAGGCTTAATCTCGTTTCTTTGTCTAAAACCCATGCACGTTACATCAGAACGATCTAGGTTCTGATTGGCTGAGAGATAACTGCAGTTGAAATGCAGAGCTCTCATTGGCTTTACAACCACGCCGCGCATATGACGTCACGAAGTCGGCGCGTGGGGGTCTTGATTATAAAAGGCCTATATTTCATAGTTCTTTCTCTTTTTTAATGAAAAAAAATTGCCAAAGCCGGGTTGCCAGAGTCAAGTCGATTGCCCTTCAGTTGGACATTCGAGATTTGCAGGTGCCGGCTTTTTTGTGGGAATGAGAGCGGAATTTTGAGACCACAAAATTTCTCCCACGGCAAAGTTGGGGCATTCGCAGAACCGCAAGGGTTTTACGTTAGTTGCCAGTAGTGGACGGAGAGGAAGAAAATACGTTTTCCAACCAGGGGAAGACATTTTCCAGCGAATAGGATTTTTGTGGATAAATCCTGAGCTCTGACGCTCGTTACACACGCAGATTTGGCAGGCTGCCAGCGGTGTGGTAATTTTGTGTTCGTTTCTTCACGGCCATAATAAAGCCGACAGCCCAGTTATAGGTACTCGAGCAGGTAATTTCCGAGTGGTAGAAGTCCGCTACAGTTCCAGTCCAGAATCCAGTGGGGTTCTGTTAACCCTCAGTCATCAAGTCCAGAGTTAGTGGAGAGAGATAGGGTAAACATTCTCTCTACTGAAGTCAGCACAGATAGGCAGAACTGTTAGTTTTGGTGAATCATAGCAGAGGACAGCTGCTGAAGTTTAGAGGTGCAGTTAGTTGTGTTCAGGAGATTCCAGGATAGGCTGTGTAGAACCGAAGTCTGTGCAGAGATTGTGTAGTCACTTCGCCGTCGTTCCAGCTATCAGTGGACTTAGAGTTAGAGTTAGAATTTAGAACAGCTAGTTTGGAGTGTAGGCGACATCAAGTGCAGTGTAGTTCATTTCAGTTAACCTTACCTTCTTTCTCCATACAGGTTGCAATTGTGGGAGAAGGGTTGGGGTTGATGCATTTTTAACTGTGCTTGCTTTTGTTTTCAGGAGTGCATCCTCGCACTTGATGTAAGGGACATGCATATGTTTGTTGTTTATAGGTGTATAATAAACTTGTATAAATTGTAGCTGGCCTCAGTCATTTCCTTTAGTACAGTAGCTATATGTTGTCTGTACCTTGGTGTTTGTGAATCTTAATTGAACCTTATCCCCATAGGGTAGTTAGAGGTGGTTCGAGGCCATAGCAATTTAAACGTCCGAAGTGGCGAGGAAAGAATCAACCTCGGTTCTCAACCTCGGAGCCAATGGTCTCAACTTTCACAGTTTGCACTATATTTCTATCTGAATCTATCATTTCAGTCTTTCTTCTTACTATTGTCTTGTCACTATATGTAGACAGTCTCTAGTCCTAAATCCATTTCGTGACAAAGTGGGTGCTATCGTCCGGTGAATCATCTTTGTTACGTTCAATTCTGTGATCTTGACAAAGTGGGTGGCGTCGTCCTTGGGATCATCTTTGTTGGGATCAATTCTAGATTCATAGATTGTCTCTGAAGAAAGTTCTGGAAATAGATTTCAAAAAAAGATATCCCCTAGACTTGAGCTATATTAAGACTGATCCAGCTATAAGTTTTTTTCCACAGGTTCCAGTTAGTATAGATGATAGTGGTTGTAAGGTTGTTTATGACTTAGAAGTAATTGATGGCTAACGGAATTTTTTTCTTAACAGGAAAGTAAATTCGGGTTTTGGGTAGCTGGATAACTTGAATTTTTTTCAGGTAGTTATTAGTCAGACTTGGTGCTAGTCTGAGTGCGGGTTTTTGCGACAGCATATTCCTAGTAGGTAACAGTAAATTTTTCTTGTTCCTTTTTTGTCATTTCCCCTCGTTGTGAGTACTGCTGATTTGTCAGGTAAGATGGCTGAATTGGTCAAGCTACTTACTGCATGGAAGGACGCAGCTAAAAGCATGGGGATGAATGAGGCCGAGACTAAGGCTTACATTATGAGGGAACAGGACCGGCAGACGGAGAGGGAGAAAAGGGAAGCGGAGAAAGACCTGCGTAAATTGGAAGCAGAGAAAGAAGAGAGGGCCCGACTGGCAGAGATGGACCTGCGTAAATTGGAAGCGGAGAAAGAAGAGAAGACCCGACAGGCAGAAGAGAGAAAAGCAGAGAGGGAAGCCCAGGAGAAGATAGCACAGAGGGAAGCCCAGGAGAAGTTAGCACAGAGGGAAGCCCAAGAGAGGGAGAAGGCAGCAGAGAGACAGCATGAACTTGCCCTGCGTTCACTGGAACTGCAGTACCGATCTTCGGAAGGCAGTTCGGCTAACGGAGATTCTCCCGGAGCAGGGGCAACAGACACCGCAGGAAACGGAGGGCCCCGGATGGCAGCCATGAATTTTCCGATGGACTCTTTTCCTAACGGGAATGAGAAAATTGAGGTATTTTTAGAAAAATTTGAACGGATGGCAAAGGCATACGGGCTGGATGATAGTCTTTGGTGTCTCAAATTATCTCAATCTCTAAGAGGACATGCGTATGAGGTCTATAGCAAGATGCTGGTAGATGACCAAGGTAACTTTGAGGCTCTGCGGAACGCCCTGTTACAGCGATTCCAATGGACTCCCCGGAAGTGCCAAACGATGTTTAGGGAAAGTCGACTGGAGAAGGGAGAAAGTTTTCCCCAATTCGCAGAGAGGCTGAGGAATTACCTCACTCGCTGGAGAGAGTTGTCGGGTTTGGCTAAATCTTTTGAAGGATTGGAAGAATTAGTCATGTGCGAACAGATAAAGGCCACCATGTCTCCGGACTTAAGGAAGTACCTGGCGGAGCAGGGCGCACAGCAACTGGACCAGATAATTCTATTTGCAGAAAGGTTCCAGACGGCCCAGGCCGAAGTACTGGGCCAGAAAAGAAAACACCCTGACCTGCCAGCCCCGGACAAAGGAGCATCTTCATCGCATTCGCCTTCCTCTTCAGCTCACCAACCGCAAGGGCCGTCTCGCAAGGAGCCCCCTCCCAGTCATAACATGCGCTCCCAGCCGCCTAACAGAACACAGGGGCCGACTTCTCATGAACCCGTCAGGAACCGGGGAGATAATGAGAGATATTGTAGGTTCTGTCGGACTACTTCTCATTGGACAACACGGTGCCCAAACAAACAACCCGCTCATCAGATGGCTTGCTTAAGGCCTGTGAGGGTGAAACAAGGGAAGAAGTGGAAACCCTTCCAGTCAGAGAAGTTGTTTTCCAACAGCGGGCCAGCAGAAGTGAACGGGACTGAGACAACATGCTTATTTGACAGCGGGCTTACATACCCCAGCATAGTCGCCCGACATCTGGTGAAGCCCTGGCAGATGACGAAGGAAAAAGTGAATATTGGTGGAGTTTTAAGGAAAGGGACTTCACAGTGCTTTCCGGTAGCCAATATTGAGGTGAAATGTAGGTTCGTGTCTGGCACCATCAAGGCAGCTGTAACGGCTCAGCCGGCCTACGACTTCATTCTCGGTAACCCATATTTGGTTTTGGGGAACCCGACCACACCGATCCTTGCTGATGCAAGGGGGCCTACTGCAGGCCAGAAACGTGAAAAAGGAGAACCCCTAATTCACGGAGCCCCGAGCGAGCTCAAACATAGCTGTCGTGCCAAGGAGGGGTGCAACGCCTCTGACGACAGTGGTATGTTATTTGCAGAGGCAAATTCGCCCGCCAGCCCTGTTCAGCCAACCGGCCAAACAGTGGTGACGACGCCTCTGATTCCGGAAGTACACTCTTTGTTGTCGGGAATTAGGCCCCCGATGGTATTAGCTCCTTCAAGTGAGGGACATACTGACAAGAGCAGTATTACATATGTCAACGACCAGCGCCATCTTCATAGGGCACAAGATAGCGGTCTGAGCGAGCATATAGTTCCAACCAGCCCTGGAGCCCCATCCGACCAGCACTTTACTCAAACGGAGGAGGACAGTGATCTGAATATCCGTTTGCCTATAAACGGAGATGGGCCCCACAACTCTCGTATCTTGTTTACAGGAAACGACTCTTGTAACGAGGAGCCTGAAAAATTGGCCATCTTTTCCAATTTGTTTCACGGAACATTGGAACCAGTCACTGAGAGCTTTATCTCAGATTCTCCGCGATCTAACGGGATCTTAAACCGTCAAGTGTCACTGCAGGACACATTCCAACTGACGCCAGTAACTCTCACAGGGGAGGGCAAGGTTGAAGGTAGAACCAGGGTGTTAGACGGAGAGCTCCCGTGGTCTACAGTTTCATCTCACCAACTTTTCAGGCCAGAAAAGAGTGAGAAAAGCGACCTTACACATTTGCAAGGAGCTATATTGGAGAGCTCTGTCCCGCTTCAGATTGGTAGGGGAAGAGCGAGTCCAGAACCACTGCCAGGGGCAGATCTTACCTACTTTTCTTCAAAGGTAGAAGCTATTGAGGTCGATCGTGATCCAATAGACACCCAGCAAGAAATCGGAGGCTCTACACCAGAGGAACCCGAGACGGTGCATCGTTCTCGCACGGTACCAGCAGTAACAACCCTGCTGACGCGCAGCGAGGAAGTCGCCATCGCCAGGTCGCCACAGCGCCCGCCGGTCACATCAGCTGACCAGAACAGCCTTTGGACGGTCATAGCAAGGGAAAGTTCAGACCCGCCATTAGACGGCACAGGTCTGAAGAGAGATCAACTCTCCCAACGGAGCATAGGAGCTCATTCTAGGAGAGGAAGAAGGAGGAAACGTAAAAGAGGAAGGTCGAAGAACACTGAATAGGAGGGGTAAGGACAGACAGCCTTGTAGACAGAGTTAAGGGCCAGTGTGAAACACAGAGATTTCAGTAATGAGATCGATGCTCAATCTTCGAAGGTGGGAGTGATGTGACAAAAGTACTGAGATTCTGTCTTTCAAATGGCCCATGTCTTTTTCTCCTTGCATTTAGTTCACTATTTTTGGGAGGGATTACAGAAAAATCCTTCTCCATGTTTCTTCTCCTTCTATTATTTACGTTTTTTCAAGATGAGATCACGAGGGAGTTTGATCTCATCTGCTTTATGGTTCTTCTTTATGTGTTTAGAATGGGGGGTGTAGGGAATTAGAAAGTATTATTCTAGATTAAGATTATAGATGCTAGATCAGGATTGGCACCAGATTGTCTTTTTTTAAAGATATTGCGTGGCCATATACGCATTTTTCGGGAGTTAAATTATTTGCGGCCATTTTTGCTTCATTTCCGCAGTATAGGGCTAGGCTTAATCTCGTTTCTTTGTCTAAAACCCATGCACGTTACATCAGAACGATCTAGGTTCTGATTGGCTGAGAGGTAACTGCAGTTGAAATGCAGAGCTCTCATTGGCTTTACAACCACGCCGCGCATATGACGTCACGAAGTCGGCGCGTGGGGGTCTTGATTATAAAAGGCCTATATTTCATAGTTCTTTCTCTTTTTTAATGAAAAAAAATTGCCAAAGCCGGGTTGCCAGAGTCAAGTCGATTGCCCTTCAGTTGGACATTCGAGATTTGCAGGTGCCGGCTTTTTTGTGGGAATGAGAGCGGAATTTTGAGACCACAAAATTTCTCCCACGGCAAAGTTGGGGCATTCGCAGAACCGCAAGGGTTTTACGTTAGTTGCCAGTAGTGGACGGAGAGGAAGAAAATACGTTTTCCCAACCAGGGGAAGACATTTTCCAGCGAATAGGATTTTTGTGGATAAATCCTGAGCTCTGACGCTCGTTACACACGCAGATTTGGCAGGCTGCCAGCGGTGTGGTAATTTTGTGTTCGTTTCTTCACGGCCATAATAAAGCCGACAGCCCAGTTATAGGTACTCGGGCAGGTAATTTCCGAGTGGTAGAAGTCCGCTACAGTTCCAGTCCAGAATCCAGTGGGGTTCTGTTAACCCTCAGTCATCAAGTCCAGAGTTAGTGGAGAGAGATAGGGTAAACATTCTCTCTACTGAAGTCAGCACAGATAGGCAGAACTGTTAGTTTTGGTGAATCATAGCAGAGGACAGCTGCTGAAGTTTAGAGGTGCAGTTAGTTGTGTTCAGGAGATTCCAGGATAGGCTGTGTAGAACCGAAGTCTGTGCAGAGATTGTGTAGTCACTTCGCCGTCGTTCCAGCTATCAGTGGACTTAGAGTTAGAGTTAGAATTTAGAACAGCTAGTTTGGAGTGTAGGCGACATCAAGTGCAGTGTAGTTCATTTCAGTTAACCTTACCTTCTTTCTCCATACAGGTTGCAATTGTGGGAGAAGGGTTGGGGTTGATGCATTTTTAACTGTGCTTGCTTTTGTTTTCAGGAGTGCATCCTCGCACTTGATGTAAGGGACATGCATATGTTTGTTGTTTATAGGTGTATAATAAACTTGTATAAATTGTAGCTGGCCTCAGTCATTTCCTTTAGTACAGTAGCTATATGTTGTCTGTACCTTGGTGTTTGTGAATCTTAATTGAACCTTATCCCCATAGGGTAGTTAGAGGTGGTTCGAGGCCATAGCAATTTAAACGTCCGAAGTGGCGAGGAAAGAATCAACCTCGGTTCTCAACCTCGGAGCCAATGGTCTCAACTTTCACAGTTTGCACTATATTTCTATCTGAATCTATCATTTCAGTCTTTCTTCTTACTATTGTCTTGTCACTATATGTAGACAGTCTCTAGTCCTAAATCCATTTCGTGACAATTAACATAATCTTTCTACTGGTCTTAGTTTTAAAATAATTTTGCTACTGGTCATTGTCAGTCTGTTAACATACTCCTGTTAGTGATCTCTGTAAGACTGTTAGCATAATAACATTACTGGTCTTTGCGAGTCTGTTAGCAAAAAGTTGTTCTCTGAATCTGTTAATACAATATTGTTATTGATTTCTAAGAGTTTGTTAACATTGTCTTCTTACTGGTCTCTGTGAGTCTGTTAATCCTGCTACAGGTATTGTGAATATGTTAACATTAATTAGATTATCTTGCTACTGGTCTCTTTGAGTCTGTTAACATGTTTTGGGTTTGAGTCCATTTTCTAACATATTCTAGTTATTAGTTTGTTAGTCTGAGCATGTTAGTACTATCTTTGAATTTGTCAACATTATTTTGCATCCTATGTCAAGTCAGTCCCATTGTGTGGCTGTGAAATATGGAGAACAAAAACAACAGTCAAGAAGTAAATTACTTTCATAAAAGGGTGCTTGTAAGAACTGAAAGGAAATGGTATGACATGATTACCAGTGTGAAACTGAGGACAAGAATCAGATAGGTGCCAGTGGAATAAGGTGAGAAGATGATGTTAGCAAAGGGTAGGACACACACAATTGAGGAAACCTGTTGATAGCGTCGCAAGGCAACTGTTATGCTGGAATCTCCAGGGTAAGAGGTAGAGGGATACAGAAAAACACATTGGAGAAGAGAACTGGAGACAGAAGTGAAAGGGATGAGAAAGACATGGAAAAAGCTTGAGCTGATGGCACAGGACAAGCGGACTTGCCAAAAGTTTGTTGAAGTTCTATGCTTCTTGGGAGCTGAAGGACGATGATGAAGGTACTAACAAACAACAGAACTAGGAACTGACAAACAACAGAACTAGGTACTAACAAACAACAGAACTAGTAACTAACAAACAGCAGAACTATGTACTAAAAAACAATAGAACTAGGTACTAACAACAGAACTATGTACTAACAAACAACAGAACTAGGTACTAACAAATAGCAGAACTAGGTACTAACAACAGAACTATGTACTAACAAACAACAACTAGGTACTAACAAACAACAGAACTAGGAACTAACAAACAGCAGAACTATATACTAAAAACAATAGAACTAGGTACTAACAACAGATATAGGTACTAACAACAGAATTAGGTACTAACAACAGAACTAGGTACTAACAACAGAACTAGGTACTAACAAACAACAGAACTAGGAACTAACAAATAGCAGAACTATGTACTAACAAACAATAGAACTAGGTACTAACAACAGAACTATGTACTAACAAACAATGGAACTAGGAACTAACAAACAGCAGAACTGTGTACTAACAACAGAACTATGTACTAACTAACAAACATTGGAACTAGGAACTAACAAACAGCAGAACTGTGTACTAACAAATAATAGAACTAGGTACTAACAACAAAACTATGTACTAACAAACAATAGAACTAGGTACTAACAACAGAACTAGGTACTAACAAACAACAGAACTAGGAACTAACAAACAGCAGAACTAGGTACTAACAACAGAACTATGTACTAACAAACAATAGAACTAGGAACTAACAAACAGCAGAACTATGTACTAACAAACAATAGAACTAGGTACTAACAACAGAACTATGTACTAACAAACAATAGAGCTAGGTACTAACAACAGAACAATGTACTAACAAACAACAGAACTAGGAACTAACAAACAGCAGAACTGTGTACTAACAAACAATAGAACTAGGTACTAACAACAGGAGTATGTACTAACAAACAATAGAACTAGATACTAACAACAGAACTATGTACTAACAAACAACAGGACTATGTACTAACAAACAATAGAACTAGGTACTAACAACAGAACTATGTACTAACAAACAGCAGAACTATGTACTAACAAACAATAGAACTAGGTACTAACAACAGAACTATGTACTAACAAACAATAGAACTAGGTACTAACAACAGAACTATGTACTAACAAACAACAGAACTATGTACTAACAAAAAATAGAACTAGGTACTAACAACAGAACTATGTACTAACAAACAATAGAACTAGGTACTAACAAATAACAGAACTAGGTACTAACAGCAGAACTATGTACTAACAAACAGCAGAACTATGTACTATAGTCTGTTCGGAAATTCATGCCCACAGAAAGCGTCAATTTTCTCCAAAACTGTTTGCCCTTACAAAACTCATGTCATGTTCAAATTTTCTTCTTTACGTTATATAAGAAACTCTTACTGTTGTCTGGGTTAATTTTTAGTAGTTTTACAGGAAAGTTACAAGATCCGTTCAAAAATATATTTTTTTTTTAAAATTAGTTACTAGCAACTGTGTACAATAGGTGCGCACTCGTGCGAACATGTAGTCACTACACTAATTCAAATCAAAAAAAAAATTTTTGAACGGATCTTGTAACTTTCCTGTAAAACTAATAAAAATTAACCCAGACAACGGTAAGAGTTTTTTATATAACGTAAAGAAGAAAATTCGAACATGACATGAGTTTTGTAAGGGCAAAAAATATATTAATAACTGCATGGAAAATCTAAGACTGCGTGCACAAATTTATGTCCATACAACAAACAGTTTTGGAGAAAGTTGACGCTTTCTGTGGGCACAAATTTCCAAACGGACTATAACAAACAATAGAACTAGGTACTAACAACAGAACTATGTACTAACAAACAATAGAACTATGTACTGACAAACAACAGAACTAGGTACTAACAACAGAACTATGAACTAACAAATGACAGAACTAGGTACTAACAAACAATAGAACTAGGTACTAACAACAGAACTATGTACTAACAAATAACAGAACTAGGTACTAACAAACAATAGAACTAGGTACTAACAACAGAACTATGTACTAACAAACAACAGAACTAGGTCCTAACAAACAACAGAACTAGGTGCTAACAAACAACATAACTAAGAACTAACAAACAACAAAACTAGGCACTAACAAACAAGGCACTTACAAACAACAGAATTAGGCAGTAACAAACAACAGAATTAGGCAGTAACAAACAACAGAACTAGGCGTTAACAAACAACAGAACTAGGCGCTAACAAACAACAGAACTAGGCAGTGACAAACAACAGAACTAAGCACTAACAAACAACAGAATTAGGCAGTAACAAACAACAGAACTAGGCAGTAACAAACAACAGAACTAGGCGCTAACAAACAACATAACTAGGCGCCAACAAACAACAGAACTACGCTCTAACAAACATATAACTAGTCACTAACAAACAACATAACTAGGCACTAACAAACAGAACTAGGCGCTAACAAACAACAGAACTAAGCACTAACAATCAACAGAACTAGGCGCTAACAAACAACAGAACTAGCCGCTAACAAACAACAGAACTAGCCACTAACAAACAACAGAACTAGGCGCTAACAAACAACAGAACTAGGCGCTAACAAACAACAGAACTAAGGACTTCTAATGGATTAGTGAGGTTTGAGTGGTCTGAACCATTGTTTGTACTCATAAAGCGAAAAATTACATGTTCTCATTGTTTAGTTATTGTATTCTTCTGCCTAGTATGGAGGCCTCCGTATCCACAATGTGACAGTTATGCTGTTGAAAACAATGGTCCCAGATTGTCTGATTCACTTCTCCAGCCCAGAGATCTCCGTAGATATCAGTGCAGCTTATGACAGGTTAGTGGTATTATTTATTACCTAGCAGTCCCTGTTCTGGAATTCTCAGGGTAAGAGAGGTAGAGGAAGACCAAAGAACACATTGAGAATAGGACTGGAGACAGACATGAAGGTCATGAAGAAGACATGGAGAGACTTTGAACTGATGGTACAGGACAGGAAGACTTGGCATAAGTTTGTTGTAGGCCTATTCTCCATGGGTAGTTGAAAGGCGAAAGAAGTGCTTTGATTGTTTTCTTATTGCTGTTGTGTTTTTGTACGATAGGTGAAAATAGAGATAGCTGGCTGTTGATTTGTTATAATTTTTTTTAGATTTGTGAAGTGAGAATGTAAAGGTCTTGATAATGTAGTTTTTTTGTTGTTGTTGTAAAATAAGAAGTGGAAAGAGAAATGTTTCGTTGCTGGCATATTGAATAGCAGTAGTTCTCAACCCTTTTGGCTGAGGAAACCCCTGAAGGGTTGGCCAGATCCACGGGTACCCCTCTAAGATTATTGTAGGCATAGAAAGGTATCTTTTTCAGTTAAAAAAAAAAAAATAATTTCTAATTCCTCCTCCCACCCTGCAAGACCAGCTGCAGCGGGAAGGAAAATGATGATGATTTAGAGTCTTCAGTGGTTTCAGAATTAGCTGATAAATATTTGACTAAAATCCAATTACATGAAAGTCTGCCATTTTTTATGCAGTGTCTGAGGGAACTACACAAGGCACTGTGTTCTACATCCAGTGTTTCTACCTCGCTTGTTGTTCAGTTATTGTGGGATTAATAGAGAGTGTTTTAAACTTGTGTTCTTAAAAGCAGAAAATAGAATGTTGTCTTTAATGTATCTGTCCTGTTTTTTTTATCTTCGCTGTCAACAGAAATGAATTATGTGTGAATGTTAACAACTTTAGCTGTAAGACAGAAAATAGAATATTATCTTTATTGTATCTATCCACTCGAAGGACACCCCATGTTCCAAAGAACGAATAGGCTAGGAAGAGGCAGGCTCAAGCAAACTAACTTTGTGGCCCAAGCAAAGGAAAAATTAGCAAAAATACCATGCTAGCAAGCTCAGTTGCAAAGAAAATACCAACAAGCACAACTATCCCACTGTGGAAAACAAGATGCTTTCCTGAGCTAAAATCTGATATTCCAGGCATTAAAAGTAAGGGAACACAGACAGAAACACAAAGAAAGTGTATAGCAACCAAGTATATTGACCAAATATTCCTAGCAAAGCTTTGGACACATGCATATACTGATGGTTCAGCAAAAAATGGAGCTGAAAATGGGGGTGCTGGCATCCTCAAAAAATTAAAGAATAAAATCCACTCTAAGGCAATTGCCACTGGCAAATACTGCAATAACTTCAGTGCTGAAGCAGAAGCCCTGAAACAGGCAGCGGGAACTCTTATTGAATGCAAAGCACAGGCAGGAAAACAGATAGTAATTTTTACAGATGCCCTCTCAGTAATAACAGCGCTGAAGAGCCACCATGCTAAAGGCTTGAAAGATCTGATAATCTCCCTTGAAAGACTGGCCAAATGCTTCAACAAGTGCACAATCCAGTGGATACCAGCCCATTGCAACATACCAGGAAATGAGGAGGCAGACAAACTTGCTAAGGAAGGAGGTGCCTTACAACAAAATGATATAGAGACAACTTACACAATGGCAAAGACTACAATAAAGGCTACATTCAAGTCCAAATGGGAAAGAGAGCACCCGGGCCATTTGAAAAATGATGCATATCATCAACTATCCAGGAAAGAACAGATCATCATTTTTCGGCTATGCACTGGACACAACAGATTGAGATACCATCTATACCACAAATACAAAATTGGTGCAACAGATCTCTGCACCTGCGGTACCAGCCCTGTGACAGCTGAACACCTGCTGCAGTACTGCCCAACCTACAGTAATGAACGGAGTAGCATATGGCAACAACCCACTTCTGTCAACGAAAAACTGTTTGGAGATGTCGGGAACCTTGAGTTGACTACTGCCATTATTAGTCATAAATGTGGAAGTCTGAAGGCGAACGAGGAAGAAGAAGAAGAAGTATCTATCCTGTTTTTTTTTTTATCTTAGCTGTCAACGCATATGAATTATGTGTGAATGTGAACAACACTAGCTATAAGGCAGAAAATAGAATATTATCTTTGTTCTGTCTATCCTGTTTTTTTTTTATCTTTGCTTTCAACAGATATGAATTATGTGTGAGTGTGAACAACTTTAGCTATAAGGCAGAATATTATTCATATTTTACCTATCCTGTTTTTTTTAAAACCTTGGCTGCCAACAGATATTATTGTGTTTGAATATTAACAACTTTAGCTGTAAGGCAGCAGCGTAAAATGTTATCAATATTTTATCTATCCGGTTTTTTTTTAAAATTATCTTGGTCGTCAACAGATATGAATTGTGTGTGAATGTGAACAACTTTAGCTGTAAAGCACTCAGAAGTTCTGAGGTGAGTAGACATAACTTCTCATGTAAGCTTTGGAAACAGTGACACTGTCAGTTATTTATAGTGATTTTTATCCTACATTGTAAGAACTGGAAGTGTGTTGTTGATCTGCAGGTGTTTAAGTTTGTATGAAACACCCACATGTTTAGGTAAATAGCCACCCACAGAAGTTTGTATGAAACACCCACATGTTTAGGTAAATAGCCACCCACAGAAGTTTGTATGAAACACCCACATGTTTAGGTATATAGCCACCCACAGAAGTTTGTATGAAACACCCACATGTTTAGGTAAATAGCCACCCATAGAAGTTCCCAACCAGTGTTTTGAATGTCTCTCCATGCCTTCCTCGTCATAATTTCTGTCTCCAGTTCCCTTCTTTCTTGTGTTTATCAGTCAACCTCTTTGTCTTTTACTTTGAAGATTCCAGAACAAGGTCTGCCTTGTAATGCTGTCAGCTGGTTCCTTCACTATGTGTCCTATCCAACAACAGGGCCTTCTCCCCCACCTCTTGTTCCAGTGGTATTTATCTTGTCTATTCCATCAGTTCAGCACGGGGGGAGCTTGTCATTTCATTTCAGTCCTTCTGTTGTGCACAAGCAGTCATTTATTGAAAGACTTTAACATTCTGGTTATGTTTGTTTTTTGTTCTCTGTGTTTATTACTTACTTCCTTACTTAGTCGTTCCTCTTTTACCTTGGGGTGTAGAGGTGTGCCAGAGAGAGTCTTCCATTTGGCTTGGTTCCAGTCCTCAGTCCTTCAAGGATTGTCTGATGTTGTCCTCCTAGCGAACTGTGGGTCATCCTGGAGGTCTGGATCCCTGGCTCTTGATTTCTCATATTTGTTGTGATAGCCGATCTTCTCCCATTCTGCAGACATAGCCAAACCATAGTATAAGTTTATAAACTAATAAAACGGTATTGAATCAGTTTTACAAATAACAGTTCACATGAGACAAGGGACGTTTCGGGTTTTACCCTTCGTCAGCCACAAACAGGTGACAAAGACAAAAATTACATATAGGTACTACAAAACTATACGATGAATAACAATACAAGAAAACCGTAAAATCTAAAAGAAATACTGAAACAAGAAAGTAAATAATCCAACGAAACGAAAAAAAGAAGAATAAACAAAACTGTGGAACTAGTTAAAGTTAGCTTAGCTCGATGCAAACATCCCGTGGAAGAAAGCGGTAGTCTCTTGTCACAGAATTCGCAAGGAAGTGACGTGCGATAGCGACAAAACAAGAGATATAAAAAGATACGAAACGAACCAAAGCAAAAACACAAGAAGATAGATCATAAAGACAACGAATAAAGAATGAAAAAGAGAAAAGCTACCAGAATTTATGCAAAATGATGTTGTATATTTAAACCGCCGGGAGCTAGAACGCCCATTTTAAAAATAAGGCGATTCTCCAACGAAAAGCGAGTCTTGTCATTACCGGCACATGAACGCAGGGCAGTGACATGTATATCGGAATTACCTGAATGGTCCGGTCTATTGAAATGAAGGGCCACCGGTAAATGTTTGTCCTGATAGATGTCATTCAAGTGCTCACGAAACCTGTCTGCCAAACGCCTACCAGTTTCACCAATATAGGTCATGCACATCTCTTGCAGATGATAGCATAAATCAGGTTTCTGGATTCGCACGTAAAAGACTCTTTAATGATAAATTTTCCTTTAGGAAAAGTGACTGTCTGAGTTTGGAGTACAAACGGACAGGTCTTGCATATCCGGCGTTGGCACGGCAAAGTAAGATGGGCTAGAATGTCGCAAGCGACTGTGTACAAGAATATCCCTAAAATTCCTATCCCTACGATAAGCTACCAAAGGTGTATCACGAAATAACTCTTTGGTATCAGGATCAGAGTTGAGAATAGGCAGATGTCGAAACAGAATTCTCTTTACCGCCAGGCAGTGAGGATGGAAAGTTAGAACCAGTTTGAGTCTGTCAGATTGGACAGAAGGTTTAGTAGTGAGTGCCGTCTGACGAGTGACGCGTGTGATACGATTAAGGGCATCAGATAACACATGTTCTGGATAAAGACGTCGGCGAAAGAACTCAAGCATCTCTTGAGCTCGCTGATGAAAATCATCGTCATCGTGACATAACCGACGCAAGCGAAGAAGTTGAGAAAAGGGAATGGAATTTTTACAGCTAAGAGGATGCGATGAAGTATAAAGAAGGAAACCATGAGCGTCAGTAGCCTTATAATAGACAGACGTTTTAAGACCAATAGGGCTAATAGTCACAGTGATGTCAAGGAAGTTCACTGAGGTCGTAGAAATTTCAGAAGTGAATTTGATGGCAGGATTGAAATTACCAACATAGTCGATAAATCGACGGAGGTCTACCTCAGACATGTCAGTAATGCCAAAACCATCATCAATGTAGCGGCGGTAAAACTCGGGTATTGGCCCATCATAATTTTGAAAGACCAAATATTCAAAGTGGCCCATAAAAAGGCAAGCGTAACTAGGGCCCATCTTAGTACCCATAGCAACGCCACTGATTTGGTTGAAGAATTGGCCATTAAACTCACAAGAGTTGAGATTAAGAACCAACTCAGCAAGGCGAAGAAGCGGACCTGTACTTATAGTAAGATCAGTACGCTGGTCGAGAAAAAATTGGAGTGCCTTAAGACCATCAGCATGTGGAATAGAAGTATAAAGGGAACAAACATCTAGAAGGAAAAGACGGTAAGTACGATCAGGCGTGAATCTGATAGAATCAAAGGTAGCATGAGTAGATAGCATGAGTAGTGTCTTTCAAATAAGAAGGCAGACTGGCGACCAAAGGCTGGAAAATACTATCAAGGAATTCAGAAATACGTTCAGTGGGACAAGAGCAGGCTGAAACAATAGGCCTACCAGGGTTAGCAATTTTATGCACCTTAGGAAGCATGTAGAAGGAAGGCTTACCAAGACTACTATCAAAAATATGGAGAGATAAAGCACCAGAAGGGAGATGATCATCATGGACAAGGCCCCGGATAGTCTCATAAACAGTAAGATTATTCCGGACTGTAGCATCACCAGAACAAGGTGAGTAAAAGGTGGTGTTACCTAGCTGTGTAACTCCTTCGTGAATGTATAAGTCCTTACGCCAAACAACCACAGCACCACCTTTGTCTGCCGACTTGATAACAATATCATCACGGTTTTTAAGGCGAGGAGCCGCGGTAGCATAGTGGTTAGTGCACTGGCTTCCTAGCGCAGTGGTCTATGGTTCGATCCCCAGATGAGGCGGAAAAATTTTTAGGCCACAAACGGCTCCTGGGTCGACCCAGCCCCAAATGGGTACCAGAGCTACTCTGGGAAGGTTAAGGCGGCCGGCGTGATGCCGACCACATCACCCCTCGTGTGCCGACGGTCAAGATAATATGGGCCTAACACCATATTCCCAATATGCCTAAATGGGCGTGTAACGGGTTCCTTTACCTTTTTTTTTACCTTTTTTAAGGCGACAATGCCCGCCATTCAGAAGACGTGAGGTTAGATCGACAGAGACGGCGTAGATTGAGCTGGTCAATGTCATGTAAAGTATTGGCAATATATAAATCCAGAGCACGAGAAGCTCCTGGAGCTGGAGTCCAGCCTAGTTTACGTTTGCCGAAACGACGAAAGATATCAGTATCGGAAACCCTGGTAGAATCATTACCATTACGATGGTAATATTTGAGACGCATGCAGCGATGGAAGCTGTGAACATCCTGAAGCAGAGAATATTTGTCAAAATTAGAACGAAGAGGAACAAACTTAAGACCTTTGCTCAGGACAGACAATTCATCAGGAGACAGATGCAAATCTGGAGGAATGCAAATAACTTTAGCTTGGGTAGAAGACTGAATAGAGGACCCTAAAGGAGTAACTGAGACTGTTCCACTTGAGTCTGCAGGCACTGGGTTTTGAGGCCATGACATATTGTCCTATTATAGACCGAAAGGGAGGCATCAAAGAAGAGTTGGCCACTCGAAAAGCAGCGGCTGGGAGACTTTTTCAGGCCATAAATCGTGGATTCCTCAGCAAGAAAGAGGTTGGTAAGAAAACGAAGATGGCTGTATACCGCTCCACCTATGTCCCAGTTTTGACATATGGATGCGAGTCGTGGGCAATGACTACAACCCACAAAAGCCAGATCCAAACCTCAGAAATGAGGTATCTGAGGAAAGTGGTTGAAGTAACAAGAAGAGACATGGCCCGCAACCAGACGATCCGTCAAGGCCTGAAATCCCATCCGCTGCAGACCCAAATAGAACAGTCCCAACTAAGATGGTTTGGCCATGTCTGCAGAATGAGAGAAGATCGGCTACCACGACAAGCATGGGAAACAAAGAGCCAGGGATCCAGACCTCCAGGATGACCCAGAGTTCGCTGGGAGGACAACATTAGACAATCTTTGAAGGACCGAGGACTAGAATGGAACCAGGCCAGGAAGAAGACAGCTGATAGAATGGTCTGGCGCTCTCTCTTCCAAACCTCTACACCTCACGGTAGAAGGGGAACGACTAAGTAAGTAAGTAAGTAAGTAAGACATATTGTCTGGTTACGGACCATGTCCCTTCTTGTTACTTCAACCCCCTTCCTCAAATTCCATATTTGTGGGGTTAGGAGCTGGCTTTTGTGGTTTGTTGTTCTCTATGTTTCAAGGGAATCAATAAGATTGGTTTGATATTTGAGTTGAAGATACTTATTTTTGTATCAGACTTGATTTCTGTTTATTTCCACATATTTCTAAATGCAATAAAAGCTTCTCTTGCCTTTTATATTCTTATTGTTTTATCATTATCTGTTCCTCCAATTTGCTGCTGAGATATATGCATGAGTTCACATCTTGTAGGGATGTCACATCTTATAGAAATGTATCTCCAAGTGTAGTGTCAGTTGCAAATCTGTTCTTGTAATCCTTGTCTTTTCTCTGTGTATTTTCATACCCAGTTGCTTATCAAGTATTCTCCATTTGTTTTACATTTGGTTACATTTATGGGAAGGAAAACATCAGGCCATTCTATTTTAACATTTCATTAATTTGTTATTTCATGTTTGTTTTTTCTTTTGCAGTTTTGTTATTTGTTGGATTCTTTGCTTTGATATTTCTTTCTTACTTGTTTATATAGTGTTACTTTTTCGTCGTGCTTCCTGTGTTCATTTGTTTTCATCTATATGCGTTGCTAATATTGTTTTGTTTTTTTTCTCATCTGTTTTTTCATGTGTATCGTTCTTTGTCTTGTACTATTATTTTTACTATTTCCTGTATTTTTTGTTGTTGCTCCCTATGGAACATGGAGCCCCACCACAGCTGGTTCCCTTGCAAGAAGCCCGCAACACAGCATTTTTGGGTAGTTTCTTGTTTAGTTTCGTTTTTTAGCTTCTTAGTATGTACTGTTTACATCCGGAAGTGGCAGTCATTTTCTTTTCTGGTGACGCTCTCTCTCTTCGGCAGGCGTGCTGGGTCTTAGCTGCCTTTAGGGGAGTACCCTGGTTTTATTTTTATATTTATTTAGATTCTTATGTGTCCCATTTAGCCCTCACTTTCTTTCCTTTCCCAGACGAAGGCCTTGTGGTTGCAACATTGGCTATTTTCTTTGTCTTTTGTCCTCGTAAGATGAATCACCTTTTTTCAATTTCTTTTTCATACCCAACCATTGTGCTCCACGTCTTACCACAGTTTCCCTCATCTTCCTCAACAAAGCATTCTTGTGCTCTTGCAGCAGTTTGTTTTATATGATGAGGTATCCATTCCCATACACAACCTCATATTTGTTGCCTGTTATGACATCCTTTTTCTTTTAACCTATCATCTAGTTTTATAGCAACCCCTTGAATTATTATATGGACAATACGTGTTATGTGGTACAGGTCTGCAACCTTTTATACAAAATGTGCAGGGACTGTTATGTTTCAAAAACCAATGCGTTTTTTTATATTTTGAGATATCGTCCAAATTGTGATAGAGAAATAGCCTAAATCACACAAATTGCGATAGAGAAATAGCCTAAATCACACAAATTGCAAGTGTGAAGTAGCTCAACTCTTGAGCTTTTAACACTTGCTGTTTTAAAAAAAAATTTTTAAGTATGGCCTCGATGTCTGTTGCTCGTTAATCTTTTTTTTATTTTAAGCGTGAAATAGAATTAGGGTAATACTTTTTATGCCTCCACATTCTAAGACTAGGCCTACATGTTAATGCTGAACTGCTAGCTATAACACTGTTTCCAGCGTTTAGTTTTTTTGTGTTTTATTTTGTTGTAGATAATAAGCGGTTACAAATCTCAGAAAAGTGTCCGCTAACGCCAGTGTTAACCACAATTCAACCTGTTTTGAGCATTTTCAAAAATAATTAATGATACACAACAGTGAACTGGGTAGTTATGGGTTATGAGTTGGCCTATGTATTGATTTCGAGCTGTGTGGCATGGCATGTGTCCAGTATCAGTAAATTTTTACGACGCTATAGGGTGCTTATAATGCATTATGCATGCACCAGCATGGTAGTGTAAAGCACACGGACCGGAACCATGATAAAACTGATGATGGCAGTTGTTGGGACATTTTTTAAGTGAAGTGCCATGAAAAAAAAGCAAATTTAAAAAATAAATTATTTTTTTTTAATGAAAAAGCTTGATTTTTAGAATATTTAGATTTTCAGTTGTTCGGATAAAAGGTAACGGACCTGTACATCATTGTCTGTTACTTGAACAGTATGCATGGTCTACATCATTGTCTGTTACATGGATGGTACCTGTGGTGTGGTACATCATTTTCTGTTACATGGATGGTACATATGGTGTGGTATATCATTGTCTGTTACATGGATGGTACATATGGTGTGATATATCATTGTCTGTTATATGGATGGTACATATGGTGTGGTACATTATTGTCTGTTACATGGATGGTACCTATGCTGTGGTACATCATTGTCTCTTACGTGGACAGTACCCATGTTGGAACTGGTGTGCACCTCATTATCTGTTATATAGCAGTAATAATGCCTATATGTGTCAAGTAAATTAATTGTTGCTTTATCTATTTGGCAGGAATCTGTGGGACAGCAAAACTGCCTGGCAGAGTTCTCTTTTGCTTACAAGATGGATGCTAAAGTTGACAAAAAAGAGCCCAGCAAACTTGTGGTCAGTTTTGTGCAAGTTTAGCAATTTGTTTTACATGATGAGGTTGTCAGCCCTAGGCACAGCCTCATGTTAGTCACCTCTAATGACATGCTTGAGGGAGCAGAGGTGAGGTACTGTTCTTTCTTTGTCTCCTCAAAGACCCCAGATCACTACACTGGGCATTTATTATTATAGTTATTGAATATTATATGAATATATTTTATATATCAGTTTATTTATATAACTGCATGAACTCATGTGAATTAAATGCGTGGTTAATACTTACTTATTTACTTAGTCGTTCCCCTTCTACCGTGAGGTGTAGAGGTTTGGAAGAGAGAACAAAGGCAGAAGAGAACTATCACCCCACCTCAAAAAGCTGGACCTAATACAGTGAAGTCTCTAACACTTCACTCCCCTACGGCACTATCTGCTATGGAGCTACCTTTTTTTAGCTGTTACATGATATCCTCTCTGTGAAATGTTATTTAGTAAAGGTGTGGTGGAATAGGTAACTAATGTTGGAGTTTTTTTTTAATTTGATTTTTGGTGTACTCTTAATCAGTAAAGAAAAGAAATGTATATTACTAAATAAATACTTACTTACTTAGTCGTTCCCCTTTTACCGTGAGGTGTAGAGGTTTGGAAGAGAGAGCGCCAGACTATCCTATCGGCTGTCTTCCTCCTGGCCTGGTTCCATTCTAGTCCTCGGTCCTTCAAAGATTGTCTAATGTTGTCCTCCCAGCGGACTCTGGGGGTCTGGATCCCTGGCTCTTTGTTTCCCATGCTTGTCGTGGTAGCCGATCTTCTCCCATTCTGCAGACATGGCTAAACCATCTTAGTTGGGACTGTTCTACTTGGGTCTGCAGGGGGTGGGATTTTAGGCCTTGGCGTATTGTCTGGTTGCGGACCATGTCTCTTCTTGTTACTTCAACCACCTTCCTCAGATACCTTATTTCTGAGGTTTCGTGGTTAATACAATTGATTATTATTTCTTATCTTTTAGTGTATATATTGGTTATTGACAGGTAATAAGACTAGCTTATTATATTTAAATAGAAGACATAATTAAATGTAGGAAGAGATAGTATGTGGTAAATTAAATCATTTAGAGCATTCTGTTCATTGTTATACAGTAAGTCATCTAACTGCTGACAATCCATTTAATGTTACATAGTTACGTTATCTAGAGACAGTCTTTTTCAGCATTACATAGTTAAATCATCTAAATTACAAGCCAACTAGAAATAGTGTGTTTAGTAACACATAGATTAATCAGATAGATTCTAGAGATAGTCTGTTCAGTGGTACATAGTTAAGTCATCTAGAGGCCAACAGTCACTTTAGTATTGCAGAGTTAAATCATCTAGAGACAGTCTGCTCAGAATTACAAGTCATATAGAGATAGTCTTTTCAGTACTACATAGTAAAGTCATCTAAATGACAAGCCATCTAGAAATTGTATGTTCAATATTCATTCATAACCCTCCACTCCTAAAGGATCATAGGCCTTCAACAAACACATGCCAAGTCCTCCTGTCACGTGCCATCATCTCAAGTTCTTTCCACGTTCTCCTTATCATTTTCATCTCTGTTTCCAGCTCTCTTCTCCATGTGCTTTGTTTCACACAGTCCCAGAACCTCAATTTTATATTCCCTCATTTCTGCTGCTACTTGTGCCACTTTCCCTTGTTCGTTTAATGTCTGAACATTCCAGGTGCCAAATCTGGAAGTTCTCATAGAAGAAAGAAGGTTAGTCAGTAACACAGACTCCTTTAGGCTTTCTCTGTGTTGCATCATACGCCTCCCTGCGAAAGGACCTTCCCCTGTCTTGGATGGCTGTGTTTTATTTTCCTTAATTGACTTGTCCATATTTGTTGAAGTTTTTTGTGATTTAAATTTTTTACAGGATGGGGTAACCAGCCCCATGCCCAACCCTCCTTTGTTGCTTTCTACGACATGCATGGCAGGGAACAGTGTTACTATTCTTTGCTCCCCTTTTGGGCCCCGGTAACACATGGGTGATGTTCAATATTACGTAGATAAATTATCTAGATTCAGAGTCACTCTATTCATTGGTACATGGTTGTCATCTAGAGACCCAACATTCATCTCAGTGTTGCAGAGTTAAATCATGTAGCTGTTCAAAATTAAATGTCATCAATAGATAGTCTGTTCAATATTACATAGTTAAATCATCTGGAATAAGGCAAGAACAGCCTTCTTTAGCCTAAACAGCATCTGGAAGTCCTCCCAATACAGCACAAGCACAAAATTAAGATTATATCAGAGCTGTGTGCTTTCTGTGCTTCTCTATGGTGCGGAATGCTGGAGAGTTACAGAGAAGGAAATGTCGAAATTGTCCTCCTTTCACACAACATGCCTAAGAAAAATTCACCGAATCTTTTGGCCGAATACCATCACTAACCAAGATCTGCTTACTCGTAGCAAGCAAGAGGACATGCACACCATCATAGCTGGCAGACACTGGAGCTGGGTTGGTCATGTCCTCAGAAGAGACCCCGATGCCATCACAAGAACAGCTATGCTTTGGACCCCTGAAGGAAAACGAAAGAGAGGCCAACCAAAAACAACCTGGCGGAGGACTGTGGAGGCTGAGATGCAGGGAATGAACCAGAGTTGGGGCACTGTACGAAGGATGGCCACCGACCGAGCAAAGTGGAATCAATTTGTTGTTGCCCTACAAGACGCCACTAGGCGTGATGGCCACTGACTGCTTTGACGGTCGGCGGCTAAGGATCAAAGAAGAGAAGAAGAAGAAATCATCTGGAGACGGTCTGTTCAATGTTCTATTGTTAAGTCAGCTAGAGACATCAGTCTTTCAGTGTTCTATAGTTGTCATCTAGAGACAATCAATCTGTTCAATGTTCTGTAGTTGTCATCTAGAGACAATCAATCTGTTCAATGTTCTATAGTTGTCATCTAGAGACTATTCAGTGTTCTATAGTTGTCATCTAGAGACAATCAATCTATTCAATGTTCTATTGTTAAGTCATCTAGAGACATTCAGTCCATTCAAAGTTCCATAGTTAAGTCAGTTAGAGACATCAGTCTGTTCAATGTTCTATTGTTGTCATCTAGAGACAAGCAGTCTATTCAGTGTTCTATAGTTGTCATCTAGAGACAGTCAGTCTATTCAATGTTCTATAGTTGTCATCTAGAGACAATCAGTCTATTCAATGTTCTATAGTTGTCATCTAGAGACAGTCAGTCTATGCAGTGTTCTATAGTTGTCATCTAGAGACAGTCAACTATTCAATGTTCTATAGCTGTCATCTAGAGACAATCAGTCTATTCATTGTTCTATAGTTAAGTCATCTAGAGACAATCAGTCTATTCAATGTTCTATAGTTAAGTCATCTAGAGACATTCAGCCTGTTCAAAGTTCCATAGTTACGTCAGTTAGAAACAGTCTGTTCAATGGTTCAGAGTCAAATCACCTAGATACAGTCTGTTCATTATAACATCGTTAAATCATCTAGAGACATCCAGTCTATTCAATGTTCCAGTTCACCCAGAGACAGTCTGGTCAGTATTACATAGTTAAAACATCCAGTCTATTTAGTGTTCGAGTTCAACTAGAGACAATCTGTTACAAGTCATTAAGCTAAAAAAATGCCAGTGTTACATAGACTTTGCTAATATTTTGTGTTAAGTCATGTAGTGATAAACTGACTGTTTTAACATTAGTTTTTATTTTTGTCCTCAGGCGCTAAAGACCGCCATTGCCAAACCACAGATGATGGTAACAGAAGGTAAGCTAATATCCACAGGTGATAGTCATTGTAAGTGTTTAAAGATAGACAGTTGATGTTCATAAGCTGAGTTCAGCTATTATCTGTAGATAGTAGATGTTGATAAGTAACAGGTAAGTATATGTAGACATGCGCTGGTAGTTTAGTTTAATTTGGTTTTAAGGACCATCTTCATTGCACACAGACAACTCCATCAGTGCTCCGATCTCCTCCCTTACATAACACATGGAGGATCTCAGCACAGTGCAAGAACACCATAGCACCAGTGATGGTTCCAATATGTAAATACATGAATCACGCATTCTATAAATATACATACATTGGTAATTAATAGTTAACTGCTTTCTACATAAAACGTATTTTAATCACTGAAGTGTAAACTAGTTTGTACTGAAACTATAGTAATCATCATCATCATCTCCTATTTTGTTCCTTATGGAGCATGGAGCCCCATGTACTTCCGAGGGGTCTTTGAGGGGACGAGAAAAAAACAAGACCTGCCCCCTCAGGCCTGTCACATGTGGCGACTGATATTAGGTTGCTCATGGGGCTAGTGACTTCACCGTGTAAAACAAATTGCTACAGAAACCACAGCAGTAAGAGCACATGAATGCTTTGGTGCAGGCTTCCTGCAAGAGGACCAGCTACAGTGGTGGCCCAGTGCTCCATATAGAGTGAAAAGGGAAATGATGATGAAGCATGAAACCACCTCTCCAGATGGCCCCGTTGAGGAAGGCTGTGCCAAAGCAGAAACTCTTGTACTGGTAGTTTCTTTCACATGATGAGGAAGCCAGCACCATGCACAATGTTATCATCTGTTACGACATGCCTGAGGAAGCCAGCACCATAAACACAATGTTATCATCTGTTACGACATGCCTGAGGAAGCCAGCACCATGCACAATGTTATCATCTGTTACGACATGCCTGAGGAAGCCAGCACCATGCACAATGTTATCATCTGTTACGACATGCCTGAGGAAGCCAGCACCATGCACAATGTTATCATCTGTTACGACATGCCTGAGGAAGCCAGCACCATGCACAATGTTATCATCTGTTACGACATGCCTGAGGAAGCCAGCACCATGCACAATGTTATCATCTGTTACGACGTGCCTGAGGAAGAAGTAGTCATATTCTGTTGTCTCCTGCTGGAAACTGTATGACACCACAGATAATAGTAACTGATGTAGTTTCAGTTCCAGTTGTGATTAATTACTGGACTCATCCTTGGTTTTAATTGTTTTTTGATGCTTGTTTTCTTCCTCCACTTGATAGATATTAAGCCATGTACAAGAACATCAGTTGTTTAACTAGGGCTGCTCAGCTTCTAGATATTAAGCCATGTACAAGAACATCAGATGTTGTTGTTTAACTAGGGCTGCTCAGCTTCTTACACTTTTGCAGCCAATACCAAGTTGAAGACTTCTTGGTATCATGACTAAACTGTAGATCGAGGCTTTTCCTGTGGATTTTCTGCCATTTCGAAAACGTTGATTTGAAGTCATGAGCTCCTGTTTCTCCTGCTTGGCTTGCATTTAATGGATCATTACATCTGGTCCCAATCTAGAAGGAAGAAGTGTGTCATACTGTACATTCCCCACCATCCAAGGGGGCTCGCCAGATATGCAGAGCTAAAATACTGTGCTCTGGTTATGGGCTGTCCCAAGGAATTGTCATGTCCTATATTCTGTGCTTCTCTATGGCGCGGAGAGCTGGAGAGTTACAGAGAAGGAAATGTCAAAATTGTCCTCTTTTCACACAACATGCCTAAGAAAAATTCTCCGAATCTTTTGGCCGAATATCATCACCAACCAAGATCTGCTTACTCGGAGCAAGCAAGAGGACATGCACACCATCATTGCTGGCAGACGCTGGAGCTGGGTTGGCCATGTCCTCAGAAGAGACCCCGATGCCATCACAAGAACAGCTATGCTATGGACCCCTGAAGGAAAACGAAAGAGAGGTCGACCAAAAACAACTTGGCAGAGGACTGTGGAGGCTGAGATGCAAAGAATGAACCAGAGTTGGGGCACTGTACGAAGGATGGCCGCCGACCGAGCAAAGTGGAATCAATTTGTTGTTGCCCTACAAGACGCCACCAGGCGTAATGGCCACTGACTTCTTTGACGTTCGGCGGCTAAGGATCAAAGAAGAGAAGATACAGAGCCACTTCTCAGCTCTCATAATGAGATCTTTCTGCTTACAGCCAACCAAGTAAAAGCCAGAGTTATATCCGGGGCTCAGGTGACTACTCCCAGCTTAGTGTGCAATCCTGCGTTCTCAAGATGTTTCACAACAGGGAGAATCTCTGGAAGTGTGTGGATGATTTTAAGAGTCAGTGCGGGTGTTATTAACCTCACAGACAGAGATTCACTTCCACATCTATATACTATAGCACTATGCTTAGCTGGTGGTCATATAAGGATGACTCTAGATATGCTTCTAAGCATAGGACATCAGATGGGGAATTTGGAAATTATCTATAGAATAAAATGAGATTTGATATTGTATGTAGTAGTCAGTGTTCTGTGATTACTGGTTGGTGTGCTGTTCTTTGTGTGTGAGGGGAACAGTGTGTAGCATGCTTGCTGTGTGGCATGCTGTTGTTTATATACAAAGTGATCTGTGTATAGTGTAATTGTTGTATGGTATGCTGTTGTTTGTATGTGAGTTAGTCAGGGTTTAGCATGCTTGTTTATGGTGTGTTTTTGTCTGCGTACAAGGTGATATGTGTAAAGTGCGATTGTTGTGTGGCATACTGTGGTCTGTTAGGTGATCTGTGTTTATAGCTATTGTTGTAGGATGCTGTTGTTTGTTTGTGAGGTAATAAGTGTGCAGCTTGCTTGCTATGTGGCATGCTGCTGTCTGTATGTGAGGGGATCTGTTCAGTGCGATTGTTATGTGGTATGCTGTTGTATGTATGCGAGGTGATCTGTATGTACCATGATTGTTGAGGGACATGCTGTCATTTGTGTGTGATGTGTGTAGCATTATTTTTGTGTAATGTGTTGTTATTTGTATTCAGGTTGATTTCTGTGTAGTGCAGTTGTTGTGTGGCATGCTGTAGTCAGATTATGTTGTTGTCCACATGTGAGACTATCAGTGTGTCATGTCATCATTGTTGGTGCATTGATACAGCACATTTTATGTTTGTTTCTGCAGGTTTTATCAAGAGCCTACAGGGCATCAACAGACGTAGATTAGGTCAAGTGGAACACCAGCAGCAGGTAGAGGGTCAGCAGATGGTGGAGACAGCGAGCAGACACACAGAACACAGTGATACCCAGACAGATCCTGCAGAAAGTGACATTCACTGGCCCAATGACACAGTGTTTTCTAAACTAAAACTTTTGGAGAAGCTGGTAAGTATATGTTAGGCTGGTTTTACAGCACAGCCACAGTCATAAAGACTGTTTTCACATCACATTCGCAGAGGCTGTTTTCTCATTACAGTAACATCTGTATAGGCTATTTTCATTCTGCAGTAACAGCTACATAGGCATTTTCACATCAGAATCAGTCATAGATTATTGTTTTTTTTTTTCATAGTAACATCTTATACAGGTTTTTTTAAAAATCACAGCAACAGCCTATTCTGGCTTTTTTAAACATCACAGTAACAGCTTATACAGGCTTTTTTAAAAACATCACAGCAACAGCTTATATGGGCTTTTTTTTAACATCACAGTAACAGCTGTATTTTTGCACTGCAGTGACAGCCGCAGAGACTGTTTGCATATCAGAATCACAGTAATAGGTTTTTATTTTCACATCACAAGCTTATAGACTGTTTTCACATAACAGTAAAAGGCATGTAGGCTTGTTTCACACAAACAGTTACAGTACTGTGGATATTTGTACATAACGGTCATAGTGATAGAGCAGTGTTTCTCAGCCTTTTTGTGTTCGCGGCACACTTTTCACTTTACTAAAAATTTGTGGCACACCTATCTGACCCTGCGCCAGAATAAAAAATTACAATGATATATACTAAATTAAATACACTAATTTGTGGGTACTTTAGAATTAATAAAACTCTCAATTCAATTTTATTTTAATTGTTTAAAATAATTGGAACATATATTTGACCAAAAATAAAGATTTTATACAAACCTGATGGTCCTAATGTGATACTTGGGCTTGATGCTTTTGAGTAATTTCTTGGATATTAGGGCGTATTTGAGTTATTTCATCCTCAACACAGAGAAGACTTTCCTTTTTTTTGCAATTAATACTTGTAAGTGTTGAAAATCCCAATTCACTTAAATATGATGTAGAAAACTGCCTATGCTCAATGGGGAGCTGAAGGGTGATGATGATGATGATGATTGAATACGTGAAATGTGATGTTGTTGTCTGAGAATTTTACACACGTTACTGTGTGAGGAATGTCATCTCTTTTATCATCATTGTTTCAGCAAGAGGTCACCTGTGATATCTCAGACCTGGCGGTTACGATTGTCAGGGAAACTAAGCAGAGGTAAGGTTTGTGTTGTCTCTTGTCAGAACATGTGACAGTCCAGTAGTACATTACTGAAATATCTGGCAGTTATGCTTACATGTGCAGCTGTGGTTTCTGTAGCAATATGTTTACATTCAGTGAAATATCTGGCAGTGAAATACATGACAATCAGCATTACATTTGCTGAAATATCTCACAGCCAACATTTACTGAAATCTCATGCTGCCTGTTTATGAATTCTGAAATACCTGACATCCTGCTTTATGTTTACAAAAGTATCTAACATTCAGTTTGATGCTTACTGATGTATCTGACGGCCATCTTTACTGAAATATCTGTCAGACATCTTTACTGAAATATCTGACAGCTGCTTTACTGAAATATCTGACAGCTGCTTTACTGAAATTTCTGACAGCCTCTTTACTGAAATATGTTACAGCCATCTTTACTGAAATGTCTTACAGCTATCTTTACTGAAGTATGTTACAGCCATCTTTACTGAAATTTCTGACAGTGTCTTTACTGAACTGAAATATGTTACAGCCATCTTTACTGAAGCCATCTTTACTGAAATGTCTGACATCCATCTTTACGGAACTAACAGACAATTGCTTTACTGAAATAACTGACATCCAACTTTATGTTTACAGTAGTATCTAACATTCAGCTTTACATTTACCAAAGTATCTGACTGCCATTTTAAAATTTACTGAAATATCTGACAGCTGTTTTACTGAGATAACTAACATCCAACTTTGAGTTTACAGTAGTATCTAACATTCAGTTTTACATTTACCAAAGTATCTGACTGCTATTTAAAAATTTACTGAAGTATCTGACAGCAGTGTACTGCGCTGAAAACTGCAAGTTTAGCATATTTCATAAGTGAGTGAGTACATCATGTCCAAGATGTTAATGTAGCAGTTTGGCCAAGATGTTAAAGTAACTTTAGTCATGAGATAAAACTTTTGCTTCCTTTCTATGGCCAGGAGTTTGTCTGTCTTGCTGAAACTGTTCCACCTGGGTTTCCACAACCAGTCCTACTGGCAAGCTACTGACATCAACTGCAGTGTCTATCTGGAAGGTATGCATACTGTTTCATTAAAGATGCTGTTCAGACTTAGGTTAACAGATTTTTTTCAGGTTTAGAGAGCCAGGATGACAGTTATTGTTATTGTTGATCAGAATCGACATCACTGCACTCCAGGCAAATCCATAGGTGCTCAGTCTCCCTCACCAAATGTCAAAGGGTATGAATGCTAATTGTTCCTGTTGCATGCTGGTTGTATACACGCCGGATGAATCCTCTCATACGTGCATCCCTGCTAGTCTTAGTCTTACGTTGGTTACCCAGTTCCAGCAGTCTTAGCCTTGGTGGTTTATTGATTGCAGTGTCATTCTCTAATAGACGATCATTAATTGCCCTCAGTATCTCTCCCTTATCCATATCCAGTGTACCTTCTATGGGTGCTCTTGAAGCTAGTCTGTCAGTTCTTTCATTGCCGCATGCCCCTGCATGACTGGGACAGTTGATCCACACCAATTCCTGAAGATTTGAGGCTTCTATGGAGGTTTCCCTTTCATGCCGGAGCCATCCACTTTGGACCATCTGAAACATGGATTGTGAGTCTGATACAATAACTGCCTTATTAATGAAGTCTCAATGTGCAGTAATGATTCTGCCCTCTATTCTAGCAGAGAAGCCCCACCCTGATTTCTCGCCATGGATTACAGACCCATCAGTGTACACAATGGCATCATCATCCCCAGCATGATCATTTATCAGTTGATCAATTTCCAGCTCTGCCCTCACATTGGCCAAAGTTCTGCACTCTCTGCCAAGGCAGATAATGACTTGTTGGTAGTCAGTCCAGTTCTCATCTGACTTCTCCACTCTTCCCATTGTATATATTTTCAACTGTGGTCACCTGCTTAATCGTTGCCTGTGCCATCCATGACATCCCCCACTTTATTCTTGCTCCCTTAATGTCAGCTATGTTTCCATGCAGGGAGTGCCCGTTGGCTGTGGTTACTCGCATTTAGGCTTTTGCTTCGGCCATTTGCATATCTAAATCTAATCGACAGCACTCCAAGCATGTACCTCATTGTCACAGCCCAAGAATATACGCATCCCTTCATTTTGAATGCATTCTAGTCATTCACATTGTGATATTGACAGCGTGAGTATTCCCAGACCATACTCAGTGACTGACTTGACTAGCTGATGATACAGGAGAAATAGTAGTTTCTGTTCCAAGTGCGCTGCGGCCATTGTTTTTCGGGCTGCCAGACTTCTGTTGCAATTCTGTATTATTAGATCAACATGGTACTTATATGATAACCCGCGATTGAATGTTATTCTGAGGTATTTCAGCTTGTCTTGCCTTTTAATTTTCTGCCCAATGAAAGTAATGTCTGGAAGATCTGCTTTAAATTTGAAGTTGTTCAAGGAGCACCACAGCACACAGGCTTTGTTGGGATTGACCTTGGAGCCAGTGGCCTTGCACCATTCAACCACCTCATGTAGTGTCCTATGTATGCTATTGACCATTTCCTGTCAGTCAGAACCAGGCTTGTAAATGAGCATGTCATCTGCAAAAGTCAGTGTACATCCCAACCCAGTTGGCTGAATGGTGGCTATTTTTTCTGTGTAGACGTTAAACAGCACTGGTGATAGTGGAGAACCCTGGGGTAGTCCCAGACAAATGCGCATTGTTTCTGATGTCCTCCTTCTCAAGCAAAATACAACCTGATCTCTCAGTTAAGGCAGCTGCTACCCATCTTGTTAACCAAGGGTTAACACCACAAGCTATTACACAGTTCATTAACGTTTCGAAGTTCTCACTGTTATAAGCATCTTTTAGGTCATTTGCTACAGCAGCCATTTCTCGTTTACCCTGGAATCCCTTGTACAGTATGACAGTACAAGTGGTTATACATTTCATTTTGACTGTTAGAACAGTCATACACAACCATTTGACTATAGATGAAATGATCATATGTACCATTTTGAACCATAGATGAAATTATTGCTCACAAAATTTTGACCATAGATGATATACTTGTATATAACATTTTGACCACAGAAAAATGTAACTATCAATTACATTGGTGAAATGGTTATACATAACATTTTAATGACAGAAATAGTCACACACAACATTTTGACCACAGACAAATGTAACTATCAATTACATTGGTGAAATGGTTATACATAACATTTTAATGACAGAAATAGTCACACACAACATTTTGACCACAGAAAAATTTAACTATCAATTACATTGGTGAAATGGTTATACATAACATTTTAATGACAGAAATAGTCACACACAACATTTTGACCAAAAATCAAATGAAGTGATTTTAACCATAGAAGCAGTTGTGTGCAACATTTTGCTTCTAGGAACAGTCATACATAAGATTTTGACAACAGAAATAATCGTACACATTTTGACCACAAAAAACAGTGGGGTACAGCATTTTGACTATATAGGAACAGTTTGATTGTAGAAAGTCATTTTAACAATAGATAATGTCATAAGTAGTAGTGAATATGACTGGAGTTATAGTTAAATCTTGTGTTATTTTAATCACCTATTTCTGTTGGTAGTTTTATTATAGATGATAAATAAACAGTTATCTTTATAAGTGTGCTTGATTGTTTTTCAGAATTCAGTACACATTCAATGCAGGCTAGATTTGCTGGTTTGAGCAAGATCGTCTTCAAGGGCCAGGTTAGTTGTCTTGTCATATATTTGTGATTGAATGTTTAGTTCTCTTGTCACATATTTGTGAGTTAATATTTAATTCTGTTGTCACATATTTGTGATTGAATGTTTATTTCTTGTTAAACATATTTGTGATTGAATGTTTAATTCTGTTGTCATATTTTGTGATTGAATGTTTATTTCTTGTGTCACATATTTGTGATTGAATGTTTAGCTCTCTTGTTACATATTTATAAGTGAATGTTTAGTTCTCTGTTCACATAATTGGGAGTGAATATTTAATTCTGATATCACATATTAACTCTTAGTATCCGGCAAGCCCCGTGAAGTGGCGCGGGTTTAGTACCAATTTTACGGCTCGCCAGTTCAAGTGGCGCGCAACGGTAACGATAGCTAAACTAGCGCGTAAAAACGCGGTTTTAGCTCCCGTATAGTAAGAGTTAATGACAAAATGTTTTGTTCTGTCACATAATTGTGACTCATTAAGAATGTTTTGTTCTGTCTCATAATTGTGACTCATTATTTAATTCTTATAAAACATTTGTGATGTGTTATTTAGTTTTATGTAGTCTTATTTTTATGGCTGTGATACCACAGACTTGTAAAGTTTTACACATATGCAGGCTTGTGATTTCAAAAGAAAAGAAAATTGTTGTAGAAGCCAGGAAACTATGTTAAGGTTGTAGTGTACATGTTGAGATACTAATCACATTGTTACGGTTGTAGTCTACATGTCTGTAACTATTGTCTTTGATCATATCACTCATGAATGCCAGGATTTCTTGTCTTACTTTCTTTTATCTACTGCCTTTTTTTTGTTTTTGTTTTTCATTTTTGGAGTGTCAGGTGGCAAGGTGCTTAGAGTGCTTGCTACTCCAGGCAAAGTTACCAGGTTTCAAAACTGGTAGCATCACACTTCAGTCTTCTCTGGGGTAAATGGGGTACCTGGCACTGCTCTTGAATCGGGGAAGGCATTGGCAACAAGGAAGGAAACCAGTCACCTACCTCATAAAGCTGAGACCTAGTATAGTGAAGTCTTTAAAACTTCACTGAAGCTGAGACCTAGTATAGTGAAGTTTTTAAAACTTCACTAACCTAGGGCAGTGTCTGCCATTGGGCTATCTTTACATTTTTTATCTATTACTTATGCCTTGCAAGAGGTATCACAAGTATGGTTTATTATTGTAGCGAAAGGTTTTTATGAGTAGTGATGTTAGGTATCTCTCAGACAAAGAAGTCAGTATGAAAGAATATAGTCTCAGTGTCAGAAATGAGCACTGGTATCACAGGATAGTCAACATCTGTGAAGGTATCTGCTTCAAACAGTATTCAGAGTAAAGTCAGACCCTAAGTTGCCACCTTTGCTATGTAACTAACCTATGATATTAACAAATTCAATAAAACTCAAACTTCAACAATATAAAATTAATAAGTCAGCTGAGTACAATTACTGAATTTATTATTTACATCTATCTTTTGATATTCTTCTTATGCAGTATTCTTCTTCTTCTTCTTCCATCCTTAGCCACCAACCGGCAAAGCAGTATGTGGCCAGTACGCCTAGTGGCGTCTTAGGGCAACAACAAATTGATCAATCTATCGCTGTTTCCACCACGCCTAGTGGCGTCTTTGTGGAACAAAAACAGACCAAACAATCTATCGCTGTTTCCGTAATCAGATTGGTTGGCAAGCAGGTGATCAGCCCACTGTGCGAAGTTTTTACGGGATGGGGTAAACAGCCCCATGCCCAAACCCTCCTTAGTCGCTTTTTACGACATGCATGGTAGGGTGCAGTGTTACTATTCTTTGCTCCCCTTTCGGGCCCCGGCAACACACGGGTGCTTATGCAGTATGACTGATGGAAAATGATGAAGTGAATCAATCAATCAATATCCTTTAGCTCCCCAAGGAGCATAGGCCTTAAACAAACACATGCCACGTCTTCCTGTCCTGTGCCATCCGCTCAAGTTCTTTCCATGTTTTCCTCATCATTTTCACCTCTGTCTCCAGATGAAGTGAATGCAATACAAAAATTAATTTCTCACACACACACATATATAAGTTAATAGGTAAGTATCAGTTTAGACCAACAGTCCTTGTTGAAAGCTTCACTTAAATAAACTGGTTCTTTAAGTTCCTTTAGAGTAAAAGTCACTTGTGAAATCTTCAGTTAATTAAAACTGGTTCTCTAAGTTCCTTTAGAGTAAAAGTCACTTGTGAAATGTTCATCTAACAGTTATCATCATGACACTTCTATTGTTCTTTAGATCTCTTCATTTGAGTCTGATAGTTGTTGTAGCATATTCTTCTTCCTCGTTCGTCCTGAAAAGGACGTTGGTTGCGTTGTGTCCGTTTACAGCGAAGCTGCGACATTTGCACCTTTCGGCCGACACATCCGACTTCAGCACGGCATATTTTGGGACCGGGTTTGCCTTCCCACTTCGATCCCTACTCTCTCAGCCAGACTGCAGTGATGCCGCCTGTTTCCAGGACCACCACTTGGAGGTGGAGTAGGGTCTTGGTCAGCTCTGGTTCGCTGACCCTGACGCAAGCAGTCAAGCTATGAGTCGCTGACTGCATTCATCTCTCTTGCTGCGTCTTCGGTCCCGTTGTAGCATATGAATAGTTAGTTTACTCAGCTTGTGTGCATGGTACCGCATTTCTGGTCTATACTTGTGTTATATGCAGCAGTTGTCTTTGGACCCTGCACTGGACTAACCCACACTTGAGGGAGTCAGTGCATGAACAGAATCACACCAAGGTGCTCCTTAATGTAGCAGTGAGTCATGAGTGGATTCAAATTCAGGTTCCTGCTGTTCTAACCAAAGCAGTAACCCTCTTAGGATGGTTCAGAAGTTCAAACTTGACTGAGGAATTGGTGGAGATATATACAGCCCGGCATACAGATGGAATAATAGCCTTCTTGGCATGCTGCTCTCACTCCTCCAGCAGTCCGTCTGTCTTCTAATTTGTATTTTGCGCTCTGCACGTTTTGAAAAAAACATCTTTCCTTTTATAGGTAGAGCAGGGATGTCTGAGAGAGTACGGTACTAACTACCGGCTGAAACTTTGCTTTTCTCGCTGATATGGGGAATCTGTGCTTAGCCTGGTCCATAAACTATGCTCGTTTGGTTCATCCAGACCATGGATTACTGTCAGCCATATCTCCTTTAATATGTACGATCGTTAGCTTCATATATACAGCGTGTCCGGCAGAATCACTACCAATAACAAATGTCAATATTTCCTCATCCATGTAAGTTAGAATTATTTTTTTATGGTTACCTCGTATAGAAACATCACATTTTTAGGAGCAGTGAGATAATTGATAAATTGTCCGATAATGTGCAGATAACGCATACGTAATGCGCAGCCGCGGAATGTGATGACACGTGTAGTGAAAATGGCGGAGTTCACGGTGCAGCAGAAAGTGCAATGCTGTTATTGGCTTGCGGAATTAAAGTTCCCATTGTTGTGCAAAGGAGATTCAGGCAGGAATATGGACAGAAACCTCCAGAGCGACATACCATAGTGAAATGGCACAAGCAACTGTTGGAAACAGGTTCTTTGTGAGAAAGAAGGGAAGCGGCAATGAAGCGTTGTCTCCAGATAGAGTTGAAGCAGTTAGCGAAGCTTTTCGACGTAGCCCGCGGAAATCCATTCGACGGGCAAGTGGAGAATTGGGTATTCCAAAATCTACTGTTCACGACATTGTGCACAAAAGATTGCGGCTTAGAGCCTACAAGATCCAGCTAGTGCAGAAGTTACAGCCAAATGATAAACCCAGACGGGCCGAGTTCGCAAATGCAATGCTATGTCACCTCGATGATGACAATGAATTTCTCAATCGTGTGGTATTCTCCGATGAAGCGACCTTTCACACTTGTGGCAAAGTTCACCGTCATAATTGTAGGATATGGGGAAATGAAAACCCACATGTCGTAATGGAGCATGAGCGAGACAGCCCTAAACTTAACGTGTGGTGTGCCTTAACTTAGAATTATGTGATCGAGCCATTTTTCTTCGCCGAAGCTACAGTCAGAGGAGCAACATACCTAAACGTGCTGCAAAATTTTGCAGTTCCTAGGATACCAGAAGGATTCATATTCCAGCAAGATGGAGCACCTCCACACTATGCCAATGAAGTAAGAAACTACCTTCATCAACAATTTCCAGACAGATGGATTGGAAGATTAAGTCCCATTGATTGGCCACCAAGGTCACCAGATTTGACCCCCTTAGATTTCTTTCTATGGGGATACGTAAAAAGCTTTGTCTATCAAACTCCGGTGCAGGGACTGGATAATCTTCGGCAGCGAATAATTGACGCTTGTGCATCCGTCACACCTCAGATGCTGCAAAACACGTGGAGAGAGATAGAATACTGTCTTGACATTCTTCGAGCCACTAAAGGCGCTCATGTGGAGTATCTACTGAAACTTGGTGGAGATCTACTGAAACTTGGTGAGTTGCTACTGAAACTTAATGAGTTTGCCTAACAGAAAATCAAAATCCGGTCAGTCTGCTATTATTAGTATAAGAAATATTGATATTTGTTATTGGTAGGGATTCTGCCGGACACACTGTATATCTGGTTTTCCATAATTGGTTTGGTCTTTGATTTAATATCAATTTTTGAAGTCGATCTACACAGCAATTCTTATAATACTGGTACCCTTTCCTACCTTTTTCTTAAAAATAAAATCAGGTAGCAAGTTTTCCTTGGAGATGCATATGGTTTGTCTTTTCCTTCACCAAATGAGACCAATATCATCTCTTTCCGTCGTTCCGTTCTCTTGTAATCCATCTATGTCTACGTTCTTTAATGCACACTATCTTCCTTGGTTTATTCGCCATTGTGAACCTGCTCGACGCAAGCGAGCGTTCACGGTTTCTGATTGGCCAAGACACTTCCCCTCTTTTTCATTCATAATAAGGCATGGTTTATCATGCTACAATTATTGGTTTTCAGTCAAGTGCATGTTCATGCTTTCATATTGTGCTTCTTTAAGGTGTCATTCCCCACCTCAGTCCATGTTCTTATGTGCTGTCCTGTGTTCCTGGTATCCTCCACTTTGATGTTATATGCTGTTGTTGTTATAAGCTCGGTATTCATTCTCACAAGGTGACCAAGCCATTTTGTCTCAACCCATATCTTCACTAATCATATATGTATTGTAGCAGCAATATAGGCAAAGTTAGAGGTACAGACAGTGATAACAAAGTAAGAAAAACAAAAGCAAAAGGATTTTCAATGCATATGGAGATCACGAGCAATCAAGTTCAGCATAAAAATCAGAATCTTCAACCCATATGTCAAGTCAGTCTTATTACATGACTGAACTGAAACGAGAATTACAAAAAAAAAACATAAGAAGTTACCAAAAAAAAAAAAGAACCACCACAACCAAGAAGTTACAGAAAAACAACAACCAAGAAGCTACAATGTTCAAAAATGAAGTGCTTGCATAGAACAGGAGAATTGACATGAAATGACAGATTTACCAACTGGAGGATAAGAACCAGACAGGTACCAGTTGAACAGAAGATAAGACAATGATGGGTGGTAGTTAGGACACACATACAAGAAACCTGTTGATATTATTGCAAAGTAGCCCTTGTTCTGGAATCCCCAAGGTAAAAGAGGTAGAGGAAGTCTGAAAAACTAACAGAGAAGAGAACTGGAGACAGAGAAGAGAACTGGAGACAGAGAAGAGAACTGGAGACAGAAATGAAGGGGATTAAGAAGTCATGTTAAAACCTTAAGCAGACGGCACAGAACAGAAGACGTAGCATGAATTTGTTGAAGGCCCATGCTCCTTGGGGAGCTGAAGGGTAATGGTTGTAATTTCTTCACTGGTGCAGTTCCAACTATGGCATTGATCTCAAACTTTAAAAATTTGCTGTGACATGACTTCACGTTACTGTAACAGTTTGTGTACTTATTACAATCTGAAGTTCCAACTATGGCATTGATCTCAAACTTTAAAAATTTGCTGTGACATGACTTCACGTTACTGTAACAGTGTGTGTACTTATTACAATCTGAAGTTCCAACTATGGCATTGATCTCAAACTTTAAAAATTTGCTGTGACATGACTTCACGTTATTGTAACAGTGTGTGTACTTATTACATTCTGAAGATCCAACTATGACATTGATCTCAAACTTTAAAAATTTGCTGTGACATGACTTCACGTTACTGTAACAGTGTGTGTACTTATTACAATCTGAAGTTCCAACTATGACATTGATTTCAAACTTTAAAAATTTGCTGTGACATGACTTCACGTTACTGTAACAGTGTGTGTACTTATTACAATCTGAAGTTCCAACTATGACATTGATCTCAAACTTTAAAAATTTGCTGTGACATGACTTCACATTACTGTAACAGTGTGTGTACTTATTACAATCTGAAGTTCCAACTATGACATTGATCTCAAACTTTAAAAATTTGCTGTGACATGACTTCACGTTACTGTAACAGTGTGTGTACTTATTACAATCTGAAGTTCCAACTATGACATTGATCTCAAACTTAAAAAAAAATTGCTGTACATGACTTCACGTTACTGTAACAGTGTGTGTACTTATTACAATCTGAAGTTCCAACTATGGCATTGATCTCAAACTTAAAAAAAATTGCTGTACATGACTTCACGTTACTGTAACAGTGTATGTACTTATTACAATCTGAAGTTCCAACTGTGGCATTGATCTCAAACTTAAAAAAAATTGCTGTACATGACTTCACGTTACTGTAACAGTGTATGTACTTATTACAATCTGAAGTTCCAACTGTGGCATTGATCTCAAACTTAAAAAAAATTGCTGTACATGACTTCATGTTACTGTAACAGTGTATGTACTTATTACAATCTGAAGTTCCAACTATGGCATTGATCTCAAACTTAAAAAAAATTGCTGTACATGACTTCACGTTACTGTAACAGTGTATGTACTTATTACAATCTGAATAAGAAAACTTTAATGTTCTGCCAGCTGCTCCGTGACTCCCTGGACACATACCTGATGGTCAGTTCTGGCTTCTTCCACTATCATCATGAGGAGGTGCAGTACTGGCTTTCTGTGTTTTCAAACTTTTTTAATAAACCACAGCCTCAACCTCAGCCTCAACCTCCACAACACGAGCCTTTAAGACGGAAAAAATCTGTTCCAAGGTAAAGGTTTCTGTTCCCATTGTGATGTATACATATGTATATATGTGTGTATATATATATTGTCCTAATGAATGTGTGAATGTGTATATATTGTCTTATTGAAACATTAGTAACTAACAGTGAAACCATTCCACCAACTTTTCAGGAAAACAGCACTCATTGCGACGTGAAAAGTAAATTGAACACCCATGCCTTGCAATCTTTCATGCTGCAGTTTCAGGATAATAATGGAAAGGCTTTCATTGCAAGATAAATTGAACACATTAAAAGAGCATGCAGACCTTTCAGTTTTTCCATGGTGAATTGGTCATTGACCATAAGTTAAAACAAAGTTTGACTACAGAGATCCAATTAAGTTGATATGAAATGGAAAGGAATATATATATGAGTTGTGTTCATCTACTGTATGATATATTTTAGTACTTGTCACATCGAGATCCAGTGAGTTTTTGGTTTTAAAATGTGAATGTGACAGATGTAGATTTTTCTTGTTTCCATCACATCCCTGGTGTGTGCATTTGCATGTATGTATAAATCTCGAATCGCAGGACTTACTTCCAGAGAGTCAGTGTGGTTTCCGAGCAGGCCGCGGGACCGTCGATATGATATTTGCCGCTCGCCAACTTCAGGAGAAATGCCAGGAACAGTACAGTGACCTTATACACAACATTTATTGACTTGACCAAGGCCTTTGACACTGTCAATAGGGATGGACTATGGAAAATTATGGCGAAATTCAGCTGTCCCGATAAGTTCATCTCAATTGTCCGCCAGTTTCATGAAGGTATGATGGCTCGTGTATTGAATGATGGAGAACCTTCTGAACCCTTTCCGGTCACAAACGGTGTCAAACAGGGATGTGTGCTCGCTCCGACACTATTCAGTATGATATTTTCTGCCATGCTGTCTAATGTTACGCATGGCAGTAGTGACGGCGTACACATCAGATACAGGACAGATGGGAAGTTGTTTAATTTGAGACGATTACAGTCCTTTACAAAGGTGAATGAAACAATGATCTCTGACCTTGTCTTTGCGGACGACTGTGCCCTCAACACCTGCACAGAACTAGACATGCAGAACAATATGAGGAGGCTTTCTGTAGCGTGTGATGACTTTGGTCTTACCATCAATACGAAGAAATCTGAAGTAATGTTGCAACCTGCTCCTGGGAAACCTTACTGTGAACCAAATATCACAGTAAAGAACCAACGTCTCCAAGTGGTGGACAGCTTCACTTATCTAGGCAGTACCCTTACCAAAGATGCAAATATCGACGCCGAGGTCAACAACAGAATTGCAAAGGCAAGTGCAGCTTTTGGAAGACTAAGAGTAAATGTCTGGGATCGACAAGGAATTAGTGCCGCCACCAAGATAAAAGTATATCATGCAATATTGCTCACTACCCTCCTGTATGCCTGTGAAACATGGACAGTGTATAGCAGACACGCCAAGAAGCTTAACCATTTCCACATGAGCTGTCTTTGCAGGATACTCAGGATCAAGTGGCATGATAGAGTATCTAATTCTGAGGTCCTCAACAGAGCACATATCTCAAGCATCTACACATTGCTGCAGAGGGCCCAAACTAGATGGGCCGGACATGTTGTTCGCATGCCCGAAAAACGCCTCCCAAAGCAGTTGATGTACAGCGAACTCTCTATGGGTAAGCGAGCAGTAGGGGGACAAAAGAAACGTTTCAAAGACACACTGAAAGCATCGTTGAGCAGCTTCAAAATTGATGTCTCCTCCTGGGAGACTATCGCACATGATCGCTCTGCCTGGCGGACAAACATTACTCAAGGCGCTCGCATTGCAGAACAGAATCTAGCTGATAAGGCAGAAGGCAAGCGTGCTGCAAGAAAAGTCAGAATGCGCAGCAACACTACTATCGACTCTAACCATGTGTGCCCTGTATGTGGCATGGCCTGTAGGGCCAAAATAGGACTAATTAGCCACATGAGATCACGGCACTGATGTCTCACAATTCAAGTCTGAAGCTGTCGCCATCTTCGCTTGCGATGGGCAACTATTATTATGTATAAATATATGTACATACATGAAGTTTTGGAGGGGGGGGGGGGGCTGTGAGGAGGCAGAGAAAAGTATAGGACTAGTTTTCTATGACAGGTGACTAGTATGAGGTTGTGAATGTGGCTGGTAAACCTCATCATGTAAAACAAATTACTACAGAAACCATTACTGAATGAGCACATGAATGCTTTGATGCAGGCTTCCTGCAAGGGAACTATAAGGAGCTAATAGGGAAAAAGAAGAAGAAATAAAGAAGAGCAGTGTGATTTATAAACTAATTATTACTAACAGTAGAGTATTTATTTACTAATATATATTTCTTTTCTTTACTGATTAAGACTACACCAAAAATTAAATAAATGAAAAACTCCAACATTAGTTACCTATTCCACCACACCTTTACTAAATAACATTTCACAGAGAGGATATCATGTAACAGCTAAAAAAGGTAGCTCCATAGCAGATAGTGCCGTAGGGGAGTGAAGTGTTAGAGACTTCACTGTATTAGGTCCAGCTTTTTGAGGTGGGGGTGACCAGTTCTCTTCTGCCTTTGCCTTACATAACTCGAGCAGAGCCAGGCACCCATTTACAGATGTGTAAACTGGAGCATAACGGTGCCAAGTTTCAATTCAAGAACCCGGTACTTTTTGCCGCTAGAGGCAAGCACTCTAACCGCTTAGCCAGTCGGATGCTCGTATAAAGATGACTACTAAATAATGTAAACAACTACCAGCGTGGAACTACTACTGTTTTATTCTTGGATGTTCAGTCATGAATGGTCCGTACACGTACATATATTCCTGAACATAAGCATGGTAAAAAGGTCATGTATGTAAAGGGCATAATATTCTTCTCTTTCCTCTGCCAGTCCAGTACTGCTGTCCTGGATGGAAGGGAAAAGCTTCTCCACTGTGCTAGAGGTAACAGATATGTCGTCAACTGTTTCTTCTGCTGTTTGTAATGGGCTGCATGGTCAGCTTACTCACACTAGGTTCAATGCCAGTCTCAAACCAGGAGGAGGACGAGGTATTTTCTAGAGTGATTGACATGGGGATGTTTATGTTTTGGAGGTATTATCTAGGGTGATTGACATGGGGATGTTTGTGATGTAAGGGTATTATCTAGAGTGTATGATATAGGGATGGTTGTGACATGGAGGTATTTTCTAGAGTGATTGACAGAGGAATGTTTGTGTAATATGACATGGATGTAATGGTGTTAGGAGATATCAGGGATGTGACAGGGTTTAACAGGGATATTAGGAAGTGATAGGGATGCAGTTACAGTTAGCTGGCAACAGCAGATAACAGGTGTGGTAGGTTTAAGGGATTGGATAGGGTTTTGAGGGTAACTTGGATGTAACAGCTGTAGGATGTTTTATAGGGATATAACACAGTTAGATGGTAGCAAGAAATAATAGGGGTATAATGTGATTCTGAAATAATAGATGGGACACAGGAAGTAGCAGATTTCAAAGTTCAGAGGTAACAGACAGTACAGAGGCTAACAAATAACAGGGATTGGAGGTAACTAGAATGTGACTTAGTAGTATGAGCTAACAGATTACAGGATTTGGAGGTAACATGAATGTGACATAGGCAATTACAGGAATTACAGGGTTAGGGGGTAACATGAATGTGACACAGTAGTTAACAGGAACTTACAGATTAAGAGGTAACTTGAATGTGACATGGATGTTAACAGGAGCTTAAAAATTATAGTATTGGGAGGTAACAGATTACAGGGTTAGAAAATACAGATTACAGGGTTAGAAGATACAGATTACAGGGTTAGGCGGTAATAGATTACAGCGTTAGGAGGTAACATGAACGTGACACAGACAATAACAGGAGCTAACAGATTACAGGGTCAGGAGGTAACAAGAATGTGACACAGACATTAACAGGAGCTTACAGATTACAGAGTTAAGAGGTAACAGGAATGTGACACAGACATTAACAGGAGCTTACATATTACAGGATTAAGAGGTAACAGGAATGTGACGCAGACATTAACAGGAGCTTACAGATTACAAGGTTAGGAGGTAACAGGAATGTAACACAGACAGTAAAGGAGCTTACATATTACAGGGTAAGGAGGTAACAGATATGTAACAGACAGTAATAGGAGCTTACAAGATTACAGAGTTCGAAGGTAACAGGAATGTGACACAGACAGTAACAGGAGCTTATAGATTATGGTTATGAGGTAACATGAATGTAACACATACAGATTACAGGGTTAGTAAATTTTCTTGTAATCTACTAAGGTTGTAGACATATGACCATAATAGATCATGTGTGAGATGTTACGGGAATAGATGTAAGACAGAAAATAACAGGAGGTTAAAGGGATGTGACTGTTTTTAATTGTCATGAGTTGGGTGTTACAGAAATAGAAACATAACGCATCAGCCTCCTACAACAGACAGTGCAAGCCTATCTTACCCTGCCTGAAGTTCTTCAATTCTTGTTTATCTCAGTGATGGAAAATCATGATTGGTTAAGCAGTTACAACTGCTCGTGTGAGATTGACATTCAGAATGTTACGTGCTGCCTCATGGATGCCAGAGTTCCCCCAGAACAGATGTCAGGCAAGAACCATTACTGGGGACAGGTCTTGTATTTGGGGCTTCTGTTCATGAAGGTGAGCGGGAGTTAATGATCTCTGGATGTTGCTTGTATCTGGTGGCTTTGAATAACATCATCATCATCATATCATGACCTTTCAGCTATCAAAGTGCAGTTCCTAGGGGTCTCTGAAGAGACAAAGAAATAGAGCTACTGCATTATCAGGCATGTGACTAAATATGAGGTGAATGGAGCTGGCAACCACATCTTGTAAAAAAATTGCCACAGAAACCACCACTGAAATAGCATGTGACTGCTTGGTACACAAGGGGACCAGTTATAGTAGTGGTTCCCTGCTTCATAAGGAGCACAAAGGAAAATAATGGTGATCTTGGAGGAGCATAGACCTTCGACAAATTCATGCCAAGCCTTCCTGTCCTGTGCCATTTACTTAAGGTCTTCTTTATCCATTTCACATCTTTCTCCAAGTTCCTTTCTGTTGAATTAATTTCTTTGCTTTGGGTGACGTGTTTGTATTAAAGTTTTTAAAGCTTTAAGTTTCTACAGGAGTTAGCTAGCCCCATACCTCTTGAATTATGTAAGCATTCTTCTTCTTTCTTCTTTGATCCTTAGTCGCCGACCGTCAAAGCAGTCAATGGCCATCACGCCTAGTGGCGTCTTGTAGGGCAACAACAAATTGATTCCACTTTGCTCGGTCGGTGTCCATCCTTCGTACAGTGCCCCAACTCTGGTTCTTTCTTTGCATCTCAGCCTCCACAGTCCTCCGCCAGGTTGTTTTTGGTCGGCCTCTCTTTCGTTTTTCCTTCAGAGGTCCAAAGCATAGCTGTTCACAGATGTTAAACGTGTGTGTAGTACATCTATGCGCTGACAGAAAATGGGGCAATATTAAAATAAAATTAAGGTTTATCATTGAGATTAGAAAGGTAGCTGTGCATGGTTGATTGATTGGTTGAAAGATTGGCTGTCTGATTGATAAAGTCAAACATTGGAGAAGTAAAATGATACTTAAACAGCATTGAAAATTACTTGAGGTAGAAGCAGATACACCAGTCCTGAAGGCCACAAATGTGGTAATATAAAGAATCACATATCAGAATATTTATGGTTGTGAACATGTTTGCCCTGGTCTAAGAAAGATCTTACAAAAAAGCAACAGCAAAGAAATAACAAAAGGAAAGCAGAGTTAAAATGACAGTATTTGAAATTCTGAGTTTTTCAGGTTGATCTCTTTGTTTCTGTTGGTACAGTTCTTACTTGTCGCATGGATGCTTGAATGTGTGGATGAAGTGTTTTAAATTTCCTGTTCCAGCATTGAAACATATTGTCTGCAGTGTTTTTTTTAGATCCTGACACAGCAGATAGAACCGCTTTATACATAAAATATGAGGGGAAGTCAGTAAGTAGGCCACAAACTGATATGGAATAGCTGAAAATTGTAGTTGGTAGTTTCTAAAGGTGTCATTAGGTGGCAGCAACATCCAGCTTGATGATTACTTTAGGTAGCAGATGCTAGGTGTCGCATGCACAGTTTAGATAAAAATGACGGCCATGCTCGTGGTGTGTACGACCGAAGAACAGCGTGCTGTTGTGCGGTTTATTTTTTGGGGCAAAAGGATTTCCTGCAAAGGATATTCATAAAGAAATGTTTTCTGTTTACGGTTAGAAGTGTTTGTCGTGTAAAGTGGTACATAACTGGGTCGATAAATTTTCTCAAGGACACTCAAAAATTGCTGATGAAGATGACCTGGTCGTCCTTTTCAGATTGCGACAGAAGCATCTGTGTGGCGGGTGGGGGAGATGATTCGAGCTGACAGGCGAGTAACGATAGACAGTGTAGCAACTGCAGTAGGGTGTTCTCATGGTTTAGCCTACAGCATAATTGTTGCGGGTCTTTATATTATTATTAAACGATGAGTAAACATCTTGAATACTCAGGCCACATAGGAGTATGTAAGTAGACCACGCACACACCCCTTCACCACCAACTATTAATGTCACCACAAAGGCCAGGTTGGACAAATCAATACACAGTTTATTCTCACAAACGTTGCTCCATACATATTATCTGGAAAGCCAGTATATCCATTGGCATTATATATATATATATAGTCATCAATATAGCTAGAACACTGTCCTCGACATGTTTTCACAATTTTAATTTACTCACGTTCTTCACAGAAATCATAATTCCTTACATACATAAACTAGCATCATCGCATGGAAGTGTATGAATGATCTAGTGGTCGAACATCATAGGAATATGTGATGAAATAGAATAATTCTCAGGAGCTCAGAGACACACGTCTACCTGCCTCAAAAAACACACACACAAGACCCCAGCAGACGATCGTACACTTTTGGAGATGCCGACCGAATCCTCTGCTAACTGAACCTCGAGGTAGTGACGTAACTTCCTGGTGGGTGCATCACTACCAACCTGATTGAAAGCTGCTCCATCACGACAATGCCAGACCACATACGGCTCGATTAACCAAGGAGAAAATTGAACAACTAGGGTGGCAACTTCTTGAACATCCGCCTTACAGCCCCGACTTAGCCCAGAGCGATTTCCACCTGTTTGGTCCACTAAAAACTCACCTTGGTGGCAAACTTTTCGCGGATGATGAAGAGGTTGAACGTAAGGTGTGAATGTGGCTGAGACAGCAGACCAAAGACTTCTATGCTGCAGGTTTTGAGGCACTGATAAAGCGATGTGATAAGTGTATCAATGTTGGTGGAGATCATGTTGAGAAATAAGGGGAAATGTAAGTGCAATAATAAATGGTTTTCAAGTTCGTATCTCATTTAGTTTTTTTTTTTTAAATTGCCATTTGTGACCTATTTACTGACTTGCCCTCGTACATTTCATTTGGCATATTACTATTCTGTGAAAATCACATTGTAACGACAGCTATTTCATGAACAAATAATATTAAATCAGGATGTGTGACTGTGGACAGCTAAAAGGAGTAATGACAGTATCCTGCAAGAAGCCAGTATGCAAAGGAAGCTTATTTCCTGCATTAGAAGAAACAACCCACTGTTTTAAAAGCATGTAATGAGAAGAAGAAAGCTGAAATATATTGTAACAACAGGAAAGATTGCAGGAAAAAAAGGCAGAGGATGATAAGAGAGAAAGTACTTGACAGTTTGACATCATATCATGGAAAGAAGTCAGCAACAGAATTGATAAACAGTACTGGAGATTGGAAGTTGTGGAGAGACATGATCACCTCTATGCCACCAGGCCTGGTACTTGAAGAATAATAATAATGTGTGATATTCTAAAATATAACATTTGAAGTAGGTTATTTTTACATCTGGAACATTTAACCAGGTGTCACGAGAGGGTTGCTGATTATTGAAATTATAAGATATCCTGGACAAAAAGTGTATCAGATGATACCAGGATAGTGCCAGATAAGAGACTGGGCTTATGAGAAATACCCCCTTTTCTAAAAAGAATAAGGGTGTATCGACATCAAAGGTAGGATCAAGCTGTATAAGTTTCCAGGTATGATGATGGGTTATGAGAAACTATACCCACAATGAACAATTAGGTATAAAATGGACAAATGGAAAATTCCTAGGGGACCTAGATTTCGCAGATGATTTAGCATTCTTAAGTTCAACACCCAGACAATCCCAAGAAGCAGTAAATAATTTGTGTCATCTTTCGGTTAAAATAGGTCTCCAAATAAATGCCTCTAAAACTAAAGTTATGAACTTTTCTAACAAGACCTTTAATATCATCCTGAACGGGGAAAAACTACAGAAAGTTGAAAGTTTCAATTATTTAGGCAGTAAAATGACTCAGGATGGTGACACAACAAGAGAAATTCATACTAGAATTGCTTTGGCAGCTAGCGCCTTCAATAGATTATCTAACATTTGGAAATTACGATCATTGAATATACATACCAAGCTTCGGCTGTTTAATTCAAATGTTATCTCAGTGTTAACATACGGCTGTGAGAGTTGGAAAATAACAAAATCATTGGAGAACAAGCTGAATACATTCGAGAACAAATGTCTTAGAAAACTCATGAACATCAGTTGGAAAGAATTCAAGACTAATCAACAAATAAGAGAAGACTCTAGGCAGAAATATGTCTCCGACTGTATAAGGAAAAGACGATGGTCATATATCGGTCATGTCCTACGAATGCAAAACAACAGAATACCATTGCAGGCACTCACTTGGGTTCCTGAGGGTAAGAGGAAAAAAGGAAGACCAAAAGAAACACTCAGAAGAACAATAATAAGAGAAGGAAGAACGTTGGGCCTAAATAATGTGCAAGAGCTAAGAGGAGTGGCGTCACAACGAACAACCTGGAGAGCACTGGTTTCTGCCTTATGCGCCGTGTTTGGTGCTTAAAGAATTTATTATTATTATTATGATGATATTATATGTTCCTGAATTCCTCCTATGAGTTTATTATTATTATTATTGATGACTCTGCTAGGGGTATTAACTAAATTATTTACCAACAAGAACTTGAACTCAAATGATTAAGTAAGTCTGCTGGTAAATATTTACAATTTATTTATACAGTTTCTCTTTTCTGTTTGAAAAACTTGAAATGAGATCAAATTCAATTTGCAAAAAATATTGCACCAGGATGTGCAACATCTGTAACCTAACACTGCCATTAGACTTCTGTTACATTTATTGAAATTGTGTGATTATAGTACCTTATGAAAACTTAGCCCACAATCTTATTAAGATTTTTTGGTATCGCTTTTTTCCCTCTTTTGTATTGCTCTTTTTGTCTGTGTTTCTCATCCTCATATGTGTTTGAAGTATTTTTCTTTGACTTTCTATAATTCTTGTCCTTGTCACCTGTTTGTAGCTGTGGCTGACGAAGGGTGAAACCTTAAACGTCCCGTGTTTCCTGTGTACCGTTAATTTGTGAAACTGATTCCACACCATTTTATTTTTTAATTTATGTATTTATTAATCTTTTTTAAAAAACAAGGTCTGAACACTTAAGCAAGCGACATGACAAGAGTGATTTTGTAAGAGTGATCCTTTTTATATACCAGTACATTTTCTACAGGTGAAAAAGATCAACGCAGAGCTAAAAGTAGAAGGTATGACAGACAACGTACACATTGAGTGGTCTACTGCCCTGTACAGTGCTCTCAATCAGCTTATTGGGGCTTTCAGAAAAACCAGGCCACTGTTGCAGGGACCTCAGAACAGCTTGGCTGATGTTGGCCGGAGAAGTCAGTCCCCAGTGAAGAAACCATTGATACATTTGTTGAAATTTGATGTCTCCAGTATAAACTTGTTTATCAGCAATGGTGTTGGAGGTAGGTGTTTCTTATACAGGTTGTTGTTTAATTAGGGCTGCTGAGCTTATCTCTCTTTTGCAGCCAATGCCGAGTTGAAGAATCCTTGGCATTATCTACATTGTAGATCTAGGCTTTTCTTGTGGCTTTTCTGCCATTCCAAAACTCGTTGAGCTGCAGTTACGAGCTCCAGTTTCTTTTCCTGGGTATTCTATCCTGGCTAGGCATACATCTTAAAGGATCCTGACTTCTGGTTTCAATCCCAGCATGTTTCACCACAGAGGTTGTCGTGGTTTTGGACCACTGGTGTGGCTAGCCAATCGATGACGTTTTGGCCAGGCAGCTAGAAGGTTGCCTGTTTCCAGGATGCTTCAGGGTCTTGGTTAGAGATCTAAACCTGAAATTAATGCAACAGCTGTGTGGTAAAACAACCAGTAAACGAACATCATCTACACATCAGTCATTATACAAGCCTGCATATCAATATTATGCCAGCCTCTTTCACACCAGTCATAATGCCAGCCTCTCTTACATCAGTCATTATACCAACCTCTCTCACATCAGTCATTATACCAACCTCTCTCACATCAGTCATTATACCAGCCTCTCTCACATCAGTCATTATACCAGCATCTCACATCAGTCATTATACCAGCCTCTCACATCAGTCATTATACCAGCATCTCACATCAGTCATTATACCAGCCTCTCACATCAGTCATTATACCAGCCTCTCTCACATCAGTCATTATACCAGCCTTTCTCACGTCAGTCATTATACCAGCCTTTCTCACGTCAGTCATTATACCAGCCTCTCTCACATCAGTCATACCAGCCTCTCTCACATCAGTCATTATACCAGCCTCTCTTACGTATTAGTCGTTACAGTACTCTGTCACTAATTTTAATCAGAAACCATTCATTATTCCAGACTGTTTCACTCGTGTTAAGCCACACCCATGTATGTTTCTTTGCGTTGGCTTTTTGTTGTTGTTGTTGTTGTTGTCAGTTTATAACATTTACTTTTTTCTGTCATCATGTCCTGTCATTTGTTTGTTTTCATTGTCTTTTTATGCCATATCCATTTGTCTAGCTATGATCTTCATGTATGTTTCTGTGCTTACTATTTTCAGTTTCTGTCATGGTGCGTGTAGATACAGTTGCATTTTACCATACACACACACAGTCAACTTTCTCTGTGGATGGAACCAAAGTGCAGTATATTGTCTGTGATAGAGAGGTAGGTTGTTGTTGTTGTTTAACTAGGGCTGCTGAACTTCTCATGCTTTTGCAGCCAATACCAGGTTGAAGACTCCTTGGTATTATCTACACTGTAGATTTAGGCTTTTCCTGTTTCTTTTCTGCCATTCCGAAATGTTTTGAGTGAAAGTCATGAGCTCCAGTTTCTTTAGCTTGTATTGCATTTAAACGATCATCACATCTGGTCTCAAGCTAGAAGTAAGAAGCATCTGGCATACTGTGCATTCCCCACAAACCATTTCCCGCAGAGCTAAAATACTGTGCTCTGATTCTGGGCTCTCCCAAGGAATTGTCACGTCCTATACAGAGCCACTTCTCAGCTCCCCTGCCTATCATGGGGTCCATTGTGAGATGCTGCTGCATGCAGTCAACCAGGTAAAAACCAGAGTTACGCCCGGGGCTCAAGTAACTCCTCCAAGCTTAGTTTGCAATGCTGGGCTCTCAACAAGTTTCACCACAGGGGGAATCCCTGGAAGTGTGTGGATGATTTCAAGAGTTCGTGAGTGTGTAATTATTCTCACAGATAGAGGTTCACTTCCACATACGTATATTGTAGCATTGTGCATAGCTGGTGGTCATATAAGGATGACTCCAGATATGTCTCCTTGCATAGAGAGGTAGGTTAAAGTGTAGCATCTTGTTTATATCTTGGATAACATTTGTCATGTGTTGGGTCCTGAGGCCTGATATGGGGGAGCAGAGCATAAGATCACCTCAGTATGTGTAAATAATTAAATAAGGTTGCTGCACAACTAATAGGGAAAGTGATACCAATGAACGATAGTATGAAGTCAATTTTACAAATGAGCAATACACTAGATACATGGGACGTTTCAAAGTGTACCCTTCTCCAGCCAGTCACAAACAGGAAACCCAACAAAGTGTGGAAAAAATAAATAAACAGAAGATGAAGTATAGCGACACAGAAAAGTTAAAAGGAAATGACAAATAATACAGCAAACACAAGGAAAAAGTAACACTAAATAAGCAAGAAAGAAATAGCAATCGAAAGAAACCAACAGAATGCTACAAAGAAAGTCAAATAACAAAAAAAAAGAAATGGCCTGATGTGATAGAAGAATTTAACACAGCAAGTCAAATCGAAAAAGTTAAATTATTCTTTTTGTTAATAGGATCACTGCACTCTGCCAAGGAATTTGTAAAAAGCAACTAATTAGGGTTGTGCATGGAGCTAGCAAAACCATCATGGCTGGCAGACGCTGGAGTTGGGTTGACCACGTTCTCAGAAGAGACCCTGATTCCATCACAAGAACAGCTATGCTATGGATCCCTGAAGGAAAGTGAAAGAGAGGCCAACCAAAAACAACTTGCCGGAGAACTGTGGAGGCCGAGATGCAAAGAATGAACCAGAGCTGTTGCACTGCATAAAGGATGGCCGCCGACCGAGTAGAGTGAAAGCAGTTTGTTGCTGCCCTACAAGACGCCACCAGGCGTGATGGTCACTGACGGCTTATCAGTCACCAGCTAAGGATCAAAGAAGAAGAAGAATGGAGCTAGCAGACTCATCATGAAAAACAGATTTCTACAGAAATGACCACATCAAACCCAGGTGAAGTACTTCTTGCACAGGAGTCAATTGCAGACTTCATGTTCCTTAAGGAGCCAAAAGGGACAGGATGAAGAAGGAGATTCTTTGTTTGCCATGTCTTTGTAATAAACTGATAATGTGATGTGCAGTGTTTACATTTTGATGTTTGTGTTTGGTTTCAGTTTTTTCCTTTGAGCCGCTCAAATGAAATCCACAACCCTGTTGTCCATGTTCATCAAGTGAAGGTCAAGTCCAATCCAGCACAGAAGGTAGGTCAATCATTGGTCCAGCATGTCAGAGGTCAAGGGTTCAAGTCTTAAGTTTGTGATAGTATTGTGTGGGAGAGCTCCAGGGTCAGTTTTAAGACTGCGTTAGTGCTGTGTAAGTATAAACTTCAGGGGACAATTTCAAGTCTGTGATAATTTTTGTGTGTGTGAAAGTATCAGAGGTCAGTATTAATTTTGTGATAGTGTCAGGGGTCAGTCTCAGGTCTGTGATAGTAATGTGTGTGAAAGTGTCAGGGATCACTCTCAGGTCTGTGATAGTATTGTGTGTTAAAGTGTCAGGGGTCAGTCTTAGGTCTGTGAAAGTATTGTGTGTGAAAGTGTCAGGGTTTAGTTGTGTGTGAAAGTGTCAGGGGTAATCTCAAGTCTGTGACAGTATCGTGTGTGAAATTGTCAGGTGTTAGTCAAAGATATATGACAGTATTGCGTGAAGATATCAGGGGTCAGTCTCAGGTCTGTGACAGTATTGTGCATGAAAGTGTCAGTGGTTAGTCTCAGCTCTGTGACAGTATTGTGTGTGAAAGTGTCTGGGGTTAGTTGTGTGTGAAAGTGTCAGGGTTAAGTCTAAGATAATGACAGTATTGTGTGAAGATGTCACGGGTCAGTCTCAGGTCTTTGACAGTATTGTGTGTGAAAGTGTCAGGGGTCAGTCTCAGTCTGTGATAGTATTATGTGTGAAAGTGTCAGTCCCAGGTATGTGATAGTATTGTGTGGAATAATCAAGGGTCAGTCCCAGGTCTGTGATAGTATTGTGTGTGAAAGTGTCAGGGGTCAGTACCATGTCTGTGATAGTATTGTGTGTAGAATAATCATGGGTCACAAGAGTGTGATAGTATTGTGTGTGGAATAATCAGGGGTCTACCTCAGGTCTATGATAGTATTATGTATGAGTCCTGTCTCAGGTGTTTAGATTTGGTTGTAGCAGTCATTGTGATGGTTGATGGTGTGTAATATGACTCTTGAAATCAGGTGCCAAATGTTGACTTATTATATTCTTTATTTCTCTTTCATGTCCCACTTTCACACCTTAACATACATGATGTACACAAAACATTTGCATATTTTCACGACTAAAAAAAAACAGTCTCCAATGTAGATCAAACATGGGGCTGGTATACTCATCCATGTAAAACAAATATATACTGTTCAAAAAAAGAAACGCAACATTTTTGGTGTTACTTTTATAAAAGATATTCGCTGATTGGACATCAGTCAACCTATCGACTGTGTCCACCTGGTCATTAACTTCTCGTGGTTACCTGAATTGTACTCACCTCATGATTCGTGAGGTCATGAAAGTGGTCAAGGTCAAAACAACATTTTTGACAATAACTCGTGACAGGTTCATGAGAATCCCGTGAAACTTACTGAACACAAAACTCTCTGATCATATTATTGAATGCCTATAAAAGATTGACGCTTCTCGAATAAATTCAGTTGAAAATTTAATGCGCAAGTATGGCTCATCTCACTACAGAACAACGACTCATCATCATTGGACGTTTACAGACTGGACAGTCACCAAGTGTAGTAGCCAGACAATTTAATGTGGTTAGAAGCACCATTAGTCGCCTTTGGAGGCGATTTCAAGAAACTGGCTCAGTGGCAGACCGGCCGCGCAGTGGAAGACCCAGAGTCACAACTCCTGCCGAAGACCGCTTCATACGGCAGCGTCACCTCAGGAATCGACTTGCATCTGCGTCCTCCACAGTCCAGTCAATGTCAGCAGCTCGTCGAATTTCAGATCAAACGGTCAGGAGTTATTGTTAAAAATGTTGTTTTGACCTTGACCTCTTTCATGACCTCACGAATCATGGGGTGAGTACAATTCAGGTAACCACGAGAAGTTAATGACCAGGTGGACACAGTCGATAGGTTGACTGATGTCCAATCAGCGAATATTTTTTATAAAAGTAACACCAAAAATGTTGCGTTTCTTTTTTTGAACAGTATATTTAGCCAGTTTATTTGAAAATGAAATACCAGCCCAAACACATCAAACATCCTTCTTTTGTTGTTGGTGTTTTACATTATGTCAAGTGTGACAAGACTACAGTTTTAGGAAAAATGGAAAACAAATACACACCCTATTTGGAAATTTTAATTTACTTTGTTTACATTAATTGGAGGAGATATGATACATTGTTCACATATCTGCAGTTGAACATATTATGTGGACTTGATACACTATGTGGCAAAAACAGCTGTACATTAATTTCGTTGATTTTGAAAAGGCTTTTGACAGTATACATAGGGACAGTTTATGGAAAATACTGAGGGCTTATGGAATTCCAAGCTGCATAGTGTCAATCATAAAAAGCCTCTATGCCAACTTTACGTGTAGCATTGGGCAGAGCAACCTAATCTTTGAGGTGAAGACAGGAGTTCGACAGGGATGCCCCTTATCAACCACTCTATTTTTAACAGTCATAGACTGGGTGATGCGCCAGACAACAGAGGGCAGTCCAAGAGGAATAAGATGGACTACATTTTCTACATTGGAAGATCTGGAATATGCAGATGATATTGCACTACTAGCACATTCACATCAACACATCCAGGAAAAATTGAATAGACTTAATAGCTATAGCCAGCAGGTGGCTTGAACATCAATCTAAAGACGTCAGAGGTTATGACGCTCAATGTGAGCAACCCTGAGCCCATATCAGTAAGGAATCAGCAACTGGAACAGACAGACACCTTCACATACCTAGGATGCATAGTAACACCAGACAGCGGAGCAAGCAAAGACATCAACAACAGAATGAACAAAGCAAGAACAGCTTTTTTTAGTCTAAACAACATCTGGAAGTCCTCTCAGTACAGCACAAGGACAAAATTAAGATTATATCAGAGCTGTGTGCTTTCTGTGCTTCTCTATGGTGCGGAATGCTGGAGAGTTACAGAGAAGGAAATGTCGAAATTGTAATCTTTTCACACAACATGCCTAAGAAAAATTCTCCGAATCTTTTGGCCGAATACCATCACCAACCAAGATCTGCTTACTCGTAGCAAGCAAGAGGACATGCACACCATCATAGCTGGCAGACGCTGGAGCTGGGTTGGCCATGTCCTCAGAAGAAACCCCGATGCCATCACAAGAACAGCTATGCTATGGACCCCTGAAGGAAAACGAAAGAGAAGCCAAAGTGGAATCAATTTGTTGTTGCACTACAAGACGCCACCAGGCGTGATGGCCACTGACTGCTTTGACATTCGGTGGCTAAGGATCAAAAGAAAGAAGATACACTACGTACCCTAATTATAACCCATCAGAAGTTGAACTGGAATTTTCTTCATAAGATTTAGAAAAAAATATGAATTAACGGTCTCCAGTGTAGATTTATCATGAGACTAGTGACCATATCACATAAAACACAGTGTTACAGAAACCAACACTGCTGGAGGACTTGTAGTGCTTTGGTACCGTCTTCCTGCTTGGTGCTACTTTCAGAGTGGTTCCACTGTCCTTAAGAATTGATTCATTCTTGTGGATCTGAAATCATCAGTTGCCATCTCTGCAATGAAGGTCAGCAGCAATGGATATCCAGTGTCTTCTGTCTCTTGTCTTGATGGTGCACTCTGATAGACTCTTTCCTGTCTTTCTCTTAATGTTATCTTCCCCCTTATAGCGCTGTCTTCCTCTTGAACGTTTGCTTTCAACTCTTCCTTCCATTATGGTTTTTGTTGTGACTCAGTTATGCTCATTAAGATTTTACATGGTAAGGCTCCAATCTTTTCCATGGTGACATCCGTTATCTTTTCCTATGCTGTGATATGCCTCTAGTGTGCCACATTCACTGCTATTTTGCTTCGTGGGCTGCTGATCTTGTCAGATTCCTCCACCTCACTCACCATGCAAGTTAAAAAGTCATAGACCAGCTCATACTGAAGTCATTGACCAGCTCAAAATCTAGTCACATTTGTTTCCCTTGGATTGTGGTGTGTAAGCTTGTGTCAGATATTGTCAGAGAAGTTGCATGTCACGTGACACCATCTGTGGTAGTACTATAGAGGAGTTGAAGGTCATATGATACCATCTGGGGCAGTATTATAGAGGAGTTGCATGTCATAACACCATCTGGGGTAGTATTGTAGAGGAGTTTCATGCCCATGTCATATGACACCATCTGGGGTAGTATTATAGGGGAATTGCATGTCATTTGACACCATTTGGGGTAGTACTATAGAGAAGTTTATGTCATATGCCACCATCTGGAGTAGTACTATAGAGAAGTTGTATGTCGTATGCCACCATCTGGGGTAGTACTATAGAGTAGTTTTATGTTTATGTCATATGCCACCATCTGAGGTAGTATTATAGAGAAGTTGTATGTCATATGACATCATCCAGGGTAGTACTATAGAGGAGTAGTATGTCATGTGACACTATCTGTGTTAGTACTATAGAGGAGTTGTATGTCATATGACATCATCCATGGTAGTATTATAACAGTTTTGAGTTTTTTCCCATGCCACTTAATAGCTTCAAACCATTGCAGGAATGCCGTGTTCACATACTGCAACATCTGATTGTCCGATGGACCATGGAAGTTCACATGTGCTTGGTGGAAGGATTGCAGGATGCTAAGGCTTTACATGCCAAGTTTGCAGGCTTTGATGGTGGTAGGATGCTCCCTGATATTTGCATCTCTGATCTTTATAGGCCCCATTTTTAAGAAAATGTATTTATATTTTAAATATGTGCTTGAAATGTGTAAGCTAATTTTTATTTCTCACTAGAACTGAAGCAGTTCCTCTGTGTGTGTGTGTGTGTGTGTGTGTGTGTGTGTGTGTGTGTGTGTGTGTGTGTGTGTGTGTGTGTGTGTGTGTGTGTGTGTGTGTGTGTGTGTGTGTGTGTGTGTGTGTGTGTGTGTGTGTGTGTGTGTGTGTGTGTGTGTGTGTGTGTGTGTGTGTGTGTGTGTGTGTGTGTGTGTGTGTGTGTGTGTGTGTGTGTGTGTGTGTGTGTGTGTGTGTGTGTGTGTGTGTGTGTGTGTGTGTGTGTGTGTGTGTGTGTGTGTGTGTGTGTGTGTGTGTGTGTGTGTGTGTGTGTGTGTGTGTGTGTGTGTGTGTGTGTGTGTGTGTGTGTGCGTGCGTGCGTGCGTGCGTGCGTGCGTGCGTGCGTGCGTGCGTGCGTGCGTGCGTGCGTGCGTGCGTGCGTGCGTGCGTGCGTGCGTGCGTGCGTGCGTGCGTGCGTGCGTGCGTGCGCGCGCGCGCGCGCGCGCGCACACGTACATACATATATATACACACACTCACTCACCCACCCACTCACTCACTCTCACTCAGGGGATGATTGAAAAGTCACTTCCTATTTTTAAATTGCTGTCAGTAACGTGAACGCCCAGAACGCATTCAAAATGAAGGGATGCGTATAGTCTTGGGCTGTAAGCGAGATGCTCCCATTGTGACAATGAGGTTATTGTTGATCAGAATCGACGTCACTGCACTCCGAGCAAACCCATAGGGGCTCAATCTCCCTCAGCAAATGTTGAAGGGTATGAATGCTAATTGTTCCTGTTGCACATTGGTTGCATACACGCCGTTTGCATCCTCTCATTCGTCCATCCGATTAGATCCAGATATGCGATGGCCCTGGCAAAAGTTCATATATGAGTACCCACAGACAAAAGGCACACCCTGCATGGAAACATGGCTGTCATTAAGGGCATGCACTATGGTGAAAACTAACTTTTGTTCTAATAATATTTCACACTTTTTATATACTCAAAGGACACAGTGTATGTCCATGAACCAAATTCTACTGTTTATTTTGTTAAAAAACGGGGTTACCAAGGTAACCAAAAAAAAGACATCCACCATATTTGATTTTTAACCAATTTTCAAGAGACCATATATGTTTCCTGTTGTCCAAAGTTTATCAAATTGCACACACATGTTGTGACCGACAATTAAAATTTTTTTTCAGAAGCTTATTTTGATAAGTTTAAAATTCTATTTTTAATGATTTAAAAAAAAAAACACTTTATTTGTATGAAAAAATATATTTAAAAAAATATTAAAAAATATTACCAAAATATCAAAATTCTCTTCTGACAAAATAAATAGATGTGTGTACTACATGCATGCCAAATTTGATAATGATCTCTCTGATGGGTTGTTAGTTTTGTAATTTTTTGTTAAAATAAAGTTAATTTTAAGAAACATGCATTTTGCTCACAGAGTACCTTGTCTTGTAGAATATACTCCATTCTGGCGGGGCAAATGTCTCTAAAATTGTCCAGCACCATATGCTGCACCTCCTTCAGCTTCCTGCAGCTCCTCCTCTTGCCTTTGTCTTGCCTCTTGCCTAATTTTTCTTCTTTTTACAAGCTTGTCAGCCTCATTATAAGTACGTAGGATTAGGTTGGGCACAGACAGTGTTATGAGGAGCACCATTCTTGCTTGCGCTCAAGTTCATTTTTATATGAGATCGACTTGGGCCAGGGGTAAAAAGCACTATTGGGTCAGCGATTAGAACTATAGGCCTATCAGATACTGGTATGCAGAAATTCGTTGATGATGAGCCTACATCAGTTTGGTTATCATTCACCGTTGGTTCGGTCACACCATTGCTAGAAATTACACACTGCTGATGTGTTCTAGCAGCAGAAAGTTGTTCTAGCCTTGCTTTCATACCTTTTCTTCCCATTTTGAAGTAATAGATCACAATTTAATGAGATTTAGACTGTAATAAAGAGAGAACTGTCGATGAAAAACATCACGTTGCACCGAAGAAAGACTTATTTTGTTTATGGTGGAAGCTGTGGTTGTTATCTTCCAGAATAGCGCTGACCAGTCAGAGCCTTGTTACGGCCATTGTTTTTTTCCCCGTACGCCCGCTATTACTCGAAGCGAAATCTCAGGTTAGTATTTCTAACCTGAGACTGATTTTTGCGTGAGTATCCCTTTTTCTTGTACAGAGACAGGTGTCCCTCGCCATTCAGGCAGATACTCGCCGATTTCGGATGTACCCATTAGAGCTGGGTCGGCTCAGGAGCCGCCAGTCCCTGGTCGACGACACTCCTTCAAATGTCTTGTCAGGGCTCGAGTTAATTCAGTCCAAATCCCGGTCGACAAATAATCTTCAAATGTCCTCGCCCGAGTTTTATCCTGGGTCACCCGGTCGCCAGCGCAGTTTGGTAACCACTACACCAGCGTGGCTCCCTGTTATGACCATTGAAAAAGATAAACGTGAATGGGCCATGAATGAGGGAATGAGGTCACTGTGTGACCACTCCTTATAAGGAAGTTAGCGTAAAATTAGGGGGGTTTTGAATGCCAAATCACGCAGAGCTATGAGAAAGAAAGGTTTTGAATTTGCTATAATCGGGGGAGATAAAGAAATTCGCTTTTCATCGATACCACATACTCCACAGTGCTGACAGCGTAACTAAGGTATTATTGAGAGGCAAATCTTGCATTTCGGCACAAATTTGCAAACCATAGCTTGGGGGTAGTACAGAAAATATGCTTTTTGACACATTAAATGCATTTTTTTATGTCATAAAACTTTGCTCAATCGATTCCTCGATGATTATTTAATAAAATAATCTCAAAAGTAAATAATCAATATTTTTTACCTGAAACTTTATTTTCACTGCCGTGGATGCCCTTAAGGGAGCAAGAATAAAGAAAGTGATGTCATGGATGGCACAGGTAGAGACAAAGATCAAGCAGGCGACCACAGTTGAAAAAATATTCAAAGGGGAAGAGTGGAGTAAGTCAGATGAGAACTGGATTAACTACCAGCAGGTCATTATCAGCCTTGACAGAGCGTGTAGAACTTGTGGCAATGGCAAAGCAGAAATGGAAATTGATCAACTGATACATGATCATACTGGGGATGATGAAGCCATTGTGTAAATTGATGAGTCTGTGATCCATGGTGAGAAATCAGGATGGGGTTTCTCTGCTAGGGTAAAGGGCAGAATCATTGCCGAACATAATGAGGCTTACAGGATAACAACCCAGCATGAGAATGGAGGTAGAGGCAGCTACTGCAGCCTTAAGATGGCTAACTGAATCTTCATTAATAAAGGCAGTCATTGTGTCCGACTCTCACAGTCCATACTTCGAAAGGTTCAAAATGGTTGGCTAAAGTATGAATGGAAAACATTCATAGAAGCTTTGAATCTGCAGGAACTGGTGTGGATCTACTGTCCTGGTCATGCAGGGGTACGCAGCAATGAAAGAGCTGACAGACTAGCATCAAGAGCACCCACAACGAGGACACTGGAAATGGATAAGGGAGAGATCCTGAGAACAATTAATGATCGCCTGTTAGAGAATGACACTGCAATAGATTAATCATTAAGGTTAAGACTGTTGGAATTTGGCATCAGACGTAAGGCTAGCAGAGATGGACGAATGAGATCCATCATGTATACAACCAGTTAGCATTCACACTGTTCGATATATACTGGGGGAGACTGAGCACCTATGGGTTGCCCGGAGTGCAATGATGTCGATTCTGTTCAACAAGAACAACAATAACAAACTATTATTTATAAATTCCTATCAACTAATGATGTGTCACATTAACCTCACAACTCAACATGAGATCCGGTCTGTTCAACACAAGATTTTTTAACTCTATTCAATTCTTGACTTTTTAAGGTTTTTTGTAACATTTTTTTAAAAGCATGTAAAATATTTTTAAATATATTAAATCTCTCAGTATTATATATCAAAGTGTTTGAAATTGAATGGGCTTTAGTACAGTAGTAGTTATTTTGGGATTTGTTTTACCTTGGTTGAGTGGTAACAATTTAATTACCTAATTAAATGCAGAAAAAAATTTACATACACTGAAATATTCAAAGAAGGAAAAAAAACTAGCTAATGCAAAATGTACAAAACAGTGGCTCTTATTTAAAAGTATGTCCAATTTTGTATATGGTTTGAAAATATTAGACGATTCTGATCATAAATTAATTAATTAAAAAATTTATTTAATTATTAGGTAGAAAGGGGTAATAATTGGACATTTGTACATGATTATGGTGACATTACAAAATAACCTCTAAAATCTATAAAAATGCATGAAACCAATGCATATTATGCATCAGTATGTTAGAAGATGAATAAACTGTGTGTCTGTGGTATTTGTAGCTGTAATTTATTACAATTTAATTATCCAGGGTCAAAATAATTGCAGAATTTCATAAAAATGTACATAAACTGTACCTAGATTTGCCCAACAATGTTTACAATTTTGTCTTGTAGTGGTATATTCTGGTATAACTGAGTGTGTGGTGCTGATTTTATTTTTGATGGCACTGTGTGAAGAAGGAATATTCTGATTCTTTTTAAGTCCACCCAGTTCCTTAATTAGTTCTTCCGTAAAATCTGTTTGAATGTAACAGTTAGGTCTTTCTTGTTCTTCAGCATCAGGATGATCCTTTCTCCACTCTTGAAAAATTATATAGCTTTTAACCCTAGCAAAATCAAGAAAATAGAAGAATAAGCTTTTCCAATATTTGTTTGTTTTCCTAAGAACATATTTATTTATTTATTAATTGGTCACGTTTATCTACCCCACCCATATGAGTGTTGTATTGTTTCACTACTTTAGACCGCTTAACTTTTTTAACTCTCTAAATTTCCCATTAACTTTTGTTCTTTCAGTAACTTCTGAATATCCATTATCTGTCATAAAATTAGACATGATAAAAACTGTTTTATTATCCCTACACTGTATTGTTAACATCTCCCTCTCCCTGATACAACACGTCACTGTGAGCTGATTTTGTTTTCAAATGATTTTATTTCTTTGGAAAACCTCTTCTTTTTGTTTGTAATAGTTTCCCATGCACAAACACCTTTCTTTAAAAGATATTGTAAAAGTTGTACATTAGTGTTACAATTATTTTAAAAAATAGGTGATAACCTTGATTAATATGAGACTTTATTAGTCTCACAGCTACATCATAAACCAAACCAAATGGGGAAGCTTGGGTATCCTTACCAAAGTAACTTTAAAATCATATGTATATCCTGTGTCAGCCTCAACAAGGATCCATAATATCATTCCCCATGTAGTTGACTTATCTCTAATACACTGCCTAAATGGACACCTGCCTTTATTACTAACCATCCGTTATTTGTGCAAAAATGTTGTTGAGGCTGATAATATTTCTGGCATGTCCTATGAAAGAAATCAAACAGAAAGCATACTTTCCTCCTTTAGATGAACCCTAGGCTCTCAACAGGGTAGACACTTCAGAACTGACATGGGGCTGCACCATTCAAATCATTTTAGCCTTTGGATCTGTAATGAAAGAATTTAGTTACAGTTTGAGAAACTAAGGGTGATTGGTTATTTAATCACACATTCTATACTGCTGTATAATTTAATCTTTAAAATTAAAAAAAATTAAATTAAAGATTCATTCATTCTTTCATTCATAACCCTCCACTCCCAAAGGAGCATAGGCCTTCAACAAACACATGCCAAGTCCTCCTGTCACGTGCCATCATCTCAAGTTCTTTCCATGTTTTCCTCATCATTTTCACCTCTGTTTCCAACTCTCTTCTCCATGTACTTCTTGGTCTTCCTCTGCCTCTCTTGCCCTGGGGGTTCCAGAACAAGGACTGCCTTGTAATGCTATCAACAGGTTTCCTCAGTGTGTGTCCTATCCATCGCCATCGTCTTCTTCTCATTTCTTGTTCCACTGGCACTTGTCTAGTTCTTGTCATCAGTTCCACATTGGTAACCTTGTCATACCATTTTAATCCCTCTATTCTACGCAAGCACCCATTTATGAAAGTCTGTAGCTTTTTGGTTGTTGTCTTTGTTGTTCTCCATGTCTCTGAGCCATACAATAGGACTGACTTCACATTTGAGTTGAAGATTCTTATTTTCGTTTTGGATCCTATTTCTCTTGATCTCCATATATTTCCCAATGCAATGAAAGCTCCTCTTGCCTTTTGTATTCTTATTTTGATATCGCTGTCTGTCCCTCCAACTTTGTCTATATTACTGCCAAGATATGTGTATGATTCTACATCTTGTATTGGTGTTTCTTCAAGTTCAACCCTGTTATCATTACCTGCATTTACTTATCAGACTTTTCGTGAAGTTCAACTATTATTCAAATTAAAGATTACAAACTTTAAATATTTTAGAACATTATCCATCCAAAAAAAATATATAACGTCCACCACTTTATGGTCTGTTTTATTTTTTTCACCATGTATCTGTTCAGTTTTGTAAATATAAATATCCTTAGCAACCATTGCTATGGATGGGTAGCCTAAGCTTTAAAAAATGAAGTAAAGAAATTCTTGTTCACAATAAACGTTAAAATCATTATCGATTTTAATAGAAAATAGGGTATAGTAACTATTTAAATGGTAGTTTAAAAAAAATTAGGTCACTAGGCTACGACATTCTATTAAAATCCCTAGCGCGAGGGTTAGACTTAACGTTCTCGCAAGGTGCTTTGCCGCGTCTGCTTCACAAATTGGGTCAGCAGGGACATTATGGTCAATATCCATGTCTGAATCCAATGTTTCAGTTTCCCAGACATCATAATCCACAGAATCAGTTATGAATTCATCACTTAAATCATCGATGAAGTTCATTATTTTAATTTTTTTCCGCGACCGTGAAATCTCACTTTACCGAAAAAAATCAAAATGGCGGCGAGTGTTTTCGGTGTTCAGTCATGACTTCAACATTGATTATTTTCTTATAAAATTTGTTTTAAAAGAAAACTGTTACGTTTTAAATAAATTTTATATAGTATTTTAATGTAAAATAACGATATTAATTTGAAAAAAGTGTTTTTAAGGTACTTTCTGCGACTTAGAAATTAGTAGGCGTTGACGGGAGATGCTGTTCTTACAATGCATGTGACTTTAAACAGATGAAAGTCAATTAAATATCTGGTAAAGTCCGTTATATAACTAGAACCACCAGGCCTTTACACCCCTCCACTTTAATATTATTCTTGTTCGTAGTTTCTTCTTGATTTTGTTTGTTTTTTATTTTATTATTTAACGTATAGGCCTAAGCACAATTGTGAGTATCCCTATTTTCAAATGTGATGCCACTTTCTCATGTCGGCAGTTGTTCATATTATTTGGAATTGAAAACAATATATATCCTAATTATAACCCATCAGAGGTTGAACGGGATTTCTGTTTATCTTCATTAATTAAAAAAAAAAAAAAAGTTAATGGGCAGCAATTTTAGCCATCTCTTGTAACATCAGTTTATTGGCCATTTTTGATTTTATTTTGTTTCTGGGAATAAAAAAATCCAACTTATGTCAAATGGCAGTTATCACACAATGTTTGAACACTTGTTTCATGTATATCCAGTGGATATAAGTGAGGATATAAAAATAGTGACTTTCCAATCACTCTGCAGATTATTAACAGCCTATGAATCATGGGATTTGTCTTTTCTTCATTCAAATCAAACTTTAAATTGTATTGGCTAATAGATTCTATTTTTAATGAAAATTCAAATAGAATGTTATGATGCATAAATGTTGGGTTATTGATGTCACACAAATTATTATGGAGTCTGCTGTCTTTGGTAAGCAGAAGATAGACTTGTATGTTGCAATCATCTTCACACTTTTTCTTCTATCTTCTGTTCTATTTTTGCTCCTTATGGAGCATGGAACCACCATCTCAGCTGGTTCCCTTGCAGCAAACCTGTTTCAAAGCATTCATGCTCTCTTGCAGAGGTGGTTTCTACAGCAACTTGTTTTGCATGATGAGTTACAACCTCACATTAGTCTGAGGTAGCAGCATTTCTGCTCTTTCTTTGTACGGGGCAGCATGTTCACACTTGGTTTTTGGATTATTCAGTGTTGTCACACACTTATAATCTTACATGATGTGAGTATCAGTAATTTAGATTCTGTATGTGATCAGAAATAAGATGTGTTGATTAATGATGTTTCAGTTGGTTTGGAATTTTAGACAAAATTGAATTAGCATGTTTATTCAGAATTAAATCTAATGTCTAAGCTTCACAGTTCATGAAATCTGTTTCCTTTTTTCTTGGTTTTAACACAGAGCTAACAGCACTCAACATACCAGTTGCTGCATCGCTTCCTCAACAGTCATCTGTGTCTATCAATATCCTTGTACTTGCTGATATCAGCTTGGAGATGAAACTATCTCAACAATACAGGTAGGTTCTCAGAAGCAAGAGAGGTCAACATTTTTTTAATAAATGCAAGTAACGATAACAGGTTACACTGCAAGATACACCCCTACAAGATATGGAATCATACAAGTATCTTGGCAGCACATAGACAAATTAAGAGGAACAGAAAAGGATATCAAATTGAGATTACAAAAGGCAAGAGGAACTTTTCATTGCATTGGAAAATATATGGACATCAAAAGAAGCCAAGTCCACCACAGAAATCAGATTCTTCAACTCAGTTGTTACGTCAGTACTATTGTATGGCTCTGGAACATGGAGAATAAAAAAAAAAAAAAATGTCAACTAAAAAGTTGGCCACTCGAAAAGCAGCAGCTGGGAGACTTTTTCAGACCATACATCGAGGATTCCTCAGCAAGAGAGAGGTTGGTAAGAAAACGAAGATGGCTGTATACCGCTCCACCTATGTCCCAGTCTTGACTTATGTATGCGAGTCATGGGCAATGACTACAACCCACAAAAGCCAGATCCAAACCTCAGAAATGAGGTATCTGAGGAAGGTGGTTGAAGTAACAAGAAGAGACATGGTCCGCAACCAGACGATACGTCAAGGCCTAAAATCCCACCCCCTGCAGACCCAAGTAGAACAGTCCCAACTGAGATGGTTTGGCCATGTCTGCAGAATGGGAGAAGATCGACTACCACGACAAGCATGGGAAACAAAGAGCCAGGGATCCAGACCCCCAGGACGACCCAGAGTCCGCTGGGAGGACAACATTAGACAATCTTTGAAGGATCGAGGACTAGAATGGAACCAGGCCAGGAGGAAGACAGCCGATAGAATAGTCTGGCGCTCTCTCTTCCAAACCTCTACACCTCACGGTAGAAGGAGAACGACTAAGTAAGTAAGTAAGTAAGACAACTAAAAAGCCAGACTTTCATAAATGGGTGTTTGCACAGAATAGTATTACTATTATTGTTAATCAGAATCGACCTCACTGCACTCTGGGCAAAACCCATAGGTGCTCAGTCTCCCTCAGCAAATGTAAAAAAGTATGAATGCTAATTGTACCTGTAGCACGCTGGTTGTACATATGTTGGGTGCATTCTCTTTCACGTCCATCTCTGCTAGTCTCACGTTTGATCCAAACTCCAACAGTCTCAGCTTTGTTGATTCATCCATTGCAGTGTCATTATCTAGCAGGCGATCATTAATTACTCTTAGTATCTCTCCCTTATCCATGTCCAGTGTCCCCACTATGGATGCTCTGGAGGCCAGTCTGTAAGCTGTCTCATTGCCACGTACCCCTGCATGACCAGGACAGTAGATCCACACCAGTTCTTTAAGACTTGAGGATTCTATTGATGTTTTCCACTCCTGCCATAGCCTCCATTCTGAACTTTCCGAAGCATGGCTTGAGAGTCTGACAATTTAACTGCCCTGGTTGATGGAGTTTCAGACAGCCACCTCAGTGCTGCAGTAACTGCCTCTTCCTCCATTCTCGTAATAGAGGTTGTTGTCATGTAGGCTCCACTCTGTTCAGCAATGACATTGCCCTTTATTCTCGCACAGAAGCCCCATCCTGATTTCTCACCACACACTACAGACCCATTAGTCTTCACAATGGCGTCATCATCCCCAGCATGATCACTTATCAGCTGATTAATCTCCAGCTCTGCTTTTCCATTGCCCCATGATCTGCACTCTCTACCAAGGCTAATGATGACCTGCTGGTAGTTTATCCAGTTCTCCCCTGACTTACTCCACTCTTCCCCTTTGGATATATTTTCAACCCTGATCACCTGACCAATCGTAGCCTCTGCCTGTGCCATCATGACATCCCCCTCTTGATTCTTGCTCCTTTGATGTCAGCTACGTTCTCATGTAGGGGGTGTCTTTTATTGGTGGTTACCCACTTATAGGCTTTTGTCTGGGCCATCGCATATCTGGATCTAATTAACAGCAATAGTATTACTGAAATAGTTTGACATCACTAATGTTGAACTGATGCAAAGAACCATGCAAATACCTGTGGAACAAGATTTGAGGTGAAAATGGTGGAGTTGGGTACGACACACACTGAGAAAAACCAGTTGATAGCATAACCTGGCAGTGCCTGTTTAAGAACCCTCAGGGTAAGAGAAATAGAGGAGACAACATACAGAGAAGAGAACTGGAGGCAGACATGAAAAGAGTAAAGAAGACAAAGAAAGGCATGACATGTTTTTGTTGAGGACCTGTGCTAAATGGAGAGTTGGAAGGTATTGATGAACTTTTTAACTTCAGCTTTGTATAGACATGCGAGTCAGGAAACAAGATATGCAAACAGTACTCTTTAGTATCATCACAGTGTAGACGTGTGATCCAGGAACCAAAACCGGTGATAAACCAGGACTTGATAGCAGCGTAGTTATCTTAGCCAGGATGGACTGTCATTTGTGGTTTTGGAATTTTTTTTCTCTTCAGTTTTCCCAGTGCTTAAAAAAATGTTCGTCTCCTTACAGTTATTTTGTTGCTTTTGTCAGCTGCATTAATCATCATCACCCTACAGAACATGTGGGCCACCACTGTTGTTGGTTCACTTACAGAAAGCTTGCACCAAGCATTTACATGCTCTTGCAGCGGTGTTTTCTTTGGCATTTTGATTTACATGATGAGGTAGCCAGTCCTATGAACAACCTCCTACTAGTCACCACATACGTTTTGCCTGAGATTGCAGTAGTTCCTTATCTTTCTTTATCTCTTCAGAGACTCCTGGCAACTACACAGGGTTTGTTGCTTTATCGGTTTAGGGCTAAATGTGAACATGGCAACATAATTTTTGTTGCTGGAGTCATGGCTGCTTTATTAGTTAGTACTAAACATGAACACTGTAACATAATTTATGTTGCTGGAGTCATGGTTGCTTTATCACTTAGTACTAAACATGAACATGGCAACATAATTTATGTTGCTGGAGTCATCGTTGCTTTATCAGTTAGTACTAAACATGAACATGGCAACATAATTTATGTTGCTGGAGTCATCATTGCTTTATCAGTTAGTACTAAACATAACCATGGCAACATAATTTATGTTGCTGGAGTCATCATTGCTTTATCAGTTAGTACTAAACATGAACATGGCAACATAATTTATGTTGCTGGAGTCATCATTGCTTTATCAGTTAGTACTAAACATGAACATGGCAACATAATTTATGTTGCTGGAGTCATGGTTGCTTTATCAGTTAATACTAAACATTAACTAGGTAACATAATTTATGTTGCTGGAGTCATCATTGCTTTATCAGTTAGTGCTAAACATGAACACTGTAACATAATTTATGTTGTTGGAGTCATGGTTGCTTTATCAGTTAGTACTAAACATGAACACTGTAACATAATTTATGTTACTGGAGTCATCATTGCTTTATCAGTTAGTGCTAAACATGAACACTGTAACATAACTTATGTTACTGGAGTCATGGTTGCTTTATCAGTTAGTACTAAACATGAACACTGTACTGCCATCAATGGTACCTATACCTTGTAGCGGTATGGCAGCTTGCGTACCCTGACAATCCCCAGAGCTATGCCAGTGGGAGTTTTACTCCTGGTAGGTTCAACCAAGCTGGACTGGTCTGTGTGGGTAGGGGTCAGACAAAAGCTGGTACCCTGGTCCTCCAGGTTGGGGGTTTTAGCATAGGGCTGACACCCCTGTCTATGTAAAAAAAATAATGAAGTTACGGAAACAACATCAAATGAACAAACTTTGCTGCGGGATGGACATTCGGAGTCTGTGGCTCGTATGACTGTCAGTGGTGAAAGCCGAAAGGAAGCCACTGACATGAAAACGGATGTCCTGACCGCAAAACAGGATACAAGAATAGGATTTTGGAATGTCAGGACAATGTACGAGACAGGTAAACTAAGACAGGTCACGGCAGAAATGAGAAACTATAGGTTACACATCCTGGGGATAAGCGAGAGCAGATGGACAGGGGCAGGAAAAGTCAAAACAGCAACAGGAGAAACAGTACTTTACTCTGGAAGAGAGGATGGACAGCACAGTGAAGGCATAGCCATTATTCTACAGAAAGGGATAGAAAGGACATTACTGGAATGGAAACCCATCAACAACAGACTGATACGATTGAGATTGAGAGGGAGATTCACCAACACTACAATAATACAATGCTACGCACCAACGAATGATAGCGATGAGGAGGTCAAGGATGAATTCTATCAACAACTGCAGAAAGAAATGGAGGACACACCTAGATATGATCTTGTTATAGTAATGGGAGACCTCAATGCGAAAGTTGGTACACACAATACATATAATGAAAGAACAATGGGGAAATGCGGCAGCGGAATAGCAAACGAAAATTGGGATAAGCTAATAAGTTTCTGTAGCATTAACAACCTGGTCATTGGAGGAACACTTTTCCCACATAAGGAAATTCACAAGTTAACATGGGAATCACCAAATGGTCGGGACAGAAACCAGATAGACCACATCATGATCACCACTTAGTAGTAGCAAAACTGAAAGTGAAACTAAGAAGGGCTGGACCAACTGTAACTACACAGAAAAGGTTTGACATCAGCAAATTGAAGGACCCCCTTACCAGAAAAGCTTTTGCGGCCGACATTAAGAAACGATATCAATTTGCCAAAAGCCAGGAAAAGACATTGACTGATGATATAGACCAGAATTTCAACACCATTTCAACAATATATAAGGAAAGCAGCAAATCATGCTTAGGATTCCAGGAAAGGAAGAAGCAAGACTGGATAACACCAGAAACACTAAACACCATAAAGATGAGAAAGGAAATGAAAAGAAAGAAAACAGAAGCGAAGTCCCCCAGGTTAAAGCAATTATATAGCGAACAGTACAGTCAACTGGACAGGGAAGTTAAACGCCAAACCCGAGCCAACAAAAGGAATTTCCTAGACGATCTTGCAAAACAGGCAGAAGAGGCAGCACTGAGAAATGAACAAAGCACAGTATACAAAATAACTAAATTCATCAGCGGAAAACAAGGTGCAAACAATATTACATTAGTAAGAGATAAGCAAGGAAATCTCATCAAGACAGCAGGGGGACAGGAAACAAGATGGGCAGAGCACTTCAGAGAAACTCTGAACAAGGAAATACCAGAGACACAATTGAATGTTCCTGAGGCTGAAAACGATCTAGATGTAAATACAGACATTCCACGAAAGGGGGAGGTCATCGCGGCAATCGAGGGGTTAAGGAACGGTAGGGCTCCGGGCTATGATGACTTGAGTGCAGAGCTATTTGAGACAGACCCTGGGCTGGCGGCGGAACTATTGGAACCACTGTTTGCACGGGTGTGGAAAACGGGGACGGCACCGTCGGAGTGGAACGGAGGAATGGTTGTCGGGTTGCCCAAGAGGGGAGATCTTTCAGACTGCAATGGTTGGAGAGGAGTCGCTCTTCTCTCAGTTCCCGGCAAAGTACTGGGCAGGATAATTATACAGAGAATTTCGGGGGCAGTGGACTGCGGGCTGGGGAAGGAGCAAGCGGGATTTGGAGAGAACGGAAGATGTGTGGACCATATATTCACTCTCAGGAACATTATAGAGCGGTGCTCAGAGTGGCAGAGACAGCTTTACATAAATTTTGTTGATTTTGAGAGGGCTTGATTTAGGACTAGAGACTGTCTACATATAGTGACAAGACAATAGTAAGAAGAAAGACTGAAATGATAGATTCAGATAGAAATATAGTGCAAACTGTGAAAGTTGAGACCATTGGCTCCGAGGTTGAGAACCGAGGTTGATTCTTTCCTTGCCACTTCGGACGTTTAAATTGCTATGGCCTCGAACCACCTCTAACTACCCTATGGGGATAAGGTTCAATTAAGATTCACAAACACCAAGGTACAGACAACATATAGCTACTGTACTAAAGGAAATGACTGATGCCAGCTACAATTTATACAAGTTTATTATACATCTATAAACAACAAACATATGCATGTCCCATACATCAAGTGCGAGGATGCACTCCTGAAAACAAAATCAAGCACAGTTTAAAAAATGCATCCACCCCAACCCTTCTCCCACAATTGCAACCTGTATGGAGAAAGAAGGTAAGGTTAACTGAAATGAACTACACTGCACTTGATGTCGCCTACACTCCAAACTAGCTGTTCTAAATTCTAACTCTAACTCTAAGTCCACTGATAGCTGGAACGACGGCGAAGTGACTACACAATCTCTGCACAGACTTCGGTTCTACACAGCCTATCCTGGAATCTCCTGAACACAACTAACTGCACCTCTAAACTTCAGCAGCTGTCCTCTGCTATGATTCACCAAAACTAACAGTTCTGCCTATCTGTGCTGACTTCAGTAGAGAGAATGTTTACCCTATCTCTCTCCACTAACTCTGGACTTGATGACTGAGGGTTAACAAAACCCCACTGGATTCTGGACTGGAACTGTAGCGGACTTCTACCACTCGGAAATTACCTGCCCGAGTACCTATAACTGGGCTGTCGGCTTTATTATGGCCGTGAAGAAACGAACACAAAATTACCACACCGCTGGCAGCCTGCCAAATCTGCGTGTGTAACGAGCGTCAGAGCTCAGGATTTATCCACAAAAAAAATCCTATTCGCTGGAAAATGTCTTCCCCTGGTTGGGAAAACGTATTTTCTTCCTCTCCGTCCACTACTGGCAACTAACGTAAAACCCTTGCGGTTCTGCGAATGCCCCAACTTTGCCGTGGGAGAAATTTTGTGGTCTCAAAATTCCGCTCTCATTCCCACAAAAAAACCGGCACCTGCAAATCTCGAATGTCCAACTGAAGGCAATCGACAATTTGCTTCTGGCACCCGGCTTTGGCAAATTTTTTCATTAAAAGAGAAAGAAGCTTATGAAATATAGGCCTTTTATAATCAAGACCCCCACGCGCCGACTTCATGACGTCATATGCGCGGCGTGGTTCTTAAAGCCAATGGGCGCTCTGCATTTCAACTGCAGTTAGCTCTCCGCCAATCAGAACCTTAGATCTTTCTGATGCAACCAGTCCCCGCTAGACAAAGAACCAGGAATTGGTCCTAGCCCTATACTGCGGAAATGAAGCAAAAATGGCCGCAAATAATTTAACTCCCGAAAAATGCGTATATGGCCACGCAATATCTTTAAAAAAAGACAATCTGGTGCCAATCCTGATCTAGCATCTATAATCTTAATCTAGAATAATACTTTCTAATTCCCTACACCCCCATTCTAAACACATAAAGAAGAACCATAAAGCAGATGAGATCAAACTCCCTCGTGATCTCATCTTGAAAAAAAAACGTAAATAATAGAAGGAGAAGAAACATGGAGAAGGATTACCTGTAATCCCTCCTAAAATATAGTGAACAAAATGCAAGGAGAAAAAGACATGGGCCATTTGAAAGACAGAATCTCAGTACTTTCGTCACATCACTCCCACCTTCGAAGATTGAGCATCGATCTCATTACTGAAATCTCTGTGTTTCACACTGGCCCTTAACTCTGTCTACAAGGCTGTCTGTCCTTACCCCTCCTATTCAGTGTTCTTCGACCTTCCTCTTTTGCGTTTCCTCCTTCCTCCTCTCCTAGAATGAGCTCCTATGCTCCGTTGGGAGAGTTGATCTCTCTTCAGACCTGTGCCGTCTAATGGCGGGTCTGAACTTTCCCTTGCTATGACCGTCAAAAGGCTGTCCTGGTCAGCTGATGTGACCGACGGGCGCTGTGGCGACCTGGCGATGACGACTTCCTCGCTGCGCGTCAGCAGGGTTGTGACTGCTGGTACCGTGCGAGAACGATGCAACGTCTCGGGTTCCTCTGGTGTAGAGCCTCCGATTTCTTGCTGGGTGTCTATTGGATCACGATCGACCTCAATAGCTTCTACCTTTAAGAAAGGTAGGTAAGATCTGCCCCTGGCAGTGGTTCTGGACTCGCTCTTCCCCTACCAATCTGAAGCGGGACAGAGCTCTCCAAAATAGCTCCTTGCAAATGCGTAAGGTCGCTTTTCTCACTCTTTTCTGGCCTGAAAAGTTGGTGAGATGAAAATGTAGACCACGGGAGCTCTCCGTCTAACACCCTGGTTCTACCTTCAACCTTGCCCTCCCCTGTGAGAGTTACTGGCGTCAGTTGGAATGTGTCCTGCAGTGACACTTGACGGTTTAAGATCCCGTTAGATCGCGGAGAATCTGAGTTAAAGCTCTCAGTAACTGGTTCCAATGTTCCGTGAAACGAATTGGAAAAAGATAGCCAATTTTTCAGGCTGCTCGTTACAAGAGTCGTTTCCTGTAAACGAGATACGAGAGTTGTGGGGCCCATCTCCGTCTATAGGCAAACGGATACTCAGATCACTGTCCTCCTCCGTTTGAGTAAAGTGCTGGTCGGATGGGGCTCCAGGGCTGGTTGGAACTATATGCTCGCTCAGACCGCTATCTTGTGCCCTATGAAGATGGCGCTGGTCGTTGACATATGTAATACTGCTCTTGTCAGTATGTTCCTCACTTGAGGAAGCTAATACCATCGGGGGCCTAATTCCCGACAACAAAGAGTGTACTTCCGGAATCAGAGGCGTCTTCACCACTGTTTGGCCGGTTGGCTGAACAGGGCTGGCGGGCGAATTTGCCTCTGCAAATAACATACCGCTGTCGTCGGAGGCATTGAACCTCTCCTTAGCACGACAGTTATGTTCGAGCTCTCTCGGGGCTTCGTGAATTAGGGGTTCTCCTTTTTCACGTTTCTGGCCTGCAGTAGGCCCCCTTGCATCAGCAAGGATCGGTGTGGTCGGGTTCCCCAAAACCAAATATGGGTTGCCAAGAATGAAGTCATAGGCTGGCTGAGCCGTTACAGCTGCCTTGATGGTGCCAGACACGAACTTACATTTCACTTTAATATTGGCTACGGGAAAGCACTGTGAAGTCCCTTTCCTTAAAACTCCACCAATATTCACTTTTTCTTTCGTCATCTGCCAGGGCTTCACCAGATGTCGGGCGACTATGCTGGGGTAGGTAAGCCCGCTGTCAAATAAGCATGTAGTCTCAGTCCCGTTCACTTCTGCTGGCCCGCTGTTGGAAAACAACTTCTCTGACTGGAAGGGTTTCCACTTCTTCCCTTGTTTCACCCTCACAGGCCTTAAACAAGCCATCTGATGAGCGGGTTGTTTGTTTGGGCACCGTGTTGTCCAATGAGAAGTAGTCCGACAGAACCTACAATATCTCTCATTATCTCCCCGGTTCCTGACGGGTTTTCATGAGAAGTCGGCCCCTGTGTTCTGTTAGGCGGCTGGGAGCGCATGTTATGACTGGGAGGGGGCTCCTTGCGAGACGGCCCTTGCGGTTGGTGAGCTGAAGAGGAAGGCGAATGCGATGAAGATGCTCCTTTGTCCGGGGCTGGCAGGTCAGGGTGTTTTCTTTTTCTGGCCCAGTACTTCGGCCTGGGCCGTCTGGAACCTTTCTGCAAATAGAATTATCTGGTCCAGTTGCTGTGCGCCCTGCTCCGCCAGGTACTTCCTTAAGTCCGGAGACATGTTGGCCTTTATCTGTTCGCACATGATGAGCTCTTCGAGTCCTTCAAACGATTTAGCCAAACCCGACAACTCTCTCCAGCGAGTGAGGTAATTCCTCAGCCTCTCCGCGAATTGGGGAAAACTTTCTCCCTTCTCCAGTCGACTTTCCCTAAACATCGTTTGGCACTTCCGGGGAGTCCATTGGAATCGCTGTAACAGGGCGTTCCGCAGAGCCTCAAAGTTACCTTGGTCATCTACCAGCATCTTGCTATAGACCTCATACGCATGTCCTCTTAGAGATTGAGATAATTTGAGACACCAAAGACTATCATCCAGCCCGTATGCCTTTGCCATCCGTTCAAATTTTTCTAAAAATACCTCAATTTTCTCATTCCCGTTAGGAAAAGAGTCCATCGGAAAATTCATGGCTGCCATCCGGGGCCCTCCGTTTCCTGAGGTGTCTGTTGCCCCTGCTCCGGGAGAATCTCCGTTAGCCGAACTGCCTTCCGAAGATCGGTACTGCAGTTCCAGTGAACGCAGGGCAAGTTCATGCTGTCTCTCTGCTGCCTTCTCCCTCTCTTGGGCTTCCCTCTGTGCTAACTTCTCCTGGGCTTCCCTCTGTGCTATCTTCTCCTGGGCTTCCCTCTGTGCTATCTTCTCCTGGGCTTCCCTCTCTGCTATCTTCTCCTGGGCTTCCCTCTCTGCTTTTCTCTCCTCTGCCTGACGGGTGTCCTCTTCTTTCTCCGTCTGCCGGTCCTGTTCCCTCATAATGTAAGCCCTAGTCTCGGCCTCATTCATCCCCATGCTTTTAGCTGCGTCCTTCCATGCAGTAAGTAGCTTGACCAATTCAGCCATCTTACCTGACAAATCAGCAGTACTCACAACGAGGGGAAATGACAAAAAAGGAACAAGAAAAATTTACTGTTACCTACTATGAATATGCTGTCGCAAAAACCCGCACTCAGACTAGCACCAAGTCTGACTAATAACTACCTGAAAAAAATTCAAGTTATCCAGCTACCCAAAACCCGAATTTACTTTCCTGTCAAGAAAAAAATTCCATTAGCCATCAATTACTTCTAAGTCATAAACAACCTTACAACCACTATCCTCTATACTAACTGGAACCTGTGGAAAAAAACTTATAGCTGGATCAGTCTTAATATAGCTCAAGTCTAGGGGATTTTTTTTGAAATCTATTTCCAGAACTTTCTACAGAGACAATCTATGAATCTAGAATTGATCCCAACAAAGATGATCCCAAGGACGACGCCACCACTTTGTCAAGATCACAGAATTGAACGTAACAAAGATGATTCACCGGACGATAGCACCCACTTTGTCACGAAATGGATTTAGGACTAGAGACTGTCTACATATAGTGACAAGACAATAGTAAGAAGAAAGACTGAAATGATAGATTCAGATAGAAATATAGTGCAAACTGTGAAAGTTGAGACCATTGGCTCCGAGGTTGAGAACCGAGGTTGATTCTTTCCTCGCCACTTCGGACGTTTAAATTGCTATGGCCTCGAACCACCTCTAACTACCCTATGGGGATAAGGTTCAATTAAGATTCACAAACACCAAGGTACAGACAACATATAGCTACTGTACTAAAGGAAATGACTGATGCCAGCTACAATTTATACAAGTTTATTATACACCTATAAACAACAAACATATGCATGTCCCTTACATCAAGTGCGAGGATGCACTCCTGAAACAAATCAAGCACAGTTTAAAAATGCATCAACCCCAACCCTTCTCCCACAATTGCAACCTGTATGGAGAAAGAAGGTAAGGTTAACTGAAATGAACTACACTGCACTTGATGTCGCCTACACTCCAAACTAGCTGTTCTAAATTCTAACTCTAACTCTAAGTCCACTGATAGCTGGAACGACGGCGAAGTGACTACACAATCTCTGCACAGACTTCGGTTCTACACAGCCTATCCTGGAATCTCCTGAACACAACTAACTGCACCTCTAAACTTCAGCAGCTGTCCTCTGCTATGATTCACCAAAACTAACAGTTCTGCCTATCTGTGCTGACTTCAGTAGAGAGAATGTTTACCCTATCTCTCTCCACTAACTCTGGACTTGATGACTGAGGGTTAACAAAACCCCACTGGATTCTGGACTGGAACTGTAGCGGACTTCTACCACTCGGAAATTACCTGCCCGAGTACCTATAACTGGGCTGTCGGCTTTATTATGGCCGTGAAGAAACGAACACAAAATTACCACACCGCTGGCAGCCTGCCAAATCTGCGTGTGTAACGAGCGTCAGAGCTCAGGATTTATCCACAAAAATCCTATTCGCTGGAAAATGTCTTCCCCTGGTTGGGAAAACGTATTTTCTTCCTCTCCGTCCACTACTGGCAACTAACGTAAAACCCTTGCGGTTCTGCGAATGCCCCAACTTTGCCGTGGGAGAAATTTTGTGGTCTCAAAATTCCGCTCTCATTCCCACAAAAAACCGGCACCTGCAAATCTCGAATGTCCAACTGAAGGCAATCGACAATTTGCTTCTGGCACCCGGCTTTGGCAATTTTTTTCATTAAAAGAGAAAGAAGCTTATGAAATATAGGCCTTTTATAATCAAGACCCCCACGCGCCGACTTCATGACGTCATATGCGCGGCGTGGTTCTTAAAGCCAATGGGCGCTCTGCATTTCAACTGCAGTTAGCTCTCCGCCAATCAGAACCTTAGATCTTTCTGATGCAACCAGTCCCCGCTAGACAAAGAACCAGGAATTGGTCCTAGCCCTATACTGCGGAAATGAAGCAAAAATGGCCGCAAATAATTTAACTCCCGAAAAATGCGTATATGGCCACGCAATATCTTTAAAAAAAGACAATCTGGTGCCAATCCTGATCTAGCATCTATAATCTTAATCTAGAATAATACTTTCTAATTCCCTACACCCCCATTCTAAACACATAAAGAAGAACCATAAAGCAGATGAGATCAAACTCCCTCGTGATCTCATCTTGAAAAAAACGTAAATAATAGAAGGAGAAGAAACATGGAGAAGGATTACCTGTAATCCCTCCTAAAATATAGTGAACAAAATGCAAGGAGAAAAAGACATGGGCCATTTGAAAGACAGAATCTCAGTACTTTCGTCACAATCAACCACTCTATTTTTAGCAGTCATGGACTGGGTGATGCGCCGGACGACAGAGGGCAGTCCAGGAGGAGTGGGATGGACTGCATTTTCAACATTGGAGGATCTGGAGTGTGCGGATGACGTTGCACTGCTGGCACGTTCACATCGGCGCGTCCAGGAAAGAACGGATGGACTAAATAAATTTAGCCAGCGGGTGGGCTTGGACATCAGTTTAAAGAAGTCTGAGGTCATGACGCTCAGTGTGGGCAACCCTGGGCCCATGTCGGTGGGGAATCGGCGGCTGGTGCAGACAGATACCTTCACATGCCTGGGAGGCATGGTGACACCAGACGGTGGGGCAGGCAAAGACATCAACATCAGAATGAATGGGGCAAGAGCGGCCTTCTTTGGCCTAGATAACATCTGGGGGTCCTCCCAGTGCAGCACGGGCACAGAATTGAGATTATACCAGAGTTGCGTGCTTTCTGTGCTTCTCTGTGGTGCGGAGTGCTGGGGAGTCGCAGAGAGGGAGGTGTCAGGATTGTCCTCTTTTCGCACAGCGTGCCTAAGAGAGATTCACCGAATCTTTTGGCCGAGTGCCATCGCCGGCCGGGATCTGCTTGCTCGTAGCAAGCAAGAGGACATGCATACCATCGTGGCTGGCGGGCGCTGGGGCTGGGTTGGTCATGTCCTCAGGGGGGACCCTGGTGCCATCACGGGGGCAGCTATGCTTTGGACCCCTGGGGGAGGGCGAGGGAGAGGCCGACCGGAGACAGCTTGGCGGAGGACTGTGGGGCTGGGATGCAGGGGGTGAACCAGAGTTGGGGCACTGTACGAAGGATGGCCACCGACCGTGCAAAGTGGAATCAATTTGTTGTTGCCCTACAGGACGCCACTAGGCGTGATGGCCACTGACTGCTTTGACGGTCGGTGGTTAAGGATCGAAGAAGAAGAATGAACACTGTAACATAATTTATGTTGCTGGAGTCATGGTTGCTTTATCAGTTAGTACTAAACATGAACACTGTAATATAATTTATGTTGCTGGAGTCATGGTTGCTTTAACAGTTAGTACTAAACATGAACACTGTAACATAATTTATGTTGCTGGAGTCATGGTTGCTTTATCAGTTAGTACTAAACATGAACACTGTAACATAATTTATGTTGCTGGAGTCATGGTTGCTTTATCAGTTAGTACTAAACATGAACACTGTAACATAATTTATGTTGCTGGAGTCATGGTTGCTTTATCAGTTAGTACTAAACATGAACACTGTAATATAATTTATGTTGCTGGAGTCATGGTTGCTTTATCAGTTAGTGCTAAACATGAACACTGTAACATAACTTATGTTGCTGGAGTCATGGTTGCTTTATCAGTTAGTGCTAAACATGAACACTGTAACATAACTTATGTTCAGGGTTCGTAGCGACCTGGAAAAACCTTGAAAAACCTGGAAAACGAAAAAAAAAATTCCAGGCCTTGAAAAGCCTGGAAAAATGGCTATAAGCCTTGAATTTTCCGCATCGGACCTTGAAAAATAATACGAAATCGAAAGTTCGTTACTTTGTGTCCATTTTTTGGTTATTGATGGTATTTTTCGCAACAACAGACGCGACGAGTCTAAAAATAAATCTGCGTTTACGCCATTAACGCAAAGCGCCGAAAACTTCTGGAAATGGAAGTGCGCAAAGGGAAGTAAAATTGTAAAGTTACCTTACAATTTTTACTTCCCTTTGCGCAAAGTTACCGTACAATTTTTACTTCCCTTTGCGCAGTTAAATCCATTTCCAGAAGTTTTCGGCGCTTTGCTTTAACGACTTAAACGCAGATTTATTTTTAGCACTCGTCGTAAGTAATACATTCATTTATCTCATTTATAAAACCTATTTAAATAAGTCCAGTTTATAGATAGACCTACTGTACTTGCGTCTGTATTTACAATGTAGGTCTATTTACAGTTTAATTTTTAACCATGGCCAAAATTAGCCTATAGGCCTAAGCAAGCGTTTGAACGAAATTTCTTGGTTTACCTCTGCATACGGGAATATATTTGACACAGTTTAAGATGGTCAGGAACAGAAATTGATGGCGATTCCATATCCTATAGCCTACCCTGTTATCAGAACCATGTCCCACTGTTCATTTCACCACATTTTTTGGAAATAAATATATTTTGAATGCTTTTTTTATTATATTTATGATGAAAAGACTTATCCCGTTCTACCTCTGAAGGGTTATAGGCTAATTAGGATAGGCCTAGGCCTACATGTTTTCAATTTCAGATAACATGAATAACCGCCGATACACGAAAGTGGCATCACATCTGTCAAATCACTGTAATTAGGATAAATGAAAATCAGCAATTTTGTGGATAGGCCTATGTTATTTAAAAAAAAAATTAAATTAAAATTTTTTTTAAAAATCTAAACAAACAAACGAAACACTACTAGGAGACCTACAGATGTGACATCATTTGTGACCAAGGAAAAAACTCTTGAGAGCTGAGATTATTTGGACTCCTTTTTTTTTCAGTGAAAAGTCACCATAGTTTTAATTCAAATTTCATACGCAACAAGGGACATATTCTCTTCTGTGGTAGTTTTGATTCAGCCTTTGGCTTTATTTCAAGACCTGAAATTCAGATTGGTGCATTTGGAACAGTAGCGGAAAATAGGAAGCATTTTCCTGTAGCACTGAAGAAAAAAACAACTCAAATTGAAAAAGACAAATCATCCTGTGTTTTGTGCGACAGAAGATAAGGCATGCCGACAGTCACCTGGCATGATACGAAAAGATTTAACCTTATATCCACTGTTCACTCCATTGATAATATAAACAAGACAGTTAGAAAGACAAATTCTTTAGGGCAGAACAATTCAGAAGCCAGTGCTTGCAGAAAAATACAGCAAAAGTATGCGAGGTGTGGAAACTTCAGCCAACTATGTGCAAGCTACCCCTACCCACACAGATCCTATTTTTATATTATTTCTTAGTTGAAACTGCCCTGGTCAATGGGCACATAACCTATAACACTGCCAACTCTACAAAAAAAAGATCAAAGCGAAGATCAGGATGTCAGTATGACTTATTGAACCTGCTAGGAGCCGCGCTAGCGTAGTGGTTACCACACCGCTCTGGCGACCGGGTGATTCAGGATCAAACCCGGGCGACGGCATTTGAGGATTTTTCGCCGACCGGGATTTGGACTGGATTAACTCGAGACCTGGCGAGGACATTTGAAGAGTGTCATCGACCAGGGATTGGCGGCTCCTGAGCCGACCCAGCTCTAATGGGTACCTCCGAAATCGGCGAGTATCTGCCTGAATGGCGAGGGACACCTGTCTCTGTACAAGAAAAAAGGGATACTCACGTAAAATCAATGTCAGGTTAGACATTAATAATAACCTGAGATTTCGCCTCGAGTATTAGCGGGCGTACGAAAAAAAAAAAATTGAACCTGCTATTCTTCGACACAATGTGACACCTTCAAAACCACAGGTCACAACAACACGACTTACTGAGCACCACTTCATTGATAAATATGAAAGGGCAAGGTACAAACCAGACTGTAAAGTGTGTAAGGCTGCAGGGAACAGAAGCCAGACTTGCATGTACTGCCCAGATTGCAATGTACCTCTATGCCTGATACCCTGCTTCAAGTTATACCACATAGTCAAGGATTATCAACGTGGATCGTTGACAAAGACTCTTGCAGAGGCCTACAGCTACCACTCCAACCCCAGTTAATGAAAAAAGCAGCTCAAACTCCAACTAGAGGTACTTAACTACTCAAACATTTACAAACGCTCATTGTCAGATGCCACAGACGCAGAATACATTAAAAAAAGACAAACACGAAAAATACAGTTTTTTTTTAAACATTTTATTCCAATTTTATTAGCCTTTTATGTTGATATACCTGGTTAATCATTAAATCAATACGTCAATCAAGCTTATTTTATTCATTACCATCCATGTCACTAACATTTTATTGCGCTGATGTTGAACAAATTCACTAAAAACTTGGAAAAGATGTCTGTTTTTCAATCTTTTATGAATTTTAAAAAAAAAAAAAGTTCTTTTTAACAGAAATCTGCAAACACCCTTGGTAATGGGAGACGGTAATGCTCCGGATTGCTGATCAGCAAAGTGATAATTGTATCTGAGAAAATTAGATGAGGAAAATATTAGAGTTTCCCATCCTTGAAAATCACGTGCTGGACCTGGAAAAACCTGGAAAAAGCCTGGAAAATGCTTGAAGAAATTTGCTATGAACCCTGTATGTTGCTGGAGTCATGGTTGCTTTATCAGTTAGTACTAAACATGAACACTGTAACATAATTTATGTTGCTGGAGTCATGGTTGCTTTATCAGTTAGTGCTAAAGATGAACTAGTAACATAATTTATGATGCCGGAGTCATCATTGCTTTATCAGTTAGGGCTAAAGATGAACAAGGCAACATAATTTATGTTGCTGGAGTCATGGTTATCATTTCAAATTATGGGTGGTTGAGTAGACATGGCTAATAGAACAAATGTATGATGTGTAACTGTCCAACCAGACCCGTACTATTTCTTACCAGAGATTTTTGGATTGCAGCAGCAGTTTAATATGCCATATAACTGTGCCCAAGCTCGCGCCCTGGAGAGGACACTCCAGCTTCACCCTATAGGTGTCGGCAAAACACGGGAAGTAGCAGTTACCGGTTATAAGCATTTTGCCCAATTGGCGTAGGGCATGGCGCCAGGGGCTACTTCCGACAGTGGGAGAGGTTCTAGGATCTCACTGGACAGCTACCGCCCGCTTCAAGCTGGGCAGCCCCCAGTCAATAAGGTGTTGTCCCGCCACTGTCTGCTTTCCCCATTGGGTGCATGGGGATTAGGGTCAAACCCGAACTGTGGACAGAAAATTTTGCACCAAGCAATTATCGAAAAAATAGAAATAAGCAAACTCTCAGATTGGGATGCTGGAACGTCCGGACTATGTTGACTGGACTATCCGAAAACCTACAGGATGTAAACGATGTAAGGAAGACAGCCATAATTAATGATGAGCTTAAACGACTTCAGGTGGATATAGCTGCACTTCAGGAAACGCGCCTGGCGGGCTCTGGAACGGTGAGCGAGAAGGACTACACATTTTATTGGCAAGGGAAAGATCTTAATAAAGCTAGAGAACACGGAGTAGGTTTTGCGGTCAAAAAATCGCTAACTAAAATGGTTGAACCAGGCGAGAATGGATCAGAACGCCTGTTAACGCTCCGCCTGCAAACTAGCACAGGTCCCATCACCCTTGTCAGTGTGTATGCTCCTACTCTGTACTCTGCCTCAGAAGCTAAAGATGAGTTCTACGAGAATCTAACAGCAATTATCAAAAGCATACCTAGGCAAGAACAGCTTGTTCTCCTTGGTGACTTTAACGCTAGAGTGGGTGCCGATAATGTTTCATGGCCTTCATGTCTGGGCAGGTTTGGTATTGGCAAGATGAATGAAAATGGACAACGGCTCTTAGAGTTGTGCGTCCACCATGACCTCTGCGTGACCAACACCTACTTTCAGACAAAACCCCAGCATAAGGTGTCATGGAGACACCCGCGATCCAAGCACTGGCACCAACTTGACCTGATTCTCGTCAGAAGGCCACTACTCAGGTCTGTGCTCTCCACGCGCTCGTACCATAGTGCAGACTGTGATACAGATCACTCCTTGGTTTGCTGCAAAATCAGAGCACAACCAAAAAAACTATCGTGTCAGACATGAAGGGAAACCACGCATTGATACCAGCAAGATGTCAGACCCTTTCATGATCGCTCAATTCACTGCGACCTTCGAGAAAGTGCTCAGTAGCCCTCAGCATGGTGATACTATTACAGAGAACTGGGAGCATCTACGGAACACCATTCAAAGTACTGCACTTGCCACCTTTGGTAAGAAAACAGCAAAGTCAAATGACTGGTTTGATGCTTCATCAGATGTGATGGCACCTGTCATTGAAGCTAAGCGCAGTGCTATGAATGAATACAAACGTTCACCGAGTGCCAGAACCCTACAGATCCTGAGGGCTACGAGAAGCAAAGTTCAACAAACTGCTCAACGCTGTGCAAATGACTACTGGCTCCAGCTCAGTGAGAGCATCCAGATCGCAGCGCAAACAGGCAACATTAGACAAATGTATGACGGTATAAAGAAAGCACTTGGCCCCCATAAAAGTAAGATGGCACCGCTAAAAACCATCAGCGGAGAGAAGCTAACCGATAAGGGTAAGCAGATGGAGAGGTGGGTCGAGCACTACTCTGAGCTTTACGCTAGAGACAATACCGTTACGCCTGCAGCCCTTGATGGTGTCAACAGTCTGCCAACTATGGAGGAGCTGGATGCCGAACCAACATTAGAGGAACTCAGCAAGGCCATTGATAGCTTGGCCTCTGGCAAAGCACCAGGCAGTGATGGGATTCCTCCTGATTTAATCAAATGCTGTAAGAGCACGCTATTACATCCCCTGCATAGGATGCTGTGCCAGTGCTGGGAAGAGACAACTATTCCTCAAGACATGCGAGATGGCAAGATTGTAACACTGTATAAAAATAAAGGAGACAGAAGTGATTGCAATAACTACAGAGGCATCTCTCTTCTTAGTATTGTTGGTAAGGTTTTTGCCAAAGTCATCTTAATGCGACTACACAAGTTAGCTGAGCGCATATATCCAGAGTCACAGTGTGGATTCCGAGCTGGCAGATCAACAACAGACATGATCTTCTCTCTCCGCCAGCTTCAGGAAAAATCAAGAGAGCAGAAAAGACCATTATATATCGCCTTTATAGACCTCACAAAAGCATTCGACCTGGTTAGTAGGGATGGACTCTTTAAAATCCTCCTGAAAATAGGCTGCCCTTCTAAAATGCTGGAAATGATAAAGTCATTCCATGACGGCATGAAGGGAACAGTCCAATATGCTGGAAGCACATCACAGCCCTTTGATATACGAAGTGGCGTTAAACAAGGCTGTGTTCTGGCTCCGACCCTCTTCGGAATCTTCTTTGCCTTACTCTTGAAACATGCATTCAGAGATGCAACTGAAGGAATATGCCTTCACACTAGGTCAGATGGCCGTCTGTTTAATCTTTCAAGGCTGAAGGCAAAAACAAAAATCAGAAGGGTCACTATAAGAGACTTGTTGTTCGCTGATGATGCTGCAGTCGTCACTCAAAGCCAACAGGAGCTTCAGAGCTTGATGAATCGCTTCACTAAAGCATGCAAGGACTTTGGCCTCACAATAAGTCTAAAGAAAACGAATGTGCTGAGTCAGGATGTGGGTGCTGCACCAGTTATCACTATCGATAACTATGAATTGGCAGTGGTGCACCACTTCACATACCTAGGGTCTACCATCAATGACAAACTCTCACTGGATACAGAAATCGACAGCCGCATTGGCAAAGCTGCAGCTACCTTTGCCCGCCTCACATCGCGTGTTTGGGGAAACTCTAAACTCACAATGAAGACCAAAGCTGCGGTATATAATGCCTGCGTCACCAGCACACTCCTATATGGCAGTGAGACCTGGACGACCTATGCTAAGCAAGAAAGAAGGCTCAATACCTTCCATTTGCGGTGTTTACGCCGCATCCTCGGCATCTCGTGGAAAGATAAAGTGACAAATGTTGAGGTGTTGTCACGTGCTGGCCTTCAAAGTATGTATACGCTTCTTAGACAGCGCAGACTTCGCTGGCTTGGCCATGTTCGCCGCATGGAAGATGGTCGCATCCCAAAAGATATCTTCTACGGACAATTAGCAGATGGCAAGAGAACAGTTGGGCGACCACAGCTGAGGTTCAAAGATGTGTGCAAGAGAGATATGAGGGCACTGGACATGGATCCAGCAACATGGGAGGATGAAGCTGCCGATCGCACTAAGTGGCGATGCTATTTACGGCGCCACCTCAGATTGGGCGAAGAGAGGCTCACACAAGAAGCAAAGGTGAGGAGAAAACGTCGAAAGGAGCACCAGGAAAATAAGCAGCTGAGGGCTGTCACCTCAGGGGCGCATTCCCATAGTCAGTAATGACTGAAGGGGCTATTATATTATATTATGTTAACCCTCCACACATCTAATAATAACAGTATTACTATTAGACAACACAATGAAGTAATTTTTACAACACATGTTACATTATTCATTCAGTCATTACTCTTCGGCTTCCCAAGGAGCATAGGCCTTCAATAGATTCATGTCATGTCACGTCCTGTCTTGTCTCATCGACTTATCGTCTTTCCACATCTTTTTTTGTTTTATCCCGTTCTTTTCTGTTCTCTTCCGCATGATTTTTTAAAGCTTTCTTCTACCTCTCTTACCCTGGAGATTCCAGAACAAAGATTACCTTGTATTGCTATCAGTGGATTTCCACAATTTCTGTCCTATCTATTGTTAGCATTTTCTTCTAAAAGTAATTTAATGTGTTATTATGTTGTTAACACTGACATGTATCCAATAACAGTGATATTATTATGTAAGACAATGAAGTAATTTGTACAATATACATTATATGTGACATTATTTTGTTATCTATAATAAGAACAATAAGTGTTTATAACCCATAAAAGTTTGTATAGAGCTGACCATCTCTGCAGGAGCCACCATCAAAATGCTTTATGTGTTCTTGCTGTTGTGTTTTCTGTAGCTATTTGTTTTACATGATGAGATTGCTAGCTCCATGGGCCGCCCTCCATGATCAGCTTTTATAACAAGCTTACAAGGGCTTAGAGGTCATGTTCTTGGCTTCTCATTTCGAGTCTTGGAATCGACGCAATTGGTCAAACAGAAACAGACAAAAACAGTGAAGTTATGTAAGAAATCCTTAAAACAGATTGTATTCTTTTCATTTTATTGTCTTACCACATCTCATGTGTCTCTGTTTTAGACTTTTTTTTACATACCACATCTCATGTATCTCTGTTTTAGACTTTTTTTCTTACCACATCTCATGTATCTCTCTTTTAAACTTTTTTTTTTCTTATACATCTCATGTATCTCTGTTTTAGACTTTTTTCCTTACCACATCTCATGTTTCTCTGTTTTAGACATTTTTTCTGACCACATCTCATATATCTCTGTTTTAGACTTTTTTTTTCTAGCCACATCTCACGTATCTCTGTTTTATACTTTTTTCTTACCACATCTGTTTTAGACTTTTTTTTCCTTACATCTCATGTATCTCTGTTTTAGACTGTCAATGCACACACAGAACTTGTTGGTGACCATGACCTTGCCTGACATACTCATGGAAATCAAGGACTTGTGCATCAAATGTGATGGACATAGTATCTTCAACATTGTGGTATGTGTGTGGCTAGTCTCCTTATAAATATAACAACAAGAGATATTCTGTCCACCAGTCATAACAAGTGGGACAGATTCAGAAACTTTTACTTTAGTTTTTAAGATCAGAGGAAAGGTGACAGAGACATCATTACATGTTGGACAGTAAAGAAATAATTATTTTAATTGAGTTTTTGCTTTCATCAAACAGATGACAGAAATGGCAGGACAAAACTTCAGTAGATGTAGATCAATAACAATCATTAGATATACAGTTGTGATAGCTGAAAGTGAGTGAGAATTGCAGGAACAAGTGAAGTGAGAAAACAACAAATGATATGATTATCATCATCTTTCTTTTCTGTTCTAATGGAGCATGGAGCCACAACTGTAGTGGGTTGCCTTACATGAAGCCTGCACCAAGCATTCACATGCTCTTTCAGCGGTGGTTTCTGTAGCACTTTATTTTATAATGTAGAATGGGAAAAAAAAAAAATTTACAAAAACACACAAATAGTAATACGTCTTACAAAGAGAAAGGACAAGGTTATTTGATATAATGTGTTTGCCAGCCTCACACACAACCTTGTATTAGTTGCCTTGTGTGACATGCCTGAGTGAGCAGTAGTCGTTGTTCTTTCATAGTCTCATCAGAGAGCCACAGGAACACAACATGGGGCAGCAACTGCTATGGTAATTAGCAAAACAGATGGAAATCTAACTTTGAAAATCAGATTAAATAACAAGATATTAGAAGTCAAAGGAGCCGCGCTAGCGTAGTGGTTACAACACCGCTCTTGCGACCGGGTGATGCAGGATCAAACCCGGGCGACGACATTTGAGGATTTTTCGTCGACCGGGATTTGGACTGGATTAACTCGAGACCTGGCGAGAACATGTGAAGGAGTGTCGTCGACCAGGGATTGGCGGCTCCTGAGCCGACCCAGCTCTAATGGGTACCTCCGAAATCGGCGAGTATCTGCCTGAATGGCGAGGGACACCTGTCTCTGTACAAGAAAAAAAGGGATATTCACGTAAAATAAATGTCAGGTTAGAAATTAATAATAACCTGAGATTTCGCCTCGAGTATTAGCGGGCGTACGAAAAAAAAAAAAAAAAAAAGTCAAAAGTTTCTCCTATCATGCACACATAATAACAGAAGACTGCAGATGTGAAACAGAAATGAAGAAGGGATTAGGAATGCCCAAACAGGGCTTCCAGTTAGTGACACTGACCACCTCTTTTGTTTGTGCTTCAAGATTTCTAATTAGAGAAACTAACCACCTCTTTTGCTTGTTTGTGTGTAACAGTGTTTCAGCTAGAGAAACTGACCAGTTTTTTTACTTCTTTCTGCAGGGCTTTCAGCTGGAGACACTAATTACCTCCCATCTGAAGGGAGAAAGAGAGCGAGCCAAAAACTTGCAAAATGCCACTAACAAGGCTTGGTAGGTGCTAACGCATCAAATCTGGACATGGTTGTTCATGTTCACCTTAGCCTGTAGATTTTTATGAATATATGGTTATGACCACGTAATTCTAATTTTATAGGCTACATTACAAGTCTTGTATGTTTTAATGTTTACGGTACGTTGAATGTGGTCACATTTTATGCGAGGGATGCATTTCTGAAGACCTTGTTTAATTAAAAACTCACAAAATTCAAGAATAGTTTTAAGAATTGCCTACCTGAAGAGCAGCAGCTGGGAGGCTTTTTCAGGCCATAAATCGAGGATTCCACAGCAAAAGAGAAATTGGCAAGAAAACAAAGATGGCTTTATACCACTCCATTCATGTTCCAGTCTTGACTTATGAATGTGACTCATGGGCAATGACTACAACTCACAAAAGCCAGCTCCAATCCTCAGAAAGGAGGTATCTGAGGAAGGTGGTTGAAGTAGCAGGAACAGACATTGTCTGCAACCAAACAATACGTCATGGCCTCAAAACCCAGCCCCTGCAGACCCGAATGGAACAGTCTCAATTATGATGGTTTGGCTATGTCTGCAGAATGGGAGAAGATTGCCTACTGAGATGAAAGTACTGAGATTCTGTCTTTCAAATGGCCCATGTCTTTTTCTCCTTGCATTTAGTTCACTATTTTTAGGAGGGATTACAGGAAATCCTTCTCCATGTTTCTTCTCCTTCTATTATTTACGTTTTTTCAAGATGAGATCACGAGGGAGTTTGATCTCATCTGCTTTATGGTTCTTCTTTATGTGTTTAGAATGGGGGTGTAGGGAATTAGAAAGTATTATTCTAGATTAAGATTATAGAGGCTAGATCAGGATTTGCACCAGTGTCCTTTTTTTAAAGATATTGCGTGGCCATATACGCATTTTTCGGGAGTTAAATTATTTGCGGCCATTTTTGCTTCATTTCCGCAGTATAGGGCTAGGACCAATTCCCGGTTCTTTGTCTAGCAGAAACTGGTTGCATCAGAAAGATCTAAGGTTCTGATTGGCTGAGAGCTAACTGCAGTTGAAATGCCGAGCTCCGATTGGCTTTAGAACCACGCCGCGCATATGACGTCATGAAGTCGGCGCGTGGGGGTCTTGATTATAAAAGGCCTATATTTCATAGCTTCTTTCTCTTTTAATGAAAAAAATTGCCAAAGCCGGGTTGCCAGAGTCAAGTCGATTGCCCTTCAGTTGGACATTCGAGATTTGCAGGTACCGGCTTTGTGGGAATGAGAGCGGAATTTTGAGACCACAAAATTTCTCCCACGGCAAAGTTGGGGCATTCGCAGAACCGCAAGGGTTTTACGTTAGTTGCCAGTAGTGGAAGGAGAGGAAGAAAATACGTTTTCCCAGCCAGGGGAAGACATTTTCCAGCGAATAGGATTTTTGTGGATAAATCCTGAGCTCTGACGCTCGTTACACACGCAGATTTGGCAGGCTGCCAGCGTTGTGGTAATTTTTATGTTCGTTTCTTCACGGCCATAATAAAGCCGACGGCCCAGTTATAGGTACTCGGGCAGGTAATTTCAGAGTGGTAGAAGTCAGCTACAGTTCCAGTCCAGAATCCAGTGGGGTTCTGTTAAACCTCAGTCATCAATTCCAGAGTTAGTGGAGAGAGAGAGGGTAAACATTCTCTCTACTGAAGTCAGCACAGATAGGCAGAACTGTTAGTTTTGGTGAATCATAGCAGAGGACAGCTGCTGAAGTTTAGAGGTGCAGTTAGTTGTGTTCAGGAGATTCCAGGATAGGCTGTGTAGAACCGAAGTCTGTGCAGAGATTGTGTAGTCACTTCGCAGTCGTTCCAGCTATCAGTGGACTTAGAGTTAGAGTTAGAATTTAGAACAGCTAGTTTGGAGTGTAGGCGACATCAAGTGCAGTGGAGTTCATTTCAGTTAACCTTACCTTCTTTCTCCATACAGGTTGCAATTGTGGGAGAAGGGTTGGGGTTGATGCATTTTTAACTGTGCTTGATTTTGTTTCAGGTGTGCATCCTCGCACTTCATGTTTTTTTGACATGTAGATGAGTTTGTGTATAGGTGTATAATAAACTTGTATAAATTGTAGCTGGCATCAGTCATTTCCTTTAGTACAGTAGCTATATGTTGTCTGTACCTTGGTGTTTGTGAATCTTAATTGAACCTTATCCCCATAGGGTAGTTAGAGGTGGTTCGAGGCCATAGCAATTTAAACGTCCGAAGTGGCGAGGAAAGAATCAACCTCGGTTCTCAACCTCGGAGCCAATGGTCTCAACTTTCACATTTTGCACTATATTTCTATCTGAATCTATCATTTCAGTCTTTCTTCTTACTATTGTCTTGTCACTATATGTAGACAGTCTCTAGTCCTAAATCCATTTCGTGACAAAGTGGGTGCTATCGTCCGGTGAATCATCTTTGTTACGTTCAATTCTGTGATCTTGACAAAGTTGGTGGCGTCGTCCTTGGGATCATCTTTGTTGGGATCAATTCTAGATTCATAGATTGTCTCTGAAGAAAGTTCTGGAAATAGATTTAAAAAAAAAAAAATCCCCTAGACTTGAGCTATATTAAGACTGATCCAGCTATAAGTTTTTTTCCACAGGTTCCAGTTAGTATAGATGATAGTGGTTGTAAGGTTGTTTATGACTTAGAAGTAATTGATGGCTAATGGAATTTTTTTCTTGACAGGAAAGTAAATTCGGGTTTTGGGTAGCTGGATAACTTGAATTTTTTTCAGGAAGTTATTAGTCAGACTTGGTGCTAGTCTGAGTGCGGGTTTTTGCGACAGCATATTCCTAGTAGGTAACAGTAAATTTTTCTGGTTCCTTTTTTTTTTGTCATTTCCCCTCGTGGTGAGTTACTGCTGATTTGTCAGGTAAGATGGCTGAATTGGTCAAGCTACTTACTGCATGGAAGGACGCAGCTAAAAGCATGGGGATGAATGAGGCCGAGACTAGGGCGTACATTATGAGGGAACAGGACCGGCAGACGGAGAAAGAAGAGAGGGCCCGACTGGCAGAGATGGACCTGCGTAAATTGGAAGCGGAGAAAGAAGAGAAGACCCGACAGGCAGAAGAAAGAAAAGCAGAGAGGGAAGCCCAGGAGAAGATAGCACAGAGGGAAGCCCAGGAGAAGATAGCACAGAGGGAAGCCCAGGAGAAGTTAGCACAGAGGGAAGCCCAAGAGAGGGAGAAGGCAGCAGAGAGACAGCATGAACTTGCCCTGCGTTCACTGGAACTGCAGTACCGATCTTCGGAAGGCAGTTTGGCTAACGGAGATTCTCCCGGAGCAGGGGCGACAGACACCTCAGGAAATGGAGGACCCCGGATGGCAGCCATGAATTTTCCAATGGACTCTTTTCCTAACGGGAATGAGAAAATTGAGGTATTTTTAGAAAAATTTGAACGGATGGCAAAGGCATACGGGCTGGATGATAGTCTTTGGTGTCTCAAATTATCTCAATCTCTAAGAGGACATGGGTATGAGGTCTATAGCAAGATGCTGGTAGATGACCAAGGTAACTTTGAGGCACTGCGGAACGCCCTGTTACAGCGATTCCAATGGACTCCCCGGAAGTGCCAAACAATGTTTCGGGAAAGTCGTCTGGAGAAAGGGGAAAGTTTTCCCCAGTTCGCGGAGAGGCTGAGGAATTACCTCACTCGCTGGAGAGAGTTGTCGGGTTTGGCTAAATCGTTTGAAGGACTCGAAGAGCTCATCATGTGCGAACAGATAAAGGCCAACATGTCTCCGGACTTAAGGAAGTACCTGGCGGAGCAGGGCGCCCAGCAACTGGACCAGATTATTCTATTTGCTGAAAGGTTCCAGACGGCACAGGCCGAAGTACTGGGCCAGAAAAGAAAACACCCTGACCTGCCAGCCCCGGACAAAGGAGCATCTTCATCGCATTCGCCTTCCTCTTCAGCTCACCAACAGCAAGGGCCGTCTCGCAAGGAGCCCCCTCCCAGTCATAACATGCGCTCCCAGCCGCCTAACAGAACACAGGGGCCGACTTCTCATGAACCCGTCAGGAACCGGGGAGATAATGAGAGATATTGTAGGTTCTGTCGGACTACTTCTCATTGGACAACACGGTGCCCAAACAAACAACCCGCTCATCAGGTGGCTTGTTTAAGGCCTGTGAGGGTGAAACAAGGGAAGAAGTGGAAACCCTTCCAGTCAGAGAAGTTGTTCTCCAACAGTGGACCAGCCAACGTGAACGGGACTGAGACAACATGTTTATTTGACAGCGGGCTTACATACCCCAGCATAGTGAAGCCCTGGCAGATGACGAAGGAAAAAGTGAATATTGGTGGAGTTTTAAGGAAAGGGGCTTCACAGTGCTTTCCGGTAGCCAATATTGAGGTGAAATATAGGTTCGTGTCTGGCACCATCAAGGCAGCTGTAACGGCTCAGCCGGCCTACGACTTCATTCTCGGTAACCCATATTTAGTTTTGGGGAACCCGACCACACCGATCCTTGCTGATGCAAGGGGGCCTACTGCAGGCCAGATAAGTGAAAAAGGAGAACCCCTAATTCACGGAGCCCCGAGCGAGCTCAAACATAGCTGTCGTGCCAAGGAGAGGTGCAACGCCTCTGACGACAGTGATATGTTATTTGCAGAGGCAAATTCGCCTGCCAGCCCTGTTCAGCCAACCGGCCAAACAGTGGTGACGACGCCTCTGATTCAGGAAGTACACTCTTTGTTGTCGGGAATTAGGCCCCCGATGGTATTAGCTCCTTCAAGTGAGGGACATACTGACAAGAGCGGTATTACATATGTCAACGACCAGCGCCATCTTCATAGGGCACAAGATAGCGGTCTGAGCGAGCATATAGTTCCAACCAGCCCTGGAGCCCCATCCGACCAGCACTTTACTCAAACGGAGGAGGACAGTGATCTGAGTATCCGTTTGCCTGTAAACGGAGATGGGCCCCACAACTCTCGTATCTCGTTTACAGGAAACGACTCTTGTAACGAGGAGCCTGAAAAATTGGCTATATTTTCCAATTCGTTTCACGGAACATTGGAACCAGTCACCGAGAGCTTTATCTCAGATTCTCCGCGATCTAACGGGATCTTAAACCGTCAAGTGTCACTGCAGGACACATTCCAACTGACGCCAGTAACTCTCACAGGGGAGGGCAAGGTTGAAGGTAGAACCAGGGTGTTAGACGGAGAGCTCCCGTGGTCTACAGTTTCATCTCACCAACTTTTCAGGCCAGAAAAGAGTGAGAAAAGCGACCTTACGCATTTGCAAGGAGCTATTTTGGAGAGCTCTGTCCCGCTTCATGTTGGTAGGGGAAGAGCGAGTCCAGAACCACTGCCAGGGGCAGATCTTACCTACCTTTCTTCAAAGGTAGAAGCTATTGAGGTCGATCGTGATCCAATAGACACCCAGCAAGAAATCGGAGGCGCTACACCAGAGGAACCCGAGACGTTGCATCAGTTTCGCACTGTACCAGCGGTCACAAACCCGCTGACGCGCAGCGAGGAAGTCACCATCGCCAGGTCGCCACAGCGCCCGCCGGTCACATCAGCTGACCAGAACAGCCTTTTGACGGTCATAGCAAGGGAAAGTTCAGACCCGCCATTAGATGGCACAGGTCTGAAGAGAGATCAACTCTCCCAACGGAGCATAGGAGCTCATTCTAGGAGAGGAAGGAGGAAACGCAAAAGAGGAAGGTCAAAGAACACTGAATAGGAGGGGTAAGGACAGACAGCCTTGTAGACAGAGTTAAGGGCCAGTGTGAAACACAGAGATTTCAGTAATGAGATCGATGCTCAATCTTCGAAGGGGGGAGTGATGTGATGAAAGTACTGAGATTCTGTCTTTCAAATGGCCCATGTCTTTTTCTCCTTGCATTTAGTTCACTATTTTTAGGAGGGATTACAGGAAATCCTTCTCCATGTTTCTTCTCCTTCTATTATTTACGTTTTTTTCAAGATGAGATCACGAGGGAGTTTGATCTCATCTGCTTTATGGTTCTTCTTTATGTGTTTAGAATGGGGGTGTAGGGAATTAGAAAGTATTATTCTAGATTAAGATTATAGAGGCTAGATCAGGATTTGCACCAGTGTCCTTTTTTTAAAGATATTGCGTGGCCATATACGCATTTTTCGGGAGTTAAATTATTTGCGGCCATTTTTGCTTCATTTCCGCAGTATAGGGCTAGGACCAATTCCCGGTTCTTTGTCTAGCAGAAACTGGTTGCATCAGAAAGATCTAAGGTTCTGATTGGCTGAGAGCTAACTGCAGTTGAAATGCCGAGCTCCGATTGGCTTTAGAACCACGCCGCGCATATGACGTCATGAAATCGGCGCGTGGGGGTCTTGATTATAAAAGGCCTATATTTCATAGCTGCTTTCTCTTTAATGAAAAAAATTGCCAAAGCCGGGTTGCCAGAGTCAAGTCGATTGCCCTTCAGTTGGACATTCGAGATTTGCAGGTACCGGCTTTGTGGGAATGAGAGCGGAATTTTGAGACCACAAAATTTCTCCCACGGCAAAGTTGGGGCATTCGCAGAACCGCAAGGGTTTTACGTTAGTTGCCAGTAGTGGAAGGAGAGGAAGAAAATACGTTTTCCCAGCCAGGGGAAGACATTTTCCAGCGAATAGGATTTTTGTGGATAAATCCTGAGCTCTGACGCTCGTTACACACGCAGATTTGGCAGGCTGCCAGCGTTGTAATTTTTATGTTCGTTTCTTCACGGCCATAATAAAGCCGACGGCCCAGTTATAGGTACTCGGGCAGGTAATTTCAGAGTGGTAGAAGTCAGCTACAGTTCCAGTCCAGAATCCAGTGGGGTTCTGTTAAACCTCAGTCATCAATTCCAGAGTTAGTGGAGAGAGAGAGGGTAAACATTCTCTCTACTGAAGTCAGCACAGATAGGCAGAACTGTTAGTTTTGGTGAATCATAGCAGAGGACAGCTGCTGAAGTTTAGAGGTGCAGTTAGTTGTGTTCAGGAGATTCCAGGATAGGCTGTGTAGAACCGAAGTCTGTGCAGAGATTGTGTAGTCACTTCGCAGTCGTTCCAGCTATCAGTGGACTTAGAGTTAGAGTTAGAATTTAGAACAGCTAGTTTGGAGTGTAGGCGACATCAAGTGCAGTGGAGTTCATTTCAGTTAACCTTACCTTCTTTCTCCATACAGGTTGCAATTGTGGGAGAAGGGTTGAGGTTGATGCATTTTTAACTGTGCTTGATTTTGTTTCAGGTGTGCATCCTCGCACTTCATGTATTTTGACATGTAGATGAGTTGTGTATAGGTGTATAATAAACTTGTATAAATTGTAGCTGGCATCAGTCATTTCCTTTAGTACAGTAGCTATATGTTGTCTGTACCTTGGTGTTTGTGAATCTTAATTGAACCTTATCCCCATAGGGTAGTTAGAGGTGGTTCGAGGCCATAGCAATTTAAACGTCCGAAGTGGCGAGGAAAGAATCAACCTCGGTTCTCAACCTCGGAGCCAATGGTCTCAACTTTCACATTTTGCACTATATTTCTATCTGAATCTATCATTTCAGTCTTTCTTCTTACTATTGTCTTGTCACTATATGTAGACAGTCTCTAGTCCTAAATCCATTTCGTGACACCTACCACGACAAATATGGGAAACCAAAAGCCAGGGATCCAGACCTCCAGGACGGCCCAGAGTTCACTGGAAGAATAACATTAGTCAGTCTCTGAAGAACTGAGGACTAGATTGGAACCAGGCCAGGAAGAAGACAGCTGATAGGATAGTATGGTGCTCTCTCTGGCAAACTACACCTCAGGATACAAGAGGAACGACTAAGTCAGTAAGTAGTAAGTAAAGTAAGAATCCACATTATTTCAGATTTTGCTTATGAAGTGAGGCTTTGTTAATATGTTTTATTTCACACTATTTCAAATTCATATAATTCAAATTTACATAAAGTTTGACTGCAATGTACATGGTAATTATCAATTCTTATTGTGTAGATTATTTGGCGTCATGTCCATCTTAATGTGTTTTTATATGTTAATTATTTACACAGTTATCTCCATCTTAATATGTTAATTATGTTTGCAGTAACCTCCTTCATCATGTATAACAGATTGGCACAGAAACAACCTGCAAGAGCATGTGAATGCTTGATGCAGATTTCCTGTAAGGGGATCAGCTGTAGTGGTGGCTTTATGCTCCATAAGGAGCGAAAAGAAAAATAATAAAGAATCTCTATTGTAATGTGGAGATATATAAAGTCATTTCCATTTTATTGTATTGATTGTTAACCCAACCATGACCATCTTTACTATGAATGTAGAACATGATAGGCAGGTGTCATATTCTTATGCTGACCAATGGAGATACAGCTAGTGTTAACTGAACTGATACTCACTTTCCAGGGGAGTGACCTGTCACAGTGTGGACATTGTGTTTCCATACAAGTACAACTTTGCTGCCTGCTATGAGGAGGTAACCAGGGTTCCTGTGTGATGAAGCTCTTCATTCTCATAAAAGCTTGGAAAACTTTAATATGGCTAGCATATCTTCTGTACCATCTATATTATCCAGTGTTGCATTATTATATCATGATAAAATGCACAACAAACCAACAAAGCATTATTGACCACAGTACTGAAACACACAAACCAGCTGAATAAAGCATCTAAAACAACCAACAGGAACCAAACTTTCCATGCCCCCCCCCCCCCTCTAATGAGCAAACACCTCACAAACTGCTAACACACCAACACTAACCTTATAACACAGACAGTGCTAGACTTGATGTTCCTTTTTACAAGTTGTTCTTATGATACATAATTACAAGACTTAAGGTGTTCTCTTTTTGGTTCCCTAAGGAGCATAGGTCTTCATTAAATCCATGCCAATCCTTCTTGTCCAGTGTCATCCATCCAAAGTCTTCCTGTGTATTCTTTATCCCTTTCATGTCTGCTTCCAGCTCCCTTCTCCATATGTTTTTCATACTCCCTCTATTTCTTTTACCCTGAGAATTCCAGAGCTAAGACCTCCTTGTAATGCTATCAACAGACTTCCTCAATGTGTATTCTAACCAACATGAACACCACCTTCTCACCTCTTGTTCTACCAGCATTTGTCTGGTTTTTTTTTTCATCAGTTCCACATTGGTGATCACTTCAATCCTTCTTTTCTAAGCAAGCACCCATTTATAAATGTCTGTAACATTTTTGTTGTTCTCCATGTCTCAGATCCATACAATAGGACTGTCTTGACATCGCAGCTGTGTGTCTTTTTGACAAATTAGCAGTTTTTAATACATATAGTGCTAGACTTGATGGTGTATGTCCTTTTGACAAGTAGTACATTTGGTATGTAGATAGCACTTGACTTAGTGAAGTTTGTTCATGTATGTTGCTGGACTGTTGACAAACTGTGTTACAGAACAAACAATAATTTCTGACAGCTGATGAATACGGTCAAGTGGCTGAAGCTTGTACATAAGGTCAAGAAGAAGCTGTTCACAGTGGACAGTCCCTTGCCTCCTGATGTTACCATCAAACTCAAGGTTAGTTACTCCAATCCCTCAAGAACAGTATCTTGTGTGGGATCAGCTTGTCATGTGAAAACAGTATATCAGAGAGTGCATGTATCATGTGACAAAAGCATGTAATGTAAAGCAGTAAATCATGTCAAATAATGACATATCATGTGGAATCAGCAAGCATCATGTCATGTGAAAACATAATATCACAGGGTAGTACATCATATTGCAAACAGATGTAATATAAAAACAGCAAGTCATGTTACAGAACAACATGTTATATGAGAAAATGATGATGTGAAAACAGTACGTTACTTGAGAACAGTGTGTTGTGTGAGAGAACAGCATGTCAGGTGAAGTCTGTTTGCTGTGTGAGGAAACAGCATGTTGGGTTTTAACATTCTGCCATCTCGGAGAACAGCATGTGATGTCAAAAAATACATCACAAGAAATCCAGCCAAACACAGAATCAGCTGCGATGTCAAGACAGGCCTATTGTATGGATCTGAGACATGGAGAACAACAAAAATTTATAAATGGGTGCTTGCTTAGAAAAGAAGGATTGAAGTGATCACCAATGTGGAACTGATGAAAAAAAAAACCAGACAAATGCTGGTAGAACAAGAGGTGAGAAGGTGGTGTTCATGTTGGTTAGAATACACACTGAGGAAGTCTGTTGATAGCATTACAAGGAGGTCTTAGTTCTGGAATTCTCAGGGTAAAAGAAATAGAGGGAGTATGAAAAACATATGGAGAAGGGAGCTGGAAGCAGACATGAAAGGGATAAAGAATACACAGGAAGACTTTGGATGGATGACACTGGACAGGAAGGATTGGCATGGATTTAATGAAGACCTATGCTCCTTAGGGAACCAAAAAGTCATTATGATGATGTAAACATTCTAGTAAGACTTTGTGCAGGTTTAGCCTGTATATTTCTGGTACTATGTTTCAAGTACATACATGCACCAGCTGGACATCTCATTTCTTGAATCTGTTATTACAGATGCTGTCAGTTGAGATGAGTGATGATCCATTTGAAGTTAAGATGGGTCTCAATTATGAGGTAAGACTGTGTATCTTGTTGTTGGGTGTAGACGTTTTGTTATGTCATGAGTAGCTTTTATTGTTGATTTTTCCTTAGAACAAAGTCGATTTATTGTGTTTTTTTTTTGGGGGGGGGTGGGGGGGGGGGGTTAGAGTTCAGTGATGTTTTTTTAAACAAGTCTGAAAGTTTAAGTTCATCATGCTGATATTTCGTCATAGAAAACGTATCTTCATCATCCAAATATTGGTTATAAAAAACTTATCTCTATCATCCTGATGTCTTGTCATAGAAAGCTTATCTCCATCATCCTAATGTTTTGTTATAGAAAACGTTTCTTTATCATCCTGATGTTTTGTTATAGAAAACTTATATCCATCATCATAATGTTTTGTTATAGAAAATGTATCTTTATCATGCTAATGTTTTGTTATAGAAAACGTATGTCTATCATCCGAATGTTTTGTTATAGAAAACTTATATCCATTATCCTAATGTTTTGTTATAGAAAACTTATATTCATTATCCTAATGTTTTGTTATAGAAAAACATATCTCTATCTTATTGTTTTGTTATAGAAAACTTATATCCATCATCCTAATGTTTTGTTATAGAAAACTTATATCCATCATCCTAATGTTTTGTTATAGAAAATGTATCTCTATCATCCTCATGTTTTGTTATAGAAAACATATCCATCATCCCAATGTTTTGTTATAGAAAATATATCTTTATCATCCTCATGTTTTGTTATAGAAAACTTATATCCATCATCCTAATGTTTTGTAATAGAAAATGTATTTTTATCATCCTCATGTTTTGTTATAGAAAACTTATATCCATCATCCTAATGTTTTGTTATAGAAAACTTATATCCATCATCCTAATGTTTTGTTATAGAAAATGTATCTCTATCATCCTCATGTTTTGTTATAGAAAACATATCCATCATCCCAATGTTTTGTTATAGAAAATATATCTTTATCATCCTCATGTTTTGTTATAGAAAACTTATATCCATCATCCTAATGTTTTGTAATAGAAAATGTATTTTTATCATCCTCATGTTTTGTTATAGAAAACTTATATCCATCATCCCAATGTTTTGTTATAGAAAATGTATCTCTATCATCCTCATGTTTTGTTATAGAAAACATATCCATCATCCTAATGTTTTGTTATAGAAAACGTATCTTTATCATCCTCATGTTTTGTTATAGAAAACTTATATCCATCATCCTAATGTTTTGTAATAGAAAATGTATTTTTATCATCCTCATGTTGTGTTATTAAAGACTTATATCCATCACATACATGCCACACGCTATGGTTTACCCATAATCTGTACAAGGTTTTTGCTTTTTCAGATGTATACGCCCCGTACATAATTTCTGTACAGGTTTTTTCACCTAATTATTAAATACTTATAAATCAATTGTTTTGCGCTACATCATAGCTGATATTTGGGCTGTGAGATTCGGCGAGATGTTAGGCCACGTGAATAAAAAAATCAACCTGCCTATTTTTCAATTGATGCGGGATTTGCGAGGGTCCGCATGGTGTGTCATTCATGTATTATTTAAAAAAAAAAAAAAAAAAAAAATCATTTTTCGCTAATGCTGACAGCAGCCAGCACGTTACTGACTATTTTAACGATTACGTCGCATTGAGCATAATTTATTATTCACGGCTGCTTATACGCAACAAGGAAAAAATGGATAACACTACATATTACTTGATTTCATTAAAAGGTGTAGAATCTGCGTAAGAAATGTGAAATGTACAATTTAATAATAATGTATAAAGAAATATGAAACTGGATCAGAGCCCCTGGACTAGTTTTTTTGGAGTTACTTCTCTTCTAAGTTTTAATTTCCTTTCTTTAAAATCATTCTGATTTTCCTTTGGTGGATATATCATTATTTCGATCATCCAGTGAGTTATTTTATTAAATAATTAATTACTATTACTAGTTGTCATATTGGCGGTTGAAACTAGTCATATGGGGGTATTTAAAACTGCCAATTAGGCTAAAACGGCTATATACATTTTTGAAGTTCGGTAGAGAATAAGTTACGCTAGCACCAGTTTGTATTTTCGTGGCAAATTATGAGCTTTTTATTTTATTTATATGATAACGTGATTTTATTATTTTAAAAATTACATCAAATATTTATTAAACTAAATCTAAACCGCCCTTGAAACTTCCCCATTCCATTTCATATAACAGGATAATATAGTTTAGTTCAATTTTTCTCTTTGCAATAATAATAATGAAGTAGTAAAATTAGTTGTGAGAACAGTGGAACGTCTTCTTCGATGTCATCCTTGAATGTTGTTAGGGTTAAGATTAAGGTTTGGGTTCAGGGTTAGGTTTGGGATTTCTAACCCATACCCCTTATTACTGTGTCTCAGAATTCTTTTATAAGGTCTTATCAAACACAGGATTTCCTGGTCTGTTAGTGATAGCGCAGAAATAGACTAAATGATGACATGATCACATCATGTTTACAGTGTAAAATAAACTCAGACATTTATTTATTGTTTGAGTTTTAAAATAAGTGAAGACTTGCTTTAAAAGGCAAAGTCCCCATACCTCAATTATAATGCAGCTGTAATTGAAAATTTTTTTACACGAATTAACTCTTTTGATTAGTTTTTTCACTTTTTTGTGTACAGGTTTTGCGGGTCTTTGTACGGGGCTTTTGAATTTTTTGTACAGGTTTTTCATCTTCGAGGTGTGGCATGTATGCCATCATCCTAATGTGTTGTTATAGAAGACATTTCTCTATCATCCTCAATTTTTGTTATAGAAAACTTATATCCATCATCCTAATGTTTTGTTATAGAAAACGTATCTTTATCATCCTCATGTTTTGTTATAGAAAACTTATATCCATCATCTTAATGTTTTGTTATAGAAAACGTATCTCTATCATCCTCATGATTTGTTATAAAAAAACTAATGTCCATCATCCTGATATTCTGTGTTAGAAAACTAAGGTCCTTCATCTGGATATCCTGTGATAGATATATAAAGCTTAGTCTGTCATCCTAAACACAATTTAGAAAGCTCATGCTACAAATTGAGTAGCTTGCTTCTGTCTGATTTTATATATTTATTTCTGATCAGAGGAAATAAAGCATTCAAGTGTGACAAATTAGTGGGAAACAAGGAAAAATAAAATTATAAACAAACTTTATAAAAACTCACATGTCTCATTTTAAGTTTGTTTCATGTTTTAAAATACTTGTCATTTATAACTTTTCACATTTGATATTCCTCTATTACCTGTTTGTGTAGTTGTTGTTTGTCTTGTCCACTGATAATGTCATGTTGGTTAGAATGTTCTATACACTTTTGTCTTTGTCAACAAGTAAAACTATACTTTATATTTGTATGTATTAATTTGATCTGTAATATTTAATGTTTTAGCTTCTCAAAGATGAGGGGACTGAAAGCAAGAAGAGAAAGGAAGTGATGGATGCCAAACTAATGGAGCTACAGAAGAAGCAGTTTATTCCAAGTGAGGACTATCAGTGGAATCTTGTTTGTGTCAGGGATAATTACATAGTTATGACGACCATAACAACATGATAATAAATGGCATGACTATGTGTTAAGAACAGATGGACTGTTTAAGACAGTGGTTTACAACGTGAGCCATTCTATATTTCTAGGGGGCCACAATAAGATGGTAAGGAACATTTTATCCAGCTAACCATACCTGTCAACCTCCAGAGATGAAAACCTGTTCGCCGGACCAGTAAAAACTTGTAAAAACCTGTACAAACACCCAATAAAACCTTACGCAGTATGGTTTTAAAACAATAAGTGACATAAAATTAATTAACATTTGAAATAGTGCGATGTAAAACATACTAATAAAGTCTCATGCTGTTCGGTATGTGTATTAGAAATGCTGTGAGTGGAGATAATTTAAAATGTGTTTTACATCCCTTAAAGTTATCACAGCATTCATAACATGGTGATGTTTGTGTTAGTTTTGTAAAATGCACCAGAAAATCAATAACTTTATAACAGATGTCAGTTATAACTATAACTGTGGTGATGATATACATAGGCCCTATATATAATAATGTAATACAAATGAAGAAACAACACTGTCATGTTTAAAAGCAAAAATATCCAAGTAGTTGTAAATTGATGTTCTCTGAGAATTTCAATGAAAAAAAAAATGGTATTTATTTTGCTAGTTTTTAAATTAAAGAATTCATTCCTTGCATAACACTGTGGCTACTATCATGACCTCTGACCCTATCTATGAGATTTCATTTCTTTGAAGTAGGCTCAACCATTATTTGATGGATGAATTATTTCAAAAAGGCCTAATGATCATGGAAGGTGGAAAAACCTAACACAAATTTACAAAATGTTTATTAAAAATTCATACACCAGTGGTAATAGATCTCCGTTTTATTGAAAATAACAAACATAAAGCAACGAATCTCGACCGCAGATATAACTATATGGATTTACGGTTAAAATAAAGGACAGTTGGCCAATAGTTTGATACAGCCTTAATAAAGAATTCAGCAACGCAGTAAAAACGGATGAGGAATCCTAAACCTAGCCGTAATCCTAACCCTATAGACATCAGCGGCCTATTTGTATGACATCTAAGAACATGATACACTGTCCCTCAGTTTAGCCGGATTGACTCTGGAAACAGAAAAGCTTAGGCCTATGCAAACAGATTTTTTTTCTAGTTATGTACGAAAAATATTATTTTATCGGACATTAATTTATCGAAAATATATAAAAGGGCAAGATATAACTGGACAGATAAGAGAGTGATTAAAAAAAAAATTCAACAAAGCAAAACAACAGCAGTGTTTAACTACGCTATAAGCACAATATCAAATGCTTAGCTTTTTTTAAAATGGTGTCTAGGGGTAGTCGCAAGTGTTGTTGATAACAGGTAACTTAAAAAATATATCTTGTCACGCTGAAAGCCCAGAATGTTGAAACTTATTGCCAATGATTGGGTATAAAAGGATTTGATTGGTTGCCGGGAGACACCTTGTTTTAAAAACAAACGTCGAGAAATCCTGGGATTTAAAAAAAAACCTGAGTTAGAGAATATAATTTTATGTTTTTAATTATCAAATTTGTTGGGGGATTTTTGTTTGTTTTTTTGTTTGAGAAAATCCGTACAACGGCTGTTGTACAGATGTACACTGCTAATAGTATTAAAAAAAACATACATTGTACGGCAGAAAAGTTAACAGCGAATATGAGTCTGGTAATTTTAATCAGAAAATGGACTAATCATAATCTTCATTTTTTTTTCATTTTGACTAAAATCTGGTGCCACTCCTCCATTAAAGGAATGAATAATGAAGGAAACCTGAGCTCTGTGAGTAATAAATAAATAAAGGTAATTAACAGACACCCATTTAACTGACAGGAGGTCACCAGACAACAAAAAAGAAATATAAGTGATAGGCTTACCAGGAATCGAACCAAAGACCATCCAAATGGCACCATCGCCTTGGTGTTAAAGTAAATTGTGAAAGGACACACAGCCAATTTAGCATTCCCCCCAAAAAAGGGCTTCATTGGTCAAGGACATTCTTACGATACCTACACAACTATGGTATACAGGACCCGTGAATGACCCAGACATTTAAAGACTCGCTCACTAATATAACTTTCCAATCAGCAGGTATAAACCAAATAAAGGCCAAAATATTTGCATCTAGTTAAAGGGTGTGTTAGACACTATTTTTTGCTCATGGCTCCCTTCTGAGCCTCATTTATCACTTTTGATGGCTGTGAGTAAGCAGTTCTTAGTTTTCATTAGTTTCATATTTGGTCATTTATTTGTTCATTGGATCCTGAATATTTGGTGCTTAGACTAAATACTCAAAAAGAGATGCTGTTTGTCTGTGTTCTACATAAGACTTAAATTTTCTGCAGTGAACAAGAGAGAGGAGCTGTATGCCAGCTTGCACAAGAAAAGCTCAGAGATCTACATCCAGCGGTCTCAGCAACTGTACAGCGCTGCGCCAACCAGATCACAGCTTTTCACATGGCTGATGGAGGACTTGTACATCACAGCCCTAGCAGACATATCCTTTCATGGCAAGGACAATGTTCTGAAACACATGAAAGAAATTGATAAAGAGAGGTTGGTGCTTAAATATCTGTGTACATTAATAGCATGTGGTTCCTTGTTGTGGCGTAGCGTAGGAAGGATAAGAAACTTATAGTAGTTAGAAATAATAGATATAAATGAATTGAAAGGTTTGCCTGGATCACCCAGAGGAAGATTTGGCTCAAGTAGTCCTGTTGGGTTTCTTCACCGGCTGAAGGGAGACAAAAGAGTGTAAATTCTCCTAACTAGACAGGTCTGGGAAAGTTTGTAAGGAGATATTTGGTCTCTCGCTACCATAGTCCCCTTCTCAGTTATCTATTATTATCCTTAATTATTACTGGGATTATATGTTATATTTTACAAGCCAGCCCCCCCCGCGCCCCTCCCCCCCCCCCCCCCCCCCCCCCCCGCCCCCCCCCCCCCCCCCCCCCCCCCCCCCCCCCCTCCCCACCCCACCCCCCCACCCCCCCCCCCCCCCCCCCCCCCCCCTATAAAGGAAGATAAACATGAGACAATATGTAACATCTAATAGAATGAACAAGGCATGGGGTACATTATATACACCCAATTGGTAAATTAAAATGAACTGATGATGAATGGTAGTGATTCTGAAACGTGTGTGTGTTGTATTTGCTATACGTCTTACAATTCAAGTATTTGCATCCTCTACTGGCTAAAGCTACGACATTGATATGGTGAGTTCCCTTTTAAACAGGGAACTTACCTTTCCAGCCCCTGGCTGATAGTGAAGCATGGTTGGTTGTCCTGTCTCCTTATGACGTTGCTTCGGGTAGGTCTGTAATGGTTTGGATCTGCCTTGACTGTGCTCGACTTCGTATTCTTCGTCTGAGATTGGACTGTCGTGCAAGGCTTCCCCCATAGACTACTCAGAGATTGGACTCTAATCAGCAATTTAGACATGTGGCTTCACAGTGCTTTAATGCCTGAATTAGCAGCGGTCTCGATTAGGTCTGGCCCCTTTGGCTCCCTGTATGCAAGTCAATTTTTGCCTCGTTGGGCGCACTTTTAGCTCGTTATTTCCACTTGGGCACATGACCTGAAGCGTTCCTCATGTGACTTTGGCGTCCGATAGACGCTCCAATCAATAACGTTAAAAGTCACGTGAGGGGTTCCTTAGAGTGGGTTTAGACTGGATTTAGCTAAGTCTAAGTAGTCTGCCCTAATTCATAACCGGTTTCAGGCCACTGAGGTTAGGTTTAGAATGACGTCGTTAATCTAAAAATAGTACTAATATTTATCAACGAGCTAAATTTTCCACGTATTTTTACCGGCTTTTCGATCATGCATTGAAGATGAATAAAAAAAATGGTGTCTCGTAAATTAAATGAAGAGAAGATTGGGCCAGTCGTCACACTTGTGATCAAAATTAGGTACTCATTTTGTACAGTCTACATTTTCGCTATCTCTGATGAGACAGAAAAAGAATAGGATGAGTGTTTCTAACAGTTGTTGTAATGTATGAGCATAAGATTACAGAGTTCAGCAGCAACAAGGGAAATTATGATGGGAATAAAAAATATTAGACAAATGACAGTTATTGCCACTTGTTTTGACATTTGTGTCATGTATATCCAATGGATATAAGTGAGGACATACACATTTTAAAATAGAAAGTGACTTTTCAGTCACCCAGTACATCCATAGTGACTTAACTATCACACGTGATTCATAATAGACTTCTGATCTGCCTATCTTGCCCAACTTGCAGCAGTGAACAGAGTGGCATATGGCAACAACCTACTTCTCTCAGCGAAAAACTGTTTGGAGATGTCAGGAACCTTGAGCTGACTACTACCTTTATTAGAGTCATTAATGTAGAAGTCTGAGAGTGAACAAAAAAGAATAAAATATAAATCAAATATTAAAATTGTGTATTATATTTCTTGATATAAAATAAATATGATATCCTGTTAATGTGTACCTTTCTTTACATTCAGTTGCTCAAATATCAAGTTTATGTGCTGCCTCTTTTGACATAAAATAATGCAGATATCAAGTTTATGTGCTACCTCCATTGATACCAAAAGCTGACATATCAGATTTACCAATTTTGTGGCCTGTCCAGCCCATTCCCTAAGGAGCCAATTGAGTTTGTGAGCCTGTGGTGTAGATACATCAGTGCCAGTGTGAAGCTGTGGTCTGTATCCCTGCGTGACTTCCCTCAGCCAATGGTTGATGTGCAGAACAAACATGTCTGGGGGCTGTTGATTGGAGCAGAGAGAGAGGGAACCCACAGAGGTATGCTTCTGTACAGCGCCAGAATATCATTTCTAAATATCATAGACTATCTTGCCACTAGCATGTTGCATTTGTATCTTGATAAGAAGAAATAATATGAAGGGGACTGTGCTCAACATGTTATTTTCAGCTCCGTAAGTTGCATAAGCCTTCAACTAATTCCTGCCAGGTCCTCCGATACTGTGCCATCTACTCAAGATCTTTATTTTTTTTTTAGTCACCCTCTACCTCTTGTATCCTGTGGATTTTGGAATGATGACTGCCTTGCAATGCTATCAGCAGATTCCTCAGTACGTGTCTTATCCATTGCCAGCATCTACATCTCGAGTTCCACTGGCACCTGTCTGGTTCTTGTCATCAGTTCCACATTGGTGATCTTGTCTAACTATTTTAATCCTTCCGGTTCGAGACAAGCAGTCATTTATGAATTCTGCTTGGGGAGTTGAAAGTTGATGGTGATGACGACGATGACAATGACTATCAACGACAGTGATGATGATGGTTATATTTTAATTTCCAGTACCAAGCTTTATAGAAGGTTACCTCCACATCTGCTGAGGTTATACTTCTCAATAGTGTGGCACACCTATCACATTTTATCACTTCACTAGCTTTGTCAGCTAGGTAATATATTGTTTTCTAGTGTGGTTACCATGTTAGTTAGTAGTGTAACTTATTCTATCAAGTATGAGATGATTTAAGGTTATCTACTTTTTTATTTGTGAAATTAAATGATACAGCATAAATCTAATAGCAGTCTTGTTTATTAATCACGTTTATTTAACTTCACATGAGCTTTATATATTAGTCGCTTTTCAAATTTTCAACACTCAAAATTTCTATGTTCCAATCATTGTAGACAGCTGAAACTTCGCCTGCAGCTTCCTTTTTTTGGTACATTTTGATTTCTAAAGTTTGGAGAAATTAAAAATGTTTGTGAAAGATATAATAAATTGCTGATTGATGATAACTGGGCATCTACTTTTATTCTATGTAGTATCATGTGTGGAACATTTATTGACTGTGTTTTAGTGCTTAGATAACAAGTGGATCTCTGACACTTGTGTATTTTCCGTTACATGTTTTTCAACATAATCTCCTGCTACTTTAAAACATTAAGCAGAAGGACAGTTCCTTGTGGCAGTAGATCTGGACAGCTTTTGCATAGGGCTTTTGTCACAGTTCTTACTGGTTTGTGGCCTTTTTATGTTTTTTTCCCGGTTACATCATCATCATGTAATGCTTCCTTATTCATAGTTCTGTGACTGTCTGTAAATTTCAGCTGGTTTAGTCCCTTTTTTCATGAAATTCTTCTTCTTCGTTCAAATAACTACTTCTATCTTTCTTATAAAGCTGGCAGTTCGTTTCAAGCTTCTCTCATCACCTGTAACCGTTGGGTTGGTTAAGAGGGAAAATTGGGTTAGATTTATTTTTAGGTGATTGACTTTTATGATTAATTTAGCTGACCTGTAGTTTGTAGTCTAAGGGGAATAAATCGATAGAATGAGAAGAAAGGGTCAAGAGTAGGTTTACATCCCTTGATTGAAAGTTACGTTGTTTGGAGTTCTGTTTGGCAAAGTGAGCGAAGTTGAGCTACGCATGAAAAATTTATGAATGGGTGAGCTGTTTGTCAGACAAAGAATGTTTGAGAATAGTCGTAGTGGTAAATCGATGATTTTAGATTAAGTCAGTCAGATCCGAGTTGTGATAGATGTGACAGCGAGTAGAAGTTTTCATCGCACGATAAGCCAAAAATGTTTTGGTTGCTCTGCGGTGGCAGAAGAGTGAAATATCGTCCAGACATCTAACTCGCATTAGTTGTCACAGTTGTGTATAACAGTTCTATTTATTCTGAGGACGAGATGCCAGTGTGCCCAGCGAGAGAAATGTGTTGTGTTAGAGAAACCAGGTATGTTGAACATTATGAGTTTTATAACTAGAGGGAAGTACAGTAGACAAGCAGACAGTCTAGTGAACAGTATAGCTTGGTAAACGCACATCCTTGGCGGTTAGGCCAGTTTCTTTAACCAGATAGGCCAAGAATAGCTGCAGAAAAACAGTTGAGAACAAAATTGAGACAGACAGTAGAATAATGAATACAGGGGAAAATAAAGAACTAGCAACAGTGGTTATCAACCTATAGAACCAGTAGCCACTAGAATAGTAATCAACGAATAAAAGAAGCTGAGAGATTATGAATGAACGTCACACCATTATGTTACCAGCCAGCATATATTTTTGAGGGCTGAAGAAGTTTTGATGTAAAATTGCTATGTTCAAGATGCAAGCTGCTCTCAGATACCTTGTATTTTGTAAATAAAGTTACCTTGTTCATCATTAAAAAAGCCTACTGTTGACGTACAAAATGCCTGGGAGTGTGTGTCAGCAAACATGTTATGAACATAAAATACAAGCAGTCTACTGATAGGGCTAGAGATATGAACCTGTACGATTGACAAAAGCAGAAGTAGAGAATACACACACCATACAGTTTCTTCTTCATATGGGCTGGAGAACGCCACGCTGCTACTCTGCTCCTCTCATGGAGATGACTGTCTTTGAGGACATGTTCTACTGTTGGCTTGTCCTCTCCACGTGGACACATATCTGTCTGTCTGTTAAATATTTAATAGAGCAACTCTGTTCAAGTGAGGTGTTGCGTGTTGGGATGCCAGCTTGTCTTTATACATCATGCCTTTATATAAAAAAAAAAAAGTCACTTGTTTGGTTCAGCATGTTGCCATCATTTGTGGTACAGGTCTGTCACATCTAATGTGATTGGTAGATATTTTACTTTGTTTTTAATCTTACTTACTTAGTCGTTCCTCTTCTACTGTGAGGTGTGGAGGTTTGGAAGAGAGAGCGTGGTACTATCCTATCGGCTGTCTTCCTCCTGGCTTGGTTCCATTCTAGTCCTTGGTCCTTCAGAGATTGTCTAATGTTGTCCTCTCAGCGGATTCTGGGTCGTCCTGGAGGTCTGGATCCCTGGCTCTTAGCCTCCCATACCTGCCTTGGTAACCGATCTCCCATTCTGGGGACATGGCCAAACCATCTTGTTTTTAATCAATTTATTTTAAATTTGTTGGCCTCCTAAATTCAGGAAAATGAATTCAGGTATCAGAGAAGACATTCTCAAAAAGCAGTGCGTTAATAAAACTGAAAATATTGGAGGGAAGTTTCAACATTCTACTACTAGTAGCAACTGTTGTTTTTAATCTTCATAAAGTTTTAAAAATGTTTAAAATGTACAGTTGTTCAAGTTCAGTTTTGCTTTAAAGTGCATTAAAAGAAATAGAAAAATACAAATGACACATAGTAACGGAGAGTATTTTACAGGACAAAGTATAGTTAGAGAAGTAGACATTTTAAAAAGTAAAAGTGTCCAGTTGTTTCATTTATGATGTGTAAGGTGTTGGTAAGGTGTTGTGTAGATATTAGCCAAATATATTGTGTTTACGTCAATTTCCTTTGTGTGCCTTACAGTACGTGGGGCCCTCACTACAGCTGGTCCCCTTGCAGGAAGCCTACACTAAGCATTTGTATGCTGTTGCAGCAATGATTTCTGTAGCTATTTATTGTACGTGATGAGGTTGCCAGTCCCATGCACAACCTCATATTAGTCGTCTTGTACGACATATCTGAGGGTTCACTAGTCCAATACTTTCTTTGTCTCTTAAGAGATCCATGAGAACTACACGGGGCATAATGTGTTACGTGAAGAATTAAAACCCCCCACATTCTGTATTCAAGGAAAAAGCAAAGGGGCTGGATATATTTGTTTTTTGAAGTTTCTATTTCTCTAAATGTACTTCACCATTAATTTTTAATGAATAAAAGTGCAGGTGATAGCTGAACAACTTTGTAGGCCTCCAAGATAGTTTTTGTTTCCCATTTTATTTGGTTTGCACTTGCTGTAAATAGTTTTAAAATGTTCATTTATCATCTTCTTCTGCGTTCGTCCTAAAAAGGACGTTTGTTACGTTGTGTTGCAGTTTACAGCAAAGCTGCGATATTTGCGCCTTTTGGCCCGACACATCCGTTTTCGGCATGGCATTTTTGGGACCGGGTTAGCTATCCCTCTTCGATCCCTACTCTCTCAGCCAGACTGCAGTGATGCAGCCTGTTTCCAGGACCACCACTTGGAGGTGGAGTAGGGTCTTGGTCAGCTCTGGTTCGCTGACCCTGATGCAAGCAGTCAAGCTATGGGTCGTTTACTGCATTCCTCGCTTTTGATGCTTCTTCAGTCCCATTTATCATCTGAAATGAAAAATAGCTTGTTTGTATACTTTTAATTATTAAATTTGGCTCATTTTACAGTAAGAATGAAAATATTTTTAAAGTTTAGTTCTTCTATCAGCTAGAAATAATTTATTTTAAATGTTGCTCCTCTGTCAACTAGAACTAAAATATTAAAATAAATAAATTTGATTTTCCCATCAGCAAAGCGGACATGTCAAGTAGAACTGGACAAACCTTGGGAAACAATGATGGTGGAGAGAAATCTGCCAGCAATGAAATTCTTCCATGACTTTAGTTGTGGTAAGTCTAGGTAAAGGTAGTCCCTTAGCAGATACTGCCATAGGGGAGTGAAATGATAGAGACTTAACTAGGTCCGGCTACAAGAGATGGGGTGACCAGTTCCTGTCCTTGCTGCCTTTGTCATCCCTAACTTAATACCAGAGTCAAGTACCCAACTACAGCTGGGTATACTATAGCGTGATATCATCATCATCTCAACCCGTAACCCGTCATGGGTCGTAGGGGTGCCATGGTGGAAGCATCAGCAGACAGGGTCCTCCACTGCTCTCTGTCCTCAGCAATGCGTACAAGTGTGGAAAAACCGTGTCCTGCCCATTCTTTGATGTTATCAGCCCAGGATTTTCTTTGCCTTCCTCTTCTCCGTTTACCTTTGACTGTTCCCTGGAGGATCGTTTTCGAAAGGGAGTCACATGTTTTCGTGAGAGGCCAGCTCTTTAACCTCTCTGCCAATTGGACATTCGTGGGAAGTCTGCCTTGACATTATTAAGATAATGACTGAATGAGAAACTGCTTCGACATAATTAAGATGTAACTGAATGAGAAACTGATATTCATCATCTCCTTTATTTCATTCTTTATGAAGCATAGAGCCAGCACTCCAGTTGGCTGTTTCCTTGCATGAAGCCTGCAACAAATCACATGCTCTTGCATGGGTGACTTTTGCAGCAATTTGTTTGACATGATGAGGTTGCCAGCACCCTGTACAACTTTGGATATATTGCCTTTTATGACATGACTGTGGTAGCAGTACTCCTGAACTACTCAGAGACCCCCCTGGGAGCTACACAGGTCTACTGTCAGACATGGTTTCACGTATTCTCTACGTGTGCAGTCAGACACAACATTACATCTTTCCTGTAATTTACAGTCTGACACAACGTGACATTTTCCCCATTATTTACAGTCCGATACAATGTGACGTATTTCCCATAATTTACAATCTGACACAACATGACATATTCCCCATTATTTACAGTCTGACACAACGTGACATATTTCCCATAATTTACAATCTGACACAACATGACATATTCCCAATTATTTACAGTCTGACACAACATGACATTTTCCCCATTATTTACAGTCTGACACAACATGACATTTTCCCCCATTATTTACAGTCTGACACATTACATATCACAATCCATAATTCTCGCCGTTTGTACATCGGTTGTACAAGGGATGCAACTGTGGTTGAAAGTTAGACATTAACTCTCTTCAGACCTGATATTTTGTATCATTTTCTCATACTCTGACATATCTGACTTCTAATGTTCCTTGATACATTTTAATTTTAAGTCTACCCAAGAGTGTTATACATCAAATTGTTTGTAATTGAACAGACTACCATATTTAGATGTAAAATTAATATTTTTAAAATTTATGTTGATGTGAGTTTTAGCAAATTGAAGGAAAGTCAACAGGAAAAATACACAAAAATTATAAACATGATATTTCACAAAGAAGAAAAAAATAAAGTATTATCAGAACAATTAACAATAGTGTCACGTAGCGTTTAAAGGATAAGAGAATTATTTAGAGGAAATAATAGATCTGATGTGGAAGATTTGGCTCAAGGAATCCCTGCTGGGTTTTCCCACTTCCAAAGGGTGACGAAGAGGGTAAATTCTCCTAACTCGACAGGTCTGGAAAAGATTGTAAGGAGATATTTGGTCTCTCGCTACCGTCGTCCCCTTCTCAGTTATCTATTATTATTATTCTTTAAATTATATTATATTTTACGAGCCCCCCCTCCCTTATAAAGGAAGATAAACATAGACAATATTCAACATCTAATGGAAGGAACAAAGCGTGGGGTACAGTATATACACCCAATTGGTTTATTGCAATAAAGTGAATAGATGGTGAATGATAGTATTGTCGATGGAATTAGTGTCTGCTGTATGTATTATGTGTCTCACAATTCACGTGTTTTTCATCATGGATGACTAAACTTTGTGGCATTGATTAGGTGAGTTTCCTTTGTCGTGGACTTAGCTTTTCAGCCCCCGGCTGATAGTGAAGTGTGGTTAGTTCTCCGGTCTCCTGACGTTGCCCCGGTAGGTCTTGAATGGTTCGGATTTGCCTTCTCTGTGCTCGACTCCGTATTCTGCGCTGAGATTGGACTGTCGTGCAAGGCTCCACCATAGACTGAAGACAAATACGACGGCTCCATTAATTTTCTAGCTTTAGAAAGCAGTCTTTCCCTAAGCCGTCCCTCTGCCCGTCACCTCAGATTTTAGTCTCTAACATCATATGTCTAGAGTCTAATCTTGAATTCAAGTTTCTCCTGTCTGTCCTTTATTATATTTCTCTGCCCCAGTGGCAGTATTATAATTCTTTAGACTGATTTATCGTCAGCTTAACCCGATGAATTATTATAAATGTCAGTTAAACCCACCAAATTTATCATAGAAATGTCGGCAACAGTATTCTAGTTCTGTGCCTCTAGCCTAATCGTCATGTCATTATGATGAATTTAACAAATAATTGGACATCCGTGTTTTTAGAATTGTCTGACAACATTATCACACACTTCATGTCTGGTCGCCTCGTCATATAATTTATAATGAATATATGTCACGGTCGGTCAACATTATCGTTACTATTAATTTCCGTTAGTCTAAACGTCGGGTCGAAAATAATCAAATAATATGGAAATTAATAGCTATATATATATATATTCCCGTTATACATTATCGCCGATAATTGGGTTAGACCTAGCTGTCTCAAGGGTTCCGGGCAAGTGAAGAATGCCCGTGTTTGGCGCACTTTTAGCGGGACATTTCCGCTTGGACACGTGATCCATAGCGTGCATCATGTGACATTAGCGTCAAATAAACGCTCCAATCAATAGCGTTAAAAGTCACGTGGGGTCTTCCTAAAGTGGCATAAACTGGTTTTATCAGCTTAAGCAGTCTTAAATTAAAACAGGTTCCTAGCTACCGAGGTCATTGGTCAACAATGACGTCGTATCTAAAAATAGCGAGGAGAAAATACTGAATACTAGGAGAATTTCCGCAAGTGACACTTCCCGGGACTTTGCGATCATGCATTGAGGATGAGAAAAAAACGATGTCACGTAAATAATAAAAAAATGAAGAGAAGATTGGGCAAGTTGTCACACAAGCCCCTCCTCAAGTTTGACGTTCCGTCCAACTCCTCTTGTCCTGTCTTCCTCTTCTTTTCCAGTTTCTCATATCTCCTCGGTTGCGTCCGGATGTCTGCTCAAAAAATCTGCCCCTACGTTGTTCTTCCCAGGTATGTATTCTATGTGAAATGAATATGGCTGCAACAGTAGTGACCATCTCATAAGCCGGGCATTAAGGTTCTTCGACGCTGCAAGAAATATCAACGGTTGGTGATCACACTGCACCGTGAACTTTTTCCCGTATAAATATGGTTGAAACTTCTGCACAGCCCATATTAGCGACAGACATTCTCGTTCGATGGTAGAGTAGTTCTGTTCAGCAGGGTTCAATTTCCTACTAGCATATGCAATGGGGAATAGAGTTGCAGAAGGTCTATCACTAGGCTGCAGGAGAGTGGCTCCTATCCCTATATTGCTAGCATCTGTTCGCAGCGTAAAGTTCAGAGTTAAGTCAGGCAGTCGCAGAATTGGCCTAGCTGTGAGTTTCTCCTTCAGCAGCGTGTAGGCATTTTCGCACTCCGCTGTCCAGGTTACTTTGTCCGGGTTCCCATTCTTGGTTAATGCGGTCAATGGCGCACTCAGGGTATTAAAATCTTTAATATATCTCTGGTAGAAGCCACATAGAGACACAAATGACCTTACATCCTTTTTAGTCTGGGGTCGTGGGGCCCGCTGTAACTTCTCAATATTACGCGCATCTGGGAACATGCATCCATGCGAGATAGTGTGTCCCAGGAATTCTAGTTGCTCGCAGGCAATTTGACATTTTGTAGGGCGAGCGGTGAGTCCTGTTTCTCTAAGTCTTTCGAAGAGTAGGGAAACTGCGTCCAGGTGCTCCTCAAAGGTGTTCGTGGCAATAAGTATGTCGTCCATGAAATTACTTATCCCAGGGTGGTTCAGGGGTTCCAGTAGCTTCCTCATCATACGAGTAAAGACGCTTGGGGCGTTGCTTAGCCCAAATGGCAATACATTAAACTCGTAATGGCCTTCAGAAGTACTAAATGCTAACATATGTCGAATTTCCTCTTTTACCGGGATCTGGTAGTACCCTTTGCTAAGGTCTATCTTCGAAAAGTATCGTGCTCTACTCAGCTTGGTGAAAAGCTGATTCTGATCCGGTAAGGGCTCCGCTTGAAATTCCGTTACAGCGTTGAGCCTTCGGTAGTCTATGCAGAGGCGATGTTCTCCTGTGGATTTTCTAAGCAACACCACACTCGCACTATAAGGCGACTCTGATTTTGAGATAATATTTTCCTTAAGCAGGTACTCGATTTCCTCACCCAATGCCTTTGCCTTAGCATAAGGAACAGGATAGTTCTTAACTCGTACCGGGGCGAGGTCTGTTAGCTTCATATCAAATTCTATCAGGTTGGTCATGCCAGGTTTATCCGTGAGTGTACTAGTGTGTTTTCTCAACAACTGTTGAACCCGTGCCTGCTGATCCTCCGTTAAAGTTGAACTAATCTGAACATCTTGATGAGTTTCGCACTGACGAAGAGGGTATTCACAGGAGGTCAGGGGTTCTGCCTCAGTTTCCGTCGCAATAGCCAGTGTCAGGAAATGTGCTGGTTCTGCACCTGGTCTTTCATAATATCGCTTCAGCAGGTTTATGTGGTAAATTTTCTGCTTCCCCTTTATGGCAATCTTGTAATTGGTGCGCGACATTTTCTCAACAATTTTATATGGACCTCTCCACCCGATTTGCAATTTATTATTGCTACTGGGCAGGAGTAATAATACCTGTTCTCCTACTTCTAGCTCCCTATCCTTCGCAGTGCGGTTGTAGTAACGCGCATGTTTACGACGGGCACGGCGTACATTTTCCTTTGCCAGTTCCCATCCTGTTTTAAGGCGTTGGGTCAACTCCTTCACATATTGGGATGCAGAGGTGACCGTCTCATCAGCTTTATCATCTGTCCAAGTACGTAACAGTGCCTCTAAAGGTCCTTTTATAGGTCTACCAAACAGCAATGTGGCAGGAGGCATCCCAGTAGAATTGTGGGGTACTTCGCGGTAAGCAAATAGTGCTGCGGGTAAGTATTGATCCCAGCTCTCTGGTTTTTCCTGCGCAAGTTTCCGAAGGATGGAAATAAGGGTCCCGTTAAACCGCTCCACCTGGCCATTTGCCTGGGGGTGGTAGGGAGAGGTGTGGATATGTCGGGCCTGAAATATCCTAAACACTTCCTCGGTGAGTTTTCCTCGGAATTGGGAACCATTATCTGTCAGGATCTGTGACGGAAACCCTAGCCGAGTAAATATGGTGAGCAGAGCCTCAGCAACATGCTTAGAATCACAGGCGGGCATAGCAATTGCCTCTGCCCACATGGAGCAACAATCCACTAACGTGAGTATATAACTGTTTCTCTTTTTGCTACGAGTAAGTGGACCCACAATATCCACCGCTACTCGTTCGAAGGGTGTGCCCAAGATTGGCATTTCTCCCAGAGTGGCTGGGGCCGTCCAGTGTTTCGGCGCTGTCCTCTGGCACTGCGGGCATGATTTCACATATCTCTGGATATCGGCGTTGATACCTGGCCAATAATAATGACATGAAATACGCTGAATCGTGGCACTTATGCCCATGTGGCCACTAAACGGAAGGGCATGGCCCATTTCTAGGACCTGGGCTCGGTATGCTGATGGAACCACAAGTTGCCCATGTTCCTGTCCTCCATTTCCTGCTTTCCGATGCAACAGCCCATTTTTCTTGTAGAAGTCTCCCTTTTGGAGAGGAGTGTGCGCTCTCGGTAGTTTTTTGTAGCAGGGTGCTAGAGATTGATCCTCCGTTTGTGCCTTTTTTAATTCCTCAGGAAGGATGTTGGGTGGGGATTCCAACTCCGTATTCCGTTTGGCCTGTCCTCTAGTGGTGACAGCCGCCACAACCAGAGGGTGAATGGGTTCTCCCAAGAACACATACCTACACCCTAAGATCAAGGGATAAATAGGGTCGTCCAAGATCGCTGCACGGATTTCCCCAGTCACATATTTTTTGATTTGACCTTAATCTTGGCTATGGCCAAACGCATAGGTGCTGCACTTTTAGTAGGTCCTTGTATTTCTATAGTGTCTTCTGTCATCTGGTCAGGCTTGACTAGGGATGCACAGACAACTGCGTCGAATGCAAGGCCTGTATCATAAAGGCAGGTCACCTCTTGGTCATTTACGAGGACTGTCTCAACGACCGGGGGATGTCGGGGTTTGTCCAGAGGTTCTTCCGGTCCATTTCCCCTTGCGGCACTTTTACGTAAGCAGGCAGCATGATGAGGTGGGTTTTTCCGGTTGCACTCCTGCGTATTGTGGGTGATGGTTCTACAGTGCTTACACCATTTTTCCCCTTGCCTCTGCTGCTGGAAATTAGATCTCTGAGTAGTCTTGTAGTCTGGCTTGTCATGCTTTTTGCAGTTAGTATACGGTGGTTTCACTTGGGGGTCCATGTGTGACTGAGCTGTCTGTCTAGGTACGTAATCTGGTTGTTTCCGTCTGGGTGGTGGATTCTCTGATAGTGCTGCCTGATATCGTTCCGCTAACTGGACTATGGATTCTAAAGTGCTGGCCCCATTCTCTGTCAGGAATCTTCTCATGTCGGAAGTCATGGTGTCCTTCAGTTGTTCGATCATGACCATTTCCTTCAGGCCTTCCCAATCATGAGTAAAATTCCCTAGGGCACCCCACTTCTCCACGTAGGAATCCAGTCTCGCAGCAAACTGAGCAAAGTTCTCTCCGACTTCCCTCCTAGAGTTACGGAACCTCTTCCTATAGGCGTCAGCATGTAGCTCATAACGAACCAATAGTGCCTTTTTCAAAGAGTCGTAGTCATCCTGTAAACCTGGAGGAAGCTTGCTATACACGTCATAAGCAGTTCCTCTAAGCCCTTGCGACAGTTTCAGGTTCCATTTGCTCTTCTCCAAACCAAACGTGGTGGCAAACTTCTCAAATTTGTCGAGATACCTATCGATCGAGTCGGCTTGTTCCGAGAAAGCTTCAAATGGAAACGTCAAAGGTCCCAAAGTTGACATGAGTGAGGATGGCAAAGGTCCGGTGCCCCCTGCGTGCAAGGAAGGCATATCATCTGACCGTGGCGATAGGTTGCCTGAGGAGGTAGATGCTGTCGCACCGGCTACCGGTTCAACTCTTTGAGCTTGTCCCTGCATCTCTAACTGCTTCATCTTCAATGCATGCTCGCGTTCATCTCTCTCGCTTCTTTCTCTAGCGTCTACAGCTTTTATCCTCTCATCTATTTCTGCTAACTTTATTCGCTCTTCTCTTTCAGCTTTCGCTGTTTCTCGAGCGTAATACTTATCAGTCTCGACACTGACATAATTTGCAAGGTCCACCCCACTATAACCTAGATCTCGACCGGCCTCCCCTAGTGCTGCCTTAAGCTTAACTATTTCAGCCATCTTTTGCAGTTAAAGTCCACACTGAGTAAGCTAGTGCTACCTTCCAATAGTATTTCTAGCAACAAGTAAATACTAATTATTTATCCGACTGCTGTAGAATGAAATTACTACAGTTATGGAGACTTAAGGTCTGTAATTCAATGAAATACAAAATCAAGAACTAACTTAATTAAACACAACATATATAAAGGGATTCACCAATCAATGCCTGAATTTCTAGAAAAAATGTTTTCTGTCTTTCTAGAGCTCACTGTGTGAAAATACATGTGTTAAAATGGTATACTGTAATGACTGAATGGATGATACTATCCCAGAGGTATGATAAAATACATAAGTTCAAATCCCGGACCGAGACACCAGTGTCACGTAGCGTTTAAAGGATAAGAGAATTATTTAGAGGAAATAATAGATCTGATGTGGAAGATTTGGCTCAAGGAATCCCTGCTGGGTTTTCCCACTTCCAAAGGGTGACGAAGAGGGTAAATTCTCCTAACTCGACAGGTCTGGAAAAGATTGTAAGGAGATATTTGGTCTCTCGCTACCGTCGTCCCCTTCTCAGTTATCTATTATTATTATTCTTTAAATTATATTATATTTTACGAGCCCCCCCTCCCTTATAAAGGAAGATAAACATAGACAATATTCAACATCTAATGGAAGGAACAAAGCGTGGGGTACAGTATATACACCCAATTGGTTTATTGCAATAAAGTGAATAGATGGTGAATGATAGTATTGTCGATGGAATTAGTGTCTGCTGTATGTATTATGTGTCTCACAATTCACGTGTTTTTCATCATGGATGACTAAACTTTGTGGCATTGATTAGGTGAGTTTCCTTTGTCGTGGACTTAGCTTTTCAGCCCCCGGCTGATAGTGAAGTGTGGTTAGTTCTCCGGTCTCCTGACGTTGCCCCGGTAGGTCTTGAATGGTTCGGATTTGCCTTCTCTGTGCTCGACTCCGTATTCTGCGCTGAGATTGGACTGTCGTGCAAGGCTCCACCATAGACTGAAGACAAATACGACGGCTCCATTAATTTTCTAGCTTTAGAAAGCAGTCTTTCCCTAAGCCGTCCCTCTGCCCGTCACCTCAGATTTTAGTCTCTAACATCATATGTCTAGAGTCTAATCTTGAATTCAAGTTTCTCCTGTCTGTCCTTTATTATATTTCTCTGCCCCAGTGGCAGTATTATAATTCTTTAGACTGATTTATCGTCAGCTTAACCCGATGAATTATTATAAATGTCAGTTAAACCCACCAAATTTATCATAGAAATGTCGGCAACAGTATTCTAGTTCTGTGCCTCTAGCCTAATCGTCATGTCATTATGATGAATTTAACAAATAATTGGACATCCGTGTTTTTAGAATTGTCTGACAACATTATCACACACTTCATGTCTGGTCGCCTCGTCATATAATTTATAATGAATATATGTCACGGTCGGTCAACATTATCGTTACTATTAATTTCCGTTAGTCTAAACGTCGGGTCGAAAATAATCAAATAATATGGAAATTAATAGCTATATATATATATTCCCGTTATACATTATTATGAACATGTACATATCCCGTGGGATCATAAAATATACCCGATCACATGTGGCTGGATGTGATCGTACAACATAAATATGAATAAAGTAAACATACCAATCTTGCGTCGATTTTGCAAGGTACTACACATTTCATCACATTATATTCTAGCGAGATTTCACTTACCTACTCAAAGATGGACGCTAACCCGCAATTAGACACGTGGCTTCAGTGCTTTTAATGCGAGAATTCGCCGATAATTGGGTTAGACCTAGCTGTCTCAAGGGTTCCGGGCAAGTGAAGAATGCCCGTGTTTGGCGCACTTTTAGCGGGACATTTCCGCTTGGACACGTGATCCATAGCGTGCATCATGTGACATTAGCGTCAAATAAACGCTCCAATCAATAGCGTTAAAAGTCACGTGGGGTCTTCCTAAAGTGGCATAAACTGGTTTTATCAGCTTAAGCAGTCTTAAATTAAAACAGGTTCCTAGCTACCGAGGTCATTGGTCAACAATGACGTCGTATCTAAAAATAGCGAGGAGAAAATACTGAATACTAGGAGAATTTCCGCAAGTGACACTTCCCGGGACTTTGCGATCATGCATTGAGGATGAGAAAAAAACGATGTCACGTAAATAATAAAAAAATGAAGAGAAGATTGGGCAAGTTGTCACAAATAGTCATATTTTATTGTAGTCTGACCATTTCTGCATTATATATTACATTTCCAAAACAATTCAACATTAAATAATAAAATTATGCAAATTTTTAAAATGTTACATAACTAGGCTTTTCACAAAAAAAATATTCAAAAAAAAAAAATCTTCCACTGAATACATTACAGTTATTATAGGTAGCTGCAACATCTTAGCTAAAATAATGAAATATGACTTCAGTAGACATATTTCTAGTGTAACATTGTATGATCACTAACACATAAGTAAAATCAGTTATGAGGGTGACATAATAAAGACTCAACACATCTTTATATATTTCCTACTAAGGCTTGTGGTCGTAGTCTGACAGACAATTCCTACCTGCATGAAAACATTAAAAAAAAATATCACAAACTTTACATTTAACTTTTGTTTTTCTTTCAGTCTTTACAATCTGATATCAAAGCTTACAATTTCATTTTGTCTCTGTAAACTTGGGGTCCATGGTGTGCTGAGAAAAAAACTGGTGGCTTTGAAGCGAGTAGTGCATCATCATACAAACTTATGTTCCCCAATTCCAGATTAGTTCTTCTGTAAAATCTAGCTGACCACATCTAGCTGGTCTTCTACGTCTGGGTGTTTTTTCTGCTAGTCTTTGAAATAAAATGTAAGCATCTACCATAGCAATATCCAGAAAGTGAAAAAAAGAGTTTTCCAATATTTATTGGTCTTTCTCAAAACATTGTACTTGTTAATTGGCTGGTCACTCTTGTCCACTACTTTCATGTATATATTGTAATCCCTTACAAGATTTGGCTGTCTAACATTAAGTTCTTGAAAATTCCAATTAACCTTATTTCTACACTTAGCGAACCTATGGCCGTTTGCATTGTAAATGCTTGAAACCAGTGTTATAGTTTTGTTACCTCTCCACTGCAGTGCTAGTAATTCTTTATCTCTAACCCACCTCATTGCACCTCTGATACTATTTTTTTCAAATTCCTTTATATTTGAAAGTGCAGCTGGAAATCTCTCTGTTTCTAAGAAATGTGCCACAAGCTCCAATCCCCTAACTTCACACGTCCTTCAGTAACTGATTGGATGTATACAAACTATCAAAATAAACCCTATATCCTTGACTCACCAAAGATTTCATAAGATTCATAACTACCTACAGTATAAGCTAAACCAAATGGTCCATTTGCAGTGATCCGACCTAAATAAACATCAAAGTATATCCACTAACAGCATCAGCAAGAACCCATAACTTCATCCCCCATTTTGTTGGCTTGTCTCTAATATGTCAAAAAGAAAACACCCTTTTCTTATAACCATTCTTTCATAAAATTACAGTTTGAAGAAGTCAATGGGTCTCAAAAACTGCTTTGTATTTTCTCTGGTGCTTACCTCTGACAGTTGCAGACCTGGAACCCTCTCAGGCAAAAAAGGTGGAGGGTTGGAAGGTGGGCCTTCATCAAGTCCATCATAACCAAAACATCTGCAAGAAGAACAATTTAAAATTAATTTTTACAGATCAACAATAGAATTCAAAGTTACAGTTTAGTGTACACAGGAAAATTGACACACATTACATTTTCCGTACAAATGAATACTGTCAATCATAAAGTCAAATGATGTAAATAATAATTTTAAAAAGCAGAGACACGGGGCAAATGAGGTCAGACAAATCAGCTGATTCAGAAGTTACGTCCGATCCACTTTATATTTATTTCCTGGTGCCATGAGTTCTTTGTTAACTGTTTGAAAGGTGAAATATTTGTTTCTTTTTTTCAAAAACAAACAGAAAGCAGCTATACTGACTACAATAGCCCACTAAAATGACTGTTTTACTGTTTTTCAAAATCAGCTGTTATCATTTCGTTAACAAAGTAACATTACCTTTGCATGTACGGCTGGTGATCTGAGTTGTTCTGAGCTGTATTTTCACCATCCAACTCCATCAGACGTTTTCAAGTCCTCTGAATAATCATCAGAACAGGAATCTACATCACTAGATGCATTGTAGTCATTATCAGACTGCATTTTGTTTACGATCTGTTAAGTCGAGTTGTTCGGAAAATATCCAAAATGGCGGACGGACAAATGCAGTGTTTACGTTTTTCTGCGTGTAATTTCAAAGTCAACATAAGTGAAAGCTGTATATTTGAAAAATGACGCATATCATCAACTATCCAGAAAAGAACAGGTCATCATTTTTCGACTGCGCACTGGGCACAACAGATTGAGATACCATCTGTACCACAAATACAAAATTGGTGCAACAGATCTCTGCACCTGCTGTACCAGCCCGATGACAGTCGAACACCTGCTGCAGTACTGCCCAACCTACAGTAATGAACGGGGTAGCATATGGCAACAACCTACTTCTGTCAACAAAAAACTGTTTGGAGATGTCGGGAACCTTGAGTTGACTGCTGCCTTTATTAGAGTCATAAATGTGGAAGTCTGAAGGCGAACGAGGAAGAAGAAGAAGAAGAAGTATATTTTTTAGCACAGATATAATTGTTAACATGTATTCTTAAAATAAAACATAGATTTGAAGTCAAAATTAAAAAATAAATGTGCTTTTTTTACTTCAAAAGTCATCGTTTCGTTTGGAACGATATTTTTATATTTCCGGTCTGAAGAGTGTTAATTGTATTGTTTCCCTTATATGTACTCTCCCGAAAATAGTAACACTCAACGAAGAAAAGTCGGTGTAGAATTCAGTTTCATTCCGGAAACGGATTTAACGCATCATTTTGTTAAAAATAACCTTAAAATGTTAAGTTTTTGATTTATTCTTCAAGACAACATTTTAATTTAAAGTATTGAAGACTTATTATTATGGATCAAAATGATAAGATGGCTGCAAAACGAGCTGCAGATGCTAAGAGGAAGAGACGATCGCGTCAATCACAACGAGCAAGCGAGAAAGAACTTTTATATTGAATTAAAAAATATTTTAAAAATATATTACCGTTTTTGATTTACTTCCGTCATTATTGACGGGTTATTGCTAGTTCTCCATAATTTACAATCTGACACAACATTACATATTCTCCATAATTTACAGTCAGATATTACTTTACATATTCACCACAGTTTATATAGTCCGACATGACTTTAAATATTCTCTTTATGTGCTGGCAGATGTGTCTTCATAATTTTTTTCCTTTGAAATAAATTCTACATGAATTTTTATATTCAGGTCAGTCCTGTTGTACAGCTCTGAAACATTGAGAACAGCAAAAACAACAACCAAAAAGCTACAGACCTTTATAAATGGATGCTTGTGTAGAATATAAAGATTGAAGTTGTATGACAAGATCACTAATGTGGAACTAATGACAAGAACCAGACAAGTGCCATAGGAACATGAAATGGGAAGAAGATGCTGGAGATGGATAGGAAACATATTGAGAGAACCTGTTGATAGCATTACCAGACAATCCCTGTTCTGAAATCCCCAGGGTAAGAGAGGTCAAGAAAGACCAAAGAACACATGGAAAAGAGAACTAGAGACAGACATGAAGGGGATGAAGAAAAAAGGGAAAGACCTTGAGCTGATGGCACAGGACAGGAAGACTTGGCATAAGTTTGTTGAAGGCCTATGCTCCTTTGGGAGTTGAAAGAAGAAGTAGTTCACAAGCAGACATGATGAATTATTCTCATATCTATAGCCAAACATGACATCACAATATTCTGTGTATTGAGGTAGACATGTCTCCATGTAGTTCACATGAGGGACCCAAAGATGCAGCAATAGAGAATGCAGTCAGCGACCCATAGCTTGACTGCTTGCGTCAGGGTCAGCGAACCAGAGCTGACCAAGACCCTACTCCACCTCCACGTGGTGGTCCTGGAAACAGGCTGCATTACTGCAGTCTGGCTGAGAGAGTAGGGATCGAAGAGGGAAGGCAAACCCGGTCCCAAAAAATGCCGTGCTGAAGTCGGATGTGCCGGCCGAAAGGCGCAGATATCGCAGCTCCGGTGTAAACAGACACAACGCAACCAACGTCCTTTTCAGGACGAACGAGGAAGAAGAAGAAGGAAGAGGAGTTCACATGAGTCTCTAATAAGGAGACAAAGAAAGAATAGGACTACTGTGTCCTCATGCATGTCATACAAGGCAACTAACATGAGATTGTGTATAAGGCTGGCAACCTCATCATGTCAAACAAGTTACCATAGCTGCTAGAGCATGTGAATGTTTGGTGCAGGCTTCCTGTAGGGGGACTAGCTGCTATGGTGGCTGTATGCTCCATAGGGAGTGAAAAGGAAAGTGATGATGATGATGATATAGGTAGAAACAAGTTTAAATGAACCTCATTTTTTCAGGACTTTGCTTATTACCAAATGCATGTATACCTCCGGACATAACATATTCTCCATCTGATAGACATGAGTTTAAATATTCCCCATGTTTTCATGACATCGTTTATTACCAAATATGTATGTACCCTCAGATATGAGTTCTCTCACCCTTGCTTATGGAGTATGTTGGGAACCAGCAGTGGCTCTTTTTAATCTGAACATGGATCTAATTAGTCGGCCCTCAGTTGACCCCAGTCGACCTCTGCCATTTTGGGACAAGATGCGCCTGCTCTTCCATGGCCGCTTCACTTGGTCAATCAACAAAATGAGCTGGCTCTACCATGCATCTTTTGACCCATACAACAACACAGAACTCATGGACTGGACATGGACCCACTTGATCATGGACTGGACCAATGGTAAGGCTTGTGTCACACCTATAGTAGCAGCCACACTAAGCAATATTGACAAAAAAGGACTGCTGCACCTTCAGACATGTCATACAAGGTGACTAAACATGGAGGTTCTGTATGGGGTTGGTAACCTCATGTTAAACAACATTACTACAGAAACCACGACTGTAGGAACATGTGAATGTTTGGTGCAGGCTTCCTGCAAGGGGACCAGCTACAATGGTGGCTGCATGCTTCATAAAGAGTGCAAAGTAAAATGCTGCTGGTAAAAGAACATTAATAACATCAACATTGACAATGTTATCAACACTGTATTTTCAGGGTGTTTATCAAATCCTTTGGCAACTTTAACTTTGGATATACACATTATAGAAAGGAGAAAAAAAGGATCCCGTTATGCGCCCATTGAGGCATATTGGGAATATGGTATTATGCCTATATTTTCTTGACCATCGGCACACTAGGGGTGATGTGGTCAGCATCACGCCGGCCGCCTTAACCTTCCCAGAGTTGCTCTGGTACCCAATTAATGAGACTGGGTCGACCCCAGAGTCGTTTGCGGTCTAAAAAATCCAACCTCAACTAGGGATTGAACCATGGACCACCGAGCTAGGAAGCCAGTGCACTAACCACTGTGCTACCACAGCTCCCCACATTATGAAGCACACTGTAAAAGGTACTTAAAAGCATCAGTTATGAAGTTGAAACTGTTGTCTACTCATCAAAACCAGATTCTTTGGATGAACTTAGTTCAGGATACCTAATGCAATTTACTAAGCAGCAACTGGAGAATGTTTTCATTGAGTTGGAAAATCAGATAGAACAATGTTTCATGAAAGACGGCGGTCATGTTAATGCCTGTCACGAAGTGGATTTAAGTTAGAGTGAGTCCAGTGTATAGACAAGACCCTAGTATGAGATAGACTGAGAAGATAGATTTAGATGTGAAAATTATAGTGAATGTGGACAGATAAGCCTATTGGCCAGAGAGACGAGAACCGAGATTTACTCTCCCTTGCCACTTGTGACTACTATAATAGCTATAGACTCACCACCTCTTACTGCCAATAAAGGAGATACGGTATAAATCAGGACCACAGACACCACTATACAGACAACATATAGGTAACGTATAGTTAGCTATAAATTAGAGAACCTGATCCAGTGGACATTTATATAGTTTTATTACAAAAAAATATAATCAACATAATCAAATCACATAGAAACAAAATCAGTAATATGCAATGTTGCACAGACCTGAAAACAAGAAAAACAATTAAATTGGTAGATACTAGAAAACAACCACTTTCACTCCTTCTTTCACCCTGCTGGGAAAAAAAAACAGAATGATTACTGAGTTAACCACAATTAATGGGTGGGGCCATCAACTTAAGCCACCACTCCCTACTACAATCTATTTCCTACTGTCACTGTCCTGCTGACACTGCCTAAACTATTGTCTACACACACACAGCTTCCCTGCTCTTTAGGCCATATACAAGCCGCTACTTTAACACCGCTGGACTGCTACCCTAGTAGACTTAGATTACAACTATAGCTCAGAGGCTATCCATCTAATGGATAATATAAGACCCTACTGGTCCTGTCTATTTTCTCCCTCCTTCTCTATCTCCGCCTGGTCTCCGTGTCTCTCTAACACTCGACGTCTGATGATGTGGCGTCTCCGTTACACCTCTTCTCTTAATAACGTTCAGAACCAGGAATGATATCCCTGTCTCCTGCTTCTGATTTCTGCACTGATGACTTCAGTTTCAGGCTTGAGGTACTTGAGTCACTTGTAGAAGCTTCACGGCTGCTGACCGACTTCTTACTTGCCCCGTTAACCCTCTCAAGGTTTAGGGACAAACAGCTTTATTATGGCTGTATAACTTTAGACCAATCTCCCAGCCACGTGCTGTTGTCGGAGTGGTATAATGAGCTAAGAGCTCTCGATTAAAGACAAATCCTGTTCCCAGCTGAAGATTGTCTTTGCTACCTGGGAACATATGGTATTTCTTGCACCTTTTCCGATCTCTCGAGCTATATGCTCCTGAGATGACAATTTGCTGTTGTAAAGGACTGAGGCTGTTTGCCCCTCCTACAGACCGTGAAAAACTCGCTGTGGAACAAACAACACAACACGTCAAAAGTTACACATCTCAAACCCTAAACTCCCTTCTCCCTTTAAATCAATTACAGCTCCCCTTCTCTATTCTCGCTATGCACAACGATACAAAATATTTATACCCCAAAAGGTCAACCTCCCAGGCAATCCCCTCTCTCTCCCGTTTCCAAAGTAAACATCGGCTGACCCAGATCTTTTTGTTCTGCATGACTAGCCACGTATCACAACAGTTTTTCACTGAGGACATACCTGTCCGAAAATACTTGGGCTACTTTTCTCCCTGACCCTAGGTGTACATTTATCAATACAAAATTAAATCTAGGCAAGCTGAAACCCGTCTCAGAAAACACTTCCCTTATCAAAATAAAATCTACATCTCTTGAAAATAAAAGGAAAATCCCATAACAGAAATATAGATTATATCTCGTGTCTTCTGACTATACAACAATAAAAATGCACAATAAATAACGTGCGCCAAAAATTATGCTAGCATATTTAAACTGCAATTAAACTATAGACAATCGAGGTTATCAATGTATCCTCCTGTAGTTAAATACACGTGTTCCTGTGTTCAACATAATGTTAACTTCACCCTTCTCTGGGTAACATTCCTGAATTAAAACTCAATACAATAACCATGCCCATGTGCTTAAAATTTACAAAATCCCGCTCTCGTTTATATACAGGTTTATCATAAATCAAAGATGCGGGTTTTTCCTACCAACCTTCTTTAACAAATTTAGACCTTCTTTTAAATATTACGGAGCTCACATTAAATGTCTCAAAATCTTTACACACTCCTAGCTATGGCTATTATCATATAAAGACTTCTCTGCACCTCTTACATTAAATACTTTCTCTGAGATCGTAATTGATGGCCCTTCGGTTTAAGAACTAAATTAAAACCTCCTGAGGAAAGCTTATACTTTAACCGGCTAGTCTCTATTAGAAGCGAATTACAAGTACCACGCTAAATAGTTATGGCTTACTTAATAGATCAAATTTTCTCACTGAAGAGCAAGTGCTATGACGTAGATTCTCACGGCTGAATATTCTTCGGACAAAAGGGACCCGCAATTAATTTCCTCTAGTATTTATTACAGACGAGGCCAGATACGTCATCGTTGACGTTCCTTTCCGACCAATGAAAACCCTACAAAATTAAACAACTGAGCCTCCGCCAATAGATTTGAAAGCAACGCGTGAGTCATAAGATACAGACCGCGTGTCCAAAAAAATTGCGTCAGGTTACGCGACGACCGCGACTCTTTTTAACAAAGAAACTAAGATTCCCTGATCGCAATTATCTAGCAAAAAGAACTGGTGAAAAAACGAACTGGTGAAAATCTAATATTCTCCCCTGTAGTCTCTATTAAAACCGCAATTATTAACCCTACAGAAAAAGACCAAACTCGATATATTACAAAGAGAAACGCATGGGAAACACATATAGTTTTCAGAGAGAAGAAAACTGAATCAAACTCATATAGTTACAGAGAAAAGAAGGCTGGGACCTGTTGAAAATAAAAGTCACAGTAACTCTATTACAAAGCCTCAAAATTTTGAACTAAGCTGTGTTAATACTTAATAAATTATGCTTTCAAGTGCACCAAGTGGCGATGCTCTCTGCGGCGCTACCTCAGATAGGGCGAAAAAAAGCTCTCACGGCAAGCAGAAAAGAGGAGAAATGGTCAAAAGGAACACAAGGAAAATAAGCAACCGAGGGCTGTCACCTCAGGGGCGCATTCCCATAGTCATTTATGACTGAATTTTGTTATTATTATTATTATATGCTTTCATATGCTGCTTACATTATGCTTCTATCATTTGTACTTCCAAAGTAATGAAAATTTAAAGATGCGCAAGGACTTTATAAACACCCTGTATAAGAGTGTTAATGAAAGCAACTGTCATATAATTTTAATTAGTTTATCGAAAGACAGTATTAGCGACAATGTCAGTAACAACAGCTGCAGTAAGAAAGAAAACAATATCAGACTGATAGAGATAATTGTAAGAACAGATATGACAGCATGTCTTGAAGCTATGTCCTGCTTGTGTTTATACAGCTCAGTTTGTGCTGCAGGGAGACCTGGATATCTCAGTGAGAACAGCATCCAAGTACAATGAGAGTAAACTTCTCCATCTGCCAAACCTTACGTTCAGGTAGGCCATTCTGATAGTGCACAAACTTTTGTTCATGCTTGTACATAAGGCTTATGTTCATGCTTGTGTGTGAGACTACTTTTGTTCATTTTTATACATGAGACTTGTCCGTGTTTGTACAGGTTCATATTTATACAACAGACATTTGTTTGTATTTTTTACATGAGGCTTATGTTTATTTTTTGTACGTAAGACTGGAGGTTATTTTTTATCTGTGAGACTGTGTCATGTTTGTACATGAGATGTTTGTTCATATTTGTACAAGAGATATTTCATTATACCTCGTATTTCTGCATGAGACATTTGTTCATGTTTGTACATGAGATTAATGTTTATATTTATACATAAGACATTTATTCATATTTGTACAGGAGACATGTAGTATTTGTACATAAGACATTTGTTCATATTTGTACACAAGACATATGTTTACATTTGTGCATAAGACATTTGCTCATGTTTGTACATGAGGCTTATGTTCATATTTGTGCATGAGACTTTTGACCAAGTTTGTTCATAAAATTTGTGTTCATATTTGTGCATGAAGCTTATGTTTATATTTCTATGTAAGACATTTCTTCATATTTGTTCATGAGACTTTTGTTTATGTTTGTACAGAAGACATTCATTCATGTTTCTACATGAGTCTTATGTTTATACTTGTACATAAGACATTTGTTCATAAGGCCTATGTTTATGTTTGTGCCTGAGCTTTTTTTACCAGGTTTGTGCATAAGACATTTGTTCATATTTGTACATGAAGCTAATGTTTATATGTGTACATAAGGCTTGTGTTTATATTTGTACGTGAGATTTATATTCATGTTTCTACATAAGACTTTTGTTTATATTTGTACTTGAGACTTTAAATCAGTTTTTGTTACTATCATCATCCTTTCCCTTTTCTGTTGTTCTGAAGCTTGGAGCTACCACCACAGCTGGTCCCCTTGCAAGAAGCCTGCACCAAAACATTCATGTATTCTTACAACAGTGGTTTCTATAGTGATCTGTTTGACCTGATGAGGTTGCTGGCTATGTGATCAACTTCATGTTAGTTGCTTCTTATAACACACCTGCAGGAGCAGTCATCCTAATCTTTCCTTATCTTCTCAAAGACTTTTGAGAGCTACACACGGCCTTGTCTATGGTTATATTGATGTGTGTTTCCAAGAATCTGTCAACACTTTAAGACATTTAGCTGTGTAGCCCAGTTTTCATTTGGGAGACGGTAAAAAGACAAAGGCAGTTGCAAAGCAGTTACTGCTCCAGAGGAGAAAATGTTAAGAGACTTCACCTGTATTATGGCTGAGCTTTATGAGGTGAAGAGGGACCAATTCCTGTCTTTACTGCCTTTGCCTTTTCATATACGAGTATATGAATGACTGTATAAATTCTTGTATTGTTAGTGATTTCTGGTGATGTCCTCTAGGGTAGGACTGGAATGGCTGTGTCTGGGAGATGCAAATGACCATCATTCTGTCATGCCATGTGCTCCTGACAAAGTTCCAGACTTCTCCCTGGAGGTAATGCTATTATGAACACTTGGTGTAACTTGACTTATTGTAACCTGAGCATGGTTTGTAGTAACTGTAATATACTTGAGTAACTTGTATTAGTTTGTTACAACTATATTGCTTGGGTTGCTGTAGCATTTTGTTGCACTTAAACATAGTTTTAGTACCATGCCTGGTGGCTTAGGTCATCATGTCTGTCAACATCTTTTCATTTCCAGCACTATTTATCAGTTCTGTTGTTGACTTCTTTCCATGCTATGATGTCAGTTTGACCTATATCTTCTGTCTTTGTCAACCTCTCTCTCTCTCTTTTTCCTTCCATCTTTCATGATATCACAATATGTTCTAGCTTTCTTCTCTCTAGTACATGCCCAAATAAATTTCCTGTCTAATGTGAGTAATAAGCTTCCTTTGTACACTGGCTTCTTTCTGTAATAACAATATCATTGTTAAGGACTCGGGAGCCCAGTATGTTATGGGTGCTTCGATGACTCCTAGTATTTGAGGATGACCAAGTTGTTATATGCGTATTCAGTTTATAGAGTCGAAGTCCCTCGGGTTCTTATCACTTTTGTAGGATTCCGTAATACTGTTCGTTGGTATCGATAATGTCTGCTTTAACCCTTGTGATGCATTATGTGCTGAACATATTTCATGTTAAATATTCGACCCTTGACTGACCTGTATTAGTCTCTTGTCTTATTGATTATATTGGCAGTGTGAGATGCAGCGTGTTAAGACATTAATCATCACTAGTCATGATCAGTTGAATATAGACAGCATTTAACTCAACTCCGAATACGACAGTTGATAAGACTGTGATTTTGACGACTCAACATATTTAATTAGTAATTTCATTCCATGAGCAGACACCAACTACATGGGAACAAAAGTCACATCACATTCATGTACGATCTGTAAGAGTTCTCATTATTTCATTAACACATGTTCATTAATCTCTATCTAGAGTTCTGGTTAGAGGTCAGTTCCTTTTAACGGCCAATGTCCTTTGGCATAAATTCAGAGGCTAACTAGACTTACTCCCGTCGCTAGTTTATACAATAGCCTTTTGCACTAGACTTAACTATCCTGCTAGTTCTGCAATACACTTATTATGCTAGGCTTACGTCTACTGCTAGTCGTTTAATATCCGTTACACTAGGCTTACGCTTGCCGCTAGCTATACAATATCCATCTATACTAGGCTTACACTATTGCTAGTACCATAATATTCCTTTGGCATACCATGCCAGGCAAATCTGCCATAATTATGCAAACTGCGTTATTCATACGACGACTTACGTTTGGTTCAAGAAATACACTGCTCAATTGGCTTCCCAGCCACACAATTAATAAGTGGACAACGCCACACACTTTCCAGTGGTTATACCACACAATATAAGTGGCAATGGCCACACTTCTGAAACACACTGCCGTTCGGGTCAAAACCCACAAGTCGAATGACGTTACCAAGACATACGCGTCATGCATAGTGATATGCATACTATGTCGTTACTATATTCAATTGCGATGTTCCATGGTGCAGCAATTCGAGTCGGCCAAACTCAAATGCCTGCACACATGCAACAATCATCGACATCGGTCGATGAGATATATCTCTATTCGTTTGAGGTGTTCCATGATACAGTAATTCGAGTCGGCCAAACTCAAATGCCTGTAAGCATGAAACAATCCTCAACATCATCCCCCTCACTTCCAAACGTGACACTTGTGGCACGGATGATAGTGGTGGAGAAGACGTTCGTCTCCCGAATATATTAATATTAGTACTACCTACTTATAACTATCATACTCATTAAGTACACATAATAAATTTCATAACAATAATAATAGCACTTCTCAAAACGGTAACTAAAGAGTTAATTCGTTTTCTTCTCAGAGAAGTTGCGAGATAGAAGATCCGCCAAGTTATTGTCTGATCCAGCAATAGGCAGAATCGTAAACGAAAATTCTTGAATCAACAGGTACCATCGATGTATTCTAGAGTTACGCATTGTTCTAGATGTTATATACGTCAGAGGACTGTGGTCTGTCATGATAAAAAAAGTGAGTGCCGATGAGATATCTTGATAGCTTCTCTAGGCACCAGACCATCGACAGGAGCTCACGTTCACCTGTCGCATACTTCTGTTCAGCCGAAGTGAGTTTCCTTGACACATAGAGACATGGATGGAGTGTTTCCTCGTAACATTGCAGTAAGCAGCCACCCATGGAGTAACTCGAGGCATCTGATTGGAGTATGAATGGGATACGTATATTCGGTAATAACAAAATCGGTGCATTACTAAATAATTTCTTAATTGTTACTAAAGCGCTTTCACAATCTTGGTCCCAACGTACCTTATTAGGACTACCTTTGGTCAACAGTGCGGACAAAGGAGTAGACAGAAATCAATTACGCCCAGGATAACATATGTGAAGACATCTTCTCGATCGCCAAGAGGGCGGCGCATCATTCGCACCTAAGTAATGAATCATCGCTACACAAAACAATAACGATAAAAGTGTAGAAAGTAGTGAAGGTAGCAAAATAATGCAATTATCACTGATGACAGATCTAATCAGTGAAAATAGATGAAAAGAGGTAAGGTCTGTAACCCTAGGTCTATATTATTGACAAAAAAATTATCATGTGCAAAAAAAATATAAGAAATAGCACACAAAACTATGGATGTATAGAAGAACAAAACATCCAAAGACAGAAGAAAATAGATAATCCAACGCAACTATACAGTGCGTGGTGTAGAATTGCGTGCGCGTTGCACGTCTAAATAATGATGTGCAAACCAAGAACCGTTTTAGAATTGTATAGACCAACGAGCATCATAATAGCTCGACAAGAGAACAACCGCTAGTTGGTGAGACGAATGTTGAAGTTCGAACATACGAACAAATTCAACATCTCCAACACGTTGAAAAAAGAAAAAAAAAAAAAATTTCTAAGTGTATACTAAGTAACACTAGAAGTAAATTACGCAACAAAACAGTGCGATTTGACGAAACCTGATCTCAGCCAGGTCTGAACTGAGCCCGAGATCCGTTGACCCTATTATATGTTGTGCGAGTCAAGCGCACGGAAGTATTCTTACGTCCTTTGCATGTCGCGTTGATGTGACAATCGTTGTTATGCTTGCGATTGTCGGAGCGAGTATTAACAACTCCCATCAAAAGGCACCGATAATGTCTCCTGATAATAGCACCTGCCTGTTGAAATATTTTAACACCGGACGCTCTGAATTACATCTAGATGGAATAGAACATTATTTTCAGCAGAATCAGTATTGTTTCACTCATTTATAATATCTTCATAATTATTCTGAAATGGATGAATAACAACACGATGCACAATTGCATGAACATCTTGTGACAACTTGTCCAATCTTCTCTTCATTTTTTTTATTATTTACGGACATCGTTTTTTTTCTCATCCTCAATGCATGATCGCAAAGTCCCGGGAATTGTCACTGGCGGAAATTCTCCTAGCATTCAGTATTTTCTCCTCGCTATTTTTAGATACGACGTCATTGTTGACCAATGACCTCGGTAGCTAGGAACCTGTTTTAATTTAAGACTGCTTAAGCTGATAAAACCAGTTTATGCCACTTTAGGAAGACCCCACGTGACTTTTAACGCTATTGATTGGAGCGTTTATTTGACGCTAATGTCACATGATGCACGCTATGGATCACGTGTCCAAGCGGAAATGTCCCGCTAAAAGTGCGCCAAACACGGGCATTCTTCACTTGCCCGGAACCCTTGAGACAGCTAGGTCTAACCCAATTATCGGCGAATTCTCGCATTAAAAGCACTGAAGCCACGTGTCTAATTGCGGGTTAGCGTCCATCTTTGAGTAGTCTATGGTGGAGCCTTGCACGACAGTCCAATCTCAGCGCAGAATACGGAGTCGAGCACAGAGAAGGCAAATCCGAACCATTCAAGACCTACCGGGGCAACGTCAGGAGACCGGAGAACTAACCACACTTCACTATCAGCCAGGGGCTGAAAAGCTAAGTCCACGAAAAAGGAACCTCACTACATCAATGCCTAGTTTAGTCATCCATGATGAAAAACACTTGAATTGTGAGACACATAATACATACAGCAGACACTAATTCCATCGACAATACTATCATTCACCATCTATTCACTTTATTGCAATAAACCAATTGGGTGTATATACTGTACCCCACGCTTTGTTCCTTCCATTAGATGTTGAATATTGTCTATGTTTATCTTCCTTTATAAGGGAGGGGGGGGCTCGTAAAATATAATATAATTTAAAGAATAATAATAATAGATAACTGAGAAGGGGACGACGGTAGCGAGAGACCAAATATCTCCTTACAATCTTTTCCAGACCTGTCGAGTTAGGAGAATTTACCCTCTTCGTCACCCTTCGGAAGTGGGAAAACCCAGCAGGGATTCCTTGAGCCAAATCTTCCACATCAGATCTATTATTTCCTCTAAATAATTCTCTTATCCTTTAAACGCTACGTGACACTGGTGTCTCGGTCCGGGATTTGAACTTATGTATTTTATCATACCTCTGGGATAGTATCATCCATTCAGTCATTACAGTATACCATTTTAACACATGTATTTTCACACAGTGAGCTCTAGAAAGACAGAAAACATTTTTTCTAGAAATTCAGGCATTGATTGGTGAATCCCTTTATATATGTTGTGTTTAATTAAGTTAGTTCTTGATTTTGTATTTCATAGAATTACAGACCTTAAGTCTCCATAACTGTAGTAATTTCATTCTACAGCAGTCGGATAAATAATTAGTATTTACTTGTTGTTAGAAATACTATTGGAAGGTAGCACTAGCTTACTCAGTGTGGACTTTAACTGCAGAAGATGGCTGAAATAGTTAAGCTTAAGGCAGCACTAGGGGAGGCCGGTCGAGATCTAGGTTATAGTGGGGTGGACCTTGCAAATTATGTCAGTGTTGAGACTGATAAGTATTACGCTCGAGAAACAGCGAAAGCTGAAAGAGAAGAGCGAATAAAGTTAGCAGAAATAGATGAGAGGATAAAAGCTGTAGATGCTAGAGAAAGAAGCGAGAGAGATGAACGCGAGCATGCATTGAAGATGAAGCAGTTAGAGATGCAGGGACAAGCTCAAAGAGTTGAACCGGTAGCCGGTGCGACCGCATCTACCTCCTCAGGCAACCTATCGCCACGGTCAGATGATATGCCCTCCTTGCACGCAGGGGGCACCGGACCTTTGCCATCCTCACTCATGTCAACTTTGGGACCTTTGACGTTTCCATTTGAAGCTTTCTCGGAACAAGCCGACTCGATCGATAGGTATCTCGACAAATTTGAGAAGTTTGCCACCACGTTTGGTTTGGAGAAGAGCAAATGGAACCTGAAACTGTCGCAAGGGCTTAGAGGAACTGCTTATGACGTGTATAGCAAGCTTCCTCCAGGTTTACAGGATGACTACGACTCTTTGAAAAAGGCACTATTGGTTCGTTATGAGCTACATGCTGACGCCTATAGGAAGAGGTTCCGTAACTCTAGGAGGGAAGTCGGAGAGAACTTTGCTCAGTTTGCTGCGAGACTGGATTCCTACGTGGAGAAGTGGGGTGCCCTAGGGAATTTTACTCATGATTGGGAAGGCCTGAAGGAAATGGTCATGATCGAACAACTGAAGGACACCATGACTTCCGACATGAGAAGATTCCTGACAGAGAATGGGGCCAGCACTTTAGAATCCATAGTCCAGTTAGCGGAACGATATCAGGCAGCACTATCAGAGAATCCACCACCCAGACGGAAACAACCAGATTACGTACCTAGACAGACAGCTCAGTCACACATGGACCCCCAAGTGAAACCACCGTATACTAACTGCAAAAAGCATGACAAGCCAGACTACAAGACTACTCAGAGATCTAATTTCCAGCAGCAGAGGCAAGGGGAAAAATGGTGTAAGCACTGTAGAACCATCACCCACAATACGCAGGAGTGCAACCGGAAAAACCCACCTCATCATGCTGCCTGCTTACGTAAAAGTGCCGCAAGGGGAAATGGACCGGAAGAACCTCTGGACAAACCCCGACATCCCCCGGTCGTTGAGACAGTCCTCGTAAATGACCAAGAGGTGACCTGCCTTTATGATACAGGCCTTGCATTCGACGCAGTTGTCTGTGCATCCCTAGTCAAGCCTGACCAGATGACAGAAGACACTATAGAAATACAAGGACCTACTAAAAGTGCAGCACCTATGCGTTTGGCCATAGCCAAGATTAAGGTCAAATCAAAATATGTGACTGGGGAAATCCGTGCAGCGATCTTGGACGACCCTATTTATCCCTTGATCTTAGGGTGTAGGTATGTGTTCTTGGGAGAACCCATTCACCCTCTGGTTGTGGCGGCTGTCACCACTAGAGGACAGGCCAAACGGAATACGGAGTTGGAATCCCCACCCAACATCCTTCCTGAGGAATTAAAAAAGGCACAAACGGAGGATCAATCTCTAGCACCCTGCTACAAAAAACTACCGAGAGCGCACACTCCTCTCCAAAAGGGAGACTTCTACAAGAAAAATGGGCTGTTGCATCGGAAAGCAGGAAATGGAGGACAGGAACATGGGCAACTTGTGGTTCCATCAGCATACCGAGCCCAGGTCCTAGAAATGGGCCATGCCCTTCCGTTTAGTGGCCACATGGGCATAAGTGCCACGATTCAGCGTATTTCATGTCATTATTATTGGCCAGGTATCAACGCCGATATCCAGAGATATGTGAAATCATGCCCGCAGTGCCAGAGGACAGCGCCGAAACACTGGACGGCCCCAGCCACTCTGGGAGAAATGCCAATCTTGGGCACACCCTTCGAACGAGTAGCGGTGGATATTGTGGGTCCACTTACTCGTAGCAAAAAGAGAAACAGTTATATACTCACGTTAGTGGATTGTTGCTCCATGTGGGCAGAGGCAATTGCTATGCCCGCCTGTGATTCTAAGCATGTTGCTGAGGCTCTGCTCACCATATTTACTCGGCTAGGGTTTCCGTCACAGATCCTGACAGATAATGGTTCCCAATTCCGAGGAAAACTCACCGAGGAAGTGTTTAGGATATTTCAGGCCCGACATATCCACACCTCTCCCTACCACCCCCAGGCAAATGGCCAGGTGGAGCGGTTTAACGGGACCCTTATTTCCATCCTTCGGAAACTTGCGCAGGAAAAACCAGAGAGCTGGGATCAATACTTACCCGCAGCACTATTTGCTTACCGCGAAGTACCCCACAATTCTACTGGGATGCCTCCTGCCACATTGCTGTTTGGTAGACCTATAAAAGGACCTTTAGAGGCACTGTTACGTACTTGGACAGATGATAAAGCTGATGAGACGGTCACCTCTGCATCCCAATACGTGAAGGAGTTGACCCAACGCCTTAAAACAGGATGGGAACTGGCAAAGGAAAATGTACGCCGTGCCCGTCGTAAACATGCGCGTTACTACAACCGCACTGCGAAGGATAGGGAGCTAGAAGTAGGAGAACAGGTATTATTACTCCTGCCCAGTAGCAATAATAAATTGCAAATCGGGTGGAGAGGTCCATATAAAATTGTTGAGAAAATGTCGCGCACCAATTACAAGATTGCCATAAAGGGGAAGCAGAAAATTTACCACATAAACCTGCTGAAGCGATATTATGAAAGACCAGGTGCAGAACCAGCACATTTCCTGACACTGGCTATTGCGACGGAAACTGAGGCAGAACCCCTGACCTCCTGTGAATACCCTCTTCGTCAGTGCGAAACTCATCAAGATGTTCAGATTAGTTCAACTTTAACGGAGGATCAGCAGGCACGGGTTCAACAGTTGTTGAGAAAACACCCTAGTACACTCACGGATAAACCTGGCATGACCAACCTGATAGAATTTGATATGAAGCTAACAGACCTCGCCCCGGTACGAGTTAAGAACTATCCTGTTCCTTATGCTAAAGCAAAGGCATTGAGTGAGGAAATCGAGTACCTGCTTAAGGAAAATATTATCTCAAAATCAGAGTCGCCTTATAGTGCGAGTGTAGTGTTGCTTAGAAAATCCACAGGAGAACATCGCCTCTGCATAGACTACCGAAGGCTCAACGCTGTAACGGAATTTCAAGCGGAGCCCTTACCGGATCAGAATCAGCTTTTCACCAAGCTGAGTAGAGCACGATACTTTTCGAAGATAGACCTTAGCAAAGGGTACTACCAGATCCCGGTAAAAGAGGAAATTCGACATATGTTAGCATTTAGTACTTCTGAAGGCCATTACGAGTTTAATGTATTGCCATTTGGGCTAAGCAACGCCCCAAGCGTCTTTACTCGTATGATGAGGAAGCTACTGGAACCCCTGAACCACCCTGGGATAAGTAATTTCATGGACGACATACTTATTGCCACGAACACCTTTGAGGAGCACCTGGACGCAGTTTCCCTACTCTTCGAAAGACTTAGAGAAACAGGACTCACCGCTCGCCCTACAAAATGTCAAATTGCCTGCGAGCAACTAGAATTCCTGGGACACACTATCTCGCATGGATGCATGTTCCCAGATGCGCGTAATATTGAGAAGTTACAGCGGGCCCCACGACCCCAGACTAAAAAGGATGTAAGGTCATTTGTGTCTCTATGTGGCTTCTACCAGAGATATATTAAAGATTTTAATACCCTGAGTGCGCCATTGACCGCATTAACCAAGAATGGGAACCCGGACAAAGTAACCTGGACAGCGGAGTGCGAAAATGCCTACACGCTGCTGAAGGAGAAACTCACAGCTAGGCCAATTCTGCGACTGCCTGACTTAACTCTGAACTTTACGCTGCGAACAGATGCTAGCAATATAGGGATAGGAGCCACTCTCCTGCAGCCTAGTGATAGACCTTCTGCAACTCTATTCCCCATCGCATATGCTAGTAGGAAATTGAACCCTGCTGAACAGAACTACTCTACCATCGAACGAGAATGTCTGTCGCTAATATGGGCTGTGCAGAAGTTTCAACCATATTTATACGGGAAAAAGTTCACGGTGCAGTGTGATCACCAACCGTTGATATTTCTTGCAGCGTCGAAGAACCTTAATGCCCGGCTTATGAGATGGTCACTCCTGTTGCAGCCATATTCCTTCACATAGAATACATACCTGGGAAGAACAACGTAGGGGCAGATTTTTTGAGCAGACATCCGGACGCAACCGAGGAGATATGAGAAACTGGAAAAGAAGAGGAAGACAGGACAAGAGGAGTTGGACGGAACGTCAAACTTGAGGAGGGGCTTGTGTGACAACTTGTCCAATCTTCTCTTCATTTTTTTTATTATTTACGGACATCGTTTTTTTTCTCATCCTCAATGCATGATCGCAAAGTCCCGGGAATTGTCACTGGCGGAAATTCTCCTAGCATTCAGTATTTTCTCCTCGCTATTTTTAGATACGACGTCATTGTTGACCAATGACCTCGGTAGCTAGGAACCTGTTTTAATTTAAGACTGCTTAAGCTGATAAAACCAGTTTATGCCACTTTAGGAAGACCCCACGTGACTTTTAACGCTATTGATTGGAGCGTTTATTTGACGCTAATGTCACATGATGCACGCTATGGATCACGTGTCCAAGCGGAAATGTCCCGCTAAAAGTGCGCCAAACACGGGCATTCTTCACTTGCCCGGAACCCTTGAGACAGCTAGGTCTAACCCAATTATCGGCGAATTCTCGCATTAAAAGCACTGAAGCCACGTGTCTAATTGCGGGTTAGCGTCCATCTTTGAGTAGTCTATGGTGGAGCCTTGCACGACAGTCCAATCTCAGCGCAGAATACGGAGTCGAGCACAGAGAAGGCAAATCCGAACCATTCAAGACCTACCGGGGCAACGTCAGGAGACCGGAGAACTAACCACACTTCACTATCAGCCAGGGGCTGAAAAGCTAAGTCCACGAAAAAGGAACCTCACTACATCAATGCCTAGTTTAGTCATCCATGATGAAAAACACTTGAATTGTGAGACACATAATACATACAGCAGACACTAATTCCATCGACAATACTATCATTCACCATCTATTCACTTTATTGCAATAAACCAATTGGGTGTATATACTGTACCCCACGCTTTGTTCCTTCCATTAGATGTTGAATATTGTCTATGTTTATCTTCCTTTATAAGGGAGGGGGGGGGCTCGTAAAATATAATATAATTTAAAGAATAATAATAATAGATAACTGAGAAGGGGACGACGGTAGCGAGAGACCAAATATCTCCTTACAATCTTTTCCAGACCTGTCGAGTTAGGAGAATTTACCCTCTTCGTCACCCTTCGGAAGTGGGAAAACCCAGCAGGGATTCCTTGAGCCAAATCTTCCACATCAGATCTATTATTTCCTCTAAATAATTCTCTTATCCTTTAAACGCTACGTGACACATCTGTTAGATGATGCATGATGCATCAACCGTACCTCAAGACGATGGTCTTGAAAATAGGCATCGTTGTCATGATCGACAACTATCTGTGCATCTCTATGGGAATAAAAATAAACAAGCGCTTCTCTAACATTGAAATTGTTAATAGGTAACATCTGCACATATTTCACATTCGCAGTGCATTGAAAATATTCTCCTAGTGCCTGCCATGTGGAATCTGGTGGCAGATTTTGCACTAGAATGGTGTGTGAGTGTTCACCTTTATTCATATGATAACTGCGGAAATCAGACTTTCTTCTGGATGTACTATCCTTATTGTAGGATGCATCATGCTGGATGACCTGAGCATGAGACCTCTTTTTATTTATGACTGAAGTTTTAGAAACTGTCTGAGACGACTGCTTAATTGCCAGTCCGAAATTTTTCCTCTCTGAGTGTCACGAAATGGATTTAGGACTAGAGACTGTCTACATATAGTGACAAGACAATAGTAAGAAGAAAGACTGAAATGATAGATTCAGATAGAAATATAGTGCAAAATGTGAAAGTTGAGACCATTGGCTCCGAGGTTGAGAACCGAGGTTGATTCTTTCCTCGCCACTTCGGACGTTTAAATTGCTATGGCCTCGAACCACCTCTAACTACCCTACGGGGATAAGGTTCAGTTAAGATTCACAAACACCAAGGTACAGACAACATATAGCTACTGTACTAAAGGAAATGACTGATTCCAGCTACAATTTATACAAGTTTATTATACACCTATAAACAAACTCATATACATGTCAAATACATAAAGTGCGAGGATGCACACCTGAAACAAAATCAAGCACAGTTAAAAATGCATCAACCCCAACCCTTCTCCCACAATTGCAACCTGTATGGAGAAAGAAGGTAAGGTTAACTGAAATGAACTACACTGCACTTGATGTCGCCTACACTCCAAACTAGCGGTTCTAAATTCTAACTCTAACTCTAAGTCCACTGATAGCTGGAACGACTACGAAGTGTCTACACAATCTCTGCACAGACTTCGGTTCTACACAGCCTATCCTGGAATCTCCTGAACACAACTAACTGCACCTCTAAACTTCAGCAGCGGTCCTCTGCTATGATTCACCAAAACTAACAGTTCTGCCTATCTGTGCTGACTTCAGTAGAGAGAATGTTTACCCTCTCTCTCTCCACTAACTCTGGAATTGATGACTAAGGTTTAACAGAACCCCACTGGATTCTGGACTGGAACTGTAGCTGGCTTCTCCTAACACCTCTGAGGTTACCTGCCCGATTACCTATGACTGGGCGATGGGGCTATCGGCTTTATTATGGCCGTGAAGAAGCGAACATAAATTTACCACAACGCTGGCAGCATGCCAAATCTGCGTGTGTAACCGACCGAGCGTCAGAGCTCAGGATTTATCCACCAAAAATCCTATTCGCTGGAAAATGTCTTCCCCTGGCAGGGAAAACGTACTTTCTTCCTCTCCTTCCACCACTGGCAATTCATGCGCGACTAAGCTTGTCGGCGAATGCCACAACTTCGCCGTGGGAGAAATTTTTGTGGTATCAAAAATTCTGCTCTTCCCCACAAAAAGCCGGTACCTGCTGTTCAGACAAAAGCAAAAACAACAGCTAAACAAAACGTTAATACTCTAGTACAAATAACAATTAACTTCCTTACTCTTCAACACGTAACTCCCCTCTCTTCTCTCTCCGAGTCAAAATAAACATCCCCCGGTAATACAACACCGCAGACCGTCTGACCCAGGTTCTGCCTGACTAACTCCGAGCAACAACAATATTTTCACTGGCCCGTCTGGGCAGACGTACTGTGGCCTACTTCTTACGCCGACACTACATGCAGCAAATTATTAACACAAAATAAAACTAGCCCTCTCTAGGAATTCCTAAAATTCCCGTCAGTATGATTAATCACCTCAAAATTGAAATAAAGTATTATTCCCTTAACAGAAATAAATTTCATCCCCATCTTCTGAATACACAGAATAACAATGCACAATCAATAACATATAACCCTGTTTACGCTAGCATCTACATGCCGTCAAAAGTTATACATAATGGTTATCAATTAAATCTCGGTAGTTACAAACACGTGGTTACAATTTTATGACCACGTGCTTCTCTCCCCCTCGTCCCTCTGAACATCGCATCAATAAATATAACGTAACCAACGCGCCCGCGTGCTTTACAAATTCCACCTCTTCTCCCCTCGTCCACCTATAGAAGTGTGCTATAATATAAATAACTTGCAGCATTACATTCTCAATAAAATCACAAATACACAGACTCCCGTCATTATGTAAATAAATATGATTCGCAGATGTGAGTTTCTCTCCCGACCGACTTTGCAATAATACAAAGCGGTGATATCTCAACTTTTAAACCATGCCGCTATTCCTTCAACAAGGAATTAAATGGACCTATAAAGTTTCAGGTCTATCACTAAGATCGTATTGATGGCTCTGGAGTTAAGAATTAAATTAAACTTAAACTGCCCAAAGAAACTTAATTGATCGGCTAGGACTAGAAAAATTAAATAAAGTCCTCACGCAAAAATTCATGCTTACCAAATCTCGAATGTCCAACTGAAAGGCAATCGACAATTTGCTTCTGGCACCCAGCTTTGGCAATTTACAGACGAAGAGAGCGAAAATATGAAATGCTAGCCTATTTATTATCAAGCCCCCCCCCCCCCCCCCCCCCCGCCCCCCGCCAACTTCATGACGTCATATGCGCGGCGTGGTTCTAAAGCCAATGGGAGCTCTGCATTTCAACTGCAGTTAGCTCTCAGCCAATCAGAATCTTAGATCATGCTGATGCAACCAGTTTCTGCTAGACAAAGAAACAGGAATTCGTCCTAGCCCTATACTGCAGAAATGAAGCAAAAATGGCCGCAATAAGTTTAACTCCCGAAAAATGCGTCTAGGGCCACCTGCCCTATCTTTAAAAAAGACTAAAACTGGGGCAAATCCTGAACTAGCCTCTATAATCTTCCTTCTAGAAAAATACTGTCCAATTCCCTACACCCCCATTCTAAACACATAAAGAACCATAAAGCAGATGAGATCAAACTCCCTCGTGATCTCATCTTGAAAAAACGTAAATAATAGAAGGAGAAGAAACATGGAGAAGGATTACCTGTAATCCCTCCCAAAAATAGTGAACAAATTGCAAGGGGAAAAAGACATGGGCCATTTGAAAGACAGAATCTCAGTACTTTCGTAACATCACTCCCCCCTTTCAAAGATTGAGCAACGATCTCATTACTGAAATCTCTGTGTTTCATACTGGCCCTTAACTCTGTCTACAAGGCTGTCTGTCCTTACCCCTCTTATTCAGTGTTCTTCGACCTTCCTCTTTTGCGTTTCCTCCTTCTTCCTCTCCCAGAATGAGCTCCTATGCTCCGTTGGGAGAGTTGATCTCTCTTCAGACCTGTGCCGTCTAATGGCGGGTCTGAACTTTCCCTTGCTATGACGTCAAAAGGCTGTCCTGGTCAGCTGATGTGACCGGCGGGCGCTGTGGCGATCTGACGATAGCGACTTCCTCGCTGCGCGTCAGCGGGTTTGTGACCGCTGGTACAGTGTGAGAACGATGCAACGTCTCGGGTTCCTCTGGTGTAGAGCCTCCGATTTCTTGCTGGGTTTCTATTGAGTCCTCACTGATCTCAATAGCTTCTACCTTTGAAGAAAAGTAGGTAAGATCTGCCCCTGGCAGTGGTTCTGGACTCACTCTTCCCCTACCAACATGAAGCGGGACAGAGCTCTCCAATATAGCTCCTTGCAAATGCGTAAGGTCGCTTTTCTCACTCTTTTCTGGCCTGAAAAGTTGGTGAGATGAAACTGTAGACCACGGGAGCTCTCCGTCTAACACCCTGGTTCTACCTTCAACCTTGCCCTCCCCTGTGAGAGTTACTGGCGTCAGTTGGAATGTGTCCTGCAGTGACACTTGACGGTTTAAGATCCCGTTAGATCGCGGAGAATCTGAGATAAAGCTCTCAGTGACTGGTTCCAATGTTCCGTGAAACGAATTGGAAAAGATAGCCAATTTTTCAGGCTGCTCGTTACAAGAGTCGTTTCCTGTAAACGAGATACGAGAGTTGTGGGGCCCATCTCTGTTTATAGGCAAACGGATACTCAGATCACTGTCCTCCTCCGTTTGAGTAAAGTGCTGGTCGGATGGGGCTCCAGGGCTGGTTGGAACTATATGCTCGCTCAGACCGCTATCTTGTGCCATATGAAGATGGCGCTGGTCGTTGACATATGTAATACCTCTCTTGTCAGTATGTCCCTCATTTGAGGAAGCTAATACCATCGGGGGCCTAATTCCTGACAACAAAGAGTGTACTTCCGGAATCAGAGGCGTCGTCACCACTGTTTGGCCGCTTGGCTGAACAGGGCTGGCGGGCGAATTTGCCTCTGCAATTAACATATCACTGTCGTCAGAGGCGTTGCACCTCTCCTTGGCATGACAGCTATGTTTGAGCTCGCTCGGGGCTCCGTGAATTAGGGGTTCTCCTTTTTCACTTATCTGGCCTGCAGTAGGCCCCCTTGCATCAGCAAGGATCGGTGTGGGCGGGTTCCCCAAAACTAAATATGGGTTACCGAGAATGAAGTCATAGGCTGGCTCAGCCGTTACAGCTGCCTTGATGGTGCCAGACAAGAACCTACATTTCACCTCAATATTGGCTACCGGAAAGCACTGTGAAGTCCCTTTCCTTAAAACTCCACCAATATTCACTTTTTCTCTGGTCATCTGCCAGGGCTTCACCAGATGTCGGGCGACTATGCTGGGGTATGTAAGCCCGCTGTCAAATAAACATGTTGTCTCAGTCCCGTTCACGTTGGCTGGTCCACTGTTGGAGAACAACTTCTCTGACGGGAAGGGTTTCCACTTCTTCCCTTGTTTCACCCTCACAGGCCTTAAACAAGCCACCTGATGAGCGGGTTGTTTGTTTGGGCACCGTGTTGTCCAATGAGAAGTAGTCCGACAGAACCTACAATATCTCTCATTATCTCCCCGGTTCCTGACGGGTTCATGAGAAGTCGGCCCCTGTGTTCTGTTAGGCGGCTGGGGGCGCATGTTATGACTGGGAGGGGGCTCCTTGCGAGACGGCCCTTGCTGTTGGTGAGCTGAAGAGGAAGGCGAATGCGATGAAGATGCTCCTTTGTCCGGGGCTGGCAGGTCAGGGTGTTTTCTTTTCTGGCCCAGTACTTCGGCCTGGGCCGTCTGGAACCTTTCTGCAAATAGAATTATCTGGTCCAGTTGCTGGGCGCCCTGCTCCGCCAGGTACTTCCTTAAGTCTGGAGACATGTTGGCCTTTATCTGTTCGCACAGAACTAATTCTTCCAATCCTTCAAAAGATTTAGCCAAACCCGACAACTCTCTCCAGCGAGTGAGGTAATTCCTCAGCCTCTCTGCGAACTGGGGAAAACTTTCTCCTTTCTCCAGACGACTTTCCCGAAACATTGTTTGGCACTTCCGAGGAGTCCATTGGAATCGCTGTAACAGGGCGTTCCGCAGTGCCTCAAAGTTACTCTGGTCATCCACTAGCATCTTGCTATAGACCTCATACCCATGTCCTCTTAGAGATTGAGATAATTTGAGACACCAAAGACTATCATCCAGCCCGTATGCCTTTGCCATCCGTTCAAATTTTTCTAAAAATACCTCAATTTTCTCATTTCCGTTAGGGAAAGAGTCCATCGGAAAATTCATGGCTGCCATCCGGGGCCCTCCATTTCCTGAGGTGTCTGTCGCCCCTGCTCCAGGAGAATCTCCGTTAGCCGAACTGCCTTCCGAAGATCGGTACTGCAGTTCCAGTGAACGCAGGGCAAGTTCATGCTGTCTCTCTGCTGCCTTCTCTGCTGCTTCCCTTTCTGCTTTTCTCTCCTCTGCCGCCGCAGCCCTTTCCTGCGCCTCCCTCTCTGCCTTTTTCTCCTCTGCCTGTCAGGCCTTCTCTTCTTTCTCCGCTTCCAATTTACGCAGGTCCATCTCTGCCAGTCGGGCCCTCTCTTCTTTCTCTGCTTCCAATTTACGCAGGTCTTTCTCCGCTTCCCTTTTCTCTCTCTCCGTCTGCCGGTCCTGTTCCCTCATAATGTAAGCCCTAGTCTCGGCCTCATTCATCCCCATGCTTTTAGCTGCATCCTTCCATGCAGTAAGTAGCTTGACCAATTCAGCCATCTTACCTGACAAATCAGCAGTAACTCACCACAAGGGGAAATGACAAAAAAGGAACAAGAAAAATTTACTGTTACCTACTAGGAATATGCTGTCGCAAAAACCCGCACTCAGACTAGCACCAAGTCTGACTAATAACTTCCTGAAAAAAATTCAAGTTATCCCGCTACCCAAAACCCGAATTTACTTTCCTGTCAAGAAAAATATTCGATTAGCCATCAATTACTTCTAAGTCATAAACAACCTTACTACCACTAACATCTAAACTGACTACAACCTGTGGAAAAAACTTATAGCTGGATCAGTCTTAATATAGCTCAAGTCTAGGGGATTTTAAAAAAATCTATTTCCAGAACTTTCTTCAGAGACAATTTATGAATCTAGAATTGATCCCAACAAAGATGATCCCAAGGACGACGCCACCCACTTTGTCACGAAATGGATTTAGGACTAGAGACTGTCTACATATAGTGACAAGACAATAGTAAGAAGAAAGACTGAAATGATAGATTCAGATAGAAATATAGTGCAAAATGTGAAAGTTGAGACCATTGGCTCCGAGGTTGAGAACCGAGGTTGATTCTTTCCTCGCCACTTCGGACGTTTAAATTGCTATGGCCTCGAACCACCTCTAACTACCCTAAGGGGATAAGGTTCAATTAAGATTCACAAACACCAAGGTACAGACAACATATAGCTACTGTACTAAAGGAAATGACTGATTCCAGCTACAATTTATACAAGTTTATTATACACCTATAAACAAACTCATATACATGTCAAATACATAAAGTGCGAGGATGCACACCTGAAACAAAATCAAGCACAGTTAAAAATGCATCAACCCCCAACCCTTCTCCCACAATTGCAACCTGTATGGAGAAAGAAGGTAAGGTTAACTGAAATGAACTACACTGCACTTGATGTCGCCTACACTCCAAACTAGCGGTTCTAAATTCTAACTCTAACTCTAAGTCCACTGATAGCTGGAACGACTACGAAGTGTCTACACAATCTCTGCACAGACTTCGGTTCTACACAGCCTATCCTGGAATCTCCTGAACACAACTAACTGCACCTCTAAACTTCAGCAGCGGTCCTCTGCTATGATTCACCAAAACTAACAGTTCTGCCTATCTGTGCTGACTTCAGTAGAGAGAATGTTTACCCTCTCTCTCTCCACTAACTCTGGAATTGATGACTAAGGTTTAACAGAACCCCACTGGATTCTGGACTGGAACTGTAGCTGGCTTCTCCTAACACCTCTGAGGTTACCTGCCCGATTACCTATGACTGGGCGATGGGGCTATCGGCTTTATTATGGCCGTGAAGAAGCGAACATAAAATTACCACAACGCTGGCAGCATGCCAAATCTGCGTGTGTAACCGACCGAGCGTCAGAGCTCAGGATTTATCCACCAAAAATCCTATTCGCTGGAAAATGTCTTCCCCTGGCAGGGAAAACGTACTTTCTTCCTCTCCTTCCACCACTGGCAATTCATGCGCGACTAAGCTTGTCGGCGAATGCCACAACTTCGCCGTGGGAGAAATTTTTGTGGTATCAAAAATTCTGCTCTTCCCCACAAAAAGCCGGTACCTGCTGTTCAGACAAAAGCAAAAACAACAGCTAAACAAAACGTTAATACTCTAGTACAAATAACAATTAACTTCCTTACTCTTCAACACGTAACTCCTCTCTCTTCTCTCTCTGAGTCAAAATAAACATCCCCCGGTAATACAACACCGCAGACCGTCTGACCCAGGTTCTGCCTGACTAACTCCGAGCAACAACAATATTTTCACTGGCCCGTCTGGGCAGACGTACTGTGGCCTACTTCTTAGCCGACACTACATGCAGCAAATTATTAACACAAAATAAAACTAGCCCTCTCTAGGAATTCCTAAAATTCCCGTCAGTATGATTAATCACCTCAAAATTGAAATAAAGTATTATTCCCTTAACAGAAATAAATTTCATCCCCATCTTCTGAATACACAGAATAACAATGCACAATCAATAACATATAACCCTGTTTACGCTAGCATCTACATGCCGTCAAAAGTTATACATAATGGTTATCAATTAAATCTGGGAGCCGCGCTGGTGTAATGGCTTCGGCGTTGTACTGGCGACCAGGTGTTCATGGTTCAAACCCGGGCGTCGGCGTTTGAAGAAATGTTTACGACCGGAAATTTGACTGAATAGCCTGAACGGCTCCTGTGATAAACCCTCTGTGGATGGGAAGGAGCGAAGCTCCTGACCGGGTTGGAAGGAAAGTCCTCAGGTTCCCCAGCCTCGCAATGACATGTCATTGGGCCGAAGGGCTGAAAGCCCAAGTGCCGCTGGTTAAGGCAGGGTTCGTAGCGACCTTGAAAAACCTTGAAAAACCTGGAAAACGAAAAAAAAAATTCCAGGCCTTGAAAAGCCTGGAAAAATGGCTAACAGCCTTGAATTTCCCGCATCGGACCTTGAAAAAAATATTAAAAATCGGAAGTTTTCCATTTTTCGGTTATTGATGGTATTTTTCGTTAAACTTCAGTTACCGCAGAATTGTTATTTCCCTTTGGGCACAAAATCCATTTCCAGACGTTTTCGGCGGTTCGTGTTTTCGGCGATTTGCGTTTTCGGCGAATTGCGTTAACGATGTGAAGCAGATTTATTCTTAGCGTGCGTGTCTGTTGTTACTCGAAAGCGGTAATTTCCTATTACTCGTGAGTTTTTGCTCCGCAGTGAATATGTGTAGTTATGTCTTGTATCGTAACAGTTAGGGTTAGATTTAGTATTAAGGTTAGGATTAGGGTTAACGCTAACCCAAATCCAAACCCTAATACTAAACCTAACCCTAACTGCTGCGAAAGGACACATAACTACACATATTCACTGCGGAGCAAAAACCCACGACTGGGAAAAAAATGTATTTATAACCTCAGACCTAAGGGCCTTTTGTATTTGGATATGCGCCCTAATATAACCGACTAGGTTGAACGGAACGCGCCTCGTCAAAACTTAAAAAAAACAAAACAACAACAACACCAAGAACTTGTCTCTACGCATTCATGTTGTATTAAATCGTTCATTTCAACTGAGGTAAGTAATAAATTCATTTAAATTCATTTATAAAACATATTTACATAGGCTAAGTGCGGTTTATAGATAGGCCTACTGTACTTGCGGCCGTAATTTACAATGTAGGCCTATTTACAGTTATTTTTAACCATGGCCAAAATTAGTGTTTGAATGAAATTTCTTGGTTTACAACTGCTTACGAGAATATGTTTGACACAGTTTGAGATGGTCAAGAATAGAAATTGATGGCGATTCCATATCCTATAGCCTACTCTGTTATCAGACGTGTCCCACTGTTCATTTCACCACATTTTTGGGAAATAAATATATTTTGAATGCTTTTTCATTATATTTATGATGAAGAGACATATCCCGTTCTGCTCTGCAGGGTTATAATTAGGATATGCCTAGGCCTACATGTTTTCAATTCCAGATAACATGAATAACCGCCGATACATGAAAGTGGCGTCACATCTGTCAAATCACTGTAATTAGAATAAATGAAAATTACCAATTTTGTGCATAGACATATGTTATTTAAAATTTTTAAAATAATTAAAAAAAAATTTTATTTTAATCGAAACAAACAGAAACGATAAAACAAAACAAACCCCAACAAAAAAAATCAAACAAAAATAGTAAAGATGGGGAGGGTGTGTGTGTGTGTAAATGCCTGATGTTTCCAGTTAGATATTTAATAGATTTTCACTTATAATAAGTGTTATAAGGATATCATCATACCTTCACCCTCCCAATTACTATATATTAACTTTTGTTCTAGTTAAATATTGTTTGACTATATTATTCATGCGTTTAGAACTGTGACTTGGTAAATATACATAGCTTAGGCCTACTTATAAGTTATTTGTGTGTTCCATTTTTTTTTTTTTTTTTTTTTTAAACAGAAAAGAACACAACCCTAAGGAGCAGTTTTTCCCTCAGAAACATCAAAACTATCTAACACTATTCCCTCGGACACGTCAAAAACATCTAACACTATTAGGAGACCTACAGATGTGACATCATTTGTGACCAAGGAAGAAACTCTCAGAGCTGAGATTATTTGCCTCTTTTTTCAGTGAAAAGTCACCATAGTTTTAATTCAAATTTCATACGCAACAAGGGACATATTCTCTTCTGTGGTAGTTTTTATTCAGCCTTCAGCTTTATTTCAAGACCTGAAATTCAGATTGGTGCATTTGGAACAGTAGCTGAAAATAGGAAGCATTTTCCTGTAGCATTGAAGAAAAAACAACTCAAATTGAAAAAGACAAATCATCCTGTGTTTTGTGCGACAGAAGATAAGGCATGCCGACAGTCACCTGGCATGATATGAAAAGATTTAACCTTATATCTACTGTTCACTCCAATGATAATATAAACAAGACAAAAAGACAAATTCTTTAGGGCAGAACAATTCAGAAGCCTTTGCTTGCAGAAAAATACAGCAAAAGTATGGGAGGTGTCGACTACTTCAGCCAACTAGGTGCAAGCTACCCCTACCCACACATATCCTATTTTTATATCATTTCTTAGTTTAAACTTGCCCTGGTCAATGGGCACATAACCTACAACACTGCCAACTCTACAAAAAAAAGATCAAAGCAAAGATCAGGATGTCAGTATGACTCTTATTGAACCTGCTATTCTTCGACGTAATGTGACACCTTCAAAACCACAGGTCACAACAACACGACTTACTGAGCACCACTTCATTGATAAATATGAAAGGACAAGGTACAAATCAGACTGTAAAGTGTGTAAGGCTGCAGGGAACAGAAGCCAGACTTGCATGTACTGCCCAGATTGCAATGTACCTCTATGCCTGATATTCTGCTTCAAGTTATACCACACAGTCAAGGATTATCAACGATCCAGACAAAGACTCTTGCAGAGGCCTACAGCTACAACTTCAATCCCAGTTAATAAAGGAAGCAGCTCAGACTCCAACTAGAGGTACGTAGCTACTCAAACATTTACAAACGCTCATTGTCATGCCACAGACGCAGAATACATTCAGAAAAGACAAACACGAAAAATAGTTTTTTTTTTGCATTTTATTCACAATTTTATTAGCCTTTTATGTTGATATACGTTAATCATTAAATCAATATGTCAATCAAGCTTATTTTATTCATTGACATCCATGTCACTAACATTTTATTGTGCTGACGTTGAACAAATTCGCTAAAAACTGGGAAAAGATGTCTGTTTTTCAATCTTTTATGAATTTTAAAAAAAAAAAAAAAAATGTTCTTTTTAAAGAAATCTGCAAACTCCCTTGGTAATGGGAGACGGTAATGCTCCGGATTGCTGGTCAGCAAAGTGATAATTATATCTGAGAAAATTAGATGAGGAAAATATTAGAGTTTCCCATCCTTGAAAATCACGTGCTGGACCTGGAAAAACCTGGAAAAAGCCTGGAAAATGCTTGAAGAAATTTGCTATGAACCCTGTTAAGGAAAAAAAAAAAAAAAAAAAAAAAAATCAATTAAATCTCAGTAGTTACAAACACGTGGTTACAATTTTATGACCACGTGCTTCTCTCCCCCTCGTCCCTCTGAACATCGCATCAATAAATATATCGTAACCAACGCGCCCGCGTGCTTTACAAATTCCACCTCTTCTCCCCTTGTCCACCTATAGAAGTGTACTATAATATAAATAACTTGCAGCATTACATTCTCAATAAAATCACAAATACACAGACTCCCGTCATTCTGTAAATAAATATGATTCGCAGATGCGAGTTTCTCTCCCGACCGACTTTGCAATAATACAAAGCGGTGATATCTCAACTTTTAAACCATGCCGCTATTCCTTCAACAAGGAATTAAATGGACCTATAAAGTTTCAAGTCTATCACTAAGATCGTATTGATGGCTCTGGAGTTAAGAATTAAATTAAACTTAAACTGCCCAAAGAAACTTAATTGATCGGCTAGGACTAGAAAAATTAAATAAAGTCCTCACGCAAAAATTCATGCTTACCAAATCTCGAATGTCCAACTGAAAGGCAATCGACAATTTGCTTCTGGCACCCAGCTTTGGCAATTTACAGACGAAGAGAGCGAAAATATGAAATGCTAGCCTATTTATTATCAAGCCCCCCACGCGCCGACTTCATGACGTCATATGCGCGGCGTGGTTCTAAAGCCAATGGGAGCTCTGCATTTCAACTGCAGTTAGCTCTCAGCCAATCAGAATCTTAGATCATGCTGATGCAACCAGTTTCTGCTAGACAAAGAAACGGGAATTCGTCCTAGCCCTATACTGCGGAAATGAAGCAAAAATGGCCGCAATAAGTTTGTCACGAAGTGGTTTTAAGTTTATAGAGTGTGCCTGAATGAAAGCAAGACCCTAGTATGAGAAAGTCTGAGAAGATAGAATTTAGATGGAAAATAACATGCCTGTGGACAGGTGAGACTATTGGCTCAAGAGATAGACCCAGGATTTGAATCTCCCCCTGCCGCTTCGTGACTAAAAAAAAATGGCTATAGTCTCCCCACCTCTGACTGCCTTGAAACACAAGGAGATAAGGTGTATAATTACGACCACAAACACCACTATACAGACAACATAGAGTAAGTATAGTAAAGAATAGAAGCTGATCCAGTAAATAATATATGTATATATTTATTTACATACAAGAAAACATAAAAATGGCATCATACGTCATCAAGTCAGTCAATAGCGTGCACTGTTGCACGGCCTGGAAAAATCAAGGTAACAATTAAATTGAGAGACACTCAACAAAAAAACCCCAAATCACATTCACTCTTCCTGTCACCCTGCTGAGGAACAATAAAAATGGTTAGTGATTTAAACCAAATCTACTTTGGTGGGGCTGTCAACTTTTAGCCTCCACTCTCTAACACTAATAAATTTCTGTCTTAGTCCTGGTGACTCTTCCTCAACGAACGGCTACACAGCTTTTTACTAGTCGGGCGATATGCGCCTATAACTACACCACAAGAAATGCTAAAAATAATAGACTTGGTTTTTCGAACGCAGACTCAGTGTCTATCCGTCAAATGGATACTGAACAGACCCTACTGGTCCTGTCTATTTTCTCCCTCCTTCTCTATCTTTCTCTCTTGATCTCAGTGTCTCTCTAACACTCGAGGGCTGATGATGCGGCATCTCCGTTACGCTCTTCTCTTGATTTCTATCAGGACCTAGGTATGGTAACCCTGTCACCTGTTCCTGATTTTGGTGATGACGATGTTCGGATATCAAGCATGAGGGACTTGATTAACTGTAGACAAAACTTTTCTGCTGCTGAATAGCTTCCCTCTTTTAACCCGCTCCGGAGTTAGAGGAAAAAACACAGCCTTGATTTCAGGCTGTACAAAATGAAACTAGTCTCCCGGCCACCTGCCGTTGCTAGAGACTATAATAGCGATGCTCTCGGCTGTATGATAAATAAACCTTGGTCCAGCTGAAGCATAGGGACTTCACTGCCAGAGACCATAGGGTAATTTTCTTTTGCTCCTGACGATACTCGAGTACTCTGACCCTGAGATATGTCTTTTGCCGTGGATAATTTTATTTGACAAAATTATGCTCCCCACTGTTTCCGCCGTGACTCGCTGAAATTAAAAGAAACAGCGACTCATGTACACCCACTCTAAAATCGCTTATCTCTAACATATACGATACCTAAAATAATTCTATACACGTGTCTCGTCAATCTCACTTCTTCTCCCCTTTCTCTCGTTCTTCACAACAATACATAATACTATCCCATGTGACACTAAAATCCCACTCCTTCTCTCGTTCTTCTCACAATACATAAAATACCACTATCCCACGTGGCCTCTTCATCCCCCCTCCTTCTACTAAAATCTGCCAGGTAAAACAAACAATAGCCCAGACCCGTCTGACATGCTACATGGCCGTTACGCATGGCCGATCACGTGTTCAAACTTGACAAAATTAGGGAAATCCTTTTACCCATTAACACAGGAGTTTCCCCGGCTTACTCTTATTAAATTAAATCTCGCTATAGGAATAGTTTCCTCCCCTAAGCAGTATAATTCATTTACAACGTAAATCTGAACCCTCTGACAATATTTCTCACATTTTTAAGGCTCAGAAAAATTAACGAACACACCAGGGATTTCCCCATAAATTTACATTAGAAAATATACAGGAATAAATGGTGGTTTTACATAACATCCTACAAATATGGCACACGTGTTTCTCACAACTTCACACACTCCTATCTATTGCCAAAATCATAGAAAGAATAAGCACACTGTTGCATTACGTCGTTCTTCAAAAATAGTAATTAATGGCGCTATCGTTTATTTTAAAACTGAAAAGTTAATCTTTACCTAAGGGCGAATTTCTCAAAGAACCCTCTAATGAATAAAACGATAATACGATAAAATCTTACATACCAATTCATCGCTGGTTTTTCCCACAGTGGAGAACGATAAATTACGTAGTCTGACGGCTGGCACTTTTTTCATAGATACCGAATCCCCTTTTCTGTCCCATTATATACAAGAGCAACCGCCCACGCGGATTTCCCTTCCTACGCAAATTCCGGACCAATGGGAGCGCTAGAAAAATTAGTACTATCAACCTACGCAAACCCCGCGTGCTTCCGGCCTCGTCATATCGCGTGCCGGAAATGGCGATTAATTCCGTAAACAACGAACTTTACGGGAATCGCGAAAAATCAGAAGAAAGTAAAACTGATGCTAGAATAAAATAAACCTACCATCATAAACGAACCCATTTAAATTACCTTCCCAAAAGTACCGAACACGATATATTCACATGAGAAGAAATAAAATGGTGGAAAAGCGGGCCCGAAAATAGCGATTTCCGTAAACAACGGAAAATCGCGTGATCAGAAGAAAATAAAACTGGTGAAAATTCAAAATAGAACCACAGAATCGGGCCTGTTAAAAGTCAGAATTACAGTGTAGCGTCACAAAGTTTAACTCCCGAAAATTGCCTCTAGGGCCACCTGCCCTATCTTTAAAAAAGACTAAAACTGGGGCAAATCCTGAACTAGCCTCTATAATCTTCCTTCTAGAAAAATACTGTCCAATTCCCTACACTCCCATTCTAAACACATAAAGAAGAACCATAAAGCAGATGAGATCAAACTCCCTCGTGATCTCATCTTGAAAAAACGTAAATAATAGAAGGAGAAGAAACATGGAGAAGGATTACCTGTAATCCCTCCCAAAAATAGTGAACAAATTGCAAGGGGAAAAAGACATGGGCCATTTGAAAGACAGAATCTCAGTACTTTCGTCACACTGAGTCATTGTTATTAGTTTGAATAGGCCAGTCACTTTCATAATCTTTATCATTAGCAAGAAGTGTCACCCTATGCTTTTTATCAATATCCTTAGTGTTATCTTTTACCACCTTATCACTACTCATAAGAGTATATAAACTGTCAGAATGCAATTTACAAGGAGGATGCTGGATAGTCTCACCCTCAGCATCAGTTTTCATCTGTTGACAAAACTGTATATATTGATTCTTATCATAATAAATTGAACCAATTTGAACAATATCAGTTAAGCCAGGATCCTCTTGAACGCACTGGTTTGTCCCTTTTCGACTCAGGTTCTGCTCGTGTGTAATATTTTTAGCACTTATGTTATGTATTTCAGGACTAGGAGCAGCCTGGTTATGATGATCATAGGACAAATTTTCCCTTGAGAGCATAGCATGAGTTGTTAAATCCATTGATATACTGTTTCCAATACCACTGGCATGTCGCCAAGACTTACACTCTGAAGAGGCAGTATTAATGTGAGTAGAATCACTGGTATCAGTGTGATTACGATGGAAGTTGTATCTGCCTCGACATGATCTTTTCCCTCTTTCAGGATGTGATGACCTGATGTTATCACTTTTATTGACCCTGACATTTTGTATACTAGTTTCCACATAACTAGTGTTTGACAATAAATTGTTGTTTATTACCACATCCAGTAAACTCTCCACCCTTATTCTTGCCCTAGCTATTTCCAAGTCTTTTATTGAAATTACTTCCATTTGTTTCTTATTCAATTCTTCAAGTTTTATAATTTTACTCTTCTCGTTTATAAGTGATGTCTCACAATTAGCCATCCCATCAAAAATCAAAATATCCTGATGACTCTGAGGGGCTGTTAGTTTTTGATCCTCAAGATCAAGCGCTGCCGCTTTCTGTTTCAACTTCGCCTCCCACATGATTCTTTTTTTCTTCGCCAATCTCTTCAACCTTGATATTATAGCTTTATTCATATGAGGTCGTACTCGGGCAACTTGAACCTCAAGACCCTGAATTTGAGCAACTTGTGCTTGGATTCTGGACTCCAAGGCCTCTTTTGCTTTACCAAACTTATTATTAATAGCAGTAACTTTCCCAGAACAGTCATTACTGATTTTGGAAATCTTATTCTGACATGCTGCAATGTTATGTTGCAGTCCCAGAACCTCAGAGTTCAAAGCTTTATTCTCCATCAAGGCGGTGTCCAATGATTCCTTACACTTTGAAAAATCAACTGTTAATGATCGAAAATTAGATACATCCACATCTGCTTGGGATTTTAATACTTTCACTTCCTCATATAACTCATCAATCAATCTCTCCCTATCATCAATGATTCTCACCAGCCTGTTTTCCTTCCGATACCACTCTTCTTCCATTGAGAATTGATCACCTCCCTCAATTTCTACCTCTTCCAAATTTTTCATAATGAATTCCTGAAGAGATGGTCCTTGTAATCCAGACTCTTTTCCTTGCCTGAGAAAATACTCAATGGCAGACATGTTCATAGGTTTATAAGTACCCTCCAATAGTATATACTATTCCTGAAATATGTAGAACTCAATATGATTAGTACATGAATATATTAATCAATAACAAACAAGTTCCAAGAACATGTGACAAAGACAGTGAAAACAATCAAATGAGTTACAATGAAATGATTTCTCAGTTATACGACAACACTTTACACTTATAAAGTAAATAAGGGAGACTTATACACAGTAATCAGTAAAAGAAAGAAAAGAATTTACATCACAAAAATATAACAAGACAAGTCGTCTTAAAAGAACGTGTAGACAAAGAAGTTTTAGATCACACACGACAACAATTGTCAACAGTACTGAAATGAGATTACGTAAATAAAGATGACGTAATTTACATAACGAAACTGCTAAGTACACAAAATATGGTTATATTGCGAACTGAAGAAACATTTATATCCTGACTCCAAAAAAAAAAATATAATTAGTCAGATCCTCAGTCAGCATGCAAATCTAATAGAAGTTAACATTCACTGAAGTTTTCCTGGGGAAAATTCCAGTCAATATTAAACATGACGAATATACAAATATATGAATAAACATGAATGGGGAAAACACAGATGATGAGTAGAAAAGTAAGTAAAGTGATGATGAACTGTAGACCAAAGCTAATGCAAGGACAGTAAGATAATGTTCAAGCGCACAAGTAAAAATCAAGAACTTATCTGTTTAACTGTCCCTCTGAGAAATACATGAGTGCATGTAATTCTAATCCTAGTTCCGAACAGTGTCTTCAACAGCTGAAGTCCATTGATTGAAGACCTTGACCTTTGCAGTAGGACAACCGTTTGAACGTATTGCTTCGGTCTTCGAACGTAGCTTCTTCAATCGATCTGCGTCGCAGCTTCAGGTGAATTTGATGAAGAGATACATTCTCCACTGGTTCAGGTTCTCGAGTGGAAAATTACCGTTCTATCTGTATGGATCAGTCTCTTGTGGTGGAAGAAAAATTCGGATTCTCTCAGGCAATGTTGTCTGCCAGCGGTGACGGCATCAATGTAGTGACGTCACTTACTGACATGCGCAATTCAATTGCCAGTTTGGCTGAATGAATGATTTTACCTTCAAAACGTTCATCATCAGTTTAACTTTCTTCGATACTTGAAGGGGGGAACCAGTATTCACGCAATCCAGACACCTTCTGACACCAATATGTTATGGACTCGGGACCCCAGTATGTTATGGGTGCTTCGATGACTCCTAGTATTTGAGGATGACCAAGTTGTTATATGCGTATTCAGTTTATAGAGTCGAAGTCCCTCGGGTTCTTATCACTTTTGTAGGATTCCGTAATACTGTTCGTTGGTATCGATAATGTCTGCTTTAACCCTTGTGATGCATTATGTGCTGAACATATTTCATGTTAAATATTCGACCCTTGACTGACCTGTATTAGTCTCTTGTCTTATTGATTATATTGGCAGTGTGAGATGCAGCGTGTTAAGACATTAATCATCACTAGTCATGATCAGTTGAATATAGACAGCATTTAACTCAACTCCGAATACGACAGTTGATAAGACTGTGATTTTGACGACTCAACATATTTAATTAGTAATTTCATTCCATGAGCAGACACCAACTACATGGGAACAAAAGTCACATCACATTCATGTACGATCTGTAAGAGTTCTCATTATTTCATTAACACATGTTCATTAATCTCTATCTAGAGTTCTGGTTAGAGGTCAGTTCCTTTTAACGGCCAATGTCCTTTGGCATAAATTCAGAGGCTAACTAGACTTACTCCCGTCGCTAGTTTATACAATAGCCTTTTGCACTAGACTTAACTATCCTGCTAGTTCTGCAATACACTTATTATGCTAGGCTTACGTCTACTGCTAGTCGTTTAATATCCGTTACACTAGGCTTACGCTTGCCGCTAGCTATACAATATCCATCTATACTAGGCTTACACTATTGCTAGTACCATAATATTCCTTTGGCATACCACGCCAGGCAAATCTGCCATAATTATGCAAACTGCGTTATTCATACGACGACTTACGTTTGGTTCAAGAAATACACTGCTCAATTGGCTTCCCAGCCACACAATTAATAAGTGGACAACGCCACACACTTTCCAGTGGTTATACCACACAATATAAGTGGCAATGGCCACACTTCTGAAACACACTGCCGTTCGGGTCAAAACCCACAAGTCGAATGACGTTACCAAGACATACGCGTCATGCATAGTGATATGCATACTATGTCGTTACTATATTCAATTGCGATGTTCCATGGTGCAGCAATTCGAGTCGGCCAAACTCAAATGCCTGCACACATGCAACAATCATCGACATCGGTCGATGAGATATATCTCTATTCGTTTGAGGTGTTCCATGATACAGTAATTCGAGTCGGCCAAACTCAAATGCCTGTAAGCATGAAACAATCCTCAACAATCATTCATCACACTTCAGCTCCCCCAGGAGCACAGACCTTAGGCAAACTTGTGTCAAGTCTTCCCGTCCCATGCCACCAGCTGTAATAAGAGCAATATAGTTGAATTACGTTGAAATTGTAATATACTTTGAGTAGTGGTGTAATCTGACTTATAATAACAGGGTAATTCACGTAAAGTAACACTATATCTAGATCCAACAATGTTAATACATTCATAGTAATAGTACAACTTGTAATAACAGCTCATATATAGCAGTGACATGGCTAGGTTTTGTTGAAGCAGACTAGACATATCATGCCAAACATTCCTGTATTTGAATTACAAGAGCTCTAGGTTCTCACTTGACCTGTTAGAGCAGGTAAACTGGTAACCTATTCATCCCACAGGAACATGATTCCTTCCGAGCTTTTAGGTCCCAGAACTTGAACCTGGAACTCAGTCTGAAGACCAGGCCAGTCACTGACAATCTTCAGGATATCCCTTCGTGTCCAGAGCTGTATGCTAGCACACTTCGTTTCCTGGAGAAGATCAGAGTGAGCCATTCCTTTTACTAGACATCTTTGTGGTTATTGTGTATCAGCATTTGTGTAATGGTTAAATGTCTTCATGATATTTTAATATCAGCATTGTAGTAGTTGTCTACAAGATGTTGTCCTGTCAACATTTTACTTGATGTCTTTGTGGTTGTTTTATATAAAATAGTTCACTGTAGTAGTTTTCATGGTGTTTTCCTGTCAACATTGTAGTAGTTATCTTTATGATGTTATCCTGTCAACATTTTACTTGATGTTTGTGGTTGTTTCACATAAAATAGTTTGCTGTAGTAGTAGTCTTCATGATGTTTTCCTGTCAACAGCTTAGCAGTTCTCTTCATGATGTTATTGGGTCAACATTTTACTAGATGTCTTTGTGGTTATTTTGTATCAACATTTGACTGTAAATTATTTGCCTTCGTGATATTTTTACTGTTGCAGTCATGATGTTATCCGGTCAACATTTGACTTGATATCTTTGTGGTTGTTTTGTTATTGTTATACAGAATTGACATCATTGCACTCCGGGCAAACCCATTGGTGATCAGTCTCCATCAGTATATGTTGAAGAGTGTGAATGCTAACTGAATCGAAAACTTCCAGTTTCAAGATGTCTGACACAGTTTGGGATTTGAGATTTTCGAGTTTTTTCCTGCTTTGTTGCATTTTTCGTAAGTGACTGACTTGATATGAGCCAGTATGTTCATGCGAGGAGACATTCCCCATGTTTTGTGCAACAAGCGATGTCTGCATTTTACGTATATGCCTGAATGAGGGCAAGAGTTTGGAAAGTTCAGCTAACGACATAGTCAGCCATCTTGTCGTGTCAGAAAATTCTGTTCACAAAAAGATTACGTGTACTTTCTTCACATGCTTTCACTTCATTGGCGTCATCAACAAATATCTTCACGTCGTATAAAGCATGGTATAACTCGAATAAAGGCATCTTCAGTCATCGTCATTAGTTAATGACCCCAAGCCTAAGGTGCTCCAATGTGCCGAGAGGCTGAATGGCTAATGGGAAATTAGTCTTAAACATTGGCTGTCTGAAATGTGAGCGGGGCGGCACCAGGCAGATGAACTTCCTAAGGAACATCCCATGCCTCTTCCCAGGGTGACCGGTTTTTTCCACCATATCTTGAAAAAATGTGATGAATTATGCAATACACCAGAATTATCGCTGGAGCAACGGGGATCGTGCTCTATTGCCGATGCCTTCAGCTAATGTAACGAAGAAACGTGAATGCAGACGAAGAGGTAAGGGAGAGGTGAGGAGAGAGAGAAAAAGAAGAGCTGGTAAGAGAAGAACAATGTTGTTTTGTATCAACATGTGACTATAAATTATGTGCCTTCATGAGGTTTTTACTATTGTCTTCATGATGTTATCCTGTCAAATTTAAGTAGATGTCATGAGTTTTCTCACTGTCTGTGTCCATGTCTGTTGCTCTAGAACTGCATGTTCAGTGTGACCAGGCCAGTCCGTAGAGGAGAGCTGTTTTCTGTGACCACCCCTCGTAAACTGCAGCTCACAAGACATTACAAGTATGTTCAATTTTCTGTATTTTCTTTGGTGTGTGTGTGTGCATGCATCTGTGTGTGCGTGAGCAAGTGCCTGTGCATCTGTGTAGTATTAGTAGTAGTAACAGTAACAATGGTGGTGTTTGTAGTAGTAATTTAACAGTATTAATAATTGTGGGGGATAACTGATTATGGTGGTTGTAGTAATACAGGGTGTCTGTAAAATCCTTGTGCAACTTTAAACTTTTATAAATTTGAATATACACATGATAGAAGCAGAATGTAAACAGCACATAAAAGTGTAAGTTATACTTTTTTAAATGTTTATTATCAGTTTTGAGTTATTTTTTTTTAGATCCTGTAACTGATGAAAATGGTGACAATAAAAGAACAGGTTAATTGTGTCTTGGAAACTCGGACAGAATAATATGTCACGAAAAATGGCATTTATGTTGAAGCCAAAAATGTGACTGTATTGTATTAAAACTTAATAAATTAAATTCTCATATGTCATTTATGTGTTAGCGATTCCAAAGAGTATAGTGAATCCCATCTCATTGCAACATCCCTGGCAATTAGGAGTCTGACAGGTTGGCAAAAGACAGTGGAAAGCTATCTCAGCCTGATACGAATATAACTTTTGAAGAGGCAAATAGTTTTATCAGAAGCAGATACAGGAACAAATGGGAAACAGAGCATCCAGGCCTTCAAAAAAATTATGCATATTATCTGCTCGGCAGAAGAGAACAAGGGGTAATCTTCAGACTCCGCACAGGCCATAACAGATTGGGATACTACCTATTCAACAATTTAAAGAAAGGAACTACCAATGAGAGTAATTGTGGCACCGATAAAGTGACTGCTAAACATCTGCTTCAAAGATGGCGAACATGTGAGGAACAGAGAAAGCACATATAGCCAACACCAGTACTATTCATGGAAAAGCTCTATGGAGATTAAAAAAGCCTCAAGCTGACCACTGCTTTCTTTGAAAATATTCAAATTGACGTCTGAGAGTGTACGAAGAAGAAGATACACCATTTACATTATGCTTCTATCATTTGTACTTCCAAAGGTATTAGAAGTTTCAAGTTGTACAAGAACTTTATAAACACCCTGTGTATTAATTTTAATAGTAATTAAAATATGTTGGTGCCAGTGGTAAAGTAATTGTTGTAGTAGTGATGGTGGTGTCTGCTAATGATTTTGTCCTCACATTTAAAGAGTAGACTAGTAACAGACGCTGACTTTGTAAGAGAGATTTAATCTGTTGTATTCCAGAAAAATCAAGTTATCTGTTGACTTTCACAAGTTTTGTATATGTCACTGGATGTCTAACGCTAAAGAGCATGGGGCTGAATTGGTTTCAGATTCTTTTGTGCTGCAGGTATTTTTTTTTTCTTTCTAATGTCATGTCTGTCTTCAATTTGTTGGTTTTTGTTTATTATTGGCATTCATTCCCGTCAATCCTGACATACGGTAGTTAGTCATGGACAGTTAGTAAACAAGTAGGAAAAGCACTAGAGGCCACAGAGATATGGTTTTATAGAAGAATGTTAAGAACGCTAAACAAGAAGAGTAAAGATGATGTCCTGATGGAAGCCAGTATGTCAAGAAATCTTATTACTCACATTAGAGGGCAGTAATTCAGTTTCCTTCAGCTTGTAATGAGAAGTAGAAAGCTGGAATATATTGTGACAACAGGAAAGATTAAAGGAAAAAAGTAATAGGGAACGCACAGAGAGAAGATATTTGGCAGTTTGAAATCTTGGCATGGAAAAAAAAGTCAACAAATTAATAAAAGGTACTGGAGACAAGAAGTTGTGGAGAGACATGATCACCTCGGTCACCAGGCATTGTGCTTGAAACTATTAATTCTTTAAAAGTTGATTTGTTTATTTTTTATTATGTTAAGTGAATAGATGTGTAACCAAATGTTTTTGATGACATGCTTTGCAATAATTTAGTTGATGTATAACCAAATGTCACCCGTGTGTTACCGGGGCCCGAAAGGGGAGCAAAGAATAGTAACACTGTTCCCTGCCATGCATGTCGTAGAAAGCGACTAAGGAGGGTTGGGGATGGGGCTGGTTACGACAACAAAAAGCATGGATAACAACAGAAACCATCAATAAGATAAAAGACAGAAAAAACAAGAAAGCAGATTTAAACACAAGCAAAACCAGAAGTTCCAAAGCCAAGGCTCAAGAAGTGTACACAGAAGCAAACAAAGAAGTAAAAAGAAGTATCAAAAGAGACAAGAGGAAGTATATTGAGGAGTTGGCAAGAGAGGCAGAAGATGCTGCAACCAAAGGAAATATGAGAGAACTGTATAACAGCACACAGAAGCTGACAGGGAAATACAAGCAAACAGGTTGCCTCATAAAAGACAAGAATGGAAAACTGCTCAGCAATATACAAGAGCAAATGAAGAGGTGGACAGAATATTTTGAGGACCTTCTCAATAGACCAGCTCCACAAAACCCCCTGGACATCCAGCCAGCAGAAGAAGAGCTACAAATTAACGGTGAAAGACCAACGAAGGAAGAAATAAAGAAAGCCATAAAGCTTCTAAGAGATGGAAAAGCGTCTGGACCTGATGGCATTCCAGCAGAGGCCATCAAAGCAGATATCGACATGGCTACAGAGATGTTATATAAATTACTTGGTAAAGTCTGGGAAAAGGAAGAGATACCAGCAGAATGGAAGGAAGGATATCTGGTTAAGTTGCCTAAGAAGGGAAATTTACAAGAGTGCACAAATTATAGAGGAATAATGTTACTATCAGTGCCAGGAAAAGTATTACAACAGGATTATCCTTGAGAGATTAAGAGAGTCCATAGATGTCACGAAGTGGATTTAAGACTAGAGGTTGCCTACCTAAATAGACTAGACCCTAGTGGAAAGAAAGACTAAGAAGATAGATTTCAGAAGAAAATAACAGTGACTGTGGGAGATGAGGCTATTGGCGTCAAGGGTCGAGAACCGAAATTGACTCTCCCTTGCCACTAAGTGACGTAATGTTTTGCGATAACCTCACTACCTCTAGCTACCAAGACTGGGATAAGGTTTAATACTTAACACCACAGACACCACTTACAGACAACATATAGGTTGAAGTAAGTGACTGATCCAGCCGGAAAAATTTACAATGGATTTTATTTACACCACAGAAAATTCATATAACATACTACAAAAATAGAATAAACATGCGTGTTCATACACCTGGAAAGAACATAACAATTAATTTCAAGTGATTAGGTAAGGTAACCCCCACAGTCGCCCTCCCCTCAACCTGTAAGGAAGAAAGGTAAGTAATACAACAACATGTGAAGGAGGATCTCGAACACCAGATCCGTCTTTCTCCTAATCAACCTGATATCGTGTAAACACACCCTAACTCCTACTGTTCGTCTGTCTGCAGACGTGGTTCTACACAAATGACGTGCCTACACCGCTGCTCCACTATAGGCTAAATATTCTCTGACTATCACAAGGCTAAATATTCTCTGACTATCACAAAGTCCATGACCAGAACCCTTCTATCACCTCCGACACAACTTACAGATGACTTGCTGAGTTCCAATGTTATGTTCAGTGTCTGTCTGACACTCCTAGTTCCTACAGAAACGACTCCTCCACTACTCTCCTTCTCTCTATCGATCTCGTGCAGTAAAGAGGGATGTTAACCCTTTCCCCTCTTCTCCACCTGTTGTAGCTGCTGACTTGCTTGGTAAATTAAACTCGGGACGTGGTCTATTGCTGCTTCCAAATAGACGAATTATTACTTTGCAGTAGCCCGGATACCCTGCTCGTGGGCTCAAGGCTGTCGGGATTATTATGCCCGAAATTCACGACACTTTTTTAGGCCCTGCGCCTATGATCAGTGTGTGTTTAACATGAGCGTAACTAGCTCCGAATTTTGGTAAGAACATCTGTTCTTGCTGAAGAAGTCTGTGCTTCCAGCTCCCTGCTCTCTCTGGGGTACAAAACTTTTGCACCAGTGACCACCTTGTCACCACTCCACTTTCTTTTCTGGCTCTGCCGACTCTTCTTCTCCTGAGAAGACCGGCGAACTTCTAGCCAGCTGTAGGACTACTGTAGCCCTCGCTGCCACGCCTGGAAAATATCTGCTGTGGACAAAACAATAACAAATATATATCGCACAACAAATTTCCCATATCCTTAACACTTAACTCCCTTAACTCTCACTCTTCAACACTTAAATCCCAACTCTTCAACCACTTAAGTCTCAAATATCTAACACTTAAGTTTTTGCAAATCTCTAACACCTAAGTTTTCAAATCTCGACCACTTAAGTTTTCAAATCTCGAACACTTAAGTTTCAAATCTCTAACACTTAAGTTTCAAATCTCTAACACTTAAGTTTCAAATCTTCCATACAGCTCCCATGCTCTAGTTTCGCTTCAGCGATTAGTAAACATGCCTACCCCCACTTTCCCTCAAATACTGTCCTATCGACACTCTAATCTCCAGACTCAGCTTAGGTTAGCCCGTCACAACATTCTAACCACTGAATGAACCTGTTGCCAGTAAATTCCTGGCCCTACTTATTTAACAATGATCGATATGTTTACCTGGCTACCAAAATACAATAGACTTCACCCGAGACAATAATCTCCCGTCTCCATGAATTTATCAGTATAAACATATGTCTATTAAATAAGGGACTAATTAAAAATCCCAACTAGACCCGTAACTGCTGACTTCAAAATGTAGGTTTTACCCACACAGAGAAAAATACACAATTTCCCATGCTCTAACATTTAAAGCCACTCGTTCTATTACCACAGCGTTACACAAATTAGTCCGCTGGTAATTTACACACACACTTGAACAATTAAATACACACCAAAACCCTAGCATATTATTCGCTAATATTATAACTCTGATAACAATGTACATTAAAATCTCTAAAGGAACTGAAATCCTATTTTACAATGCATGCCTAGTTATCTCCCCTCTCCTTCCGTTATCAGATTCACCCCACTAAAAAAAAAAAAGGACACGCAGCACGTGCTTAGGTACCCCTCTCCAAATCCTTGAAAATCACAATGAAATTACGTGCATCGTGTCTCAAAATTATAGTATTTAACATCTACCATCTTTAAGCTTTCATTATCTCATAAAAAGAATGAATGCACTCTGATAATAATTTAGATAAGAGGGAACTCATGGCATGTCCGTTACGAACTAAAATTAATTTAATTCCGCGAGCGTGTTTTACGCTGCACCATTTAAAATCACAAATCCAGGAAAAATTAGATCCCCTGTCTTCTGACAAATAACAGTAATATTCCAATTTATACAAACAGCTACTCTGAGGAAACTATCAAATTCCCTACTACCTTTTCACAAATTACCTAATTGCGCTGTCAGTTATATTCACTTAAAAGATTTAGCATTGATGGCTCTACTTCTATGAATTAACTTTACCTCCTAGAAACAACTCTGCAAAAATCTTATAAACTATTAAAGCTTAATTAACTTCATATTTACCAGCACGAATTTCTCTCGAAAGAGCAGTCGGCTCTGTGGCAGTTCCTTCCCAAGGCGTAGAAGTTCAAAAATTCTCCCACTTCTGCCAGGGAATCCCGCTTATTTATTACCCCAGACCACGCTACGCGTGAGTCATAGCTAGGCTTTGTTCTTAAGCGGGTCGATCTATGAACCAACCAACGTGCCAGGAATCGCCCACGGTCATTTCTAAATTTAGAACTTACGGTCAAGCGGAAAATTTCCGTTGCTGACCTGTTTCCACGCGCTTAAAACTCCCCCTCTACCCCCATCTGATTTCACCCTTACTAAAAATTATAGCGCGCTCACTGAGAAGAACCGAAAATGCTCTGCCATTTTGTTACACTAGAAAATCTCTACATGAACGAATTATCTTAATGAACCAGCGCGCTGGTGCCAGTCTAAAAGTTAAAACTACCATCTTTTCTAGAAACCGTAATTCTTAATCTACACAGAAAATCCAAACTCGATTATTATACAACGAGAAATAAAAAAAACGAATAAGATAAAAATCCCACCGTAATCTTCCTTAAAAACGTAAAAAAAATGCTAGGAACCGAAACTTGGGGCCTGTTGTAAATTCAATCACATTAACTTCTCACATTACCCCCCTCTTCAAGTTCGTGGTACACGATCTAATTTAATGTGATCTTGTATTTCCAGACTGGCCCCTATACAAGTCTACAGATCTGACTGTCAGTCCTGAAGTCTCATGGTCACGACTGGTTATTTCCGCCTGGCAACTACAACTCCCATGGTTGTCCTGCAACTTTCTTCTTCTACGTTTCCTCCTTCTTCTTCTTCTACCAACTCCCATGCTCCGGTGGAAGAGTTGATCTTTCTTCGGACCTGTGCCATCCAATGGTGGGTCTGAACCTTCCTTGGCTATGTCCGTAAAAAAAACTGTCTTGGTCGGCTGCCCTGACCAACTGGCTTTGTGGCTGCCTGACGATGGCGACTACCTTGCTGCATCTCGGCGGGTTTGAGACCGCAGGTATATGGCGATGAAGGTGCGAACTATCTGGTGCTTCCAGCATAAATTCTCCGATCGCTTCACTCCCCTCTGGTTTGCCTAGAGGTTGCGTAGAGATTGCTCCTTTCTCTACTCTCCCACCAGGGGTTCTCACTGGGTTGCGCCTGACCTCAGCGACATCCGTTTCCCCTACTAAGCAGAACGCATTTGGTGGTACGTTTTTGCTTCTTGCCTCTTTGCAAGAGCCGCTTTCTGTTAGCGAGCTAGCAGCGGGATGGGGCCCATCTCCGTTTATAGGCAAACGGTTTCTCAGATCACTGTCCTCCTCCGTCTGAGTAAAGTGCTGGTCGGATGGGGCTCCAGGGCTGGTTGGAAACATATGTTCGCTCGATTCGCTGTCTTCTGCCCTATGAAGATTGCGCTGGTCGTGTACATACGTTCTACCACTCTTGTCAGTATGTTCCTCGCTCTCAGGAGGTAATACCATCGGGGGCCTAATTCCCGACGACAACGAAGGTATTTCCAAAATCAAAGGCGTCGCCGCTGTTTGGCCCTTCGGCTTAACAGGGCTGTCAGAGGGATACGCCTCTGCAAAAACCATTCCACTAACCTTGGAGGTATTTAACCTCTCCATCTCAAGGCGTGGCTGGTTGAGCTCTCGTGGGGCTCCGTGAATCCGGGACATTCCCTTTTCACTTCTCTGGCCTGTAGTAGGCCCCCTTGCACCAGCAAGGATCGGGACTGGGGGGTTTCCCAAAACTATATATGGGGCCCCCAAGATGAAGTCATAAGCTGGCTGTTCCATTACAGCAGCTTTGATTGTGCCACGCACAAACCTGCTCTCCACCTTAATATTGGCTATCTGCAGACGCTGTGAGGTCCCTCCCCTCAAAACTCCACCAATATCAACCTTTTCCTTAGTCATTTGGCCTGGTTGTACCAAATGTCGGGCGACTATACTCGGGTAAGTAAGCCCGCTGTCAAATAAACAAGTGGTAGCAGTCCCATTCACTACTGCTGGTCCGCTGTTAGAGAAACACTTCTCTGATTTGAAAGGTTCCCAATTGTTCCCTTTTTTCCCTCTCACCGCCCTTAAACACGCTGTATGGTGAGTGGGTGGTTTGTTTACACACCGAGAAGTCCAGTGAGAGGTGGTACGGCAATTGCGACAGTACCTGTCATTTTCTCCCCTGTTTCTAGCAGGTTCATGAGACGTTGTCGCCTGTGCTCTGTTATGCGGTTGGGGCCGCAGGTTATGAATGGGATGGGGCTCCTTGCGAGACGGCCCCTGCTGCTGATGAGCAGAAGACGAAAACGACTGCGATGCCGATGCTCCTTGGTCCAGTGCTGGCAGGTCTGGGTGTTTTCGTTTCTGGCCCAGTACTTCGGCCTGTGCCGTCTGGAACCTTTCAGCAAAAAGAATGATCTGGTCCAGTTGCTGGGCGCCCTGCTCCGCCAGATACCTCCTCAAGTCTGGAGACATGTGTGCTTTCACTTGTTCGCACATGACAAGCTCTTCGAGTCCTTCAAAAGTTTTTGCTAGACCCGACAATTCTCTCCAACGAGTGAGATAATTCTTCAGCCTTTCTGCGAAATGGGGAAAACTTTCTCCTTTCTCCGGCCTGCTCTCCCTGAACATAGCTTGGCACTTACGGGGAGTCCACTGAAAGCGTTGTAACAGTGCGTTACGAAGGGCCTCAAAGTTATTTTGTTCATCACTGAGCATCTTACTATAGATGTCGTAGGCCTGGTTTTTCAACGACTGAGATAATTTGAGGCACCACAAACTCTCATCCAACCCGTACGCTTTTGCCATTCGTTCAAATTTTTCCAGGAATATGTCAATTTTCTCATTCCCGTTAGGGAAAGAGTCCATTGGAAAATTCATGGCTGCCATCCGGGGCCCTCCGTTTCCTGAGGTGTCTGTCGCCCCTGCTCCGGGAGAATCTCCGTTAGCCGAACTGCCTTTCGAAGATCGGTACTGCAGTTCCAGTGAACGCAGGGCAAGTTCATGCTGTCTCTCTGCTTCTGTGGCCCTTTCCTTCGCCTCCCTTTCTGCCTTTCTCTCCTCTGCCTGTCGGGCCTTCTCTTCTTTCTCCGCTTCCAATTTACGCAGGTCCATCTCTGCCAGTCGGGCCCTCTCTTCTTTCTCCGCTTCCCTTTTCTCTCTCTCCGTCTGCCGGTCCTGTTCCCTCATAATGTAAGCCCTAGTCTCGGCCTCATTCATCCCCATGCTTTTAGCTGCGTCCTTCCATGCAGTAAGTAGCTTGACCAATTCAGCCATCTTACCTGACAAATCAGCAGTAACTCACAACGAGGGGAAATGACAAAAAAGGAACACGAAAAATTTACTGTTACCTTCTGGGCACTACTCCCTGTGTAACCAATGTCCCAAAACCCAAACTCAGACTAGCACCAATCTGAAGAACTACCTGAAAAAATTTTCATTAAGCAGCTACCTAAAAACCCGAATTTACCTTCCTGTTAAGAAAAATTCAGTTAGCCATCAGTTACCTCTAGTCATCAACTAACTACAGCTACAATCTGACTGCACCCTGTGGAGAAACTTCCTGTGGAAAAAAAACCTGTAGCTGGATCAGTTTATATATAGCTCTTGTCTAGGGGATATTATAAAGAAATCTATTTTCCAGACCTTTCCTATAGAAACAATCTATGAATCTTGACACGATCACAGAATTGATCCCAACAAAGATGATCTACCGGACGAACGCCACCACTTGTCAAGATCACAGAATTGAACGTAACAAAGATGATTCACCGGACGATAGCACCCACTTTGTCACGAAGTGGATTTAAGACTAGAGGTTGCCTACCTAAATAGACTAGACCCTAGTGGAAAGAAAGACTAAGAAGATAGATTTCAGAAGAAAATAACAGTGACTGTGGGAGATGAGGCTATTGGCGTCAAGGGTCGAGAACCGAAATTGACTCTCCCTTGCCACTAAGTGACGTAATGTTTTGCGATAACCTCACTACCTCTAGCTACCAAGACTGGGATAAGGTTTAATACTTAACACCACAGACACCACTTACAGACAACATATAGGTTGAAGTAAGTGACTGATCCAGCCGGAAAAATTTACAATGGATTTTATTTACACCACAGAAAATTCATATAACATACTACAAAAATAGAATAAACATGCGTGTTCATACACCTGGAAAGAACATAACAATTAATTTCAAGTGATTAGGTAAGGTAACCCCACAGTCGCCCTCCCCTCAACCTGTAAGGAAGAAAGGTAAGTAATACAACAACATGTGAAGGAGGATCTCGAACACCAGATCCGTCTTTCTCCTAATCAACCTGATATCGTGTAAACACACCCTAACTCCTACTGTTCGTCTGTCTGCAGACGTGGTTCTACACAAATGACGTGCCTACACCGCTGCTCCACTATAGGCTAAATATTCTCTGACTATCACAAGGCTAAATATTCTCTGACTATCACAAAGTCCATGACCAGAACCCTTCTATCACCTCCGACACAACTTACAGATGACTTGCTGAGTTCCAATGTTATGTTCAGTGTCTGTCTGACACTCCTAGTTCCTACAGAAACGACTCCTCCACTACTCTCCTTCTCTCTATCGATCTCGTGCAGTAAAGAGGGATGTTAACCCTTTCCCCTCTTCTCCACCTGTTGTAGCTGCTGACTTGCTTGGTAAATTAAACTCGGGACGTGGTCTATTGCTGCTTCCAAATAGACGAATTATTACTTTGCAGTAGCCCGGATACCCTGCTCGTGGGCTCAAGGCTGTCGGGATTATTATGCCCGAAATTCACGACACTTTTTAGGCCCTGCGCCTATGATCAGTGTGTGTTTAACATGAGCGTAACTAGCTCCGAATTTTGGTAAGAACATCTGTTCTTGCTGAAGAAGTCTGTGCTTCCAGCTCCCTGCTCTCTCTTGGGTACAAAACTTTTGCACCAGTGACCACCTTGTCACCACTCCACTTTCTTTTCTGGCTCTGCCGACTCTTCTTCTCCTGAGAAGACCGGCGAACTTCTAGCCAGCTGTAGGACTACTGTAGCCCTCGCTGCCACGCCTGGAAAATATCTGCTGTGGACAAAACAATAACAAATATATATCGCACAACAAATTTCCCATATCCTTAACACTTAACTCCCTTAACTCTCACTCTTCAACACTTAAATCCCAACTCTTCAACCACTTAAGTCTCAAATATCTAACACTTAAGTTTTTGCAAATCTCTAACACCTAAGTTTTCAAATCTCGACCACTTAAGTTTTCAAATCTCGAACACTTAAGTTTCAAATCTCTAACACTTAAGTTTCAAATCTCTAACACTTAAGTTTCAAATCTTCCATACAGCTCCCATGCTCTAGTTTCGCTTCAGCGATTAGTAAACATGCCTACCCCCACTTTCCCTCAAATACTGTCCTATCGACACTCTAATCTCCAGACTCAGCTTAGGTTAGCCCGTCACAACATTCTAACCACTGAATGAACCTGTTGCCAGTAAATTCCTGGCCCTACTTATTTAACAATGATCGATATGTTTACCTGGCTACCAAAATACAATAGACTTCACCCGAGACAATAATCTCCCGTCTCCATGAATTCATCAGTATAAACATATGTCTATTAAATAAGGGACTAATTAAAAATCCCAACTAGACCCGTAACTGCTGACTTCAAAATGTAGGTTTTACCCACACAGAGAAAAATACACAATTTCCCATGCTCTAACATTTAAAGCCACTCGTTCTATTACCACAGCGTTACACAAATTAGTCCGCTGGTAATTTACACACACTTGAACAATTAAATACACACCAAAACCCTAGCATATTATTCGCTAATATTATAACTCTGATAACAATGTACATTAAAATCTCTAAAGGAACTGAAATCCTATTTTACAATGCATGCCTAGTTATCTCCCCTCTCCTTCCGTTATCAGATTCACCCCACTAAAAAAAAAAGGACACGCAGCACGTGCTTAGGTACCCCTCTCCAAATCCTTGAAAATCACAATGAAATTACGTGCATCGTGTCTCAAAATTATAGTATTTAACATCTACCATCTTTAAGCTTTCATTATCTCATAAAAAGAATGAATGCACTCTGATAATAATTTAGATAAGAGGGAACTCATGGCATGTCCGTTACGAACTAAAATTAATTTAATTCCGCGAGCGTGTTTTACGCTGCACCATTTAAAATCACAAATCCAAGAAAAATTAGATCCCCTGTCTTCTGACAAATAACAGTAATATTCCAATTTATACAAACAGCTACTCTGAGGAAACTATCAAATTCCCTACTACCTTTTCACAAATTACCTAATTGCGCTGTCAGTTATATTCACTTAAAAGATTTAGCATTGATGGCTCTACTTCTATGAATTAACTTTACCTCCTAGAAACAACTCTGCAAAAATCTTATAAACTATTAAAGCTTAATTAACTTCATATTTACCAGCACGAATTTCTCTCGAAAGAGCAGTCGGCTCTGTGGCAGTTCCTTCCCAAGGCGTAGAAGTTCAAAAATTCTCCCACTTCTGCCAGGGAATCCCGCTTATTTATTACCCCAGACCACGCTACGCGTGAGTCATAGCTAGGCTTTGTTCTTAAGCGGGTCGATCTATGAACCAACCAACGTGCCAGGAATCGCCCACGGTCATTTCTAAATTTAGAACTTACGGTCAAGCGGAAAATTTCCGTTGCTGACCTGTTTCCACGCGCTTAAAACTCCCCCTCTACCCCCCATCTGATTTCACCCTTACTAAAAATTATAGCGCGCTCACTGAGAAGAACCGAAAATGCTCTGCCATTATGTTACACTAGAAAATCTCTACATGAACGAATTATCTTAATGAACCAGCGCGCTGGTGCCAGTCTAAAAGTTAAAACTACCATCTTTTCTAGAAACCGTAATTCTTAATCTACACAGAAAATCCAAACTCGATTATTATACAACGAGAAATAAAAAAAAACGAATAAGATAAAAATCCCACCGTAATCTTCCTTAAAAACGTAAAAAAAATGCTAGGAACCGAAACTTGGGGCCTGTTGTAAATTCAATCACATTAACTTCTCACAATAGACAAGAAACTGAGAGATGAACAAGCAGGTTTTCGACAAAACAGATCCTGTACAGACCAGATAGCCACTTTGAGAATAATAGTTGAACAAAGTCTGGAATGGAATTCACCACTATACATCGGATTTGTGGACTACGAAAAGGCATTTGACAGTGTAGACAGAGAATCACTTTGGAAATTGATGAGGCATTATGGAGTTCCCCTGAAGATCATTAATTTAATGAAGAAAACATATGAAGACATGACATGCAGAGTTCTCCATGAACCATTTGGGATAAGAACAGGAGTGCGACAGGGATGCCTCTTGTCTCCATTTCTTTTCTTACTAGCAATAGACTGGGTTATGAGAACATCAACAACACACAACAGAAATGGAATCCAGTGGACTGACTAAGCAGTTATATGATCTGGATTTTGCTGATGACTTGGCTCTTCTGTCCCATAACTGTAATCAGATGCAGGACAAATTGAAAACACTTGATGAGAGGTCACAGCAATTGGGTCTGAAAATACACAGGGAAAAGACAAAGATAATGAGAATAAATGCAGGTAATGAACACAGGGTTGAACTTGAAGAAACACCAATACAAGATGTAGAATCGTACACATATCTTGGCAGCAATATAGACAAAGTTGGAGGGACAGACAGTGATATCAAAATAAGAATACAAAAAGCAAGAGGAGCTTTCATTGCATTGGGAAATATATGGAGATCAAGAGAAATCGAATCCAATACGAAAATAAGAATCTTCAACTCAAATGTGAAGTCAGTCCTATTGTATGGCTCTGAGACATGGAGAACAACAAAGACAACAACCAAAAAGCTACAGATTTTCATAAATGGGTGCTTGCATAGAATAGAGGGATTAAAATGGTATGACAAGGTTACCAACGTGGAACTGATGACAAGAACTAGACAAGTGCCAGTGGAACAAGAGATGAGAAGACGACGATGGTGATGGATAGGACACACACTGAGGAAACCTGTTGATAGCATTACAAGGCAGTCCTTGTTCTGGAACCCCCAGGGCAAGAGAGGCAGAGGTAGACCAAGAAGCACATGGAGAAGAGAGCTGGAAACAGAGATGAAAATGATAGGGAGAACGTGGAAAGAACTTGAGATGATGGCACGTGACTGGAGGACTTGGCATGTGTTTGTTGAAGGCCTATGCTCCTTTGGGAGTGGAGGGTTATGAATGAATGAATAACCAAATGTGGTGTCAGATATTTAATAGAATACGTGCTGGCTAATATTTATTAACAGTAACAATAACTGGTAAATTTTTATTACAATAACAGTAATTGGACAGACTAATGTTTATTAGCATAACTGGACAGGCTAATGTTTATTAGGATAACTAAACAAGCTAATGTATTGAATAATGTTTATTACAATAACTGAACAGGTTAATATTTATTACAATAACTAGACAGGCTAATGTTTATTACAGTAACTGGACAGGCTGATTTTTATTACAATAACTAGACAGGTTAATGTTTATTACAATAACTAGACAGGCTAATGTTTATTACAATAACTAGACAGGCTGATGTTTATTACAGTAACTGACAGGATAATCTTTATTACAATAACTGGACAGGTTAATGTTTAATACAATAGCTAGACAGGCTAATGTTTATTACAATAACTAGACAGGCTGATGTTTATTACAGTAACTGACAGGATAATCTTTATTACAATAACTGGACAGGTTAATGTTTAATACAATAGCTAGACAGGCTAATCTTTATTACAATAACTAGACAGGCTGATGTTTATTACAGTAACTGGACAGGATAATCTTTATTACAATAACTGGACAGGTTAATGTTTATTACAATAACTGAATTGACAAATGTTTGTTGTAATAAATACAACAGATGTGCAATCGCCTGAGTCTAGTCCCTCAAGAAGATGGGCTGCTCCACCGACCTAAAGCTGAATGGAGCATCAAGTACCTGAAGTGTCATCTTGGACCAACAAGCATCTGCTTGTGCAAAACTGTGAGCAGAGATGAGACCTATATGATTGTTGTTCTGAATGTAATGTTGTCTTGATTGTTTTTTGCCATTGACAAACTGATCGTGGTGTAATGTTGCCGCGTATGCCTGTCACTGAGAACATATTCATGACGTAATGTTGTTGTGTAAGTATGTCTTTGACAAACTGTTATTGGTGTTATATTGTTTTTATTGCCTCTCAGTGACTACATTTTTTGTGATATTATTTTCTCATGTTGCCTGTCACTGACAAACTTTAAAAAAATTATTTGTAAATAGTATTTTGTCATATTACCTGTCAGTGATAAACTGTTCTTGATGCTATTTTGTCATATTACCTGTCAGTGATAAACTGTTCTTGATGCTATTTTGTCATATTACCTGTCAGTGATAAACTGTTCTTGATGCTATTTTGTCATATTACCTGTTACAAACAGACTGTTCCTGATGTTATTTTTGTCTTACCTGTATATCTCTGAGATCTGTTATTGATGTAATATTATGTCTGTCAGTTTGAAATTGAAACCGCAGAAGATGCAACCAATTTCAGTTTGTCTTTCCATCTGTCATAAGGAACAACTCAAGAACTAATGGGCACATTTTCATAAAATTTCATGTTTAAGAAAGACTTACAAAAATGTGTCAACCAGTTTCAGTTTTAATATAAATCTGATAATAATGAATGGCATTTTCACTCTTTTGATACTGTAACTTGAGCTTTGAGCTAGAATTTATTTTCAGGTCATATTTTTTTTTTCATTGTCATTTATCTACTGGTCTGTTAGTCTCTTTCTCCCCCCCCCCCCCCTTTCCCAACTTAAAAAAAATTATGGTTTTCCTGGGCTATTTTGGGAAATCACATGATTCATCTGCTTAGCACTTTTTGTTTTTATTAGACTGTTTGCTGTGTGCCTACAACCAATTATGTTGTTTTTACTATCACAATTTTAGTCAAGGAACATGAAATGTTAGAGACCACTTATTTTAGGTCTCAGCTTTATTAGGTGGTGGGACTAAATCATTTTCCTTGCTGCCTTTGCCTTCTTTAACTCAGAGCAGTCAGGTATCCATTTTTTCAGCTGGATAGACTGGAATTTGATGGGACCTGGTTTTGAACCAGGCCCTTTAACCTCAAGAAACAAGTGCTGTAACAACTCAAATGCTTGCTAACATATTTTATGCTTTAAATATTACCATAGCTTGAGTAGGATTTACAGAATCTGATTTTGAGAATGAAATATCTTAATGACTAATAATCGCCAGGGCAAGCATCATCATCATTATCACCTTTCAGCTCCCCAAGGAACACAGGCCTTCAACAAAATTATGCCAAATTGTCCTGTCTTGTGCCTTCAGGTCAAGGTCTTTCCATGTCTATTTCTTCCCCTTCATGTCTATCTTCAGTTCTCTTCTCCATGTGTTCCTTGGTGTCCCTCTACCTCTCTTACCCTGGGGATTCCAGAACAAGGACTGCCTAGTAATGCTATCAACAGGTTTGCTCAGTGTGTCTTATCCATCTCAGCATCTTCTTCTCATTTCTTGTTCCACTGGCACTTGTCTGGTTCTTGTCATCAATTCTACATTAGTGATCTTGTCATACCACACATATTCTTCTATTCTATGCAAACTCATTTATGAGTGTTTTATATTATATTGTTTGTAGCTTTTTGGTTGTTGTATTTGTTGTTATCCATGTTTCAGAGCCATACAATAGGAGTGACTTGACATTTGAATTGAAGATTCTGATTTTTGTGTTGGACTTAATTTCTTATGATCTCCATATATTTCCCAATGCAATGAAAACTCCTCTAGCAAGCATACCTGTATTATGTTATGCAGGCGTACATATTTCTTCTTTTTCTGTTCGCCTGCAGACTGGTGCCTCCTCTGGGCCAACAGATCGCAGTTTTTTCTTGAGCATTGCCAAGTAAGTGACCAGCTCTTGCAGACTCAGTTCTGACATTATTGTTGTGGTCTGTTAAACTGTATTTTTCCAGCAGCTGTGGGATTAGGTGTCATGACGGATGTATCTCATTGCATTTGTAAATATCATAGAAGTTTGACATGTAAATCGGCATTATGAAAACTAAATACTTGGCATATTAAAGGCATATTTAAAACTGAACCCACAACAAATATAGGAAACCAGGAGCCAGTGATCCAGACCTCCAGGATGACCCAGAGTTTGCTGGAAAGACAACATTAGACAATCTCTGAAGGACCGAGGACTCGACTGGAACCAGGTCATAAGGAAGACAATATAAGTATATAAACCAATAAAACGGTATTGAATCAGTTTTACAAGTTAATGGTACACATGAAACAAGGAACGTTTCTGGTTTTACCCTTCATCATCCACAGTTACAAACAGGTGACAAGGACAAGAATTACATATAGGTACTACAAAAACATACTATGATGAGAAACATACACCAAATGAGCGATACAAGCAGATGGAAAAAGTAAACATCCACAGTGATGAGCGAAAAAGGAACAATAATAATGCAAGAAAATCGTAAAACCTGAAAGAAATGCCGAAACAAGAAAGTAAGTAATCAACGAAACGAAAAAAAGAATGAACACAACTTCGGAACAAGTAAAAGGTCACTTAGCTAGCTAGATCCGTAGATGCTTGAAATAGAACACTGAGGTACCTTGTCCAAGAAATCGTCTAAGGAAGTGACGTATAAGATAGCGACAATTTAAAAAGATACAAAAGGATACGAAATGAACCAAAACAAAAACATAAGAAGATAGATCGAAAAAACATCGAATGAAGAAGAACGAAAAAGAGAGAAAAGCCACCAGAATTTATGCAAAATGATGTTGGACATTAAGGCCTTTTGGAGATAAACAGCCCATTTGAAAAATAAGATGATTCTCCAACGAAAAGCAAGTCCGGTCATCACCGACGCATGAAAGGAGGGCAGTGACATGAATATCGGAATTACCTGAATGGTCAGGCCTATTGAAATGAAGGGCCACCGGTAAATGTTTGCCATGATAGATGTCATTTAAGTGCTCACAAAACCTGTCTGCCAAACGTCTGCCAGTTTCACCAATATAGGTAATGCCACACCTCTTGCAGATGATAGCATAAATCAGGTTTCTGGATTCGCACGTGAAAGACTCTCTAATGACAAATTTTCCTTTCGGAAAAGTGACTGTCTGAGTTTGGAGTACAAACGGACAGCTCTTACATATACGGTGTTGGCACGGTTTAGTACCAATGTATGAAGGGCTATTATGTCTCAAGCGACTGTGTACAAGAATATCCCTAAAATTCCTATCCCTACGATATTCCACCAAAGGTGTATGACGAAACAACTCTCTGGTATCAGGATCAGAGTGGAGAATAGGCAGATGTCGAAACAGAATTCTCTTCACCGCTAGACAGTGAGGATGGAAAGTTAGAACCAGTTTGAGTCTGTCAGATTGGACAGAAGGTTTAGTAGTGAGTGCCATCTGACGAGTGACACGTGTGATGCGATTAAGAGCATCAGGTAAAACATGTTCTGGATAAAGACGTCGGCAAAAGAACTCGAGCATCTCTTGAGCTCGCTGATGAAAATCATCGTCATCGTGACATAACCGACGCAAGCGAAGAAATTGAGAAAAGGGAATGGAATTTTTACAACTAAGAGGATGCGATGAAGTATAAAGAAGGAAACCATGAGCGTCAGTAGCCTTATAATAGACAGACGTTTTAAGACCAGTAAGGAAGACAGCTAATAAAATAGGATGGCGCTCTCTGGCAAGCCTCTGTACTTCAGGGTAGAAGAGGAACGATAAGAAGTAAGTTAAAACTAGACATTTAGTGTATTGAAAACTAGATATTTGACATTAACTTACTGGAAATTATTCATTAGACATGCTGAAAACTAGATATTTGACATGTTAACTGAACATATTGAAAACTAAACATTTGATATATTTTACTGTGGATATTGAAAACTAAACATTTTAATAGCATAAATGAACATGTTGAAAACTGCCTGTGTCTGTACATACATTTGAGCTCATTCTTAAAATCTTGTGTCTCTGTCTATTTGATGCACCAGTTATCTTATTGTCTACCTCAGTTTGGCCACTTCATGTCCATCCTTGTTTTATCTGTTAATACTATTTGGGTCTGTCAGATGAGTCAGACCCTCCCCTGGCTTTAATATCTGTATCTCCTTGTAATTTCTCCCATTAACATCTGTGTCCCTCTCCACTTATCTGTATCTGTTAATATCTGCCTCTCTAACCTCTTTAATACCTTTATCTCCCTACCCACTTCATGGAGCCACCACCTCCTCAGCAGACAACCTTGCAGCATTCACATGCTCTTGCAGGCAGCAGTGGTGTGGTTTTCGTGGCAGTTAGTTTTTTCATGTCCACTTGCTCAAGTTAATGTGTGTGTCTCAGTCCAGTTGAAACCTGTTAATATTTTTATCTTATTGACTATCAGGTCAGAACATTGTTTCCTTGTACATTTGCTTTCTGCCTGTCTAACTGGTTTTTTAAATTCCTTGTCTGTTATCCTGTCTATGTCGAGTGCATGTCTTTGTCTATAATCTGACATTCTGTCTCTACAACTGTAGGATGAGTTATCAGAGGGCCAACAGAAAGAGCAAACCTGTCAAAAATGAGGAAGAACAGGTGAGAAGTTTTGATCTCACAATAAAGGATAATAGGTATGTTCTAGTATATTTCTTGTCTTACATTAAAGACAACCTGGCAGAGAACAGTGGAGGCTGAGATGCCAGAGTTGGGGTGCGGCAAGAAGGATGGCCACCGACCAAGTAAAATAGAGAGAGTTTGTTGCTGCCCTACAAGACGCCACTAGGTGTGATGGGCACTGACTGCTTTGTCATTCAGGGGCTAAGGATGCAAGAAGACATCGTCATCATCGTTTTCCTTTGCACTCCTTACAGAGCATAGAGCAACCACTGTAGCTGGTCCCCTTGCAGGAAGCCTGCACTTAGCAGTCACATGCTGTTGGAGCTGTGGTTTCTGTGTCAATGTGTTTTACATGTTGAAGTTGCCAGCCCCATGCAGGATCTCATATTAGCCACCTTGTACAATATGCCTGATGGGGCGGTAGTTCTATTCTTTATTTGTCTATTCACAGACCTCCAATAACTAAATGGGGGCCTAATGTTACATATGTAAGGATATATCTAGAAGTCTAAGTGGAAGCTTAAAACATCATGTGATGTTTTTAGCTCTGGTGGGTTTCTGAGTTTAGACAGCCCCAGGTCTTGGGTTATTTATGTGTGTAACGTGCTTGTATTATCTGAATGAGTATTTATCTAGCAAACTGATTGAAAGTTTAGGTTATCTGTGTGGGTTACTTGTGTGTGCTATCTATTTCAGTATTTATCTAACAATAACAGTGTAAGCTAATGAAACAGGTTGTTGAGTAGTTTTGAGTTGCATAGGTCACAAAGCACGCACATTATTTGCAGAGTGTGAAATTTGTATCCCTTGTTTTAACAGAGAAATCCAACACACAGTGTGTCCATACATGAGATGAAAGGGGCGTGGAATCAGGTTAACAGAACTGTGGTCATAGGTTTGTGGGACAGCTACATGCGGGCCAAGGCTCTGCGCAGAAACTTATCATCTGAGGCTCTGAAAGGGTTCAGAGTCGAGGCAGCCCCAGGTTTTGTTTCGGTGAGTTTTCTGTTAAAAAAAAAAATAATTTTTTTTTCATTTCCCACGATTGGAAGAGTGGTTAGAGTGCTTGCTTGTCATGGCAAAGCTACTGGGTTCTAGGTTCTAAACCTGGTAGCATCACACTCCAGTGTACTGACCTGTAAATGGGTACCTGACTGCTGTCACTTTTTTGAAAGCAAAGGCAGCAAGTAAGGGAACTAGTCATCCATCCTCTTTATTGTAGGTAACATGTTGATTACTTTATTGTGTATGTAATCTGTACATTACTTTATTGTGTATGTAATCTGTACATTACTTTATTGTGTGGATAATCTGTAGATTATTTTACTGTGTAGGTAATCTGTACATTAATTTATTGTGTATGTAATCTGTACATTACTTTATTGTGTGGATAATCTGTAGATTATTTTACTGTGTAGGTAATCTGTACATTACTTTATTGTGTGGATAATCTGTAGATTATTTTACTGTGTAGGTAATCTGTACATTACTTTATTGGGTGGATTATCTGTAGATTATTTTACTGTGTAGGTAATCTGTACATTACTTTATTGTGTATGTAATCTGTACATTACTTTATTGTGTGGATAATCTGTAGATTATTTTACTGTGTAGGTAATCTGTACATTACTTTACTGTGTATGTAATCTGTACATTACTTTATTGTGTGGATAATCTGTAGATTATTTTACTGTATAGGTAATCTGTACATTACTTTATTGTGTGGATAATCTGTAGATTATTTTACGGTGTAGGTAAACTGTACATTACTTTATTGTGTATGTAATCTGTACATTACTTTATTGTGTGGATAATCTGTAGATTATTTTACTGTGTAGGTAATCTGTACATTACTTTATTGTGTATGTAATCTGTACATTACTTTATTGTGTGGATAATCTGTAGATTATTTTACTGTGTAGGTAATCTGTACATTACTTTACTGTGTATGTAATCTGTACATTACTTTATTGTGTGGATAATCTGTAGATTATTTTACTGTGTAGGTAATCTGTACATTACTTTATTGTGTGGATAATCTGTAGATTATTTTACTGTGTAGGTAATCTGTACATTACTTTATTGTGTATGTAATCTGTACATTACTTTATTGTGTGGATAATCTGTAGATTATTTTACTGTGTAGGTAATCTGTACATTACGTTATTGTGTATGTAATCTGTACATTACTTTATTGTGTGGATAATCTGTAGATTATTTTATTGTGTATGTAATCTGTACATTACTTTATTGTGTATGTAATCTGTACATTACTTTATTGTGTGGATAATCTGTAGATTATTTTACTGTGTAGGTAATCTGTACATTACTTTATTGTGTATGTAATCTGTGCATTACTTTATTGTGTATGTAATCTGTACATTACTTTATTGTGTGGATAATCTGTAGATTATTTTACTGTGTAGGTAATCTGTACATTACTTTATTGTGTATGTAATCTGTACATTACTTTATTGTGTGGATAATCTGTAGATTATTTTACTGTGTAGGTAATCTGTACATTACTTTATTGTGTGTGTAATCTGTACACTACTTTATTGTGTGGATAATCTGTAGATTATTTTACTGTGTAGGTAATCTGTACATTACTTTATTGTGTATGTAATCTGTACATTACTTTATTGTGTGGATAATCTGTAGATTATTTTACTGTGTAGGTAATCTGTACATTACTTTATTGTGTATGTAATCCGTACATTACTTTATTGTGTATGTAATCTGTACATTACTTTATTGTGTGGATAATCTGTAGATTATTTTACTGTGTAGGTGGTAATCTGTACATTACTTTATTGTGTATGTAATCTGTACATTACTTTATTGTGTGGATAATCTGTAGATTATTTTACTGTGTAGGTAATCTGTACATTTCTTTATTGTGTATGTAATCTGTACATTACTTTACTGTGTAGGTAGTCTGTAGATTACTTTATTGTGTTTATAATCTGTAGATTATTTTACTGTGTAGGTAATCTGTAGATTTATTGTGTAGGTAATCTGTACATTACTTTATTGTGTAAATAATCTGTACATTTATTGTGTAGGCAATCTGTATTTTACTTTACTGTATAGGTAATCTGTTGATTACTTTATTGTGTAGGTAATCTGTAAATTACTTTACTGTGTAGGTAATCTGTAGATTACTTTATTGTATAGGTAATCTGTAGATTACTTTGTTGTGTAGGTAATCCATATATTACTTTACTGAATAGGAAATCTGTAGATTACTGTATAGGTATTTTGTAGATTATTTTATTGTGTAGGTAATCTGTAGATTACTTTATTGTGTAGGTAATCTGTTGATTACTTCATTGTGTAGGTAATCTGTAGATTACTTTATTGTGCAAATAATCTGTACATCACTTAAATGTGGAGATAATCTATAGAGTACTCTATTGTATAGGTAATCTGTAGATTACTTTATTGTATAGTTAATCTGTAGATTTATTGTGTAGGTAATCTGTAGATTACTTTATTGTGTAGGTAATCTATAGATTACTTTATTGTGTAGGTAATCTGTAGATTACTTTAATATGTAGATACTCTGTAGATTACGTTATTGTGTAGGTAATCTGTAGATTACTTTACTGTGTAGGTAATCTGTTGATATTGGGGATGATATTGTCATTATAGACATTATAGATGACATGGATAGGTGATATAGAGCATCTGTTTATAAGTTGCTGTTAGATAATTTGTTGATGAGTTACTGTGTAGCTAATATGTTGATTACTTATTGTGTAGATAATCCCTTTATTAGTATGTAATATGTTGATTACTTATTTTGTAGATAATCCCTTTATTAGTATGTAATGTGTTGATTACTTATTGTGTAGATAATCTCTTTATTAGTATGTAATATGTTGATTACTTATTGTGTAGATAATCTCTTTATTGGTATGTAATGTGTTGATTACTTATAGTGAGGAGCATCAGTTTATGAGTTAGTGTGTAGCTAATCCGTTGCTGACTTACTGTGCAAATAATGTATTAATTAGTTACTGTGTAGATCATCTGTTTACTGGCTGACTTACTGTGTAGATAATGTGTTGATAACTTACTGTGTAGATCACTTGTTTACTGACTGACTTACTGTGTAGGTCATCTGTTTACTGACTGATTTACTGTGTAGATAATGTGTTGATGACTTACTGTGTAGGTCATCTGTTTACTGACTGACTTACTGTGTATGTCATCTGTTTACTGACTGACTTACTGTGTAGACATTGTGATGATGATTTATAGTAATGTTATTTTTATTAACAGAAAAACCGCTCGTTCTCCTTGAGTAACTCTGAGACAGCTGTCCCAGTTGACCCAAATGCAGCTGACAGTGTGAACCCAAGTCCCATGAGCAAACTTCAGATGGGACATGCACATTCCATGTTGATGAAGTTGGTGTCTGAATCAGACAGCAAGTCTGTAGCCTTCACTGAGGAAGTTAGTTTATTCTGTGGTTGTGTGTGGTTGAGATCCAGCCTTCGTGAAAGTGTGGGGGTCAAGTTCTTGTATTGGTGCATGTAGGAGTTAAGATCATTCATGGACAGTGAGTGTTGTGTAGTCACGATGAAAATGTGTAATCCATATCTTATATAAGTGACTGTGGGAAGCCAAAGTTTTGTTTAAGTGACTGTCAAGTTAACTCTTAGTATCCGGCAAGCCCCGTGAAGTGGCGCGGGTTTAGTACCAATTTTACTTCTCGCCAGTTCAAGTGGCGCGCGACGGTAACGATAGCTAAACTAGCGCGTAAAAACGCGGTTTTAGCTGCCGTATAGTAAGAGTTAAGGTTCTGTGTGAGAGTGTAGAGTCACGGTCCTGAATGAATTACTGTGAAAGAAGTCTTATATGAGTGATTGTGGGAAACCAGAGTCTCGTTTGAGTGACTGTCAAGTTAAGGTTCTGTATGAGTTATTGTGTGGAGTCAAGGTCCTGTATGAATAACTGTGAAATCATGTCTTGTATGAGCGATTGTGGGAAACCAAAGTCTCGTTTTAGTGACTGTCAAGTTGAGGTTCTGTTTGAGTGATTGTGTGGAGTCTAGGTCCTGTATGAATCACTGTGAAGTCGTGTCTAGTATGAGTGATTTTTTTTTAGCTGTGGCATTGTATGAGTGACTGTGTGGAATCAAGACCCTGAATGCATGGGTGGAGTCAGGGTTCTTTATAAGAGTGACTGTGTGGAGTCAAGGTTCTCTATATGAGTGACTGCTGAGTCAAAGTCCTGTGTGGGTGACTGTTTTTTTAGTCACTGTCCTGTATGAGCCACTTTGTGGAGTCAAGGTCCTGTATGAGTGACTATGTGGAGTCAAGGTCCTATATAAGCCACTTTGTGGAGTCCAGTATGAGTAATTGTGTTGAACCATGACCTTGTATGAATAACTGTAGAGTCAGAATTCTGTATGAGTGACAGTGTGGAGTCAAGGTTTTGTTTGAGTGACTGTTAAGTCAAGGTTTTGTGTGACTCTTGAGTGAAGGTTTTGTGTGAGTTACTGTGTGAAGTCAAGGTCTGCTATGAGTAAATTTGTGGAGTCTAGTATGGGTAATTGTGTTGAGCCTTGGCCTTGTATGAGTAACAGCGTGTAGTTAAGGTTTTGTCTGAGGAACTGTGTGGAGTCACGGTTCTGTATGATTGATTGGGTTGAACCATGACCTTGTATGAATAACTGTTGTGTCAGGGTTCTGTGTGAGTGACAGTGTGCAGTCATGGTTTTGTTTTGAGTGACTGTTGAGTCATAGTTTTGTGTGACTATTTTTATTTGAGTGACTGTGTGGAATCAAGGTCCTGTATAAGTCACTTTGTTGAGTCTAGTATGAGTAGTTGTGTTGAGCCATGACCTTGTATGAGTAACTGTTGAGTCAAGATTCTGTATGAATGACTGTGAAGTCAATGTTTTGTTTGAATGACTGTCTGGAGCCATGGTTCTGTTTGTGTTTTAGTTCTTCAGAATTGGCATCATTGCACTCCGGGCAAACCCATAAAGGCTTAGTCATCCTTCAACAAATCTCAAAGGGTATGAACACTGGTTGTTCCTGTAGCGTGCTAGTTGTATATATGCCTGATGCATCCTCACATATGTTCATCCCAGTTAGTATTAAGTTTGGTGCCAAATTCCAGCAATCTTTGCCTTGTTGATTCATACGTTGCAGTGTCGCTCTGTAACAGGCTATCATTAATTATCGTTAGTATCTCTCCCTTATCCATATCCAGTGTCCCCACGATGGGTGCTCTTGAGGCTAGTCTATCAACTCTCAGTATGAGTTACTATATGGAGTCTATTTGTGTATGATTGTTTTGAGCCATGGCGTTGTATTAGGCACTGTTGAGTCAAAGTTTTGCATGAGTAACTGTGTGAAGCATAATTCCTGTATGATTGATGGTACTGAAGCTTCTATGAGTGACCATGAAGCCAAGCCACACTCCTTCTAAATAGACTTATTTTATTTTTGTAAAGCCCTCAGATTCTAATGTGGAACAACTTCATGGTATCAGGGCATGCAAGCTGACAGATGTGCTTCAGACTAATTGGCATAGTAAGTATTCTCTTCCAATCTCTGAAGCTATGATGATGATATGATAATGTTGGTAGTGATGTTTTTATGATGTTAGTGCTGTAATGGTGATGTTAGTATTGTATGATGCTGGTGGCGATAGAGGTTATGGTGGTAATGGTTAATCTTGGTAGATGATGTTGATTTTGGTGGCGATAGTTAATGTTGGTAAATGATGTTGATTTTGGTGGCGATTGTTAATGTTGGTAGTTGATGTTAGTGGTAATTGTTGATGTTGGTGATAAGAGTTAAGGTTGATAGATGACATTGATGTTGGTTGTGATAGTTAATGTTGATAGATGACATTGATGTTGGTGGTGATAGTTACTGTTGATGGTAATGATCAGTGTTGATAGGTGACATTGATGTTGGTGGTGATAGTTACTGTTGATAGGTGACATTGATGTTGGTGGTGATAGTTACTGTTGATAGGTAACATTGATGTTGGTGGTGATAGTTACTGTTGATAGGTGACATTGATGTTGGTGGTGATAGGTACTGTTAATAGATGCCATTGATGTCTGTGGTGATAGTTACTGTTGATAGATGACATTGATGTTGGTGGTGATAGTTACTGTTGATAGGTGACATTGATGTTGGTGGTGATAGGTACTGTTGATAGATGCCATTGATATTGGTGGTGATAGTTACTGTTGATAGATGACATTGATGTTGGTGGTGATAGTTACTGTTGATAGAAATGATCAGTGTTGATAGATGATATTGATGTTGGTGGTGATGGGGTTAATGTTGATAGATGACATTGATGTTGGGGGTGATAGTTAAAGATGGTAGATGACATTTATGTTGGTGGTAATAGTTAATGTTAGTAGATGACATTGATGTTGGTGGTAATGGTTGTGTTGTTGGTGACATTGATGTTGGTGGTGATAGGTACTGTTGATAGATGCCATTGATGTTTGTGGTGATAGTTACTGTTGATAGATGACATTGATGTTGGTGGTGATAGTTACTGTTGATAGATGACATTGATGTTGGTGGTGATAGTTACTGTTGATAGTAATGATCAGTGTTGATAGATGATATTGATGTTGGTGGTGATGGGGTTAATGTTGATAGATGACATTGATGTTGGTGGTGATAGTTAAAGATGGTAGATGACATTTATGTTGGTGGTAATAGTTAATGTTAGTAGATGACATTGATGTTAGTGGTAATGGTTGTGTTGTTGGTGACATTGATGTTGGTCGTAATAGTTGTAATAAGGATGTAATGATGAAATTGATAGTTTTAATGGTGATTATGATGTAATATCATTGGTGATAGTTATTATTATGGTGATGTTGGCAGTGATAATTGTGATGATAATAATGATGAGGTAGTAATAATGTTGGAATGATAATCATTATGATCACTGACTGATGCCTGTATAAACAGTTGAGCTACACAACAGTCAAGTTGTAGTAAAAGGTTGTGAGGCTCCAGGATATGTCATTGTTAGTGCTGCCCGGGCTCGCATTACCTCCTACACTCACATGCCAATCTGGCGACATGGGCAGCTGAGGTCAAAGTCCACTTGGAATGGAGATGTGGACTGTATGCAGGTGAGCATGGGAGGATGTTATGTTATTTAGGTGGAAAAGAGAGAGAGAAAAGATGTATAAGTATTAATTACAGTGAAACTAAAAGAGGTGAAGGGAAGCGAGAGAGAGAGAGGAGTGAATGGAGGAGTACTGGGTAATTTTGTTAGTCTGAGGTTGATCGTTATTGTTGTTCAAAATTGACATCATTGCACTCTGGGCAAACCCATAGGAGCTCAGTCTCCCTCAGCAAATGTCAAAGGTATGAATGCTAATTGTTCCTGTTGCGCGCTGGTTGTTTATACGCCAGTTGCATCCTCTCATACGTCCATCCCTGCCAGTCTTACACTTAATGCCAAATTCCATCAGTCTTAGCCTTGATGATTCATCGATTGCAGTGTCATTCTCTAATAGGTGATCATTAATTGTCCTCAGTATCTCTCCCTTATCCATATCCAATGTCCCCACCATGGGTGTTCTTGATGCTAGTCTGTCAGCTCTCTCCCTGCATGACCAGTACAGTAGATTCACACCCCTTCTTGAAGATTCAAGGCTACTATGGAGGTTTTCCATTCATGCCGTAGCCATCCATTTTGGACCTCTTACAAAAAGCCTGAGGCAGCAGTAGTCCTCATTTTTGTCTTTTGTGTCCTCACAGACTCCAGGAACTACATGGAGCAAAGTTGCTTACTTGTTTGGTCTGTTGTCCCAGTAAGATGTGCACTGTCTATATTCATTCCCCCCTTACTTACTTAGTCATTCCTCTTCTATCCTGTGGTGTAGAGGCTTGCCAGAGAGAGCACCATACTATCCTATCGGCTGGCTTCCTCCTGGCCTTGTTCCAATCTAGTCCTCGGTCAGTTTAACTTGCAGTAGTGACAATTTTGACGCTCATGAGTATGAAGGTTTTTGATGGGAGTTGCAGCATTGGATAGGTGTGCTTTATTAGGACATTAATTAGCTGTATTAGTGTTGGGACATGGGACAAGTGTGTGTGGTGATGGGTCATGTGTTTGGGTGTTAGGACATGTGTGTCAGTGATTGGACATGGGACAGGTGGGGGGGGGGGGGGCGCTATGACAAGTGTTTGCATTCTAGGACTTGGCACAGGTCTGTGAATGACTGATATATTTGTTGGTGTAGCTTACACTGCTGCGGTCTATTCACAGCTATATTAGGATAAAAGGTAGTAGATGGTATGGTGCTTGGTTTGTACCTGTGCACTTTCATACTTAACTTTCATTGTCAGCTGATAAATGGTGCATGGTGGTAACATAGAATGGTTCGCACATAATAATGCATAATGTAAGAATTAATACTGAAAATATACAAGAGCTGCGTAATTTATGTACTTCCGTATGGTACAGAATGCTGGAGAGTAACAGAAAAAGAAGTGTCCAAACTGTTGTCTTTCCCCAAAACCTGCCTAAGGAAAATTCTTTGAATTTTCGGGCCAAAGACCATCACCAACCAAGAGCTGCTAACTTGGAGCGAACAAGAAGACATGTGCACCATCATAGAAGGTAGACGCTGGAATTAGGTTGGCCACATCATCAGAGGCGACCCTAACACCAGAATTGTCATGCTGTGGACTCCAGAAGGAAAGTGAAAGCAAGGCCGGCCAAAAGTGACCTGTTGGAGAACTGTGGAGGCAGAGATGCTAAGCATGAACTAGAGCTGGGGCACCATGCAAAGGATGGCTGCCGACTGAACAAAGTGGAGACGGTTTGTTGCTGCCCTACAAGACGCCACCAGGCATGATGGTCACTGATTGCTTTGTCTGTCAGCGGCCAAGGACCAAAGAAGGAGAAGAATTAATGCAGTTGTCATACATAGCGATTCTCAGTGGAGATGGCATATGTTTTCTTTTTCTCTCTTATTCATTTGCCTGTTATGTATTTCTTTGATGTGTTTCACAATGACTGTGTTGTTCTCCTGTAACTGTCAATGATTTTTGTTTTCAGTACTATGCAACAGTGGACGCCAACAATAGCTACGAGGGAGACAACATCCCCTGGCTGTCCAGGGAAAATGTTGAGGATAGGGCTAACACAGATTTGAGTGGTTTGCCAGAGATGATCAGCAGTGGGCAGTCTGTGGGAAGTGTGGTCAGCAGTGCTGTTACTGGTGTCGTGCCAGTATCAGATCAGGTCAGCTGGTTTAGCATCATCTGAGTCTTTTTCTTTTCTCATCATTGTTGGACTGTCCAACATAGCCGCAAAAAAAAAAAAAAATCAAAGTTACAAACTGTAAATTCCAGGCATAGAAATGCATGGTTAATAGACTTTAAAACTCTTTTAAATTCTTGACACAAATTCCAGGTTAACAGTCTGTCAGTGTGTTGACACCAAAGTTCAGGGTTAACATATTTTCAAGTTCATGATTTTGAAGCTCGGTGTTGATACACTGTCAGTCTTGGCCCAAACATTCAATACTAATAGACTGTCACAACATCAGGTCAAACTCAATCCTTACCCTGGCAGTGCACAAAATACTAAGAAATACAGAATCTCTTTTTATGTCCAATGAACAGTAAGAATGAGACATCCTCCTTCTGTAAGTTCATAGAGATTTCCCATCCTATATATAAAATCCCAGCTTTTTCTGTCAGTGAGTAACGCTAAGGGATGCAACTTTGGTTTGAAGTTAGACATTAATTGTATTGTTTCCCTTATATGTACTCTCCCGAAAATAGTAACACTTACCAAAGACAAATGCGCAAATGACGGTGTGCACAAAAATATTTATAGAATGTGTGATCCCGTATACACACATTGGGATCATCGCTGCTGCTACGTAGTTCGTGTACTGTGGTGATGCACAGTGGTTTTTTTAAAAATACTTTTGAATAAGTAAAATTTCTGTTAGGTATTGCTGCTTTTAAATTTAATTCCCGTCTTATGATGGGCTTTTACACTAGTTAGTTCATAAAACTTGAAAGCAAGTTACTGAGCATTGTGTGTGACAATATTTTGTTGTCAGATAACTTCATTGACATATAAGGTGCCTTTTCATTGTTATATTTTGTTGCATCAGGAGATAACCTTGCTTTATTGTATATTTACAAGATCATCAATGTGGAATTGATGACAAGAACCAGATAAGTGCCAGAGCAACAAGAGATGAGAAGAAAGCACTGGCAATAGATAGGATACACATTGAAGAAATCTATAGATAGCATTACATGACAGCCTGGGTTCTGAAATCCCCATGATAAAAGAGGTAGAGAAAGACAGAACAATATATGGAAAAAAGAACTGGGGACAGAAATGAAAGGGGTGAGGAAGATGTGAAAAGAACTAGAACTGATGGCACGGGACAGGAGGACTTGGCATACATTTTATTTGAAAGCCTGTGCTCCTTGGGGAGCTGTAGGGTGTTGATAATGATGATTGTATTGTTATGTTATGTCAGGAAATAACTTTGACTGGTTGCATTCTTATGTTATGTCAGGAAATAACTTTGACTGGTTGCATTCTTATGTTATGTCAGGAAATAACTTTGACTGGTTGCATTCTTATGTTATGTCAGGAATTCCTTCAGTTGCAACTGAAGGAATATGCCTTCACACTAGATCAGATGGCCGACTGTTTAACCTCGCAAGGCTGAAGGCAAAAACAAAATTAAGGAGGGTCACTATAAGAGACTTGTTATTCGCTGATGACGCTGCAATCATCACTCAAAGTCAACAGGAGCTTCAGAGCTTGATGAATTGCTTCACCCAAGCTTGCAAGGACTTTGACTCACAATAAGTCTAAAGAAAACAAATGTGCTGGGTTAGGATATGGATATTGCACCATTTATCACTATCGATAACTATGAATTGGCAGTGGTGCACCACTTCACATACCTACCATCAATGACAAACTCTCTCTAGACACAGAAATTGACAGCTGCATTGGCAAAGCTGTAGCTACCTTTGCCCGCCTCACAACGCATGTTTGGGGGAACTCCAAACTTACAATGAAGACCCAGGCTGCGGTATAAAACGCCTGCATCACCAGCACACTTCTATATAGCAGCGAGACTTGGACAACCTATGCTAAGCAAGAAAGTAGGCTCAATACCTTCCATCTACAGTGTCTACGCCACATCCTCGTGGCCACAATTTGTGGAAGTACAAAGTGACCTTTGTCGAGGTATTGTCACGTGCTGGCCTTCAAAGCATGTATACACTGCTTAGACAGCGCATACTACGCTAGCTTGGCAATGCCTGCTCTTGGAAGATGGTCGCATCCCGAAAGATATATTCTACGGACAACTAGCAGATGGCAAAAGAACAGTTGAGTGACTGCAACTGAGGTTCAAAGATGTATGCAAGAGAGACATGAGGGCACGGGACATAAATCCAGTAACCTGGGAGCATGAAACTGTTGATCGCACCAAGTGACAATGCTCTCTATGGTGCCATCTCAGATTGGGTGAAAAGAAGCTCTTATGGCAAGCAGAGAAAAAGAAAAAGCGTCAAAAGGAACACCAAGAAAAAAAAACAGCTGAGGGCTGTCACCACAGGGGCGCATTGCCATAGTCAGTTATGACTGAAGGGGTTATTATTATTATTATATCAGGAAATAACTTTGACTTGTTATATTCTTATGTTGTATCTATAAGTGGTTAAACAAGCTCAGATCATTTAAACCACATGTAGGCCTAATTATCAGACAGCAAACAGTAATAATTAGCTACATTAGCAGTAAATGTTTGGCGTAAAACACAAGAACAAAGCTGAATGCGCCTGAATATTTCATTGGTCATTTGTAGCTCCGCCCTTTGTCGTTGCTGGGGGTTAAGGAGGCGATTAAGGATAGGACTTTTGCCCCCTTAGACATGTCATAAAAGACATCTAACATGAGAATGTGCACAAGGCTTGCAACCTTATGTTAACAAAAATTATTGTTTTGTGCTGGCTTCCTGCAAGCAGGCCACCTGTAGTGGTGGCTTCATGCTCCACGGTGAGCTAATATGAAAATTATGATGATGAAGAGAATTTGTAGCACCTGTTACAGATGACAAAACTTCTTGAATGTAACAACTTCCTGAATGTAAAAACTTTTTAAATGTAAAAACTTCTTGAATGTTTTATTCAGTCCTGCCCTGCAGACACAGTTCAGCTCCAGAGAATTATCTACAGATGTAGCTGCAAATTCTTTTATGCAAACTATGGAGATGTGGACCCTTACAGTCTCCCAGAGGTTCCTTTACCTGTGAGTTTAAGCAGGGTGTTTATATCATGGAGGATAATAGAGAATAATTATTTGTTGTGGGTTAAAGAGGATAATATGAAATCTAGAATGTGAAAGGAGATAGGTAGAGCAGATGTGCTGAAGATAGCAAGTATTCAGCGAATATTAAACAAGAAAAGAAGTTCTGGTGAGTTTGATAGTGGAGTAGTAAATTAGGCATTGTAATATACAGTACTAAAATACATGGTGCTGTAGTAAATTACATGGTGAAGTAGTAGATTAGAAGGTTTAATGGTAAATTTGGTGGTGTAAGAAAACCTGAAGTAGAGAGAGAGAAAAACTCAAATGCATTATGGGAAATGTTTTTAAAAACCATTTTGCTAACCAGAGAATAATATGTGCTACTTCTTTTGTGGTTGTCCTTCCAGATGACTGAAGACTCAGATGTGATAAGTCTGGAGGAGGGAGTGGATACATTCACCTTGTTACATGAGAGTGTATATGCATATTCTAATTCTGTAAGTATTTCTTGTCAGTCTTACATACTCTTACATGATCTGATTTGTGACACATGGAAAATTTTTTTACCAACATTACCATGGTTATTGAGAAGGGACACGTGTCAACATTACTGGGTTGTTGAGAAGAGAATGCATATATTAACATTTTAATAGTTTTTAAGAAGGGGAATGTGTAATCAACATTATCACAGCTGTTGAGAAAGAGCGTGTATGTATCAACATTACCATGGTTGTTGAAAAGTGGCAAGTATATATCAACATTACCATGGCTGTTGAGTAGGGGCAAGTATATATCAGCATTACCATGGTTGTTGAAAAGGGGCAAGTAAATATCAACATTACCATGATTTTTGAGAAGGGACAAGTATATATCAACATAAATTGACTGTTGAGTAAGGGCAAGTATATATCAACATTACCATGGTTGTTGAAAAGGGACATATATATCAACATTACCATGGTTGTTTAGTAGGGGCATGTACATATCAGCATTACCATGGTTGTTGATTAGGGGCATGTATATATCAGCATTACCATGGTTGTTGAGTAGGGGCATGTATATATCAGCATTACCATGGTTGATGAGAAGGCGCATGTATATATCAGCATTACCGTGACTGTTGAGTAGAGGGATTTTATATATCAACATTACCATTGTTGTTAAGAAGGGAAATATTTATGAATATCTCTTCTTCTTCAGGTGCCTAGTCTGGAACAGACATTGGCGATCATGACCCTCCAATCTTCTCTGTCTTTTGATAGTTTAATGAGGTTATTGTTGCCCATGCTGTTGTTTGTTGCCCAGTTGTTTATGCTTTCCACATACATCTTTCTCTGCCTTCCTCTTCCTCTCCTGCCTAGTATTTTCCCACATAAGACTAATTCCTCCACTCCTCCTCGTCTGTTAATACGTTCCATAAATTTCGTTTGTCTTTTCTTGATGGTTTTGATGAGCGATCTATTAACACCCGCAGCTGTCAATACCTCGGCATTTGTTTTCTTCTCTGTCCACGATATTCTCAGTATCCTTCTCAAAAACCACATTTCCGCTGCCTCCAGTTTTTTCACCATTTGGTTACTCATTGTCCAACATTCACATCCATATAAAAGAACGGACCACACGTAGCCCCTTAGTAAGCGAATTTTTGTTCTTATGGTGATGTTTCCTTTTTTCATTACGTTGCTCATCCTAGTAAAGGCTTCTTTGGACATGGCGATCCTTTTCTTTATCTCTGTGTCACATCTTCTATCTGATGTCAATGTGTAGCCTAAATATTTAAAGAGATTGAGACTTGTTTGATTTTTTTCTCTTTTGCTGTTCAAAGAGCATACTGGTATTTGTATTTTCTTAGAAACTACCATGCATACAGTTTTGCTGACATTCAAAGATAATCCTTTCAACTCGCTCTCTTCCACTACTTTGTCTAGAATGATTTGTAGATTTTCCTCCGACTCTGCTATTAAAACTGTGTCATCTGCATATCTCAGATTGTTGATATTTCATCCTCCGACTTTAATTCCCTCGAGGTGTTCAATGTTTCGAAATTATATATATATATATATATATATATATATATATATATATATATATATATATATGTATATATATATATATATATATATATATATATATATATATATATATATATATATATATATATATATATATAAAATCAATATTACCTTGGTTGTTGAGGAAAGGATGTATGTGTGATATAAGTAAGCAAGCACAAACACTTTTAACAGCATAGAAATATATTTAAATGATGTGATTTTGATATATCACCTAAAGGTAAGATTGTTGACTGATTTGTTTTTCTCTGGACATCTCCCACAACAGCTACAGTTTTCTGTGATCATGGACATTGTCAACAACTTGCTGTTGTATGTGGAGCCAAAGAAGAAGGTGAGTCAGCAGAACCTTAGATACTAACTGGTGCTCTTAATATCCTCCAGTTATATATACTTGTACCTCATGTTGTTGCTGACAGTCTCTGAGGTGATGAGGAGAAAATAGGTCTACTTCTCCCTGAGGTTTGTCGTAAATGGCGACCAATGTGATCCTGTACATGGGGCTAGCAACCTCATCATGTCAAACATTGAGAATACAGTGTACAGAGAGGCAGATTAATGGCTACATGAGAATACAGTGTACAGGGAGGCAGATTAATGGCTACATGAATGTACAGAGTGGCAGATTAATTGCTACATGAATGTACAATCTACAGAGAGGCAGATTAATTGCTATATGAATGTTCTATCTAAAGAGAGGCAGATTAATGGCTGCATGAGAATACAGTGCACAGAGAGGCAGATTAATGGCTACATGAGAATACAGTGTACAGAGAGGCAGATTAATGGCTACATGTCACGAAGTGGTTTTAAAGTTTATAGAGTTTGCCTGAATGAAAACAAGACCCTAGTATGAGAAAGTCTGAGAAGATAGAATTTAGATGAAAAATGACATGCCTGTGGACAGATGAGACTGTTGGCTCAAGGGATAGAACCAGGATTTGCCTCTCCCCTTGCCGCTTCGTGACTTCAGAAAGGCTATAATCTCACCCTCCTCTGACTTCCTTTAAATACAAGGAGATAAGGTGTATAAAACGATCACAGACACCACTATACAGACAACATAAAGTAAGTATAGTAAGGAGTAGAAGCTGATCCAGTATACAGTAAATATATATTTTTTTATTTACAGAATGGAAAACAAAACATTAAAAATACCATCAAAACATCAGTCAAGAAATGGCCTGCACTGTTGCACGGCCTGAAAACAAGTAACGATTAAATTGATAGACACCAAAAAAAAAAAACCCAAATCACATTCACTCTTTCTGTCACCCTGCTGAGGAACAAAAAATTTGGTTAGTGATCCTGGACTGGTTCCCATTTATTCCCTTTAGTCCATCTCACCGGTCTTAAACAAGCTGCATGATGAGCTGGGGGTTTGTTCATGCACCGGGATGTCCAGTGGGAAGTGGTTCTCTAACAGTGGACCAGCCGTAGTGAATGGGACGGCCACTACGTGTTTGTTTGACAGCGGGCTCACATACCCCAGTATCGTCGCTCGTCATTTGGTGAAACCAGGGCAGTGGACAGGAGAAGTAGTTGAGATTGGTGGCATTTTGAGAAGAGGTATCTCACAGCGTCTGCCTGTAGCCAATATTGAGGTGAAATGCAAGTTTGTGTCTGGCACAATCAAGGCAGCTGTAATGGCACAGCCAGCACATGATTTCATCCTGGGAAGCCCATACTTAGTTTTGGGAAACCCCACCACACCAATCCTTGCTAATGCAAGGGGGCCTACTGCAGGCCAGAGAAGTGAAAGGGGAAAGCCCCAAATTCACGGAGCCCCACGAGAGTTCAACCGACACCCATGTCTTGCTATGAAGAGGATAGACGCCTCTAAAGACAGTGGAATGTTATTTACAGAGGCGTATTCGCCTGTCAGCCGTGTTCAGCCTAATCGCCAAACAGTGGTGACGCCTCTGATTTCGGAAGTATCTTCTTTGTCATCGGGAATTAGCCCCCGACGGTATTACATCTCTCAAGGGAGGGAAATACTGACAAGAACGAACAGGTGATAGCTTCTTCAGTCAACCGCAAACAGTTACGTCCTGTTACGGCGATGTCTGGCCAAGCCAGTCAGACTGTTTCAAAACACTGGGAGGCCGCACCATTTGGTAATCATTATTTACCACGCGCCGCCAGGAAAATTCGTGGGCGAAGGAAACACATGAGAGGGAGGAGGAAGGGCGACCAGTCATGTTGCAGTCGCCAGGAGGAAATCCCCTGGCGTGACCCTCACGATCCAGGGCTTGCAAAGATTCTCAAGGATATGGAGATGGGCCTGTATGATAATGCTAATTATGACAGTGATTAGATCGGGACGTAGATCTAGATACGGACCAGTATGAAACCCAGAGATTTCAGTGATTTAGCACGGATTCCCGCACTTGAAAGGGGGGACTTATGTGATGCTGCACTGGAATTCTGTCTTTCAACCGGCCCGATTCTGTTCTTTTATTTTGAATTTTCATCATTTTTTTCTTCTCATTTGAATATATATCGTGTTTGGTATTTTTGGGTAGATAATTAAATGGGTTCGTTTTATGACGGTAGGTTTATTTTACACTCGACCAGTTTTACTTTCTTCTGATCACGCGATTTTTCGTTGGTTACGGAAATCGCTGTTTTTCTGGCACGCCTGTATGACGCGTCAGAAACGCACGTGGAGTGACGCAATCTTCGGACACGCGGTTTGCGCGGTTTCAAATCTGATTGGCGTAGCTCATAGTTATGTTTATTTTTCTAAGCGTTTCCATTGGCCGGAGTGCGTAGATTAACTCTTAGTATACGAGCGGCCTTCTAGAGAGGCCGATGATCGATCCCCGTCAATAGCGAAAATTTATAGCTGAATGCATGTTTAAAACCACTGAACAATTTAGTTACGTGCATGATATAGGGGTTTCATTTCTTCACATTATATATATAACACTTATGTTATCTTTATAAATAAATTATTTATTGCAAAATCTGTAATGGTAGTCATGAAAGGCTGCTCGTATACTAAGAGTTAATGAACACGCGGGGGTGGCCCCGGTGTGTATAAATAGCCAGTTAGACGGCGGGCCAAGTTCTCTATCGTAAGAAATAATCGTCAGCCGTATGACTGCGTATTTATCATCTCCATTGCGGGGAAAAACAACGATAAATTGGTATGTAGTAATTTTTATTATCGTTTTACTTATTAGTGGGTTTTTGAGAATTTTGCCCGTAGTTAATTTCTTCGGGGACATTAACTTTTTAGTTTTAAATGATAGTGCCATTAATTATCATCTTTGAAGAACGATGTAAATGCAATAGTGTGCTTATTCTTTCTATGATTTTGGCAGTAGATAGGAACTTGGGAAGTTATAAGCTACACGTGTGCTCCTAGTTGTAGAATGTTATGTAAAACCACCATTTATTCCTGTGTATGTACAAATATAATTTTAGTGGGAATCGATTGTGTGTACTAAATTTTAATTTTTTGCCTTAAATGTAAGAAATGCAGTCGGAGAGTATAGATGTATGTTATAAGTGAATTATACTGCTTAGAGGAGTAAAATATTCCTATAGCGAGATTTCATTTAATTCTGGAGTAAGTGGGAAACCTCATGGGTAACGTTAAAGGAATTCCCTAGTTTGAATGTTTGGACACGTGGGTAGCCATGCGTAACAAATAGATAAGAGGCAGACAGGTCGGGAGGTTTCTGCTTACTTACCTGGCAGATTATAGTTGAGGGAGAGAGGGGAAATGGTGGAGCCGTCTTCGTTTTGGGGCGTTTACATGTTTGTGCTAAGATATGAGCGTGACTGAAGCAGCAACTGTATATGTTTTAATAGATAAGTTATTTTATGAGAGTATTTTAGTATTGTAGTACAGAGTGGCCTCTCTTTTGTGTCCACAGCATTGGTCACGGCCTTTAGAGTGGGGAGGCCAATAAATCTTGTTCCTGACAGCTGGCGAAGGTAGCCAGACTTCTCAGGGAGAGAAAAGTCGAGGAAAACGCCAGAGGCGGAAGAGCTTGTACCGCGGTGGGTATCGGCTCTGAATATTGTGGCCCCAGATAGAGAAAAAGAGAGGGGGAGGGAATGAGTAAGAGCAGGTCGAGACAGCGACACAATCTTCAGTGAAAGGGTTTTCTTAAAACCCGGAGCTCTAAGCTCATACACACCCATCGAACCCAAGCAAGCGGGTTGGTGTGTCTTTTATAGCCTCGGTCATAATAATACCGACGGCCCTACACCCAAATGAGGGGTAAATGGGCAAGTGAAAATCAGTTTTTTTTTTCGCCAATGTTGAAGCCTCTACAGTCTACGGCAAGTGCCTAGTCAATATTTTCAGAAGTCATCAGAAGTAGGAGTCAGAACCAGGAAGAGAGGGATATCATATCCGGGTTGCTGAAATAAAACGAGAGAAGCAAGGCAGGAGAAGTGGAGAGAGAGAGACGGTGAAAACTAGATCAGGGACCTGTAGAGTCTCAGATTATTCTTAGAGGTTAGCCTCTGAGCCTTAGAGTTGAAAGTCTATTAAATAGCAGAGCAGAGTGTGACTTAGTGGCATATATCGCTGACAGAGTTAGCAGCTGTGCAGATAGGCTTCATGCAGTGTCAGCATCCATTGACAATAGATACAGTAGTGTAATAGATAGCGGTGGCTATAGTTGAGGCCCCACCAAATTGGACTATAGTTAATTAAGATCACTTATCATTGTAATTTTGTCCCCAGCAGAGTGTATGAAGGAGTGGAAGGGGTTGGAGTTTTTTTTTAATTTGGTGTGCTTACAATCAAATTGATTTCTTTTGTTTCCAGGTCTGTGCAAACCTTGCACGATAGATGATTTTTTTTGGTGTTACTATGTTATTGAAAATTCTGTTGATTTGTATAATAAACTTATTTAATGTACACTGGATCAGCTTCTTCACTATATAGTCCTTAACTGTTGTCTGTATAGTGGTGTCTGTAGCATTAATTTATCCTTATCTCCTTTAGTGTGTTAAAGGTAGTCAGAGGTCGGTGAGTTTATAGCAATTTTTGAAAGTCACGATTTGGCGAGGAAGATTTAATCTCGGTTATCCTCCTCGAGCAAATAGACTCACCTTACTACATTCACTGTCATTTCTCTACGAACATCTATTATCTTAGTCTTTTCTCACACTAGGGTCTTGTCCTACACTTGGGCATAACTCTAACTTAAATCCAACTCGTGACACTACATGAGAATACAGTGTACAGAGAGGCAGATTAATGGATACATGAGTATACAGAGGTAGATTAATGGCTACATGAGTATACAGTGTACAGAGAGGCAGATTAATGGTTACATGAGTATACACTGTACAGAGAGGCAGATTAATGGCAACATGAGATACAATATACAGAGAGGCAGATTAATGGCTACATGAGTGTACAATGTACAGAGGCAGATTAATTGCTACATGAATGTACAATCTACCGAGAGGCAGATTAATGGCAGCATGAGTGTACAATGTACAGAGAGGCAGATTAATGGCTACATGAGTATACAATCTACAGAGAAGCATATTAATGGCTACATGAGTATACAGTGTACAGAAGGCAGATTAATGGCTAAATGAGATACAATGCACAGAGAGGAAGAATGCAGAATAATGGCTACATGTATATACAATTTACAGAAATGTTGAGAAAAATTGTCAGTGACAAAGAAAGAAAGAGGCTACTGAACCCTCAGGGATATCATAAAAGATGACTAATATGAGGTTGTGCATGAGGTTGGCAGGTTGACTATGTAAATCAGGTTGCTACAGAAACCATCAATGTAAGAGTTTGTGCTTGTGTTTAGGCTTCCTCAAGGAACTATCTGCAGTGATGACTCTTTGCTCCATAAGGAGTGAAGGAGGAGATGGTGATACAGGCTTTTACCAGTAACACTAAGTTTCCTTAGTCCACTTACTCTGTTTTTTTCATTATCTTCTAGCACTGCTAGGTTTTATCAGGTCAGTCCTATTGTATGGCTCTTAAACATGGAGAACAACAAAAACAACAACCAAGAAGTTACAGACTGTCATAAATGGGTGCTTGCCTAGAATCTTTTCTTCGATCCTTAACCACAGACCGTCAAAGCATTTCGCTTTCCTTCAGGGGTCCAAAGCATAGCTGTTCTTGTGATGGCATCGGGGTCTCTTCTGAGGACATGACCAACCCAGCTCCAGTGTCTGCCAGCTATGATGGTATGCATGTCCTCTTGCTTGCTACGAGTAAGCAGATCTTGGTTGGTGATGGTATTCGGCCAAAAGATTCGGTGAATTTTTCTTAGGCATGTTGTGTGAAAAGAGGACAATTTTGACATTTCCTTCTCTGTGACTCTCCAGCATTCCCGCACCATAGAGAAGCACAGAAAGCACGCAACTCTGGTATAATCTTAATTTTGTGCTTGTGCTGTATTGGGAGGACTTCCAGATGTTATTTAGGCTAAAGAAGGCTGTTCTTGCCTTATTCATTCTGATGTTGATGTCTTTGCCTGCCCCACCGTTTGGTGTTACTATGCTTCCTAGGTATGTGAAGGTATCTGTCTGTACCAGTTGCTGATTCCTTACTGATATGGGCTCAGGGTTGCTCACATTGAGCGTTGGCATAGAGGCTTTTTATGATTGGCACTATGCAGCTTGGAATTCCATAAGCCCTCAGTATTTTCCATAAACTGTCCCTATGTATGCTGTCAAAAGCCTTTTCAAAATCAACAAAATTTATGTAAAGCTGTCTTTGCCATTCTGAGCACTGCTCTATAATGTTCCTGAGAGTGAATATATGGTCTACACATCTTCTGTTCTTTCTAAATCCTGCTTGTTCTTTCCTCAGTTTGTAGTCTACTGCCTTTGAAATTCTCTGTATAATTATCCTGCCTAGTATTTTGCTGGGAACTGAGAGAAGAGTGATTCCTCTCCAATTACACTAGTCAACAACCAAAATGTACCAGAAATGAAAATAGCTGATCTTAACTAATTTTGGTGTGCTGAAAACGAAAATGACATTAAAAAATGTTGATTGGCTCTAGTTTTCAAGATATATGCTACTAGTTTATTTAATTACGGTCAATTTATATATATGACGCAACTGTTGTGGGCGATTGCATAATTTTTTTCTAATGACCAATAAAAATGTAACTAGAAGTTGATGATGCAATTCTACCTATGATTACATCACCTTTGTATATAAATATCTTATATCTGTTAAAATTTTGCCATTAGTTAGTGCATTTGTCCTTATCAAAAGTATCATAGTTAGAAATGCCTTGGGGAGCCGCGCTAGCGTAGTGGTTACAACACTGCTCTGGCGACCGGGTGATACAGGATCAAACCCGGGCGACGGCATTTGAGGATTTTTCGTCGACCGGGAATTGGACTAAATTAACTCGAGACCTGGCGAGAACATTTGAAGGAGTGTCGTCGACCAGGGATTGGCGGCTCCTGAGCCGACCCAGCTCTAATGGGTACCTCCGAAATCGGCGAGTATCTGCCTGAATGAAGAGGGACACCTGTCTCTGCACAAGAAAAAGGGATACTCACGTAAAATCAATGTCAGGTTAGACATTAACAATAACCTGAGATTTCGCCTCGAGTATTAGCGGGCGTACAAAAAAAAAAAAAAAAAGAAATGCCTAGGACATGTGTGAACAGTGCTAATAATTTCTGTTATATATGTGGTGAGGTGACATTTGTATCACAAAAACGAAATATAACTAAAGTGATTAAGAAGGCGTACAGTTTGTATTTAGGCTGCAGAATAGGAGATCAAGATAAGAGCTGGGCGCCACACATATTCAGCAATACATGTGCAGCACATCTTAAACTGTGGTTGACTGGCAAAAGGCAAGCTATGCCTTTTGCAGTCCCAATGATTTGGAGAGAGCCCACTGATCATCTCAACAACTGTTACTTTTGCTTGGTCCCTCCAATTGGGAAAGGCATATCAAAGAAGAAAAAATGGACTTTGGAATATCCAAACATCCCCTCCGCAATACATCCGGTACCACATGGCGATGACCTACCAGTTCCCAAAGTGCCAGAATCATTTTCAGCTGCTTCCACTGATCTTCTTCTTCCTCGTTCGCCCTGAAAAGGACGGTGGTTCCGTTGTGTCTGTTTATGCCGTAGCTGTGATATCTGCACCTTTCGGTCGACACATCCGACTTCAGCACGGCATTTTTTGGGACCGGGTTTGCCTTCCCTCTGCGATCCGTACTCGCTCAGCCAGACTGCACTGCTGGAGACTGTTTCCAGGACCACCACGTGGAGGTAGAGTACGGTCTTGACCAGCTCTGGTTCGCTGGTCCTGATGCAAGCAGTCAAGCTATGGGTAGCTGACTGCATTCACTATTGCTGCATCTTTGGGTCCCGCTTCCACTGATGAAGAAGAGGACATTGGTGGTCCTGAACCATCAACCTCAAGCGACCCATATTTTGAGCAAACTACATCCACTAAACCACACTTAATAACCCAAGGTGAACTGAATGATCTTGTAAGAGATCTGAATTTACCGAAGAACAAGGCGGAGCTTTTGGGTTCCAGATTGCAACAGTGGAATCTCCTGGCAGAAGGTGTTACAATTTCTGTGTATAGGAACCACCAGAAGCCGCTTATTACATTCTTTTTCATAGAGGGTGACCTTTCTGCATGCCACAACATTTCTGGTTTAATGGCAGCCCTCAAAATCAATTACATACCGGAAGAGTGGAGGCTTTTCATTGATTCATCCAAGACGAGTCTTAAAGCTGTTTTGTTGAATAATGGTAATGTGTTACCGTCAATTCCAGTTGGTCACGCAGTTCATATGAAAGAAACTTATGAAAACATTAAGCAGTTTTTGAAGTGTATAAACTACGATCATCATCATTGGTCACTTTGTGGTGACTTAAAAGTGGTTGCTCTTTTGCTTGGACTACAGGGTGGATACACCAAGTACTGTTGCTTTCTCTGTGAGTGGGATAGCCGTGCATGAAGTGACCATTACATCAGAAGACATTGGCCAATCAGGCAGTCATTGCAGCCTGGCAGTAAGAACGTTGAGAACCCAGCACTTGTTGACACCAGCATGATTTTGTTGCCACCCTTGCACATTAAGCTGGGTCTTATGAAAAACTTTGTCAAGGCAATGGAGAAAACAGATGAGGCTTTCAAATACCTCATCAGAAAATTTCCAAGACTGAGTGAAACTAAAATAAGAGAGGGAGTATTTGTTGGTCCGCAAATTCGAAAACTTCTTCATGATGACGAGTTTCTTTGCGTGTTGCATGGCAAGGAAAAAAGCAGCATGGCTAGCATTTAAGTCAGTGGTGGACAATTTTCTTGGAAACAACAGATCTGATAATTACAATGAAATTGTAGAAAATCTCCTTCTGAAGTACAAGAGTCTTGGCTGCAACATGTCTTTGAAAATTCATTTTCTGGATTCTCATCTGGATTTCTTTACTTCAAACTGTGGAGCAGTCAGTGATGAGCATGGTGAACGATTTCACCAGGACATTGCTGCTATGGAGACAAGGTATCAAGGCAATTGAAGCCCTTCAATGCTTGCTGATTACTGTTGGACTGTGACAAGAGACACCTCATCGATTGACTACAAGAAGCAAGCAAAGAGAGCTCGAACAGCGACTGAATAATGACGGAATGGGTTCAAATGTGCCTTTTTAAAACATGATATGTGAACTTTAAATAATGTTTTTATTGTTTCTATCATTTTATGTTGAAATATCAATTAATTGAGTATGTAACCACAATTTTTATAATGCTAAAGTAGAAAGACTAGCTGTTCACCCCAGAGAATTAAACAAGCATACATTATTTGTATTACTGTAATGTAAATTCATCATTTAAAAATAAAACCAGAGCCAATTGGGGAATTTCGTTATGATATTTGAAATCAACATGTCAAAATCAATAAGAAATGATATATTTAATTTCTGGTACAAATAACTTTTGAAAATTTGTTGACTAGTGTTATTGCAGTCTGAAAGATCTCCCTTCTTGGGCAATTTGACAATTATTCCTTTGTTCCACTCTGATGGTGTTGTCCCCGTTTTCCACACTTGTGCAAATAGTGGTTCTAATAGTTCTGCTGCTAGCTCAGGGTCTGTCTTAAATAGCTCTGCATTTAAGTTATCATGGCCCGGAGCTTTACCGTTCTTTAACCCTTTGATTGCTGTGATGATTTCTTCTTTTCGTGGAATGTCTGTATTTACATCTAGATCGTTTTCAGCCTCAGGAACATTCAATTGTGTCTCTGGTATTTCCTTGTTCAGAGTTTCTCTGAAGTGCTCTGCCCATCTTGTTTCCTGTCCCCCTGCTGTCTTGATGAGATTTCCTTGCTTATCTCTTACTAATGTAATATTGTTTGCACCTTGTTTTCCGCTGATGAATTTAGTTATTTTGTATACTGTGCTTTGTTCATTTCTCAGTGCTGCCTCTTCTGCCTGTTTTGCAAGATCGTCTAGGAAATTCCTTTTGTTGGCTCAGGTTTGGCGTTTAACTTCCCTGTCCAGTTGACTGTACTGTTCGCTATATAGTTGCTTTAACCTGGGGGACTTCGCTTCTGTTTTCTTTCTTTTCATTTCCTTTCTCATCTTTATGGTGTTTAGTGTTTCTGGTGTTATCCAGTCTTGCTTCTTCCTTTCCTGGAATCCTAAGCATGATTTGCTACTTTCCTTATATATTGTTGAAATGGTGTTAAAATTCTGGTCTATATCATCAGTCAATGTCTTTTCCTGGCTTTTGGCAAATTGATATCGTTTCTTAATGTCGGCCGCAAACGCTTTTCTGGTAAGGGGGTCCTTCAATTTGCTGATGTCAAACCTTTTCTGTGTAGTTACAGTTGGTCCAGCCCTTCTTAGTTTCACTTTCAGTTTTGCTACTACTAAATGGTGATCGCTTCCCACATCTGCACCTCTTCTTACCTTCACATCTTGTAATGCATGTCTCCATCTACCGTTAACCATGATGTGGTCTATCTGGTTTCTGTCCCGACCATTTGGTGATTCCCATGTTAACTTGTGAATTTCCTTATGTGGGAAAAGTGTTCCTCCAATGACCAGGTTGTTAATGCTACAGAAACTTATTAGCTTATCCCCATTTTCGTTTGCTATTCCGCTGCCGCATTTCCCCATTGTTCTTTCATTGTATGTATTGTGTGTACCAACTTTCGCATTGAGGTCTCCCATTACTATAACAAGATCATATCTAGGTGTGTCCTCCATTTCTTTCTGCAGTTGTTGATAGAATTCATCCTTGACCTCCTCATCGCTATCATTCGTTGGTGCGTAGCATTGTATTATTGTAGTGTTGGTGAATCTCCCTCTCAATCTCAATCGTATCAGTCTGTTGTTGATGGGTTTCCATTCCAGTAATGTCCTTTCTATCCCTTTCTGTAGAATAATGGCTACGCCTTCACTATGCTGTCCATCCTCTCTTCCAGAGTAAAGTACTGTTTCTCCTGTTGCTGTTTTAACTTTTCCTGCCCCTGTCCATCTGCTCTCGCTTATCCCCAGGATGTGTAGCCTATAGTTTCTCATTTCTGCCGTGACCTGTCTTAGTTTACCTGTCTCGTACATTGTCCTGACATTCCAAAATCCTATTCTTGTATCCTGTTTTGCGGTCAGGACATCCGTTTTCATGTCAGTGGCTTCCTTTCGGCTTTCACCACTGACAGTCATACGAGCCACAGACTCCGAATGTCCATCCCGCAGCAAAGTTTGTTCATTTGATGTTGTTTCCGTAACTTCATTATTTTTTTTACATAGACAGGGGTGTCAGCCCTATGCTAAAACCCCCAACCTGGAGGACCAGGGTACCAGCTTTTGTCTGACCCCTACCCACACAGACCAGTCCAGCTTGGTTGAACCTACCAGGATTGCCTAGAATAGAAGGATTGAAATGGCATGACAAGATCACTAATGTAGAACTGATGATAAGAACCTGACAAGTTCCTGTGGACAGAAATTAGAAGAAGGTGCTGGCGATGGATTGGACACACGTTGAGGAAACCTATTGACAGCATTACAAGGTAGTCTTTGTTCTGGCATTCCCAGGGTAAGAGAGGTAGACAGAGACCAAACAACACATGGTGAAGAGAACTGGAGACAGAAATAACAGGGATAAAAAAGATGTTAAAGGACCTTGAGCTGATGGCACAGGACAGGAGGATTTGGCATGTCCTTGCTGCTCCTAAGGGAGCAGAAGGGCAGTGAATGAATGAACTACTAGATTATGGTGTTGTCCAGGTGGCAGTATTTACTAAGTTACATTTAGTCTTAGTTGCCCAGTTATACAAGACGCTTGCAATATCCAGTTATTCCAGGTCTCTTTCTTCCAGTTACACTTGCTGTCAGTATCTTCTCATTAATCAGGGTTTTGTTCTTGCCCAGTTACACATAATTACTTGTTTACCAAAGTTTTTGGAAGGACAGTTTCAACAGAATGTTGTTATGAGTAGTTAAAATACTTGTTCTGACTGTGCAATATAAAATGGGAATTAACATGCTTGGTGTCCACTCAGTGTCATATGCAGCCTGTAGGTTGACAAATATAAGAGTTAATGCTTGATGTATACTGAAGTTTGAAATAAGTGTTAACGTACTAGATTATCATTCACGTCCAGGCTACCCTCAGCCAGACAAAAGTAATAGTTAGCATGTGTGGTGTCCAACAACTTTCAGGCCACCCAGAGACAGAAGTAATGAGTTAACCTGCAAAGTTTCCAGTCACTTTCAGATGACCGAGAGACTGAAATAAGAGTTAACATTTAAAATGAGAGACTGAAATAAGAGTTAACATTTAAAATTTCCAATCACTTTCAGGCTGCCGAGAAACTAAAAAATGAAAGTTAACATTTAAGGTTTTTACTTTCAGGCTGCCTAGAGACTAAAATAAGAGTTAAATTTGAGCTTTCCAGGCAACTTCAGGCTGCTCGCAGATAGATGTAGAAATTGAAACTGAAATTCCACTCACTTCCAGGCTGCCCAGACAGATGTCATTTTGTTGTTACAGTGTTAACATACATAATGTCCACCCAATTTCAGGCTGCCAGTGACAGACTTCAGAACATGAGGTTCAAATTACAGCTGTACAGAGATGAGGATCAGAAAACTCCCATCCTGCAGTTACAGGAAGTTGTCAGGTTGGTTCTTTCCTTCAAAAAAAGTATATTCGCTTGCTCCCATCAGAATAGCTCAAGAGACATTGGAAGTTCTTATTCCAGTTTAGATCTCCAGCTTGTGAGTACTGAAGCAACATCCTGATTTATATCAAATAGGCTGAAGTTGTCTTTTCTGGTGAAAGTATTCACATTAGATCATCCTGTCAGACCATAGAGCGTTGAGTGATTAGAGTTCTTGCTGCTTGAGGCAGAGTTATTGGGTTCAAAACCCAGTAAAGTAAGCTTACCTAGCTGTAAGTGGGTGCCTAGCTAACTCCGCTGTTGAGTTAGGTCAAATAAAGACAGCGAGGAAGGGAACCAGTTACCCCACCTAATGAAGCTGAGACCTGGTATGGTGAAGTCTGTAACACTTCACTCTCCTATGGGTGTGGGACTACCTTTACCATTTTTTTTTATCAGACAACTAGAGCAGTGTTGTCTATTTGTCTTTTGTTTTCATCACATATTCCGATAAACTACTACTATCCGTCTCTTAATGTTTCCATCTCACATTTTTTTTCGTTTGTTTAGGTCATATATCCCAACAAAATATGTACTGTTGATCTCATCATCATAACCCTCCACTCCCAAAGGAGCATAGGCCTTCAACAAACACATGCCAAGTCCTCCTGTCACGTGCCATCATCTCAAGCTCTTTCCACGTTTTCCTCATCATTTTCACCTCTGTTTCCAGCTCTCTTCTCCATGTGCTTCTTGGTCTACCTCTGCCTCTCTTGCCCTGGGGGTTCCAGAACAAGGACTGCCTTGTAATGCTATCAACAGGTTTCCTCAATGTGTGTCCTATCCATTGCCAGCGTCTTCTTCTCATCTCTTGTTCCACTGGCACTTGTCTAGTTCTTGTCATCAGTTCCATGTTGGTAACCTTGTCATACCATATCAATCCCTCTATTCTACGCAAGCACCCATTTGTGAAAGTCTGTAGCTTTTCGGTTGTTGTTCTCCATGTTTCAGAGCCATATAATAGTACTGACTTCACATTTGAGTTGAAGATTCTTATTTTCGTGTTGGATCCGATTTCTCTTGACCTCCATATATTTCCCAATGCAGTGAAAGCTCCTCTTGCTTTTTGTATTCTTATTTTGATATCATTGTCTGTCCCTCCAACTTTGTCTATATTGCTGCCAAGATATGTACTGTTGATCTACTAGAGTTTTATCCCCATTTGCATGACCATCGTCTTGTTGTTGATTTTTTACTTTTCTTACCATCATGATCTTCATTTAAACACTTCTTTTGATATTTACAGATTATTTTAAGTGTGAAATTTTCATCTTTTCTTTCATTATTTCTCACTTTATTCCTAGTTTGTCCAGGATCCTTTTATTCCCCCTTCCCATCAAATGCATTCAGTTCTTCACTATATTTACTTGTGGAAGCACTTTAGTTCTAGTTTGTTCATATGATGGTAGTCAGTAACACATTCCACTGTTTGTATTTGACTTCAGAACATCGACATATAATGATGGTCAGGAATCACATACTTTTGTTTGCGTGCGACTTCAGAACAACATGATGTGATGGTGGTCAGGGATTACATACTACTGATTGTATGTGACTTCAGAACATCAAGATATGATGGTGCTCAGAAATCACATACCACTGAATGTATGTGATTTCAGAACATCATTATAGGATTGTGGTCAGAAATGACATACCACTGTTTGTATGTGACTTCAAAACAATAGCATGTGATGGTTAGGAATTATGTACTACTGTTTACATTTGATTCTTTTCCAGCCCAAGTTTTGATGTTTAAAAAAAAAAAAAAATTAATTGAGAAAAATATCCTGTTCAACCTTTGATGGGTATAATTAGGATATATATTGTCTATAATTGTAGAGAGTTATGTTCAGTAACAACTACTTAATTGTGTTATTAGCCATTTTGGTAAGTTATTGAATATTGGGCAGATAAAAATGTCCTATTGACGTACATGTGTGTGTGTTTTTTCCTTTGTTCTAAAATGGTAGTTTCTTCATACCTATTTGGGGGGGGGGGGGGGGGGGGGGGGGGGTGTGGATCAATATTTAATTTACTCTTAATCTGACACTAGTAATGTTACATCACCAAATCAGTATGATGTTACATCATGTGTTCTCAGCTGTCAGAAAGTTCTCTTGCAACTTTCCCCTGTTCAGAAGTAAATCGCTAGAAGTAGTCTTTCAGGTGCATTGTTCACATTGATGGGAGTTAAAGATATCAGAGTTTGTGAGTCCAACAATACTTTCACTTCACAGGGAGAAGGTTCAAGAGCTAAGGCAGCTGGAGAAGGAATACTACATCGCTAAAACAAGAGATGATGAACAGAGGTCAGTTGTGTCAGATACATGTTTACTTCTCACATAGCAGACTGGGATGTTGTGTTTGTGTATCAGGCTGGGATGTTGGGCTTATGTATCAGGCTGGGATGTTGTGTTTGTGTATCAGGCTGGGATGTTGTGTTTGTGTATCTGGCTGGGATGTTGTGTTTGTGTATCAGGCTGGGATGTTGTGTTTGTGTATCAGACTGGGATGTTATGTTTGTGTATGCATGTGTGTCAGAATGGTGATCTATGTCATTGTCGACAGTCTTCTTCTTCTTCTTCCTCGTTCGCCTTCAGACTTCCACATTTATGACTCTAATAAAGGCAGTAGTCAACCCAAGGCTCCCAACATCTCCAAACAGTTTTTCGTTGACAGAAGTGGGTTGTTGCCATATGCTACTCCGTTCATTACTGTAGGTTGGGCAGTATTGCAGCAGGTGTTCGACTGTCATCGGGCTGGTACCACAGGTGCAGAGATCTGTTGCACCAATTTTGTATTTGTGGTACAGATGGTATCTCAATCTGTTGTGACCAGTGCGTAGTCGAAAAATGATGACCTGTTCTTTTCTGGATAGTTGATGATATGCATCATTTTTCAAATGTCCCGGGTGCTCTCTTTCCCATTTGGACTTGAATGTAGCCTTTATAGTGGTCTTTGCCGTTGCGTAAGTTGTCGTTGTCGACAGTCTGATGACTTCATGTGGAATTTGTCTCTTGTAGAGGTGGTGTATTGTATGCAGTCAGTTTACATTTCACGCATGTATAAATAACCCAGTAATAAGCTGTTTAAAAATTAACCTAGTCGTAATGCCTTGGTTCTGTGATGACTTTTTGATAAACCTGTTTTAGGATGGAGATGTTGGAGGCTGAGATGGAAGATATGAAGAACTGGATTGGCCTGAAGAATGAAGAGCTAGGCATGAGAATCAGGTATGTAGATGCCAGAGGCTGTAATCAGTAGTTAGATATAATGAGAAGCTTATAAATGATATCTGCATTTAAATGCCAGATATAGTGAGAAACTTATTTTTCTGATACACAAACACCGCTGCCATAATATATTTACTGAATCCACATCTTGCAGGAACGTTTCACCAGGCACAATATGGCTATGGTTTGCCACATATATTCTCGATTTATACAGTGTGAACAATTTCATGAAATTATCTCTACTTCACTAGCTGTGTTTTCTTAACATTATTTTCAGTTGTTATAATGAAAGCCAGCTTCAAGTTAAGGCACAGTTGAAGATGGAAAAAGGTAAATTGTACTTGTATTGTAGAAAACAGTTTGCCTGATATGGTTGCTGTAATACTGGTTTTAGACTTTTCTGCATACTCAGACTGAAACTTGTATTACCACTTATCTGTATATCAGTGCTGAGTCTTTTATTACAGCTTCTATATGTATTGGGGCTGAGGCTTTGATAAATACAGCTTCTGTGTGAATTGAGGCCTAATCTTGTTTTATAGGTTGTCTGAGCTTGAGTATTATTGCAGTGTTATGAGTTGTTACCGTGTTTTTAATATGTGTTGATACAGTATTTTAATGTTGTGAGTTGTTACTGTGTCTTTAATGCTGTGAGTTTTTAATGTGAGTTGTTTCAGTGTTTTTAATGTTGTATGTTGTTACAGTGTTTTTAATGTTTAAACATTTATGACACATAAGGAAGGGAAACCCGAGGCCTGTAAACAGTAAATAAATATTAGACAAACATAAAGGTATGTTTTCAGGCACTCGTTAAGAAATAAAGAAGTAGAAAACTAGGCAACAGAAAAGCAACAGACGTGAGTGGCTTACCCAGGACTCGAACCCATGACCCTCCACAGAACCAAGGCATTACGACTAGGTTAACACTTAATATACAATACCAAAACCTACCCTCTGTCCTGTACTTACTGTTCTTAGTCTTCTATCATTTACTAGACACAGTATTAAGGTCTTTGTCTTGTGTAGTTTGACATATACTGTATAATAGGGGAACAACAGAAGCAATTGCATCATTAATAGGCTGGACTGTCCATGGTAAATTTCCAGTGTTATGTGTTGCGGGTCACACTAATGACCCTCCATCGAAGCATCATTTTTTGGTGATGCCTAGATGGCAGGGAGGATAGTGTGATTCGCTTGCATAGCTAGGTGGGGTTGTCGCACGGAGGGTCATGGGTTCGAGTCCTGGGTAAGCCACTCACGTTTGTTGTTTTTCTATTGTCTAGTTTTCTACTTCTTTATTTCTTATGAGTGCCTGAAAATATACCTTTATGTTTGTCTAATATTTGTTTTTAATGTTGTATGTTGTTACAGTGTTTTTAATTTTGTGTATTGTTAGTGTTTTTAATGTTGTGAGTTGTTACATTGTTTTTAACATTGTGAGTTGTTACAGTGTTTTAATGTTGTGTGTTGTTACAGTGTTTTTAATGTTGGGAGTTGTTAGTGTTTTTAATGTTGGGAGTTGTTACAGTGATTTTAATGTTGGGAGTTGTTACAGTGTTTTTAATGTTTGGAGTTGTTACAGTGTTTAGAATGTTGTGATATTTTATGGTGTTTATAATATTGTGAGCTCCTACAATGTTTATATTATATGTTGTAACAGTGTTTATATTATATGTTGTAACAGGGTTTATATGCTGTTCTCTTTGTGTCATTAATATCGTCGAGTTGTCATTATCTGTGAGTTGTGTCATTGTCACGTAGCGTTTGAAAGATAAGAATTTATTAGAAGAAATAATAGATCTGATTGTGGAAGATCTGGCTCAAGGAATTCCTGCTGTGTTTTCCACCACTGAAGGGAGACAAAGAGGGTAAATTCTCCTAACTAGACAGGTCTGGAAAAGGTTGTAAGGAGATATTTGGTCTCTCGCTACCATAGTCCCCTTCTCAGATACCTATTATTATTATTATCCTCAATTACTGGGTTTATATTAGATTTTACGAGCCCCCCCTCCCTTATAAAGGAAGATAAACATCAGACAATATGTAACATCTAACAGAAGGAACAAAGCATGGGGTACAGTATATACACCCAATTGGTTTATTGCAACTAAAATGAATAGATGGTGAATGATAGTATTGTCGATGGAATTAGTGTCTGCGGTATGTAATGTGTGTCTCACAATTCAAGTGTGTTTCATCATGGATGACAAAACTATGCATTGATATGGTGAGTTCCCTTTTTCGTGGAACTTAGCTTTTCAGCCCCTGGCTGATAGTGAAGCGTGGTTAGTTCTCCGGTCTCCTGACGTTGCCCCAGGTAGGTCTTGAATGGTTCGGATTTGCCTTCTCTGTGCTCGACTCCGTATTCTGCTCTGAGATTGGACTGTCGTGCAAGGCTCCACCATAGACTGAAGACAAATACGACGGCTTCATTAATTTTCTAGCTTTAGGAAGCAGTCTTTCTCTAAGCCGTCCGTCTGCCAGTCATCTCAGATTTTAGTCTCTAACATTATATGTCTAGAGCCTAATCTTGAATTCAAGTTTCTCCTTTCTGTCCTTTATTATATTTCTCTGCCCCAGTGGCAGTATTATAATTCTTTAGACTGATTTATCGTCAACTTAACCCGATGAATTATTATAAATGTCAGTTAAACCCACCAAATTTATCATAGAAATGTCGGCAACAGTATTCTAGTTCTGTGCCTCTAGCCTAATCGTCATGTCAATTATGATGAATTTAACAAATAATTGGACATCAGTGTTTTAGAATTGTCTGACAACATTATCACACACTTCATGTCTGGTCGCATTGTCATATAATTTATAATGAATATATGTCACGGTCTGTCAACATTATCGTTAAAATAAATTTCCGTTAGTCTAAGCGTCGGGTCGAAAATACTCAAATAATATGGAAATTAATAGATATATATATTCCCGTTATACATTATTATGAACATGTTGTACATATCCCGTGGGATCATAAAATATACCCGATCACATGTGGCTGGATGTGATCGTAAAACAAAAATTATGAATAAAGTAAACGCAGTTATACCAATTTTGCGTCGATTTTATAAGGTACTATACATTTCATCACAATACTATTTTCTAACGAGATTTTCACTTACCTACTCAAAGATGGACGCTAACCCGCAATTTAGACACGTGGCTTCAGTGCTTTTTAATGCGTGAATTCGCCGATATCTGGGTTAGACCTAGCTGTCTCAAGGTTTCCTGGGCAAGTGAAAACTCGCTGGATTTGCCGCCTTTTAGCGGGTCATTTCCGCTTGGACACGTGATCCATAGCGGGCATCATGTGACCTTAGCGTCATATAAACGCTCCAATCAGTAGCGTTAAAAGTCACGTGGGGGTGTTCTGAAAGTGGCATAAACTGGTTTTATCTAAGTTTAAGCAGTCTTAAATTAAAACAGGTTCCTAGCTACCGAGGTCAGGGGTCAACAATGACGTCGTATCTAAAAATAGCATTAAGCGCGAGGAGAAAATCACTGAACGCTAGGAGAATTTCCGCAAGTGACACTTCCCGGGACTTTGCGATCATGCATTGAGGATGGGAAAAAATGATGTCACGTAAATAATAAAAAAAAATGAAGAGAAGATTGGCCAAGTCGTCACAGTCATTAATCTCTTTGCTTTCTCATTATCTGTAAGTGGTGTCCTATTTCTGCCATTAACCCGATGTGTGTTCTTGCAGGTATGTTGATATTAGTATTGATATGGATAGTTAATAGTGTATGTATTGATGTGTGCTTTTACCTACAGCCCAACAGTCACAAGTTGTCAGAAGAAACGAGGTGTGCTTCAAGTATGCCAAATGGAGGATGACAGAGAGAGATGGTCACTGTGGTATTGCTGAACTGGAGCTCCGCAACTTTGTGTGAGTCCCTCTGTTTTTGTTGTTGTTCTTTAAACTGTGTCCTCTTTGTGCCATTAATGTGTACTCAGCCTCACCTTATGTTGTGTCCTGTTGTCATCATCATCATCACTGCAGATGGCCCCTGTCGCAGTTTAATCCTGCCTTGGGCACTTCACATGATGTCGTTGTAGAAATTGTGTAGTAGCCTCGATGCCAGATCACCAGAAGGGGTACTAGCATTCAGTTAGTAGCTGCTGTTGTCATGAGACAGGCATTAGAAGTCAAAAACGTAATAATGACACGTTTTATCCCTATAGCTCTGAGGTTTAGCAAACAAAATTCAGTTGTCTCCATTCCATCGAACTGATCAGGCAACTTATGATAGGCAGGGTCCAGTACAAGTGTGGAGAATGAAGAAAAATAACTTGTCCACATGTGGTCGTCACAGCAGATGCTGTATGCACTGCTTTACTCTGTTGAAAATTTTGAGATAAAAACTGGATATCAAATTTAGGCAGGTTGTCTTCATAAATCCTGCAACAATTACATAGAAACAGAAAAAGACATGTAAGTAGGAGGTGCTAAACCTCCAGCGCCATGTTTTGGGACATCACTCGTTATTCAATATAGTTTTTATTTTTATAGTCTAGTAGACGTTGTTTAGTTCGAGACATTATTATGATGAAGTAGCGTTAGACTCTAAGATGACCAAAAGGTAGTCAGCGAAAGAATTTATTTAGATCAACGGACGAATGAAATGTTTTTGAGACTCTCCATATGAAATTCTAAGAACAGTCATCATGAAAAATCTTTTGAACGGACTTGAGTAAAACTTGAGACTATGACTTCAGGCAACATTAACATCATGAACCCTTACTCATTTCATATCACTACGTAAATGAGAAGAATAAAGAAGAAGAAAAGAAAAGATATACACATATAAATAAAGAATGCAACCCTTATCTTTCTCAGAATGGTTATCAACTTCTTGATGTATTTATTAAAAAACTGTGAGGCTGTTTATAGTTAATGTCGTTTTATTCATGCTTGTCAGAAGTTGTCATGCAGCGTGCTGACATCCATTTTTGGTTTAAAACAGTAGCAAATTGTTGAACATTCCAGTTAAAATAGAACAAGATGAAAGAAAACTGTAGACATCCTGGTTATATTACAAAAAGGTTTATGAGTGAACTTCGAGGACCAGTTGAGAAGTTTAATTAAACTATTTGTTCAACAGTTATTAAAACTGAACCCCACTATCAAAAACGTCTGACCCCAGACTCTATCGACAAGCATGTCTGGAAACAAAGGCACATTTGCCTTGGCATCGGTTGAGTAAACAGCAACTACCACACCCCCTTGAGGAAGCCTATACCAAAACACATATTCTTGCAGCACTGATTTCTGTAACAATTTACTTGACATGATGGGGTTACTAGCCTCATGCACAGCCTCATATTAGTCACATTTTTGTAACATTCCTAAGGGAGCAGTAATCCTTTTCTTCTCATCAGGGCCAGAACAATTGTCCTCAGCCTTTCTGTATTTTGTCTACTCATGTAGACATAAATCCTGTCTCTCTGTCAACTGTGTACTCTTTGTGCCATCAATCTCTTCTCATTATCAGTAATTGTGTTTCCTGTTTCTGGCATTAATCAATTTTCTGTTTTGTGTCTAAATTATCCCCAAGGTGCTGCCTGTTCACACCTGTGTGTTACCAAGGCCCAGTTAGGGTAGCAAATAATAGTAACAGTGTAGCCTACCATGCATGTCATAACAAGTGACTAAAAAGGGTTGGCATGATAGCCTTGCAGGAAGCCTGCATTAAAGTGTTCATATACTCTTGCAGAAGTAGTTTCTGTAGTAATCTGTTTACATGATGAGGTTGCCAGCCTCATTCACAACCTCACATTAATGACCTCTTATGACATGCCTGAGGGAACAATAATCCTATTTTTTCTTTATCTCCTCAGAAACCTCATGATACTACATGAGGCAAATGTCCATATAGCCAACTCTAAACTACGTTGTAATAGCTTATAGCCAACTCTAAACTATGTTGTAATAGCTTATAGCCAACTCTAAACTACATTGTAATAGCTTATAGCCAACTCTAAACTACATTGTAATAGCTTATAGCCAACTCTAAACTACATTGTAATGCTTATAGCCAACTCTAAACTACATTGTAATAGCTTATAGCCAACTCTAAACTACATTGTAATAGCTTATAGCCAACTCTAAACTACATTGTAATAGCTTATAGCCAACTCTAAACTACATTGTAATAGCTTATAGCCAGCTCTAAACTACATTGTAATAGCTTATAGCCAGCTCTAAACTACATTGTAATAGCTTATAGCCAGCTCTAAACTACATTGTAATAGCTTATAGCCAACTCTTACATTATTTACATTCCTTTGGGTATTAGCCAGCTCTTACTGCTGAAATCTGTAGCTCAGGGTAAACCCTTACTTTTGATTCATGTAGCATGTAGTAAACCCTTACTCTTGATTCATGTAGCTTGTAGTAAACCCTTACTTTTGATTGATGTAGCTCTTAATAAGCCCTTCTGATTCCTTTAGCTCATAGTAATCCCTTACTTTTGATTCCTTTAGCTTGTAGTAAGACCTTATATTTGATTCCTTTAGCTTTAGCCAGCCCTTAGTTTTGATTCCTGGAGGTCCTTCTTTTGATTCCTGTAGCGTGTAAGTCAACCCATACGATTGATCCATGTTATAGATGAGAAAATGTGTGTCTCTAACACAGGTACACTAAAGTCAACAGAGATGATGACAGCTGGACACACCAGTTGGAACTGAACTGGGTCAAGGTTGAGAATTTGTTGGCTGATAACTTTTACCAGGTTAGTAATTCCACAAAGGAAAGATGAAGAGTGAGAGAAGGGAGATACATCTTCCATTTAACATCTCTTTAGTTAGATACATCTTAATCCAGGTAAGTTCTATTTACACAGGTCATGATAGGTGTATTATCCTTTAGCTGCCACATGATTGGCACTGGTTGTTCAATCCACTCTTTTTCAGGGCACAACTTATTTATGGCTAGAAAGGAAATTCTGGGGTTATCAAGTGGGAGACATCATTTCATTGTCATCATTTTCCTTTCAACTCCTTTTGAAGCATAGATCCACCACTGCCGCTGGTCCCCTTTCAGGAAGCCTGCATCAGTCAAGCTGTTACATGCACATGCAGTGGTGGTTTCTGTGGCAATGATGAGGCTGCCAGCCAGATGGAAGAAGTAAGAGTTATGATAACAAGATTAGCAGGAAAAACTTGTTAAAGAGTTTTAAATTCATGTGCTAGATGGTATGGCCTCATTTGCTCAAAGAAAGACTGAAAATGATGCACCATGAAACCATGGGTGAGTGGGTGGGGAAAGAGATAAAGGAGGGTCATTGACCGATTTTATGCCCAGTGTCGAGGTTATAGATGTTCTGGAAGTGTCTTTTGATTAGTCAGGAGCAGTACTTAATGGTTAACCAGTGAATTTATTACTTATTAAAGCATGAGTGAACAGTTAACTAAGTTTCAGGTAACCACTAACAGCACTACTTAACTGTCAATTTGCTGAATAAACGGAATGAAAGAGGTTTCATTACATTTTGTTTGGGTGGTAGTAAAGCTGAAAAGATAGAATCATGGTTACTAGGAATAACTGTACTTTTGATTATAACAGTTGTAATGATGAGAAAGTAGTGAATGATTTTGTGGATTAGGAAATGATTTTTTTTTTAAGGATGACCGTAATTATACTTGCTTTTATGATCTGAATAGAAAGTGTTGGTACCACAAGGACATGATGGAGAAAACAGGCAGACAGCCTTAAGGATCACTTGTACTGAGAGACCTCCAGGTATGCAGTCGTCTTGGATTATATGCTAATATTTGTACCACCATCAGAGTCTGAGATAATAGATCATGTTTTTGCCATTATCAAAGTGGTGATAAGATGTTCATGTTTTTGTCATTATCAGAGTGAGATAAAGTGTTCATGTTTCTGTCATTCTGAGATTATGTGTTCTTGTTTTTGTCATTATCAGAGTCTGAGATAAGGTGTTCATGTTTGTGTCATTATGAGGTCTCAAATAAATGTTCATGTTTGTTCATCAATAGTCTGAGATTATATATTTATATTTGTTCCATCACCAGACTCTGAGATTATATGTTCTTGTTTGTGTCATAATGAGAGACTGAAATAAATCTTCATGTTTGTTTTATTATGATGGTCTCAAATAAATGTTTATCAGTAGTCTGAGATTACATATTCATATTTGTGCCATCATCAGACTTTTGAGATTATTTGTTAATGTCTGCATCATTGTCATGCTCTGAGATTATACCTGTCAACCTGGCGCACATCTCTTCGTAAAGGTGCAGCGGCATGCGAATCATCCAGAAGAGCAGCAGCGGAACAGCGGAGACAAGCTAGAAAGGACCGTGTAATAAAACCTTCACATGAAGCAAACATTCCCTGCCCACACTGTCTGAGATCTTTCCAGGCCCGCATCGGGCTCATCAGTCACCTTCGTACCCATAGACTAACCTAACATATTCCTAAATAATTGGATGAACAGAGTGGTCTTCATCACCCGTGATGGACGAACAACCACCTGTCAACCTCCTGAGACAAAAATCTGTACGCCGGACCAAAAAAATCCTTACAAACACCCAAAAACCCTTACGCAAAAAATATATTAATAAATTATACACAATACAGTTTTAAAACAAGAAATGACACATACAAATCTATTAGCATTTGAATTAGTGTGATATAAAACATGCTAATAGTCTCATGCTGTTCTTTACATATAAAAAACTTAGTGATCGTAAGGTACTATTCTTTCGATGCACAGTGTTTTGTGTTATAATCAACACATGCACTTTTAGCACTTTGCAGAATTGCATTTGTGGGATTAAAGTCTGCACAGTATGCATCAATGTTAATCTTACACTGTAAAAAGTAGTAAGTGTGTCTGCATTCATGGACCTCCTGCAATCTATGTGGATTTTTTTATTGAAAAATAAAGCAGCGAAGTTTACACAAACAAACTTTTTTTCTAGTTATGTAGGGCCGACACAGAATATTATGACATTAATTTATTGGAAATATTTAAATGATCAAAATATAACAGGAAAGATTAAGCAAAGCAAACAGCTAACAGCAAAAATAAACCAAATTATGAACAGAATATCAAATCTAGGAAGAAAAACGTAGCACCAAAAATTTACAAAATTATTATTTAAAAGTTGGTAGCCTGGACCAGTGATAATAGATCGCCATTTTATTAAAAAAATAAAGCAGTGAATCTCGATCGATGGAATAAAGAAGGCCTACTCAACGCAAACAAACTTTTTTTTCTAGTTATGTAGGGCCTACACAGAATATTATGACATTAATTTATCGGACATATACTGAAGGGCAAGATGTAACTGGAAAGATTAAGACAGCGATTAAATTGCAACAAAGTAAAACAGCAATATTTAACCAAGTTATAAGTACTTAGCTTTTTTAAACAAAATGGCGTCGAAGTGTCTTGGCAAGCGTGGCTGATAACAGGTATCTTTAAAAATATGTCATATCACGCTGAAAACCGAAAGTGTTTGAGACTGAATTAAAAGATTTTGCCGAATTGTTGGGTATAAAAGGATTTGATTGGTTGCTGGGAGAGACCTCAGTTTAAAAACAGACGCTGAGATTCCCGGAATTAAAAATAAAAAAATTGGTTTAAAAAAAACCTGGGCTAGAAAATATTTTCAGATTTAAAATTTAAATAAACTTGGGTTGGAAAATATTTTTATTTTCAATTTTTTCAGGGGGGGGGGGGGGGGGTCCATACAAAGAGTCTGTACGGCCGTACACTGCTAAAAGTATCAAAAATACGTACATTGTATGAAAAATTTGTACAGGTTGACAGGTATGATTATATGTGTTGAGGATTGCTTCATGTCTGCAGCATGGCGCATTCCTCAAATGATTATATCTCCGCGACTGATGTCGATGATTGTTTCATGCTTACAGACATTTGGATTTGTGCTCGATCCGAATGGCTGTATCATGGAACACCTCAAACGAATAGAGATATATCTCATCGACCGATGTCGATGATTGTTGCATGTGTGCAGGCATTTGAGTTTGGCCGACTCGGATTGCTGCACCGTGGAACATCGCAATTGAATATAGTAACGACAAGTATGCATATCACTATGCATGACGCGTATGTCTTTGTAAGGTCATTTGACGTGTGGGCTTCGGCCCTAACGGCAGTGTTTGAAATGTGTGGCATCGCCACTATGGATTGTGTGGCATAGCCACTATACATTCGACTTGTGGGTTTTGACCCGAACAGCAGTGTGTTTTAGAAGTGTGGCCATTGCCACTTATACTGTGTGGTATATCCACTTTTTAATTGTGTGGCTGGGAAGCCATTTGAGCAGTGTATTTCTTGAACCAAACGTAAGTCGTCGTATGAATAACGCAGTTTGCATAATTATGGCAGATTAGCCCGGCGTGGTATGCCAAAGGAACATTATGTTACTAGCAATAGTGTAAGACTAGTATAGATGGATATTGTACAGCTAGCGGCAAGCGTAAGCCTAGTGTAACGGATATTAAACGACTAGCAGTAGACGTAAGCCTAGCATAATAAGTGTATTGCAGAACTAGCAGGATAGTTAAGTCTAGTGCAAAAGGCTATTGTATAAACTAGCGACGGGAGTAAGTCTAGTTAGCCTCTGAATTTATGCCAAAGGACATTGGCCGTTAAAAGGAACTGACCTCTAACCAGAACTCTAGATAGAGATTGTGAACATGTGCTTATGAAATAATGAGAACTCTTACAGATCGTACATGAATGTGATGTGACTTTTGTTCCCATGTAGTTGGTGTCTACTCATGGTATGAAATTACTAATTAAATATTTTGAGTCGTCAAAATCATGGTCTTATCAACTATCGTATTCGGAGTTGAGTTAAATGCTATTTATCTTCAACTGATCATGACCAGTGATGATTAATGTCTTAACACACTGCATCTCACACTGCCAATATAATCAATAAGACAAGAGACTAACACAGGTCAGTCAAGGGTCGAATATTTAATATGAAACATATTCAGCACAGAATGTATCACAAGGGTTAAGCAGACATTATCGATACCAACGAACAGTATTACGGAATCCTACAAAAGTGATAAGAACCCGAGGGACTTTGACTCTATAAACTGAATACGCATATAATAACTTGGTCATCCTCAAATACTAGAAGTCATCGAAGCACCCAGAACATACTGGGATCCCGAGAAGCCCGCAACATACTGGTGTCAGAAAGTGTCTGGATTTCGTGAATACTGGATTCCCCCCTTCAAGTATCGAAGAAAGTCAAACTGATGATGAACGTTTAAATGCAAAATCATTCATTCAATCCTAACCGGCAACTGAAATGCGCAGGACAGAAAGTGACGTCACTACATCGATGCCGTCAACGTTAGCAGACAACATTGCCTGAGAATCCGAATTTTTCTTCCACAAGAGACTGATTCAAGCAGATAGAACGGTAATCTTCCACTCGAGAACCTGAACCAGTGGAGAATGTATCTCTTCATCAAATTCATCTGAGGCTGCGACGCAGATCGTTTGAAGAAACTACGTTCGAAGACCGAAGCAATACTTTCAAACGGTTACCCTGCTGCGAAGGTCAAGGTCTACCATCAATGGACTTCAGCTGTTGAAGACACTAGGATTAGAATTACATGCATTCATGTATTTCTCAGAGGGACAACTAAACAGATAAGTTCTTGATTTTACTTGGGCGCCTGAACATTATCATATTGTCCTTGCATTACCTTTGGTCTACAGTTCATCATCACTTGACTTACTTTTTACTATCATCTGTGTTCCCCCATTCATGTTTTTCGTATATACGTATATTCGTCGTGTTTAATATTGACTGGAATTTTCCCAGGAAAGCTTCAGTGAATGTTAACTTCTATTAGATTTACATGCTTATTTTGCTGACTGAGGATCTGACTGATTATATTTTTTCTTTTGAGTCAGGAAATAAATGTTTCTTCAGTTAGTATTATAACCATATTTTGTGTACTTAGCAGTTTCGTCAAGTGAATTACGTCCTCTTTATTTACATAACCTAATTTCAGTACTGTTGACAATTGTTGTTGTGTGTGATCTAAAACTTCTTTGTCTACACGTTCGTTTATGACGACTTGTCTTGTTATATTTTTGTAATGTAAATTCTTTTCTTTCTTTTACTGATTACTGTTTATAAGTCTCCTTTAGTTACTTTATAAGTGTAAAGTGTTGTTGTATAACTGAAAAATCATTTCATTGTAACTCATTTGATTGTTTTCACTGTCTTTGTCACATGTTCTCCTAACTTGTTTGTTATTAATTAATATATTCATGTACATATTATAGTGAGTTCTATAATCCTGGTGTATATTATAGACTATTGAAGGTACTCAGAAACCTATTATCATGTCTACACTACAGGAATTCATTGATATTGGAAAAAGTTATGGAAAATCAGGGGCGGAACTACAAAGTTTTGCAGATACAAAATATGATGAATATTTATCGCGTCTGGAAAGAATGGAACAGCGCGAAATGACTAAACGAGCTGATGAGCTTAGGAGGTTTGAATTAACCCAAGAAAGGGAATTGAAGGAAAAAGAAATATCCATGAAATTAGAATTAGAACGATTGACTATAGCTCAACAAGAAAAAGACAGAGAGCAGAAAGATAAACAATTAGCTCAACAAGAAAAAGACAGAGAATTTGAGAAGGAAAGAATGGCACAACGAGATAAAGAATTAGCTCAACAAGAGAAAGACAGACAACTAGAGAAGGAGAAAATGGAATTAAGGAGAACGGAACTTATGCAACTGGATCAAGCACATAAAAATGCCATGGAAATGGAAACATTAAAACTTCATGCAGAAAAAGAAAAAGCTTTAGAATTAGCTAAAGTGCAGTCTGAACAGACTAAGACTGCGGCTGCTACAAATATTTTCTATCCTAAGTTAAAAATGCCACATTTTGACCAGACTCGCGATTGTGTTGACTCTTTCCTATCTAGATTCATCATCAAGGTCACAGCTCTGAACATACCCAAGGAAAGATGGAGCAGTCTTTTACTTGATTTTTTGACTGGTGACTCACTTAAATGTTTCATGAGTCTTGATGAAAAGAGCAGAAGCGATTTCGATGTCGTAAAAGAGGTATTACTAAGACGTTTCCAGTTAACTGAGTCTGGATTCAGAGATCGCTTTCATGCGGCTAAACCAAGCAAGGATGCAGATTTTGGTGAATTCATTGCATCTATTAAACATTTCCTTAGCAGATGGATTGATCTGTCTGGTATAAATAAAACTTATGAAGGTGTTATAGATCTCATGCTGCGAGATAAAGTTTTTTCCGCATGCAGCACTGAATTAGAAGCATTTTTACAGGAAAGACATCCTAATTCTATCGATGAGTATGAAAAACTCGGAAGACAGTATCAGACCGCACATCAGAATAAAGATCTTCATAGATCGACTATTCGAGATCCTATGCCTGTGTGTGCGGCACAACATGATCACAGACCTCGATCGAAGAGCTTTGATGGACGTTGTCGTTCAGATTATTATCAATCCGACAGAGGTTTTTATAACTTCCGTCGTCATCGCTCTCCTTCGAATTCATATCGACGAGGTTATAGAGGATATTCACCTCATGATCGTGGGTATCACAGAGGCAGGGATTATGATGGTTCACATCAAAAAGGATACTATAAACAGAGATCATCTTATGGTAGAGATGCCAGGAAGGATGACTCTACTGATTTTTATTATAGCAATAAAAAGTCAGTCAATAATAACAAAGGTAATGCCAGATCTCCGTCGAGAGACAAAAATAAACATAAACATGCAAATAGTTGCAGTGTTAAAAAGGAGAAAGGTAATGATGATAATGATCATGCGAACGCATGTATGGTAATGAATGATACATGTTATCAGTGTCAGTCGAAAAACAGATTAAAGTCTACAATTACACTTGATTGTGGTCATTGTATGCCAACAATGTCGGCATGTGTAAATGTCGGTTATCTTACATTTCATCCCGGAATATTGGAGGGTAAGGTAGTGAGAGTTTTGCGGGACACTGGGTCTTCAACGATAGGCATTAAGCACTCGCTTATCGAGCCCTCTGCTTTTACAGGCAAATCAGTTAAGTGTGTCACATTTGGTGGGAATATAGAAACTTTCCCTGTGGCACGAGTATACATTGATACTCCTTTTTACACAGGCACTGTCTATGCCTGCGGCTTGAGAGCACCCATAACTGAAATTATAATAGGAAACATACCAGGAGTTAAAGATTGCACTCCTGAGGAGATTGCAATGTGGGTTGAATCTCACCCACAGGTGGCAAATGCTGTTGTAACGAGAGCACAACAGTTAGCTACGGATATGGCTACACCACCTCTTCCTATAATAGATACAATTATGTCTCAAGTTGGCACTGTTTCACCTTCTGTTTTTGCAGAAAAACAGAAGAGTGACCCAACTTTACAAGGATTGTTTAGCCGAGCAGAACAAAAAACTATTAAATACACAAGAGGGGCTAAACAATGGTTCAAGATAAAGAAATCAATACTCACTAGATATTATGATGATGGCAAAACAATTATACATCAAGTGATAGTACCTAAGGAATACAGACCATTGGTCCTACAAACAGGTCATGACTCCCCTATGGCAGGGCATATGGGGATTAAAAGAACATTGTTTCGTGTTACGTCACAATTTTATTGGCCTGGGGTTAATAAGGATACAAAGTTATACTGCAAATCATGTACAACATGCCAAGGTATAGCACGTAAGGGCAGGTTCCATACGGCACCCTTACAGATTACAGACGTGCCTGAGAGACCTTTCAAAAAGATTGCAGTAGATATAGTGGGTCCGTTATCAATTGTTTCAAATAATGGATTTCGTTACATTTTAACTTGCGTAGATCTTTGCACGCGTTGGCCAGAGGCCATACCGTTGAAAACCATCACAACTGCATCTGTGTCTGATGCATTATTTTCGATATTTTGTCGAATCGGTTTTCCGGAAGATATTTTGTCAGATCAAGGATCACAATTTACTTCCAACATTATGAGGGATTTAGAATCCATGTTATCGGTTCACCACTCGTTTTGTAGTGCGTATAGGCCCCAATCAAACGGTGTGTGCGAGCGCTACAATAGCACTCTAAAACAGATGTTATCTAAGATAACTGAAGAATGCCCTCGTGAATGGGACAGGCTTCTGCCGGCGGCCCTGTTTGCTTTTCGTGAAGTGCCCCACGAAAGCACGGGGTGGTCTCCGTTCGAATTGGTTTATGGTTCGAATCCTCGCGGACCAATGATGATACTCAAGGATTTGTTGATTGGAGCATCAATTGATACAGCCACTCGAAACAGCTACGAGTTAGTGATTGATCTCCGACAACGAATCATCGATGCGTGCACTTATGCATCCCAGAGTATAAAATCAGCCACTCAACGATCAAGATTATTACATAATCAAAAGAGAATATTAAGATCATTCAAACCAGGGGAAAAAGTTTGGTTGTTGCTACCTCATAACGATAACAAATTACTGATATCATGGCAAGGTCCATTTGATGTTATCAAACAAGTCACAGATGTTGACTACTCAGTGAACGTTAGAGGTAAAATCAAAACCTTCCACGTCAACATGCTAAAATTAGCGGTTGAAAGACCACAGGAATTAATTCCTGTTATTAACTCTATTGATGATTCTTCACATCATACTGCTTCTTTTGCAGTTGTTCATGAAGAAGATACCACTTCGTCTATCCCTTTACAATTCCAACTACCTTCTTTGCAATCATCGGAATCTTGGAAAGACGTGACTATTTCTTCTTCACTGTCTTCTTCTCAACAAGATCAAGTTCGGGATATTCTCATTTCTTTCAATGATGTTCTCACCGACCTTCCAGGTCAGACATCGCTTATATCCCATGATATTACTCTTACTGATTATAAACCTATCAAACTTAGACCCTATCCTATATCTTTACACCACAAAGATAGGGTAGAAAAAGAGTTAAAGGAGATGATACGTTTAGGTGTGATATCTCCTTCGGAATCACCATATGCATTCCCAATGGTGATTGTTAAAAAGAAGGATGATTCTTTACGTATTTGTATTGATTTTAGGCGATTGAACAAAATTACAATCACAGACGGTGAGCCTATGCCACTTTTAGATGATCTTTTGTCAGAATTATCTAATGCTACTTTCTTTAGCAAACTAGATCTCTCTAAAGGCTACTGGCAAATTCCTCTTGCCGAAAATGCCAAACCTTACACAGCTTTCACAACTCCTTTTGGGCTCTACCAATGGAATTATATGTGTTTTGGGTTGGTAAATGCGCCAGCGACGTTTGTGCGCATGATGCGCCGCCTTCTTGGCGATCGTAAAGATGTCATCACGTACATCGATGACATCTGCCTATTTCATGACTCGTGGGAAGACCATATTGATGGTTTAACTTCCCTTCTACATACGTTACGTATGCATGGTTTGACTGTGCGACCTTCAAAGGTCCAAATTGGTTGTCAGGAAATTTCTTTTCTTGGTCACCGAATAGGTAACCACAAACTGTATCCTGACGACAATACAGTCAAAAGAATTCTTGAGATTTCTACCCCTTCAACTAAGAAACAAGTTAGAAGCCTTTTAGGCCTGATAAACTATTACCATAAGTTCATTCCGCATTTCGCACAACTATCTACACCTTTGTCCGCACTGTTGACCAAAGGTAGTCCTAATAAGGTACGTTGGGACAAAGATTGCGAAAGCGCTTTGGTAACAATTAAGAAATTATTTAGCAATGCACCTATTTTGTTATTACCGAATATACGTATTCCATTCATTCTGCAATCAGATGCCTCGAGCTACTCCATGGGTGGCTGTTTGCTGCAATGTTACAAGGAAACACTCCATCCATGTTTCTATGTGTCGAGGAAACTGACTCCGGCTGAACAAAAGTATGCGACAGGTGAACGTGAGCTCCTGTCCATCGTCTGGTGCCTGGAGAAGCTAGCAAGATACCTCATCGGCACACATTTTTTTATCATGACAGACCATAGTCCTCTTACTTACATAACAGCTAGGACAATGCGTAACGCTAGAATACACCGATGGTACTTGTTGATTCAAGAATTTTCATTTACGATTCTGCCCATTGCTGGATCAGACAATAACTTGGCAGATCTTTTATCGCGCAACTTCTCTGAGAAGAAATTGAATTAACTCTTTAGTCACCATGTTGACAAGTGTTATTATTAATGTTATAACATTTAATGTGTCTACTTAATGATTATGATGTTTATATGTAAGTAGTACTAATATTGATATGTTCGGGAGACGAGCGTCTTCTCCATCACTATCATCCGTGCCACAAGTGTCACGTTTGGAAGTGAGGGGGATGATGTTGAGGATTGCTTCATGTCTGCAGCATGGCGCATTCCTCAAATGATTATATCTCCGCGACTGATGTCGATGATTGTTTCATGCTTACAGACATTTGGATTTGTGCTCGATCCGAATGGCTGTATCATGGAACACCTCAAACGAATAGAGATATATCTCATCGACCGATGTCGATGATTGTTGCATGTGTGCAGGCATTTGAGTTTGGCCGACTCGGATTGCTGCACCGTGGAACATCGCAATTGAATATAGTAACGACAAGTATGCATATCACTATGCATGACGCGTATGTCTTTGTAAGGTCATTTGACGTGTGGGCTTCGGCCCTAACGGCAGTGTTTGAAATGTGTGGCATCGCCACTATGGATTGTGTGGCATAGCCACTATACATTCGACTTGTGGGTTTTGACCCGAACAGCAGTGTGTTTTAGAAGTGTGGCCATTGCCACTTATACTGTGTGGTATATCCACTTTTTAATTGTGTGGCTGGGAAGCCATTTGAGCAGTGTATTTCTTGAACCAAACGTAAGTCGTCGTATGAATAACGCAGTTTGCATAATTATGGCAGATTAGCCCGGCGTGGTATGCCAAAGGAACATTATGTTACTAGCAATAGTGTAAGACTAGTATAGATGGATATTGTACAGCTAGCGGCAAGCGTAAGCCTAGTGTAACGGATATTAAACGACTAGCAGTAGACGTAAGCCTAGCATAATAAGTGTATTGCAGAACTAGCAGGATAGTTAAGTCTAGTGCAAAAGGCTATTGTATAAACTAGCGACGGGAGTAAGTCTAGTTAGCCTCTGAATTTATGCCAAAGGACATTGGCCGTTAAAAGGAACTGACCTCTAACCAGAACTCTAGATAGAGATTGTGAACATGTGCTTATGAAATAATGAGAACTCTTACAGATCGTACATGAATGTGATGTGACTTTTGTTCCCATGTAGTTGGTGTCTACTCATGGTATGAAATTACTAATTAAATATTTTGAGTCGTCAAAATCATGGTCTTATCAACTATCGTATTCGGAGTTGAGTTAAATGCTATTTATCTTCAACTGATCATGACCAGTGATGATTAATGTCTTAACACACTGCATCTCACACTGCCAATATAATCAATAAGACAAGAGACTAACACAGGTCAGTCAAGGGTCGAATATTTAATATGAAACATATTCAGCACAGAATGTATCACAAGGGTTAAGCAGACATTATCGATACCAACGAACAGTATTACGGAATCCTACAAAAGTGATAAGAACCCGAGGGACTTTGACTCTATAAACTGAATACGCATATAATAACTTGGTCATCCTCAAATACTAGAAGTCATCGAAGCACCCAGAACATACTGGGATCCCGAGAAGCCCTTAACAATATGGTCATGTGTATATCATCATCATACTCTTGAGATCATGTGTTCATGTTTTGTTATCATCAGAGTCTGAAATTAAGTATTCATGTTTGTATTATATGTTCTTGTTTATGACATCATCAGACTTTGACATTGTATATTCATGTTTGTTTCATTATCACACTCCATACAACGAGTCTGTACGGCCATTCACTGCTAAAAGTATCAAAAATACGTACATTGTATGAAAAATTCGTACAGGTTGACAGGTATGATTATATGGTCATGTGTATATCATCATCATACTCTTGAGATCATGTGTTCATGTTTGTTATCATCAGAGTCTGAAATTAAGTATTCATGTTTGTATTATATGTTCTTGTTTGTGACATCATCAGACTTTGACATTGTATATTCATGTTTGTTTCATTATCACACTCTGAGATTACATGTTCATATTTATATGAGAGCCTGAAGTAAATTTTCATGTTTTTTTCATTATCAGACTCTCAGATTACATGTTCATATTTATGACATCGTGAGAGCTTAAGGTAAATTTTCATGTTTGTTTCATCATTAGACTCTGAGATTGTGCGTTTATGTCATCCCTGAAGAAACATGGTCTGATGTTAGCAAAGGCTGCATATTTTGCATGGGAAGAATAATTGCGTCTATTAAAATATTTTGCTTGCACTAATTGAAGGAATAAGAAAACCACCCAAATTTTAAAAAAACCAAATATGAGTGTGATGTTGATGAGTATTTATCCTGTCTTCCTTCCAGTTGGTGGTATCCCAGTGAAGGAGCACTTTGAGGTGAATGTGGCACCAATCCAAATACAGATGACCTACCAGTTGTACAAGGCTGTCATGGAGTTCTTCTTTCCTGACAAAAATGTTGACATGGATGATGGTAACCTTTTGTTTTGTGCTAGCTGGTGTCTCCGTTTCTATCTGTGAATGTTTATGTGTGAATTTGTCTTTATTTGTGAGTATTGCTGAGTGAAACCAGACAAACAGCAGTGGAATAGGGGGTGAGGATAAGGCACTGGCTGTAGATAGGACACTTTTTAGGGAAGCCAATTGATAGCATTGTTCTTCTTCTTCAAGTACCATGCCTAGTGGCTTAGGAGATCATGTCTCTCCACAACTTCTTGTCTCCAGTACAATTTATCAATTCTGTTGTTCCATGCCATGATGTCAAACTGTCCAGTATTTGCTATCTTTGTGCACTTTCTTTTTCCTTCAGTCTTACCTGTTGTTACGATATATTCCAGCTTTCCTCTTCTCATAACATGCCCCAAAAAAGTGGATTGCTTCTTTATAACTTGTGAAATAAGTTTCCTTTGTGCATTGGCCTCTTTCAAGACATCCTCATGACTCTTTTTGGCTGTCCATGGTATTTTTAACATTCTTCTGTTAAACCACATCTCCCTGGCCTTTAGTGCTTTCCCTACTTGTTTACTAACTGTCCATGACTCACTCCCATACATCAGGATTGGTTCTGTGTAACACTGAGGAACTCTCTTTCTTACTTCCAATGACAAAGAACTGTTGCATTAAATACTCTTCATTGTATAGAATGCTGTTTTTGCTGAGCTATTCTGCTCTTCACATCTGAGATGCATCTTCCATTCGTTGTTATTAATGTGCCTAGGTATTTGAATCTATTGACCTTTATTTTTTTAATTTTAATGATGAAAAAAATCCTGTTGAACCTCTGATAGGTTATAATTAGGATATATAGTGTTTTCAATTTCAAATAAGATGAATAACTGCCTGAACGGGAAAGTGGCATCACATCTGTCAAATCATTGTAAATAGGGCAAATCAAAATTACTAATTTTGCTTGTATGTTAAAAAAACAAACAAACAAACAAAAATGAGAAAACAAAACAAAACCAAACAAAAACTTTGATAGTACATTCTGGGGAAGCCATTTTGAAGCATTATACGAAACCAAAAACACATGGAGAAGACAACTGAAGACAGACATGAAAAAGATTAGAAAGACTAGAAGGACCTTGACTAGATGACAGGATAGGAGGACTTGGAAGAGAATTAGTTGAAGGCCTGTGATCCTAAGGGAGTTGTAGAGTAATGAGTTAATATAGGCAAGTCAGAGAAATAGATAATAATATCAGAATAAGAAGACAAACAGCAAGAGGAGCTTTCATCACATTGGGAAATATAAGGAAGTTAAAAGAAATCAAGTCCACTACAAAAAGCAGAATCTTCAATTCAGGTGTCATGTCAGTCCTATTGTATGGCTCTGTAACATGGAGAACAACAACAATGGCAACCAGAAAGCTAGACTTTCATAAACAAGTGTTTGCACAGAATAATATTGCTGAAATAGTATGACAGCATCACTAATGTTGAACTGATGTAAAAAAAAAAAAAAGCCAGACAAAAAGCTGTAGAACAAGATTTGAGGCAAATATGGTGGCGTTGGATATGACATACACTAAGAAAACTAGTTGATAGCATTACAAGGCAGTCTCTTCTGGAATCTAAATTAGACACAGACATGAAGGGAATATGGAAGATATGGGGAGAGCTTGAATGATAGGAGGGCTAGGTGAGTATTTGTTTAAAGCCTGTGTTCCACAGTGAAGCTAAAGGTAGTGATGATGACTAATGTCCAGCAAAGAAGAGTTTACTTGTAAGTAGTGATTTTAATAAAAACACTTAATAAAATACTTGTTGCACAGCCTCGTGTGGTTCCTGGGGGCGAGGGGTCCTCTGTGAGGAGACAATGACATAATAAGCCTACTGCTACCTTAGGCATTGTGTAAGAGGTAACTAATATGAGGTTTGTGCATAGAACTGGCAATGTCATCATGTAAAACTAGTTGCTACAGAAACCACCACTACAAGATCACATGAATGCTTTGATGCAGGTTTCCTGTAAGGGGACCAGCTGTAGTGGTGGTTCTATGCTACATAAGGAGCAGAAAGGAAAAAAAAAGAAGAATCAGAATATTTGTTGCATCCATTCTACATATTTTTTTTTTTTTTTTTTTTGGCAGCAGATGATGAGCTTGATGTGAAGCAGAAAAAGGAAAAGAAAAATATCAAGAAAGAAAGAGACAAGAAGCGGGACAAGGGAGAGGAACTAGACAAAAATTCTCTGAGATCAGCCACCTCCTTCAGCAGTGCTGATGACATTAACAAAATGAGGGTAAATTCTTCTCTTCTCTCAAAGCTCTTGATATTTCCTTCCAATTACTTTGTTGATAGATTTAAGGAAAGGCATAATCTTGCTCACAGCTGTGTGAATATTGAGGACACTCTCATGAGAATTTCAATTAGTACTTTTTCCCCCAACATCTGCTTGGCTAAGCGGTTAGAGCATGTTCCTCCGTGGCACAGTTACTGGGTTCTGGGATCACAACCTGATAGCGTCATGCTCCAGTTTGCCCAGCTGTAAATGGATGCCTGACTGTACTCTTGAGTTAGGAAAGACAGTGGATGCGAGGAAGGGAACTAGTCACCCCTCTCCCCCCATAATAAAGCTGAACCTAATATGGCAAAGTCTCTAACACTTCACTCCTCAATGGCAGTTTCTGCTATGGAACTACCTTTACCGTTACATTTTCCCCCGCTCACGGCTATTTTTTTCCAGGCTCTTGAAAAATCATACTAATGAGATTCCACTGTACATGTAGTTTTTTATTTTTTTTTTCTTCCAAAAAGGTTCATCTTATGTCTTTGTTTTTCTGTCTTCTACAAGCAGTACAGCCATTTTCCCCCTTTTCTTTCTTTCCTGTATCTTTTAACTCTCTCTTACTGAGAAAACATTAGTGCATGTGTGAGTGTGTGTGTGTGTACATGTGTATGTCAATATGTGTATGATGGTGGATGTGTTTAAGATTATGTTACCTTTAACCGTGAATACCCTCATTGTAATTTGCATAATGCCAAGTGTAGACCAGGTCTCTGAGGTGATGAAGAAAGAAAATAAGACCACCGCACCCTCAGGAATATCATATGAGGATGTACAAGGGGCTGACAACCTAGTCATGTAAAACAAATGACTAAAGAAACCGCTCCTGTAAAAGCAAATTAATGTTTTGGTGTTGGTTCCTTGCAAGGGGGGACCAGTTATAGTGATGGTTTCATGCTCCTTGTTACGTGTCGTATAGTTAAATATTCCGGAGATATTCTCCGTGGCCAAGGTAGACTCTAGGGACAGTCACACAACACGAAATCAGCATAACTGTACTGAGCGGACCAGCACCTCCTTCACAATTTTACAAACATGCAGTTTATTAAGTTTTACCAACAGCTCCATGGTAAGAGATATATAGCCCCAAAGGCAAATGCAGTAGTATGTATGTCCAGTACGTTCCTTATCAAACGCTGGTCATTGGCAATCATTCAAACTTTATTTAATATCGTCCTTTGGACATTTTTATGAATAGGCACACATTTCCTTACTAGAATAAGCCAGGGACACCTCAACCGAGTATATTGATGTCCTGGTGATGGAATAATTCAGGAACAACACAGAATACTGCAGGAGCTCAAAACACATACGTCTGCTCACTTCCTAACACAAGCCGCATCTCACTTGCAGACGCTCAACTCACTTCTGCTTCAAATTTGTTCACGTCTGCCAGACAACCATATCGGCATGACGTCACTTCCTTTATTAATAAGTTACTCCGTAAAAAATAAACAAAAAAGGAGCCCTGTTGAGCTGCCTATTATACTGACATAATCGTTATGAATTTTAATCATAACACTCCTTAAGGAGCGAAGTGGAAAATGAATGACTGAATTAATTGATTGTAGTATAAGACTGTTAGTAGCTGTTTGTTAGTTGAACTCTCCACATATTTTTAGGTTACCACAGTTTGCTGCATGCCATGTTTATACATGGATATTTCATTTTACAAATAGTACAAAATAGAATGAGCTTTTAGGAACTACAGATGAGTGTAAATGTGGCACCGATAAAATGACTGCTGAACATCTGCTTCAGAGATGCCAAAAATATCAGGAACATAGAAAGCACATATGGCCGTCACCAGTATCATTTTTGGAAAAACTCTATGGAGATGCAAAAAGCCACAAGCTGACCACTGCTTTCTTTGAAAAAAATATTCAATTAGAAGTCAGAGAGTGTGTGAAGATGAAGAATAAGCTTTCAATAGAAGAACATGACATGTCTAACAAAGGCAGTTTTGATGAAAAAGTTGAGTTAGTAAAGAAGAAAACAAATAGAAAACTTTTTGTTTTGTTTTCATGACTCGCCATATAAAATTCAGTCCAATCCCAAACTAGCTGTTCCACATCAGACTACTATTGTGGGACTTTGCATATATCTGTATTTTTTAAAAACCATTGTTTAAAAAAATATTTTATGTTCTAATTTGTGCTGACTTGTGTGGACAAATAAAAGTGAAATGAACTGTGGAGAAACCATTTTAAAAATATTTTGAGATCAGCTGCTGTCTCTGCGTCAAAGATCAGCTGCCATAAATCTCTAGAATCTTCTGTCTCTTGCCTTTATGTTACACTTTGATAGACATCTTTTTTGTTTCTCATGATATTATCTTCCCACTTACAGTTTTATCTTCCTTTTATTTGTTTGCCTTCAGCTTCTCCTACTATTATTGTTTTCAACAGATCATTTAAGATAACTGATACTGCTGTTTAAATGACATAACACATATCAAGTCCTTCTGTTTTTGACAGAAATAGTTACCTTTATTTGTACTTGCAACTTCAAAAGTAGATGTAATGAGGGGAAATGAAGCGGTGTCTTTAGAGGTAACTCTTGGCATGTCAAGAAGCCAGTGATATTGATTTATGGAATGTCAAGGTTCCTCTACAACACTCTGGGAGTGTTTTAGAGGAAATGGAGACTTAAGACCTTCTTCCTGCATTAGTTTGAGGCTGTCTTTGAAGGAAACTTTGTTGTTGAGGCTGTCTTTGAAGGATACTTTATATTGCTGATGCTGTCTTTGAATGATTTTAATGTTGGTGAGGCCTGAATGATATTTAGTTGCTGTCTTTGAATGAAAATTTGTTACTGAGGTTGAATGATACTTAGTTACTAATGCTGACTTTGAATGATGTTTTGTTCCTGATGCTGTTTTTTGAATGATGCTTTGTTCCTGATGCTGCCTTTGAATGATGCTTTGTTCCTGATGCTATCTTTGAATAATACATTGTTACTGATGTTGTCTTTGAATAATACATTGTTATTGATGCTGTATATGAATGATGCTTTGTGCCTAAAGCTGTCTTTGAATGATGCTCTGTTCCTGATGCTGTCTTTGAATGATACATCATTGCTGATGCTGTCTTTGAATTATACTTTGTTGCTGAGGATATCTACAGTTTAAGTTAGACATTTTATTGTCATCTTGATTTGAACATTGTAACATACTTTAAGGCTGCTAGATTTGGCCTGCCTATGTATGAGTAATATTGTCTCCACAGGAGAGGGCAGCCAAGAACAACACATTTCTCTACATCAAAATTCCTGAAGTCATAGCTCGAGTGAGTTACAAGGTAGGTTTTCTAAGTACACAGTGTGATATGTAGTATCATACAGTTTTCCTGTCTAATCATCATGCTGTCTCATTAATGCTATTATCATCATCACCTGTATGTTACTGGGGCTTGAAAGGAGAGCTAGGATTAGTAACACTGTATCTGCCAGAAGGGTTGAGTGGATGTGGGTAGTAGAGTGGTTAGAATTCTTGCTTCCTGAGACAAAGTTACCTGGTTTCAAACCAGGCGGTGTCACGCTGCATTATACCCAACTGTACATGGGTACTATTGAGGTCACCCCACCTCATAAAGTACAGACTTACTATAGTGAAGTCTCTAATACTTCACTACTCTGCATAGGGACTGTTAAGGGAGTACCTTTACGTTTTTTTAAAATATTTGTAACCCTACCAGGCATATGAAGTTAGGGATAGAGCAGTCCTATTATAGCTGTGACACATGGAGAACAAAAAAAAAAAAATGACTACAATTACTGACTTTTATAAATGGGTGCTTGCGCAGAATAGACGTATTAAAGTGGGATGACAAGATCACTAATGTGGGACTGATGACAAGATCACTAATGTGGAACTGATGACAAGATCACTAATGTGGAACTGATGACAAGATCACTAATGTGGAACTGATGACAAGATCACTAATGTGGAACTGATGACAAGATCACTAATGTGGAACTGATGACAAGATCACTAATGTGGAACTGATGACAAGATCACTAATGTGAACTGATGACAAGATCACTAATGTGGAACTGATGACAAGAACCAGACAAGTGCTAGTGGAATAAGATGTGAGGAAAATAAAATATACTGTACACACTTTGAGGAAACTAGATGATAGCAATACACGGCAGTCCTTATTCTGGAACCCCTAGGGTAATGTGATGCTGCACTGTAATTCTGTCTTTCAACTGGCCCGATTCTGTTCTTTTATTTTGAATTTTCACCATTTTTTTCTTCTCATTTGAATATATATCGTGTTTGGTATTTTTGGGTAGGTAATTAAATGGGTTCTTTTTACGACGGTAGGTTTATTTTACACTCGACCAGTTTTACTTTCTTCTGATTTTCCGCGATTTTCGTTGTTTACGGAAATCGCCATTTCATGCACGCAAGTCAGAAACACGCGGCCGTCACATAACGTGATGCAATTTTTGGACGCGGTTTTCGCGTTGTTTTCAAATCCATTGGCGTAGGTCGAAGTTAGTTTATTTTTTTCTAGAGTTTCCATTGGCCCGAGTGCGTAGCTTAACAAATACGCGGGGGTGGCCCCCTGTGTGTATAAATAGCCAGTTAGACGGGGGAATCGTTCTCTAGCTGAAGAATTAAGTGCCTGTCGTACGACTGCGTATTTATCGTCTCCACTGTGGGAAAAACAGCGGTAAATTGGTATGTAGGAATTTTATTATCGTTTTACTTATTAGAGGGTTCTTTGAGAAATCTCGGGCCGTAGTTAAGTTCTTCGGGGTCATTAACTTTAAGTTTTAAATGGTAGCGCCATCCATTATTATCTTCGAAGAACGATGTAAATGTAAAAGTGTGCATATTCGTTCTAGGATTTTGGCAGTAGATAGGAACGTGCGAAGTTATGAGATACATGTGTGCTCATAGTTGTAGAATGTTGTGTAGAACCACCATTTATTCCTGTGTATTTTCAAATGTAATTTTATTGGAAAATCCATTGTGTGTACGTTACTTTTATTGTGCCTTAAATGTGGATATGTTATAAGTGAATTATACTGCTTAGAGGAGTAAACTATTCCTATAGCGAGATGTAATTTCTTCTCCTTCTTCTTCTTCTTCGTTCGCCCTGAAAAGGACGGTGGTTGCGTTGTGTCTGTTTCCAACGTAGCTGTGATATCTGCACCTTTCGGTCGACACATCCGACTTCTGCACGTCATTTTTAGGACCGGGTTTGCCTTCCCATTGCGATCCGTACTCGCTCAGCCAGCCTGCACTGCTGCAGACTGTTTCCAGGACCACCACGTGGAGGTGGAGCACGGTCTTGACCAGCTCTGGTTCGCTGGTCCTGACGCAGGCAGTCAAGCTATGAGTCGCTGACTGCGGTCTCTATTGCTGCGTCTTGAGGTCCCGAGATGTAATTTAAATTGGGCTTAAGCAGGAAACCGCATGTGTAAATGTTAAAAGGTAATGGGAATTTTGGACAAAGGATTACCCTAGTTGAAATGTTTGGACACGTGGTTAGCCATGCGTAATGCGTCAGACGGTGTCTGGGCTTTGTTTACCTGGCAGATTTAAGTTGAGAGAGAGGGAAGGAGTGAGATTGAAGAGACACGTGGGATAGTAGTATCGTTTTTCAGAACGAGAGAAGGGGAGTAGGAGGAGTGAGATTTAAGTGCCACGTGGGTAATATTATTTTTTGTATTGTTGTACAGGACGAGTGAAGTATTGAGTAGGGGATTTAGGTTAGAGATGCGTTATGTTGGAGTTAGGGTACATTAGACGCATTTTCTTTTAATTTCAGTGAGTCACGGCGAACAGTGGGGGAGCGTAAATTTGCCCATAGGCAAAATTACCCACGGTAACAGGACATATCTCAAAGGGTCAGAGTACTGGAGGTATCGCCAGCAGCGAAAAGAACCTAACCTAAACGGTCTATTGCAGCGAAGTTCAACTCTTCAGCGAGACTGGTTTAAATTGCCTACAGCCAGAAATCAAGGCTGTGTTTTTCCTCTAGATCCGGAGAGGGTTAAAAGAGGGAAGCTATTGAGCAGCAGAGGAGTTTCGACAGTTAATCAAGTACCACATGCTTGATACCCGACCATCTTCATCATCCCCAGATTCAGGAACAGGTGATAGGGTTACAATACCTGGGTCTTGAAAGTACCGAGAGAAGAGCGTAACGGAGACGCCGCATCATCAGTCGTCGAGTATTAGAGAGACACTGAGGCCAAGAAGGAGAGAGAGAGAGAGAAGGCGGGAGAAAATAGGACCAGAAGGGTCTGTTCAGTATCTACTCGAAGGATAGACACTGAGCCATTGTGTTACTCCAAGTCTATTATTTTAGCATTTCCAGTGGTGTTAGTTAGCGGCGCATATCGCCTACCAAGTTGGAAGCTGTGTAGACGTTCGTTGAGGAAGAGTCATCAGGACTGAGACAGCAGAAATCTTAGGTGTATTAGAGAGTGGAGGCTAAAGTTGACAGCTCCACAAGATTAGAGTTGTTTAACCTTTAGCACGCTGCGTCGCCCGCAGAAACCTATGTTCTGAACGCTGGAGGCGACATGTGTCGCCTTACGGATTTCATCGTTTCTAGCATTAGGACTTGTGTACACGTGATTTCAGCCCCGGATGTTAAGTTGTAATGTTATTTGCAAGAGAGTTAGCTTCCGTTTCCGATCTTAAAAAAGTGATGGGTGTATCCGCGTTTATTTTTTGTAAATTTTTAAAATCGAAATGAATCGGCATCGAACACGCGGCCATTTTCGCTCTAATTTTATTGGATTCTGACGCCATGCGGTGGGGATGAGATTTTTGTCTTTATAAGCACTGATATCGGTTCTCAGAATATGTTTGATGGCTGAGATGGAAACAAAAGTAGAATGGCATTGCTAGTATGTATAATTTTAGGGGTTAGGACTAGGAATATCGGAAAGGTTTAGAATTACGGCCGAATGTCACTGCTGACGAGGGCGTTTGTTGCTTTGCTACTGATGATGGGTGTAACGAAAAGATCGTCATTTGATTTGTATTGGTCTGTTGGTCAAATGACTTTCATTGGGATGCAAGGGATATGGACTCTTCGTGTGTTGGTTATTTTTTTTAAATTTTTTAAAAATTTTAAAATTAAAAAAAAATTATTTTTTATTATTTTAATTTTTTTTTTCGTTTTTTTCATCTTTCCTTTCCTCTCTTCCTATCACATCTAACATGTACACAAACAAATTTTATATCATCAGATTCACCATTCATTTATTTATATAAATTCCAAAAATGATAGCAATTGACCAAGAAACACAAAAACTATAGACATTACAAGTCACCCACTATAAAAACGGGACGCTGTGAAAAAGAATGCAGCGGCAGGCGACTATTTTCGCCAAAAGAATGCCGCGTGCTAAAGGTTAAGTCACTAACCAATTTCATTGTTCCTCAGCAGGGTGACAGAAAGAGTGAATGTGATTTGGGGTTTTTCTTTTTTTTTGGTGTCTATCAAATTTAATTGTTACTTGTTTTCAGGCTGTGCAACAGTGCACGCTATTTCGTTGATTGATGTTTGATGGTATTTTAATGTTTTATTCTGTAAATAAATATATATTTACTATATATTGGATCAGCTTCTACACTTTACTATACTTACTCTATGTTGTCTGTGTAGTGATGTCTGTGGTCGTTTTATACACCTTATCTACTTGTGTTTAAAGGTAGTCAGAGGAGGGTGAGATTATAGCCTTTCTGAAGTCACGAAGCGGCAAGGGGAGAGTCAAATCCTGGTTCTAGCCCTTGAGCCAATAGTCTCATCTGTCCACAGGCATGTCATTTTCCATCTAAATTCTATCTTCTCAGACTTTCTCATACTAGGGTCTTGCTTTCATTCAGGCAAACTCTATAAATTTAAATCCACTTCGTGACAGGTAAGATAAATAGAGAACCACACAAAAAATACATGAACAAGAGAATTGGAGAAGCACATGAGAGATATAAGGAAGACATAGAAATAACTTGAATGGATGACACAGGACAGGAAGGCTGGGTGAGAATTTGTTGAGGTCCTATGCCCCACAGGGAGCTGAAAGGTGATGAGTGAATTAATCATCATCATCTCAGAAATAGAAAATGGGGCTATAACTGTGACTGTCTTATCTATTCCTAGGGCCAGAAGGAGAAGAATATTGAGGATGTCCATGACTTCAGTTTTGTGCTGCCCACTGTAGAGTATCACAACTGTATCTGGACCTGGTTTGACTTCCTCATAGCTCTCAAGAATCACAGCAAGCGAGTTCTCCTCTCACAGGTCAGACTTGCTCATCTCAAGTTACGACTCTTTTGTTCTCACTTACCACTGTCCTAGCTACCACTCCAAGTGCTACCAGAAGTGTTGTACATGTGCCATAAATGTTACATTTGGTGTGCATATTATATTCCCTGTACATACACACATGAGGTACATAATTGGAGTCTGTCATGAGACAAAAGGTGCTTGCACGCATACCTTTGTCCCTGACAACAGCGATACCAAAAAGCACAATGAAATTAACAATCTATCTTGACAACATACCAGTACTCAAATAATACTAACTTCACTTCTGGGACTATGATAACTTCCAAGATCAGAAATAACATCGATCCTTGCAACAACTAAAACCACACAACAGACACAAGCTCTTCCCAGTCAAGAGTACCATCAGGAAACGTCCATTTCTTTCAGCAACATCGGTCAACTCCCCTTACACAAACTTCCTAACCTTTTCACCTTCCATACCTCAGGCTAACTCTAGCCAATAATAACTTCTACTTTAGTCACATGTCATAACAATCAGAGTTCAGCTGCTCGTGCAAACATCACATGCAGTTCACAAATTTTAACTCGACTAACATTACAATCACGTTTGCCCCAACAACGCCCCCAATAAACCTCGCTCACCCAGGAGCATACCACCATAGCACCGTCTCAAAATTACATCTTGACAAAGTCATTACATGTTATGGGCAGGCTATTTTCAGAATTATTTACAGAGGTATAACTTTATTACCTGCATATGCCATTGTTTAAAAACACATCATAGTTATCTAAATAAGACATTGCTTAAAGACAATCATAAATGAGTTATTAACATAAGACATTATTTACAGATAGGTGTACATATTCACATATGTAAGACGTTATTTACAAACTAGTCACCACATAAAGTGTCACTAACAAACAGTTGTAACATAGATATCTACATAAGACATTATTTACATAAGACATCATTTATAGACAGGCATTACATAGTCATGTATGTAAGACATTATGTGCAATCTAGTCATCCACATAAGACATTCTTTACAAACTAGTCATTTACATAAAGCATCACTTACAGACAGGTGTAACAGCTGTCTATGTAAGACGTTTAAGGACAGTCACTAAGGAGTAATCTACATAAGACATTATTTCTGGACAAGCAGAACATAGTCATGTATGTAAGACATTATTAACAAACTAGCCATAAATGAGGTATCTACATAAGATATTATTTACAAACTAGACATCCACATAAAGTATCATTTACAGATAGACCTAACAAAAGACATTAATTAAAGACGATCGTTAATTAGTTTTCTACATAAAGACATTATTTACAGATGAATCATTCACATAAGACAATATTTACAAACTATTCAAGCACATTAGACAATCTTCACAGACAAACATAACATAGTTATCTATATAACTCATTGTTTAAGACAGAACACAGTCAAGTGCATAAGAAATTACAAAAAGACAGTTATAATTGATTTATCAGTTTAAGACATCATTTACAGTCATAACACAATCATATAAATAAAACATTATTTACATAAGGTATGAAATAGTCATTTTTGATTCTCAGCATTTTCTCTAATTTATTCATACGAGCACCTCTTGTAATTATCGGGGGTTTCAAAAGAGACAGAAAGAATATGACTACTACTTAGTCAGTCGTGTCATAAAAGGTGTCTAATATGAGGTTGTTCATGAGGCTGGCAACCTCATAATGTGAAACAGATTGTTACAGAAACCAAAGCTGCAAGAGTTTGTGCTTTGTCATAAGCTTCTTCTGCAGTGGCAGGTAGGACCATGCTCCATAAGAAGCAAAAATGGAGAAGATTGTGATGATAGTGGTGAATTCATTCGAGCACTAGTGACAGTTGTAAACAAAAACACACACGTACACCAGTAACAGAAATACTGATCCTTACATTGACTACAGCCATGACAGAGTTGTCCTTATTTAACTGTACTTAACTGTCATCTTTATTCTCATCGTCCGGCCAGGCCATCAAACAAAAACTTCATTGGAAGGCGAGAGTACTGGAAGAGCCTCCTCACACAGATGTGCAGGAGGAGGAAGACAAAGCTAAAATGCTTCTTGGAGCCAAACTTTTGGTGAGATATAGGTGGAAGTACATTGATGAGAGTTTCCCAGAAGTGTTAGATAATGTATACAAATAACTATGGCCAAGGAAAAAAGGGTGGGGGTTCAGAGAGGCAAACAAAGTCAGATGCAAGTAATTGGGTGGAGGGGTAGCCATAGTGAAAAGAGATAAAATCTGACTTGCTTGTGCTGTTGAACTATCTATGTATTATCTGCATGAATTGTTTATTAGTCTTCAATTGATGTTAGTCCAGGCTAATCTATTTGACTTGTTTGAAATGCTTTTTACATACAAGTTAAATAGGTAAGTGGACATTACACACACTTACCTCATTCCCCTTTATATCAACATAAATGGGGTAATCCTTGAATTATTGGCTTGTTTCCATTCTAGTTTCCCATTTAGTCTGATGTCTTTCCCACCCAGATCCATTTTCTTTGAGGCATTCCTTTTTCTTGTCTTAACTCTTTGACTCCAGAACAACACTTAGAGCGTTGCAAAATTTTAACTGCCGTGCCACCAGAATGTTCAGAGCGTTGTTTTTAGTTTATCACGAATAAACCACAAAAATTGTCTGTTTAATGAAGTTCATATTTTAAAACTCTTAGAATGATGTCCGCTACTATTTAAACAACTAATTTGAGTGTAGTTAAGCAGCACATGTGCGTGTTTTGATGTTATTTTCACAATTTGTGTAACGATTTGTGTTTTTCGTTGTTATTGCTACAGAAATATGTCACGCTTTATATTTACATTTTCTAAGTCTCCTAAGCGAATAATTGTGTCAAACTACTTAAAAACATTGCTGACATTGACGATGATTGTTTAGTAGTCACAGTTTGTTGTCAAATAAAGGAATTGGTGCAGAAAAGCTAGACATGTAAGATTTAGTTGATGAGTGGGCATAGTCCTATTCTGGCTGATTGAAAAGCAACAAAACTAGACCTATAGTAACATCTAATCACTAGTTCTTGGTAGAAGATGAAGCTAGGGATACTATTAAAACATTAAATAAATGTAAAAAGTTTTTATATGATGTTATTCTTCTTTATTTGTTTGAAAATTACGTAATGCAATATTGCATACTTTATTTTATTCTTATAAGGGACCTCAGTAAAAACTGGTGTGAATAACACTAAATGTACTAACTGTGGCCATAATCAATGTTTTTTTACTTTGTAAATGGATTACCTTGATGTTTTTGGTAAGCTCATATTCTACAGTTAACTTTTTAGTGTTTTTCAATTTTACATGCAAAATGTTTTAAGTATACCGAACGTACTTGTGTTAATACTACCAAAGACACTATATATTACAATTCTTTATCTATATCCCTACAGTTTGCTATATAATAAGTACATGTTCACAGAAAAGATTGACATAAAATTTACACTAAAAGATAGTACACTTCACCGTTTAGAATTCTTCAAAAAATAATTACTGCACAGGGTGGAATAAAATGACGGAGTCAAAGAGTTAACACATTAACTACCGAATTGAAAAACACACTGTGGCTGAATTAAATTTTTTTCCCATTTTTATCCTGTAGGTGTTTGCACAAAGTAAGCTGTAGTTTTTGTAATTGTTTACAGATTTTTATGAATTACACGTCATTTTAAAGATAAATGAATGAACTATTACAATAAACACTGGTTGTAACTCTAATAGAGGTTGTTGCTATTTAACGGCCCTCCGATGGCCGAGGACTTGCAATATTTTCACAATTATAACTGCTTGCGCCCCATCTCTATCAAAATCCTAATTTCAATCAATGTGCACACCGTTTTCACTCTTGTCCTCGTCGCTAGATCTATCAGTCAATTGTTGAAACACGTTTCTATCCTATTCAGTCGTTAGACGAGATGTACACGCATTTTTTGTAGTCCTATCACTAGTTGCCACTGTAAACAGTTTTTCACGATTTGGTAACTAACCCAAAACGCTGAAAAATATGAACATAATATCAATTTTCCACTGTTCTACAGCAACCATGCTTTGGGAATTTGTTTTCCGGTGGAAACTTAAAATCTCGAACCAGATCAGGGAGTGTTTCAGTACATATTTCATTCGTTTTATTACTAAAATTAGATTGGCGCTCTGAGCGGCTTGCGGTCCAAATGTGATTATTTTGTGAGCCGCTGACAGCGGCTTGCGGTAGTTAATGTGTTAAGGGTTAGTGTTAAAAGTCTTCCTGTAATTAGTGAAACGTGGACACATACATTTTCATCATCATCATTATTACCCTTCAACTCTCCAAGGAACATAGTCCTTCAGCAAACACATGCTAGGTCCCTCCTGTCACATGACTTCAACAAACACATGCCAGGTCCTCCTGTCACATGACTTCAACAAACACATGCCAGGTCCTCCTGTCACATGACTTCAACAAACACATGCCAGGTCCTCCTGTCACATGACTTCAACAAACACATGCCAGGTCCTCCTGTCACATGACTTCAACAAACACATGCCAGGTCCTCCTGTCACATGACTTCAACAAACACATGCCAGGTCCTCCTGTCACATGACTTCAACAAACACATGTGCCAGGTCCTCCTGTCTTGTGCCATCAGCTCATGATTTTTCCATGTCTTCTTCCTCATGTTCATGTCTGTCTCCAGTTTTCTTCTCCGTGTGTTTATTTTGGTCCTACCCTGGGGATTCCAGAACAGTTACTGGCTTGTAATGCTATCATCAGGTTTCCTCAGTGTGTGTTCTATCCATAGCCAGCATATTCTTGTCTTTTGTTCCACTTGTACTTGTCTAGTTCTTGTCATTAGTTCCACATTGGTGATTTTGTTGTGCCATTTCAATCCTTCTATTCTACCCAGTCCACCCATTTATGAAAGTCTGTAACTTCTTTCTTGATTGTTGCTTTTTTTTTTTTTTTTTTTTTTTAGTCCTCTAAGTTTCAAAGCCATACATTAGGACTGACTTGACGATGGAGTAGAAGATTCCCATTTTTGTGTTGGTCTTGATTTCTTTTCATTTCCAAATATTTCTCACTGATGTGGAAGCTCCTCTTGCCTTGTGTATTCTTGTTTTGATATCACTGTCTGTCCCTCCAACTTTATATTGCTGTCAAGATGTATTTTTGATTCTAAAAATACTTGTTGGCATGTCAGTATATTGTTATTTTGGTACCTTATACAGAATATATGTTCTCAGATAATACTGCTTGCCAGAAACAAATTTATCTTTCACTAACCTTATTATTCTATTTTATCTTTTTTCTTTTCATTGTAATCTTAAGTAAATATGTTGATAGAGAGAGAGAGCTGTTTCTACAAAAGACATTAAATGGATTCTTTCACCCTCCTTGATCTGTGATCCCTAAAGTTTTTTGTAGACTTATTTGCTAAGTGCCAGTAGCAGTTTTTCATCAGTTGTTGCATGTTTTCCTTCAAATTGTGTGATCTATAGCAGTATTTAATCAGTTTGTTGCATGTATTCCTTCCATTTTTTGCAACAAGGATTCAATGTTTCACAAGCTTTCCTAACCAGTGGTGGTATTTCACAAATTATTTCATGGGTTTCTGCAGTTTGTCTTACTAATAGCAGCGTTTCACAGATGATTTTTATCATTCCACCAACCAATAGTAATATTTCACAAATTTGTTTCATGTGCTCCTTCATATTATCTGAACAGTGATTGTGGTTCATTAGTCTGTTGCAATTGTTCCTTCAAGTTGGTATGACCAGTAGCAGTATTTCATTGTACTTTTTCCATCTGCTTGTATCGCTCATTTTGTATTGTTTCTTATCATCGTATGTTTTTGTAGTACCTAGTACTATATGTAATTCTTGTCTTTGTCACCTGTTTGTGGCTGACAAAGGGTAAAACTCGAAACGTCCCTTGTCTCATGTGAACTGTTATTTGTAAAACTGATCCAATACCTTTTTATTAGTTTATAAACTTATACAGTATTTCTTTAGTTTGTTGCATGTATTCCTTCAATATTTGTGACCAGATGCAGTGTTTCACAAGGTTTTTAGTAATTATCTCTTCCATTTATCTGAATAGTAGCAGGATTATACTAGTTTGTTGCAAGTATTCCATCAGTTAGTCTTACTGATAGCAGTATTTCACAAATGTGTTCCCTCAGGTTTGTCTAACTCATGCTTTTTTTTTTTTTTTTGTGTAGGCAGGGCAAGAAAAACCAACCAAGAAAGGCTTTTTTGGAAAATCTGGCAAATCTTAAGTTTGAGACAAGTCTCCCATCAAATATCGTCAAGAGTGTGACAGCATGGTCTAATAACCTGCTGAAGTGTGAGAAGATGGTACAAGGACCAGCGGCTGCCCATAGGTGAAGAGAAGAAGCAGGAAGCAGAAAGGTCTTTGCTCACACAATTTTTGTTCACCTTATTTGTCTCTTTGCACCTGTTACTTTCATGGTTATTATTTATCAGTCGTACACCTTGTTACGATCAAAATATTTATTTATTAGTTATTGTACATGCTAATTTATGTTGCTATGTATATACATATTGGTAAATATTACCTGTTATTTCCACAGGTTTTATTTGTCAGTTGTTACATCAATTGTGTTAAATTTTTGTTTGTTTGCCAGTGCTTGTATCCAATGAACAGTTAAGATAACAAGTAAATAATGCTTGAGAAGAACTGATGAATACAGAATTGATCACGTGAATAATGCTTGAGAAGAACTAATGAATACAGAAATGAACATGTGAATAATGTGTGAGAAGAACTAATGAATACAGAAATGAACGTGAATAATGTGGTAGAAGAACTAATGAACACAGAAATGAACATGTGAATAATGTGAGAACTAATGAATACAGGAATGAACATGTGAATAATGTGGGAAGAAGAACTAATGAACACAGAAATGAACATATAAATAATGCTTGAGAAGAACTAATGAATACAGAAATGAACATATAAATAATGTTTGAGAAGAACTAACGTATACAAAAATGTAATAACTGTGTAAGAAAAAGGCAAATACCTTCATTAGACCTGTAATGAGGAGAGGATTGTTTGAAAACATCAAAACAGTGAAAAAAATTGAGGATAAGAGATGTAAAAGAAGACACAGATAAAGCTAATGGACACTATGGCATGGGAAGTAGTCTGCCAGCTCAGCAGAAGTGAACAAGTGGTAATCTTCAGACTCCACACTGGCCACAGCAGATTGAGATACCATCTATTCACCAAGCTAAAGATAGGAACTACCAATCAGTGTAACTGGTGGCACTGATAAAATGACTGCTGAACATCTGCTTCAAAGATGCCCAACATATGCGGTACAGAGAAAGCGCATATGTCCGACACCAGTACCATTCGTGGAAAAGCTCTACAGGGATTCAAACAGCCTCAAACTGACTACTGCTTTCTTTGAGAACATTCAAGTGGACGTCTGAGAGTGTACGAAGAAGAAGAATTAGTCAACAACAACAGAGTTGATAGAGGGCATCAAGGAGTGAGATCTTAGGAGAGACATGGTCACTTTTGATCTATGGCATGACACTTGATGATAATGCTTGTATGTATTGTGATCAGAATTGGTATTGTACACCTGCTGTGATAATTTATGTCAACTGTTGCTGTACCTGCTTTCTTTATTCATCTTTTTTATTTGCTCCTTACTGAGCATGGAGCCACCACTACAGCTGGGCCCCCCCCCCCCCCGCCAGGAATCTCTAGCAGAAATCTGTAGCAAATTTGTTTTAAATGATGAGGTTGCTCTCCCCCCCCCATGTGTAGCATAAAAATGGTTGGCCTTTTATGTCATGCCTGAGACCCTGGTCTTTCTGTGTATTCTTAGAGAACTTTTCTTATGTGTCACAGTATGTCTATGTATGTGTCACAGTATGTCTATGAATGTGTCACAGTATGTCTATGTATGTGTCACAGTATGTCTATGTATGTGTGTTTGATATGCATGTTATTTGTAGTTTTATCTGTGTATGAGATGGTGTGTAGGACATAAACAGGTAGCAATTTTGGGGATAAATATTGTCTGTATATGTATTTTATATGCATTTGTATATGTGTGGGATACTTAGTGTATGTGAAAGTTATTCCCTTCCTGTGTGTGTGTGGGTGATATATTAGATATTTGTGTGGCATACCTAGTGTGTGTGAACTTTATTCCCTGTGTGTGTGTGTGTGTGTGAGAGGGGTACTATGCTAGGCTTGTGTGTGATATGCCTGATATGTGTAGGGATATGATACTCTGTGTGAATGATATAGCCACACCTCTATAAATATTTAACTCCCTGAGTGTATGAGTGATATGCATTGGAGGTAACATGAATGTATGATAGATATTCACACTACGGGTGTGAATGAATGATATATATGCCACGTATGGTATAGCTGATGAGTCTAGTGGACTGAGAGATGTATCATTGATATAAGGTCTGATTATTTCCCAAACCTAAAGTTTGTAATAAGAGGGTGACATAAGGAACGAAACACTTCTCCAAAACTTGCAAGGATGTTGTATGTTTGTAGTGCTATCTGTTTGACTACTTGTTTACATATGGAAGTGCAATTAAATTATGTGCGAGCATATCATGACATGTCACTATGGGATCTATTGTGTTATAGGTCATGTATGTGTGAGTAAAAGGTAGTCCCATAGCAAATACTGCTATAGGGGAGTGAAGTGTGAGAGACTTCAATGTATCAGGTCCAGCATCGAGAGATGGTATGACCAGTTCCCTTCCTTGCTGCCTTTTCCTTCCTTAACTCAAGAAGTAAAGTCATTTACCCATTTAAAGCTGGGTAAATTAGAGCGTGTCGATACTGTGAATCGAACTCGGCACCTTTGCCAGCAGAGACCATCACTCTAACCACTCTGTGTGAACTGTGTGAGTGAATGTCAGATATAGTCCAGAGTTCTGTGACAGGTCAGAGAATCATTAGATGTGAGCATTCCTGTTTTCAGCAGAACAAACAAACTTTATTTTGAAAGGGTTTAGAATTGGGCATGCAAGCCCATCTCAAATTCTGCCCTGCAGAAGGCTAGTTTTTTCACTGCTTTGCTTGTGTTTGCAGAATTTGTATCTTAGAGCTGCTGTTTGAGATAGAATAAATGAATGCTGCCCTCTTGTGATTAATGCTCACATTTTTATGACACATCTACAAATGAACTAGTTCTACAGTAAACACTGGTAAAAAAAAGTCAAAGTGATATTTTGTTAGTTTTACCATGAAAACAAAAATAATAAAAATTGACCTGAGTCAGTTTTTCAGCTGTACGATAAACTCAAAACATGGGGCGTTTTTTTTTATAATACCCTTCATCAGCCACAGTAACAAAAGGGAGATAAAGGTGAGAATTATAGGTAGATGAGAAGAAAAGGGGTAGTGCATTAACCTCTACCTGCATTTGTCAGTAACGTGAAGACATACAAACTGGATGTTTAGTTAGTAGATTGCTGAGAGCTGCAAAGGTTTTCATGGACTGGTACAAGGACTACAGTCACACTAGGAACATATATTCCTTATCTTGTTTCACAGTATATAACCATAACCATCATAGTTGTTGACATATTGTGTTCTTCTATTTGAATATAATAAAGTTGGTTCACTGCTACACAGAGCTACATTTACTACAGTACAAATGCAGAACACAGCAGTAGGCTGTGAGAAAATGACAAAGGTGTAGAGGGATAATTTTCTTTATTTGATAGATGGTACAGATCTTTCTTCCCTCTCCGAGTTCATTAGAGTATTTCAAGTAGCTGGAGTATGGTGTCTAGGGTCGAGTTTAATTTTAGTCCAACTTTTGCAAAGTCCTCAAAACGTAAGGCTAGTCTTCAACAGTAGAAAACTCCATAATGCCTGATTGACGTTTTGTACAATATATATTTTAATGAACGAAACGTAGCTCCTCAAAGAATGCGTCCACAAAATAGACAATGGCAATCTCTAGCCCGTCCATAAAATCAGTCTATCGTCATGTAGACTACGGAAACAATGTCAGAGGCATCTTGCTGAAGTATTTAATATATTTCTCACTCATTCCTCTCCTTTCAGCATTGACAAGTCCGTCTAAATATAATCACGCTTAGGCTCCAACTGTAGGACAACCTAGCTGATATGAAGATCATCATCATCATCTCAACCCATAACCCGTCATGGGTCGTAGGGGTGCCATGGTGGAAGCATCAGCAGACAGGGTCCTCCACTGCTCTCTATCCTCAGCAATGCGTACAAGTGTGGAAAAACCATGTCCTGCCCATTCTTTGATGTTATCAGCCCAGGATTTTCTTTGCCTTCCTCTTCTCCGTTTACCTTCGACTGTTCCCTGGAGGATCGTTTTCGAAAGGGAGTCATGATGAGTTACATGCCCAAACCAGGCAAGCTTTCGACGTTTCACTATTGACAAAAGTGGTTCTTGGTGGCCTGCATAGGTGTTTATCTTCTCTCTAACATAGACATTTGTTTTGTGCTCTTTATAGCAAATGCGCAAAATTCTTCTATAACATTTATGCTCGAAAGCCTGAATCCTTCGCTCCGTATCTGCAGTGAGTGTCCAGCCCTCACACCCATACAAGAGAATAGATAATATAAGTGATTTGTATAATTTGATCTTCACAGGAAAACTGATGTTACTTTTCCAGATCACATTCAACCTTGTCATGGCAGCTGAGGCCATCTCAAGTCTTGTCTTGATTTCCTTATTTGATCTTCCATCACTACATATAGTGGACCCGAGATATTTAAAGGTGTTAACTTCTTCTAACGTTTGCCCATTTAATGTAATGTTGGTCGGAACATGTTTCTTATGGCTATTCACCAATATCTTGCTTTTTTCTATATTAATTTCCATCCCATACATTCTTGTTACTTTCTCCAGTCTAGAGGTAAGGTCTTGAAGTTCTGATTCTGTTCCAGCTATCAGATCAATATCATCAGCAAAACGTAGATTACACAGGGGTCGGCCTCCAATCGATATGGTTGATTTATAATCGTAGAGAGCCTCCTGCATAATATGTTCTAGATATATATTAAAGAGCACTGGTGACAGGATACATCCCTGGCGAACTCCTACAGTTGTTTTGAAAAATTCTCCAATGTCGTTGCTTGCAAAAACAGCACTGCTTGCGTCCTTGTATAGTGCTTCAATGATATCTATGATGTTGGTATCAAAATTGAATTTTCTCATTATTTGCCATAAGCCTTCATGCCAGACTCGATCGAAGGCTTTTGTGAAATCGATGAAGTTATGGTATAAATCATGTTGATGCTGGAGATGTTTTTCGATCAGTAATCTAATATTGAAGATTTGTTCTGAGGTACTTCTTTTTGGTCTAAAGCCAGCCTGTTCCTCTGACAAGATTTCTTCTGATTTCTGTTTTATTCTGTTCAAAAGTATCCTTAACATCACCTTACTTGGATGACTAATAAGACTAATGGTTCTGTAGTTCTTGCACATTTTTAGATTTCCTTTCTTTGGAAGCGGTATTACTAATGAAGATCATAAAACTCTATATCAAGAGTACACTTTCTGGAGCTCGTTCAGACACGTCTTTCTCACACAGAGAATACACAGCCAAAGAGACTGACTTACAGCTCAAATCTTCGATCTGAAACCGGCAACGGATCGTCTGCTTAAACTCAGCAGACTATATGACATACTTCCGGGGTAGTCTGGGCAACGTTTTATCAACAAGGAAATGAGTACATAAAACCTGTCGAGTGCGATAGCGCCTGTTATGAATTAAGTCATAACGACTACTCCCTCTTTCCCCCCCCGGGTCAATAATGGCAAACGAAGTTGACATTATTGCGATATGAGAAAACACCACTAAGGTGAGCAAAAGGTAACATAATATGTCACTGTTGCTATGACCATGCATAGACCTATGTTTGTGCCGTAATGTAGGCAATTTAACACACGTGGTGTGGAAATGCATCATAATATTGTTTTACAAACAGCTCAAAGCAATTTGACATAAAAATGAGGTACTATAGCAAACGTCAGTCAACAGATAACATGAATAATGGTAATATACCATGCATTCTCACATTCTCATAAGTCAGAGAACACATACTGTTCATTGTCATGTCACCTTAGTCAATTAATGTTGATTAAAATAACCATTCACCCGTGTGTTACCGGGGCCCGAAAGGGGAGCAAAGAATAGTAACACTGCACCCTACCACGCATGTCGTAAAAAGCGACTAAGGAGGGTATGGGCATGGGGCTGTTTACCCCATCCCGTAAAAACTTCGCACAGTGGGCTGATCACCTGCTTGCCAACCAATCTGATTACGGAAACAATGATAGATTGTTTGGTCTGTTTTTGTTCCACAAAGACGCCACTAGGCGTGGTGGAAACAGCGATAGATCGATCAATTTGTTGTTGCCCTAAGACGCCTGTCAAGTGCTTGCTGTGTGTACACATTGACAAATATGTATTACATACACATGGAGCGACAAACATGGCTCGTTTTTCACAGCAAATTGTTAATTCACTAAACTCCAACACGTAAATACGATATCCGACGACTTTATGTCACAAACTTGAGTATAACACAATAACACAGGCAGACTGCCGCTTTGGCCATAAATCATCACATAAGAAAAACACAATATATGATGTGCATAATTAGAACAGCATCTCATGGAAAGGATTTCACAATATCTTAATATATTTCCTATTTTCCTTCAACCATTCCGCCTTCACTCTCCGCGTAATCTCTCCTCGCTCTAATCGCTCTCCCGACTGACCTTTTTACACACCTCTGACCCTTTTCACGCTGACCAGTCTTCACCCCCACTTTGTTCACAACAACTCAGTCATGCCCGTGAACTCGACATTAGCACTTACTGCTACTAATGTATTCATGCCCCCGTCAAACTTAACATTCACTCACTTCAACTCACAACTTACATAAACATATCTAGTTCCCATCGGAGCATGAGTACTGACATTCATTCTATAAACCGTTCGTGACATCCACCCCTCCCTCTCCAAGTGAAAAACATAGTTTTTCACTGGATGGGTGGTAGATATCAGGAAACCAACCATCCAAAACCTCTGATTACATATGTGGGCAAAATCTATAGCATCAGTGTGAAAATATGCCATCTACAAATAATCAATAATAACATTCTGAAGAACACCAAAAAAAAAAAAAAATTACAATAGAACCGAGTTGCTAGAAAAATACAACAGCAACCATATGGCAAAAATCATGCATCTCTAATTACACACAAAATTAAAGGTGATACATTACATCAATTTCACCAAATTCTCCTATACCGGAGAATATCTGTTCTATAACCCTGTACTGGATACACAACATATGATAAGAACTTAGCTTATACAAAAATCATGCAGAATACAGTTGACACAACATTACTCATGTACAAGTATCAAATACTACATAGAAATGGTGGTTAAAAAAAAAACACACCCATTTACTACAAGCAAGTGTTCATAATCTAGATAACGAATCTGCAAGAACATTTAATTTACCCTGAATAGGAAAAACAGTGAAGTTGTACTGTTGTAACAACAACGACCACCTTGTTAAACGTGAATTTGGTGATCTAGATGACTTAAGAAAAGTCAAAGGACAATGGTCCGTTTCCAGTACAAAATGAGATCCTAACAAATACCTAGAGAGTTTGGAAACAGCCCAAATAATGGCTAAACACTCTCTCTCTATAGTGGCATATCGCGTTTCAGCCGGAAGCAACTTCCTGCTGACATACATGACAGGATGTAGAAACCCATCATGTTCTTGCATCAGACACGCACCAATGCCCACTGCAGAAGCATCAGTCCTCAGTACAAAAGGCTTAGCCAAGTCTGGCAGTAGAAGAATGGGCTCGCTGGAGAATACAGCTTTGATGTTCCTCAGTGCTCTATCACACTCTTCAGTCCAGACCACTCTGTTTGGCGTGCCCTTTTTAGTGAGTGATGTTAGAGCTGCCGACAATGAAGAGAACCTGGGGATAAATTTATGATAAAAATTTATCAGACCGAGTAAACTACGTACTTGTTTCTTTGTTTTTGGAGGTTGCAAATTCAAAATTCTTCCAACTGTCTGATCAACTGGTTTTAAAACACCCTGTCCTACCACATACCCCAGAAACGTTAACTCCTGAAACCCCACCTTAATCTTACTGGGTCTTGCTGTAAGGTGATGCACCCGAAGGCATGATAACAGTGACTTCAATCCCTCTACATGTTCATCCCACGTGTCATGAAACAAACAGATGTCATCAATATATGTGATAACATCCTTCTGTCCCCTCAAAAGCATTCTCATCATTCTCACAAAAGTTGCAGGGGCATTCACCAGTCCAAAGCACATATAATTAAACTGGAAAAGACCCTGAGGGGTACAAAATGCTGTAAGTGGCCTAGCGCCTTCTGCTAAGGGAATTTGCCAATACCCCCTCGATAAGTCTAGTTTGGTAAAATACTTTGCCCCCGCTATTTGGGATAGGAGGACCTCTTGGTTGGGCATAGGTTCCGCATCTATCACTGTGACACTATTCAAGCGGCGGAAGTCTATACATATCCGTAGGGATTTATCCTTCTTCCGCACGATGACCATGGGAAATGAGTATGATGATTCAGATGGGGAGATAACACCTAAGCGTAACATATCATTCACTTCTTTTTCAACAGCAGAAGTATAATGTAGTGGAATAGGATATGGTCTCACCCGGATGGGCTCTCCATAGGTCAGTTTAATATCATGCTCAACTAAATCAGTTCTTCCAGGAATATCTGTGAGTACATCTTGAAATTCGCACAGCAGTGACTTCACCTGTTTCCTCTGATGCTGTGGTAGAGATGCAGAGACCTCTACATCTCCCCATGATTCTGAAGCAACCAATGGCAATAGTGGGATCTGGAGATTGACCTCCTCTCCTTTCTCTCCATCTTCCTCGATGACTGCTGCACTAGCTACAGTAACTGTACTATCAAGAACAGCGTTCACGACTGGTTCCAGTTCAGTTGGACGTACTACATATGGTTTTAGCATATTAATATGGAAAATCTTCTCCTTCCCTCGGACTAATATCAGATAATCCACATCAGTAATCTGTTTCTTTACTTGAAATGGACCTTGCCAGCTCACTAGCAGGTGATTTTCTTGGTAGGTAGCAACAACCATACCTCGCTGCCAGGAGTGAGGGATACAAGTTTGCTATTCTTATTGGCGTATGCTCTATACCTTGCACCCGATGTCTGTAATGCCTCACGTGCTATCGAACACGATGTAATTATGCGCTCTCGCAAGTCAACGACATACTCATAACTTGACTTGACGCTATCATCAGCATAATTCCCGGTCAGTAAGTCTCTCAAAATTTTCATTGGACCCCGAGGATTTGCGCCAAATACTAGCTCAAACGGTGAGAATCCTGTGCTCTCTTGTGGCATCTCCCTGTATGCAAACAAAACTCCCGGTAGGTATCTATCCCACAACTGTGGAAAATCTCCTGTAACCTTACCTAGCATTCTTTTCAGTGTTCCATTGAACCGCTCGCAGACCCCGTTGCTCTGAGGATGATACGGGGTGGTGAACACTTGGGCTATGTCTAACAGTTTAGATATGTGTTTCATCTCTTCTGAAATGAATTGCCGGCCCCTGTCAGACAAAATCTCTTCAGGAAATCCTAATCTGCTAAATAAGCTCATTAGAGCCTCTGCTATATCCTTTGATGTGATGGATTTCATTGGCAATGCTTCCGGCCACCTCGTACATAGATCAACCAATGTTAGAATAAATCTATACCCCCGATCAGACATAACTGGAAGGGGCCCAATAATGTCTATTGCAACCTTCTGAAAAGGGCGAAATGCCAAATCTGTTGCTACTAATGGTGCCTTGGGAGTCCTTCCTTTCTGGCTTGTCTTCTGACACACTTTACACGACCGACAGTAAACCTTCACATCCTTATTGTATCCACGCCAGTAAAACTGGGACAACACTCTACAGCGAGTTCTTGCAATACCCATGTGACCCGCAAAAGGGATGTCATGTGCTGTCCTTAACACTGTATTCTTCAGTTCCACTGGAATAACCACTTGTGTAATGACTGAATGTTGCTCTGCAAAGCATCTGATTAGAATGGAGTTCCTAACCTCAAACCAGTATCGAGCAGACTTGGTATGCCGTATGTTCTTGGACTCAGCCAACTGAAACAAAGGCAGAAGTGAAATGTCTTTCCTCTGCATGTCTACAAAATCCGATGCTGTAATTCCAGCAACCGTAGGCACCCAAGGGATATTATTGGGTTGCGATATCATAATATTTGCATCCTCAGCCTTAGTCTGAGCCCTCGTCATTACTGCGTTAGCAACCAAATCATGCCCATTTTCCCACTCCTCAATATCCTGACTGGTGCAATCATGAACCCCATTAACATTTCCAATAATGAGATCAGCGATGGGAGAATCAAGGACGCATACTCGAACTCTACCCGACAAGAAAGGGGTGTCGATCTGCACAATCGCCAATGGATAGTACTCGACCTTACCACCAAATGTAATGCATTTTGCCATCTTTCCAATATAATACGTATCCTTAATAAATGTCTTCCTAATGCCAATGGTCGTACATCCCGTGTCCCTCAAAACAGATACAGGTTTATTCTCCACAAAACCCTTATGTAAAGTTAAGGTGCCATTCCCATCAACTGATGAAAGGCAAGGCAAAGTATGGCCACATATTAAAATAGGCTTGCCATCAGGCTCGAACAATGGTCTGCACCCCTCACACTCCTCGCTATTAAATGTATCAAGGACAGTAGCTGAATTTGCATGCTCAGTGTTTTCCTTTGGGCTCTCTTTTCGACTGTTTCTTTTCTCATTACAATTGGGGCAGTGGGAATCCGTCTCTTGGCGCTTGTACGGGCTTCTCTTTGGACTGCCATTATAATTTTTCTTTGGGCTGGCATATGGACTTCTTTGTGGGTTGAAGGGACACCTCTCTGGGTCCCTCCCACACTGATAAGATAGATGACGCCTTGAGCCACACTTATAACAACCCCTTCTACTGTAGCCTGACCCAAAAGAAGGGTACTGTCTCTTAGGAGAATATCTTCTGTCCCCATTCCATCTTCTATTTCCACCATCTTTATCAACATATCTGTCTAAGCTGCGGGCCCGAGGATGTATGTATGGCTTCTTTTCAGTTTTATCCTGAGCCACACAAGCTGGAAAGGTCTCAGCAACTATCTGCTTGTGAATCGGTTTCCCCGGGTGCGCATTGACATACTGCTGTCCTAGCTCTGACATAATATTTATTTATATCTTTTGGCTTTCGCTCTTGTAGAAAAGCCACTAACTCTGGATTGCAAGACGATAGAACCTTGTCCTGTAGCATAAGGTCGGTTAGCCCATCAAAATCCTTCACAATACCTGATAGTTCAATCCACCTATTGAACAGCAATTTGATTTCCGCAATAAACTCACTAAAGTCATTGCTTGTTGTAGGAATAGCCTCCTTAAATCTTTCACGGTACCCTTGAGCTGTCAGTCTAAATCTTCGAAGAAGTGTCTCTTTCACTGTGTCATAATTCATGCGATCCTCTACTGGCAATGCAAAGACACATTGTAAACTTCTTCCGGTGAGCAGATTATTGAGCAGACTTGGCCAATCTTCTTTCTTAACCTTCCAAGATACTGCTTCTTGTTGAAACCTTTCTAGATACACGTCCATCATATCGACGCCCTCAACAAAGGATGGGAGTCGCAGCTTGAAAGGACGAGTAGACTCCTTCGTAGCTGGTCTAGAACTCGCAGCCTCAAGTTCCAGTTTCTTCAAAGTAATTTCTTTATCCGCTTGAATTTCAGCTTTCCTTGTCTCTTCTTTCTTTGCTTCTACCTCGATTTCAGCTTTCCTTGTTTCTTCTTTCTTTGCTTCCCCTTTTCAGCCTCAGCTTTCCTTTTCAATGCTTCTCTTTCAGCCTAATTTCTTCTTTCTCTTTCCTCTTGCGTTGCCTCCGTTCCTCAGGAACCTAAAAATTTGTCTTGGCCCATGATTCAAGTTCATACGCGGATTTACCAAGTGCCTCGCCCTTGGTGATAAAATCCAAGAGGCTAGACATCCTGTAATATTTTTCAACTATGATAACTATGGAAAAAATGAATGCAGGAAAAAAACAATTAGAGAAAAAAAAAAAATATACCACCTGATAAGTCAAAGGGTGTCTGAAAACTATAATGGGTGCCCCTTCACCTATGAAGAACGTCTGTCATACACAACAGATTTTGAACAACTTTTCACACTGGGTCTACACCCTGGGTCAATCTCTTGTGTTATCAGTCTGTAGGCATTACAAACTGTAATAGACCAAATAAAATGTGTCTGCTTATGTTAACACAAGTGGTATGATGATGATGATTGAAATGATAATCACAGAACACACGACACTACAACAACTGATAGGCCGGTGGAGTGGAAGTTATAGACCAGGAAAGTAAGAATAGACCTTATATTTACACCCAAACCTATCGAACGAACAAAAACAGGATATCGTAAAATAACTTATATACACGGATAGCAGAGCAAAGGACTGAGAATCGCAACAGAAAAACACCACGAAAGAAAGACTATTATACAAGACAATAAGTAAACAAACTAAACGCAAACAACTAACACCAACAATTGTTCCACAAATTACACGAGGCTTCACAACTCCCCAAGTCTTAGACAGATTGGGTTCCCTACAGCGTAATTTGTCTCACAAAACCTATTAAAGACGACACAAGGCAAATTTCTTCAATGAAGAAAGATAGATTGTGCTCACCACTCAAAATCCCCCTTATACAGAAATCAAAATTAAATACTACCACATAATATGAACAAAACAAAAACAAAACACTGGACAGTGAAGTAACCCAAGAGCTCTACTCGTCCACCCTGCAGCAAGGGCAAACAGGAATGAATATATGAATTTTTAACTAATAACAAAAGCTAATATAAAAATAACATAAGTTTCAAGTACACTGTAGAAGTGATAGACAGAAGGAAGTCTAGATATGACGAAGCAAAATTGTCAAGTCCTAAAAGGAACTAGTATCAAAATAAACTAAATTTAGTACATTTTTAGATATAACAGATCATAGGGTTCAAATATAACGTTAATTAATCTGCAAAAATGCTATTGAAGAAAGAATGGAATTAATAAAAAATAAAAAAAAACCCTATTAGTTCCGGGCAATAACCTTATCAAGGAAGAAATAAATAACCAAATAAATTAATTAAAAGAAGTTTAGCCTATATATATAAAAGAAAATATACAGACGCATAAGTCAAGTAAACAGAAGACTGGAAATTAACAAAATTAATAATAAACTTAACAATATCCTGTGTCCGCTGCTCCACTTGAGATAGGCGCAGGCTTGGAGTCCCGGTGTTACAGCTCAATGATGGACAACACAAACAACACGCTTCACGTCGTAACACAGCACAGTCAAATATTAAAATCAGCTCTCAGTACGGTGAACCGGATCTTCTTCACTACTGGTCCAAAGGGTAGCAAAGGAAAATGTCTCTCTCGCTGCTTACACCATCTCCAGGCAAGATGTTACGATTTCGGCCGATCACCAGCAAAACAATGGCCTTGTTATTCCATTACAAGACCCAGCAGACGATTTTTCATGTCAACAGTCATGTTGAACTACACAGCACAGATAAATTGACAACAGATCAGCACACTCGTCACGGGGCGAAATAACATAATATCAGTGCGCCGAGGTAAACAAGACTGATTACCGCCTTTTCATTCTTCGTGCTACTTTCCAAAATAACACTGTCGATTTCGTCAAAACTGTCCCTTCGCCTCTCCGCCAGTGATTAAACTATTTTTCGCTCTTAAATATTCAGTCCTTCTGCAGCTATACCATTGCTGACTATCACTGAAATGAAGACTTCAGTTTTGCACATTAAGTTCTTGTGACCTGATTCAAACAAATAGGCCTACTTTTCTGTTCCGCTTGATATAATTTTTCCAACAACAATTCATGAGAAGGCGAAATTGTCAAAAATTCTGCAGGAAATTAGGGGTGGGTCCTCTCTTCCATTTACGAGTCCCCCAAAATTGTCAAGTGCTTGCTGTGTGTACACATTGACAAATATGTATTACATACACATGGAGCGACAAACATGGCTCGTTTTTCACAGCAAATTGTTAATTCACTAAACTCCAACACGTAAATACGATATCCGACGACTTTATGTCACAAACTTGAGTATAACACAATAACACAGGCAGACTGCCGCTTTGGCCATAAATCATCACATAAGTAAAACACAATATATGATGTGCATAATTAGAACAGCATCTCATGGAAAGGATTTCACAATATCTTAATATATTTCCTATTTTCCTTCAACCATTCCGCCTTCACTCTCCGCGTAATCTCTCCTCGCTCTAATCGCTCTCCCGACTGACCTTTTTACACACCTCTGACCCTTTTCACGCTGACCAGTCTTCACCCCCACTTTGTTCACAACAACTCAGTCATGCCCGTGAACTCGACATTAGCACTTACTGCTACTAATGTATTCATGCCCCCGTCAAACTTAACATTCACGCACTTCAACTCACAACTTACATAAACATATCTAGTTCCCACCGGAGCATGAGTACTGACATTCATTCTATAAACCGTTCGTGACAACGCCACTAGGCGTACTGGCCACATACTGCTTTGCCGGTTGATGGCTAAGGATGGAAGAAGAAGAAAATAACCATTAATGCTAAGTGCATGTAATAATAATATTAAATAAGAGAAGAGATATAAGGCAGACATTTAACACACACAAAGTGTTTGACTGCTACATAATGTCACATATATATATATTTTATGTGGTAGTAACTGTTATGTCAAATTGTATCATATACATAATATGAACAACGAATCAATAATTAATCTTATAATAGCGTACAAAGTGCTCAGATATCTTTCACAAGCCCACAGCATTTAATGTATATTAAAGACAATTACTAAACTAATGTCATAAAACAGTAATAATATACAGCGATACTTATGCAACCAAATTCTGGTACAGTGAATTATCTGGTAGCAAGCGAGCCCACTTTGCACAAAAGCAATATGTAATAATGGCACCAATTCTTTTAATCATTAACAGTTATACCGCTACAAATCCTGGGACCACATAGAACATGCCCCAATTATAACAGAAAAGGGCCTACTTCAGGTCAAGTTGATCAGGGTATCAAAACTCTATAACATAGTAAAAATAAAAGAAACCTGGGACCATATCTTTACATAAGCACAAAACAGAAGTTAAAGAGTCGTGCACATTTTGATGTTGAACAATGGAACACTTTCACTGATTATCAACATGCCATCAGTCCAAGTAGTCAGGTGCTGGATAGGTACAAAAGAAGCAGAAAGCAAAGAATATTCCATGTGCATGTAAAGAAGGGTGAATGAATACATAGAACATTTACCGTACACAATGATATTAAAGTAAACAGGTCATAATATTCTTCATAAATGTGTGATCTTGGACAGCCAACTTAAACAAATAGAAGAAAATGGGTTACTGAGAATTTAAAGCAACATCCTGGCAAATGCATAAACAACTACAATGAAAAATTAGTGTTTTCATGATTAAAAAAAATAAAACCAATGAAATTTCTAATTCAGAGCAGTAATTTACATTCTGATGGGGAAAATTTTAACAAAAATAAGTAAAAGCAATTTTTTAAAAACAAAAATATGATTTTTTTAAAAATGAAATAAAAAAAAACCAATTTTCAACAACTGTGATGTGGTGTGCAGGTGTGTACCACAGTTGAATATCCTGAAAACATTTTTTACTTTGGTTTGGAAGACAAAACTTGATGTATCTAAAACTTATTTTGGGTGTCCAAATTCAATAATATTGTTATATTAATTACCAAGTACAACTTGACAGTTATTGGTTGTCATAGAAATGGTGGCCTTACTGGATTTCAATCCTATATTTCAACTGACTAGGACTTTTTTTATAAACTCACTTTTGTGTTTTAAAACTTTCATCAGACTACGTTTTTGATAACTTTAGGAGATCCCAAGCTACAGAACTTTAAAGTTAGTTTCTAAAAATAGTAAAACACTTGGCAAAATTGTACATTATTAGCAATAAATCAACACAGTGATAGATATTTGGCATCTAACCTGAAAAAATAGGGCGAGAGGTCTTATCAGGATGAAGGGAAAAAATCCATGGAGATAACTACTAGAGGTAATTCTGGTTTGAGTCTAGTTTGGTGCACAGGAAATAAGTTAAATCTGCAGGATTACAATAAAGTTTATTCTGTGCACTGATATTTCAGTATCACTTCATCACATATTCAAAATACGAAGTCAACTGACATAAATTAGGCTTTCTGTAATGAACTTTGAAATACTAAATTATGAACATGTAGAATTTGTTTTCAATGCTGTACAGCACTATTACATCATGCAACAATATTTCTGGTTTTAAATCTCCTTATCAAGTCAGTTACAGCATATCTAACAATGGAATAACAAACAAAGCAAGAGAAAATGGTAAATTGTACAAAGTACATTAAATTAAGACATCTAAAAATGTAAACATTTTTTGATGTGTAACTTTCAAAAATCAGAAGCTGGGTAGTTGTTCTCTGATGGACTCAGATCTGGGCACTGTTCCGGTTTGCCACTGGTCTGTTCCGGTCGGCCACAGGACATTTCTTGCTCATAGGACAGTGCAATCCTTTTTTTGCGTTGAACATGAGATAACCGTATCCACCGCAGCACAAATGGGAGTGTTAATAGAAGCATTATGCCAGCTACTATCCACACAATCTCTGTCATTGCACTCAGATATAATGTATCTCCACCTGACGACAAATATATAAATATTGGCCTTTGCTATTCTGCTAGCCACCTCGATATCTTTTTTTTATTTTTATTTTTTTTTTCCCTCGCATAAGGTCGCATTATTTTTTCCTCGCATGAGGTTGCATTGGCACATGCCCAAAACCCCCGGCCCTGGTCAAGTCACGTCCCAACACAAAAAGACCCACTGTAGTGATCTTCTGTGTTCTCACACAAAGGACCTAATGACACATGAATGTCACTGTACTGATCCCTTGTGTCTAGACACATGATCCTAGCCAAAGGTCGGTTATATTAGGGCGCATGTCCAAATATAAAAGACCCTTAGGTCTCCACCTCGATATCTTAACTTTTTTTTTTTTTTTTTTCAAAGATATATACACTTTCTTTCTTAATCGGAACCTCTTCTACCCCATAAACAGGGTGTAGAGGTGACCCAAAGAGCACAAGGCTCTCGGGCAAAACATGCAATCAAAATGTTTGACAAACAGGTGATTAGCCCATTGAGATATATACACACAGAGATTAAATTTATCTTTATCTAGTCTGCGAATCTTTTTTGCGATCAGATCTGGATCAAACCCTCGTTCTGTGAGGAGCTGACGGTTCTCTGGGGTCAGTGCCACACCTGGGAGGGCTGATCTGTGAATGTATCTCTTTAGAGTCTTACTTGGCAGGGAGGTGGGATGAGTACCTGGAAGCCAGGATTTAGGCCTCCAGTACTCAACCCAGTTTGTGTTGCCACAAAGTGCAGATCCGGAAACCTGGCAGCTTCTAACTCTGCCAGTGCACCTGGATTAAGACTCCTGAGGTAGGGGAACGAGTCGCCATATCGAGCACAGATCTCTGTGTACTTCCGTTTGAATTCCACCATTTGGTGAATTGCAACTCCAACTCCGAGGTTTGAGGGGGTCCAGCAGTAATTCATCATAGCTTCTATCAACGTCATTCCAGAAAATTGGGCGACCATATCTATTTGTTTAAAGAAGCTACTTGTGATAGGTGCTGTTTGTTGGTAGGAGAGGATTGCCCGAAATGCCTCTACAGTCTGTGGCATGTCTATATAGGCCTCCAGTACATCCAGTAATAATGGCTGGACATAGTCTGTGATTACTCCGAATCCGGGACAAGGCGCAACCCAGAGTCCCATGGTTGACATGTGGGAGAATTTTGTAAAGGCCTCCCACCTTTTGGTAAGATAAGCAGAGTTGACTGATGTGATTGGTTTAAACATGTGACAGAAGCCTCCGAAAGCTAACCGCACCATGAAAGCATTAAATTCAGGTGTTGGGGGGCTTTTATGTGTGGCAAATGAGTGGGGTAGTTGCAGGCTGCATGCTTCTATGACTTCCTCCTTGAGCCTCATCCTTCCGTCTGACATCTGAAGCATCGCCCCAAACACTGCACCCTTGGTTAGGCTTGTTCTGTGTAATGCATAGTGTGGAACTATGGCTAAGGCTGCTACATGAAAGATTTCGGCCTCACTGCCCGGCACTTTGATGATTGGTACACCCGGAGTGAGGATGGGTGCTTTTATAAAGGTGATCTTCGATCCTGAAGCTTGAGCAGGGTGCATTATGGAGATATTGTAAGAGTGTCTCGAAATCTTTTTTTTTTTTTTTTTAATGATAACTAGTGGGACGTGTCCCAGGGTTTTAGATGTTGGCATAAAGATCCCTGATGGCCTGCAGAATAGGCTCGGCTGATACGGACTCCAATTTCTCATGTGCAGTTTTGTACTCTGTGACTATCTTTTGCACTAAAGAGACTCTTGAAACCCGAGGATCCCCCTTGTACCCGCGGAACTCCCTGTCCATGTTTACGTCCTCTTTTAAACCTTTGGCCAGAGCAAACGTATAGGGATACTTAGTCATCCCATATACGTTGGCATTGTGATCAAAGGCGAAAAACGGATCTTGGGCTAGCTTGGCTTTGGCCTTGTCCAGTTCAATCTTCTCGCCCGGAAACAATGCAAAGATGTCGGTCCATGGAAATTGAGGATGCAAGACTTGCATGTCCATGATGGTTCTGAGTGGCGTCATCCCGATGGTTGCGATCCTTTGCATGATCAAGTTCAGCCTCATAGTGGTGGATGAAGAAGAGGCGGATGTCAGATCTTGCAACAAATTCTTTGGAATCAGCTTCTCAAACAGCGACCAAATGGCCTTGAGTTCGGTCTGTCCGCAAGCCACTAAGGGGCTGAACATGCCTTCTTGTACTAAGTCCGCTCGTGTCTTGGAACAGTAGGCATCCGTTGCTTGTCCACGTTTCTGAATGGCCATTGCCAATCCGCATGTTGTTGTATCTACGTCTATGTCGGGATTGATCTCCGGGAAATTGGGTAGATCAGCAACAATAGCAGCAATCAGAGCTTTCCATTTGGCAATCGGCGTGGACTGTGTATCGGCTGTTTTGACATGCACGAGCAACTTTGCATGAGCTGAAGAAGGCAACAGGTCTGCCCACATAGACATCAGAAGTGCGGGAGCTCTGGGACCAGCAGGAAGCCCGAGGATCCATTCCTGCATGATCAAGTATAGCTTCCCCCAAGTCATATTGATCCATCGGACGTCCATGGATGTAGTGGCAAGAAGAAAAGTCCTTATCCAGCAGAACACCACAATCTGAATTCTGTCGGCATCGGTGTCAGGACTGAGCCCAAGAGCTTGAACTAATGGTGGCTTCATGGTTTCCGCCTGTGTGAATCTTCTGAGCATGCGACTGGCAGCTTTAGAAACAGGAGGTGGTGCAGTAGCCATGACTAGATTGGTAGAAAGAAATGCAACTATCCGAAAAACCTTTTAGTTTGTAGACGTGTCGCCGTTACCTTTTTTTTTTTTTTTTTCAAATGTATCATTTATTATATAACGCTTTGACCAAAAACAAATGCACCTCACAGCAGCGAAAAAAAAGGGTTCATTTAGAAGGGATATTTTTTTTTTTTAAGCTAGTTCACAAACACACTTAAGTATTTCTACTTTTCAAGATAATTTGTCTAACAATGGAACAGTTTAAGTGAAAACTGTCCAAACAAAACTGAATGAGAACAATTTATATGAGTATCTCAGATTTAACAAAGAATTTAACGGTGAGAAACTTCAAAAATTCATGTAATTCATAAATCTCAACATCTGTATGATCGAGTAACTAATCACACAATATCTTTTTTTCACTCAGCTGCACACTGTTAATACAATTTCATATAAAACACACTTTTAATTGGAAGGTCAAGAGTATAACTGCCACATGCATTTGGCAATTTCACTCACTAACACTACATTAGAGATGTATGAACTTTGCTGGTTACTTTCAGTCACACTACATTAGAGACATGTATATGGCTGGTTACAGTTAGTCACAGTATATTACTGACACACAAACTTGGCTGCTTACAGTCAGTCAAAGTACATTACTGACACAGGAACTTTGCTTAGTCAGTCAGTCAAAGTACATTACTGACGCACGAACTTGGCTGCTTACAGTCGGTCAAAGTACATTACTGACGCATGAACCTGGCTGGTTACACCCAGTCATAGTGCATTACTAATACATGAACATGGCTGGTTACATTTTTTTTTTAATGTAAAACTTTTGCCTCGTTTTGACTAGGTTGAACAGGACGCGCCGTGTCGCCCTTAACTTTTTATTTTTTATTTTTTAACTTAAATGCCCCTTCTGGGGTTCAAAATGAGGTCTAATGACTTTATTAGGTTTGGTGTGTTAAGGTGTGTGATCCTGGCCCTGGCTAAGACCAGGCATACTCTAGAAATGATCCCTAAAAGTATGACACTTTGATCTTAGCCAAAAGGCCGAGAATTTTTTTTTTTTTTTTTTTTTTTTGTGTGGGAATTTCTTTATTTACTTGAAAATGTAATAAGTAACAAGAGACTGGTCATAGAAATGACCAAGGCACAACAGGAAGGGAAGGAACAAACCGCCAATATCTGTACGTGAACAGCTATAGCACGTTTCACTAGCTTTGCCCAACTTCAAATGTAATTATCTGATTAACCGTCTAACGTATTAATGCCATTTTTTGCATACGATGTTATATTGGGTTAGACCCAACAAATATATACTTTATATCTGTGCATCTTGTCCAGTTCCCACAAACGGATGAAATCCTTTGATCTTTGTCGGCATACTAATTATTGTGTATCGAAAAAAGAAATTTTACCACTTCAGTCACATATTCTGTGAATTGAATAGGCATAGGCGTGTCTACTATTACAATAATGTGGCCATCACGTTTGCATATGAATACCTGTTGAAGATGATTTCTTAAATGATCTGCATGGGAGATACCATGACATTGTTTGTCATTGACATTTAATGCGCTACCAAACTGGACCTTCATTGATCTGATTATTTCAATAGGTATCACCACTTTGCGGTTCATAAATATCATAATGGAAAGTTTCTCCTCTACTGTGCTTGTAAATAACGGTAAGGTCATCTTTAAGGGGAGGTGTAACCCCCAAAAATGAAGAATTTCATTGAAAATATCAAATTTTAGATACATATTGCACTGGAAAGTACATTCATTTGCCCACATTTCTGTATGTTTATTTTCACTAAAACCTTTATGGATGATTTTATATAAATTTTTAAAGTATGTCAGGTAATTGTATTTTTACCTAATTATATATGTAAAATATACAAATTGGTATATTTGTGATGCTATATTGCTTCTAATGCATGGATTTTAATTTTCGGTACCATATTCATTTCCCTGAAGCAAACAGAATTCAAGTTCTTCAAACATAGTTTCATGTGTAAAAATAATTTTGACTGGCTAATTTTTATGGGGTCCTTTGATGGGTCATCGAAATAATAACGTGGCTGGAGGTATTCCAGTAGAGTGGTAGGGTACCTCCTTATACGCAAATAAAGCTGCAGGTAAGAACGAATCATAGGATTCTGGTTTCTCCTGTGCGAGCTTAAATAAATTTGTAAGTAGAGTCCCGTTATATCTTTCCACTTGTCCAATCGATTGTAGATGATAAAATGTGCGGACGACAATATTTTGAAAAATCCTAAAAACTTCCTCCATCAGTTTCCCTCTGAACTGTGAACCATTGTCAGTTAATATCTAATAAGGGTATCCTAATCTTGTGAATATTGAGAGCAAAGCCTCTCCTACATGTACTGAGTCTGCTGAGGGTAGAGCAATCGCTTCTTTCCACATAGTACATGTCTACCAGAGAAAGGATGCATTTTTTTCGGAAACTGACGAAAAGCGCATACAGTCTGCAGAAATGAAGAATTTAATGAAAAGTAAGCTGCAAAGTATGACAAAGAACATGGAATCAATAAAGGAAAATACCAGAGATGATTCCTACATAGCAGGGGGATACTGAGGTGAGTAAATTTTGTGTAAAAGTGTAATTCCTCCCTTTTTTCTTAATTTTCTCAAAACCTCATTTTTCACACAAATGTGGGCACGTTGCCCACGATTTTTCAAAAACTATTAGTGATACAGCAGTAAATTTTGGGCCACATACTGTACACATCGTGCTCATTAAAATAAACTAAAATAAAGGATATATGTTAACAAACTACAAAACTGTTGAGAAATAGCTAAGATACCCCCCTTAAAAATGTCGTCTTTTTTTCGATTGGTATGTTAAAATCCAAAAAAACTCAGATATCAAACCAATCAAAATTATTTTAGTATACAATCATTATCATATATTAACAAATAAAACAGCCAAATTTCATAACTCAAGTTGTACTCACATTTGAGATATCTTGGGCAACAAAATACCCAAAAAAGCTAAAATTTGCCTTTTTTTCACTGTTTTTCCGCCATAGATTGCAAGTTTTTAGTATATACCTCAATATTTTGTATTTTTTTCAGTCATTGTGCTTGTATAAATGACCAGATATAGATATTAACTTATAATTCTGTGTTTTTCATTTTGGGGGTTTAACTTCCCCTTAAAGAAATTAAACTTCATCCGAATCATAATCAGATGTCTCTGAGAAAATGATAATCAATCTCGGCTGAATGAAGGACAAACCATCATTCGTCCAATATTCCTCTTCCTCTTGTAACACATGGTTCTCACATTTCTTCCAATAATCCCTGGCTATGTTCGAGATGGCGGCTTTTGTAAGTATTTCAACATCTTTTAATTTGAACGTCCTATTTTCTGTTGCTACCTGTTCCTTAATTTTAGCCCAGACTAATTCTATTGGGTTTAAGTGAGAATGGTAAGGAGGCAATCTTAAACATCTGTGACCATGTTCATGGATTGCCTTGTCTATGTGAAATATCTTTGTATGCTGTGTATTTTTTACAATTTCAAGTAATTCAGGCTTCAGGGACATTTCGTTGAATGGAATGTTGTTTTTGGTCAGCCAAATCTTTATTACATCTTTAGTACTTGATGAATTAGGAACTTTATCTTCTGGTGCCACAACGTTGTGATATGAAGCATTGTCCATTATCAAACACGACGGTCTATCCAATGAAGGAAGTACATGATTCACAATCCAATCTTGAAATATCTTGCCATTCATCTCTGTATGATAATCCCTATTATCTGTGGATTTTGAAACAAATATGAGTTCAGTATTATTTAGAAGCCCATGATGGCTGCTTCCTGCATGTGCAATTATTAGGCGCTGTCCTTTGCTGCTTGGTACTAGTCTCTTAGTTGTTCCATCAGATGATTGCCATTCTCGTTCATTACTGTGGTGCGCATTGATCCAAGTTTCATCTAAATACACAAAATCATAACAATCTCTTCTCATTTCTCTGACCTCGCGTAAATATTTGCTTCTCATTGCAACTATATGAGGCTTCTCACAAATAAGGTTTCTACCACCAACATATTTTCTAAAAGTGAATCCCAAACTCCTAATAGTCCTCCATAGCGTAGATTTGGAAATATCAATGTCATTATTCTTTCTTAACCAAATTTTCAATTTCCTTAAAGTCACTGCCTCATTATTGTGAAACATATTGCAAATTTCTCTGCGGATCAATTCTCTGTCAAAATTATCCACCACTCTTGGCCTAATTTTCGTGTGTAAAACACTGGAATTAGACATTTCAGATGTCGCTATCCAGCGGTGCAATGATCGTTTGCTTATCCCCAAGGCGTGAATAGTCCTCTTTTGTGGGTTTGAAATAGAATGATATAGTTTTCCTCGAGTAGCTTCATTGCAGAAATACTTAAAAATCCTATTTGTGATTTGCTGTAATGTCATAAAATGTACTCGCAGACTCATTTTTCCTTCTTAACCACACAATAATTTTTGTAGACACACCTCTGATTGACAATGTGTGCGTTGCACCGGATATAAACTGTTTTATGTTCAAGAAGTGCGATTTCACGCAATTTCACTCAAAAATCATGCAAAATACTTGATAAACCAAAAATGTGCAAATGAGGTCGTATAATTTACTGTAGACATTTCAATATGTGTGCGTGTGATGTGTGTTGGCAAGTAGGATTTTATATTATATCGCAAAGAGACGAAAATTGAAACCAATGGCCGCATTTTAATGAAAAATTTAATTCATAGGGTCTAACCATTTCAAATTCACACACAAAATTTCACTTATATGCGTTATATATTCGCTGAGATATAGCATTTTGAAGTTGGGCAAAGCTAGTGAAACGTTTTATAATATGTATAATGCTTAAACAATGTAACACACTAAAGTATAGATATAGTTCAGTTTATGGAAGCGCGCGCGCACGCACGCGCACACAATGCAACACCAGTATACAAATGCATTTGAAAGTGGAAACAGTGGAGAAATTATAATATTACTAGATATGTTAAAACAAAATACAGAGCTGAACTTTGCCCCTTAGGTAAAGGTTAAAGGTTGTTCCATGAAAGCAGATACTGCTGTAAGAGAGTAAGGCTTCACCATACTAGGTCCAGCTGTGTGAGGAAGGTTGACTGGTTTCCTTCCATGCTAACTTTTCCTTCTCTAACTCAAGAGCAGAGTCAGGTACCCATTTACAGCCAGGTAGACTTGAGAATGACACTATGTGGTTTGAACCCGGTAACTTTGCCCCAAAGTATGCACAAGTTTGCAACTTAAAAAAAAAAAAGTACCATTCTACTTTTTAAAATACAACGCTGTCTAATATTGAAAGACACAAAGTGCAACTATGCAAATAAACACCAAATCACCCGTGATGTTTACAACATGCAAGGTATCATATATAATGTTCTGATTTGAGTTTTTGAGTTTGCATGATGTGCAGATTAAAATCTGTAATAATATAAGCAATTCTTCTGTAATATTCAATGTCACTTAGATTTTTGCTGCAGGTAAAGATGTTCCTCATTGTTTTCGGACATCAAGATTTCTATTTTGCTCTGTCCATGGTATTTTTAACATTCTTCTGAAAAAAAAAAACCCACTTCTCTGTGGCCTCGAATGCTTTTCCTAATTGATTATTTCTTCTTTTCAATAATGTTATTTAAATCATCATAATCATCAACTCCTCCTTCACTCCTTATTGACCTTGTAGCTATAACTGCACCAGGTCCACTTGCAGGAAGTCTATGTCAAAGAAATACTTCTGCAGTGTTGGTTTATGTAGCAATTTGTTGTATATAATGATATAAATATTACATTGTAATGTCTGTGATCTAAAATGCAATTAAATACTTTATATTTCCTGAGGAGATACAAAACTTACAACTGGACGTTCGTGTTGAACAAACATTGTCAAAATAGAAATATTTTAAAAAAAGGGTCGGCAAATTAAATAAATAGTAATCGCAAACAAGTTTCTGAACATTAAAAAATTACTGATCCTGGAAAAAGGTACAGCAAATTTTACTCAAATAAACAGCTTGAAAGTGCAAAATACAAACACAAATTATGTCACCAAAAGTGTACACTCTACCTCTCTTACCCTGGGCATTCCAGAACAAGGACAAAGACAATATCATGTCAGATTATAAAAAAGTAACGTAGAAAAAGTCAGTTTGCAAACAAGTAAGTGAATGTACCCACTTCAAACAGAGTCTGTTGTTTTCTCGGGTACTCAAGCGCTTTGCGCAAATTGTCTCTGTTCATAGACACATTCCCTTTCTCCTTATTCCAAAGATCTGCTAATTTATTGTAATCTGTGATTTCGAATGTTTCATCTTCAGCCCAAGAAATAACATCCGGGTGGCAACCATTGTTTAGCATTCGTTTCAAAAATGGAATAAGCTTTAAACTGTCTCCAACTTCCATACTGTCCCCCTCCAGTTTGCTGTATTCATCCTGCACCTTTAGCTTTTTGGGAGTGCTGTGGCCTGCGCCTTGACCAGTTTCCTCACATCGAGGTCTCTTAGCTCCTGTGGTTGTAGCTACCGAGAAAAAAATGACACTCTCTTGTTACACTCGTGAGGCAACATTTTGTACAGACAAAAGGCCGAGAAGCTTTTTTTTTTTTTTTTTCCTCGCATGAGGTCGCATATTTTTTTCCTCGCATGAGGTTGCATTGCACACGCTCAACCCGGCCCTGGTCAAGACCCATGTCCCAACACAAGAAGACCCAATGACATCATGTGTCACTGTAGTGATCTTCTGTGTTCTCACACAAAGGACCTAATGACACATGAATGTCACTGTATTGGTCCCTGTGCTTAGACACTTTGATCTTAGCCAAAAGGCCGAGAATTTTTTTTTTTTTTTTTTTTACATTGATTCTTTTGGGCCATTCCCGAAAGTACTGCAAAATCGGGTCGACCCGTGACGAGAGCGGAGCAAGCCCCGGGCATCTCGTCTAGTTCCAAAAATCAGTTTAATATCGTAGTGACCCAATGGGTCACGTATCAGATATTAAGCTGATAAGAACAGATAGTTTTTTTTTATTTTTTAATTTCTTTTAATTTCTTCACAGCTGTGAGTAGCATGGTTATATTTTGACATAACAATGGGCAACAATTAGACCTTAAAACATAATTAGAATTTCCAATATTTTTTTTTCCTCACAACTATGAGTAGCATGATTAATTATTGACATAACAATGGGACAAATGGAACCTATAACATAGTTAGAATTTCCAATGATTTTGCACACAATTGTTCATAATTACAGATAGCATTGTTAAATTATGACATAATAGAGAAATGAAAACTATAACATAATTAGAATTTCAAACATTTTTCTTCAAAATAATGAGTAGCATGGTTAAATATTGACATAACAATGAGAGAAAATGGAACCAGACACAATGTTAGCAATTACCCACGGCAACAAATGATACATTATCAATGTGGAATATAACTAGTACTCTCTGTCAAAAATCAACGTTAAAAAAAGAATCGCTACATGTGCTGAAATCTCAAATAAAAATATACAACAGAATGATATACATGTCAATTTTAAACTAGCAGATACAAAACATTTTTTTTTTTTTTTAATCTGTTAAATCTGTATTCGTTGTACCACGTACACAATTACTTGTGTAGGCTGTTTCCTTGTTCTTCGTCATCTTCATCTGCTGGGTTTCTTGTGAGATCGATGATGAGCTTGCTTCGTAAGTCTAATTCGGGTGGGCTTGTCCGCTCTGCTGTTGTAGTGATGTTGCTGCTGATAATGTAATTCGTCTCAACAGTCTGGGTTGGTGGTGGTGCTGCTTTCCTAGTGGTTGGTGTGGATGTCAGTTCTGGTTTCTGTTCTGTTTCTGTGTCATCTGTGTCGGAGCTGTCTGGTGCCGAGTGTCGTCTTTGTCTTTTATTTTTGTTTTTGTGGGAAACTGTCTGGAAGTCATCGGCTGCTGGTGGTGGGTCTCTTGTCTGTTGTTCGTGGGCCTGCTTGGAAGCTGTTGTCTTTCGTGGTCTTGGCAATGAGGTGGATTCTGCTGTTGTAAGGGTTGGTGCTGCTACTTCTTTCTGCGGCAGCTGTGGCCACGACGTGGCTTTCGACGCGGTTACCTTCTTTGGGCACTTATTTGGCCAGTGTGTATCTTGCCCACAGTGTGGACATACCATTCTCCGACCTGGCATGGTGATGAGTACCTTGTGGTGTTGTTTTTCGATCTGCAAGTCGATGTAGTGTGGAACTGGTGCTTCTTGGCAGAAGAGGACTCCCCACTTGTCGGGAGCGTTCCGGATTCGGTAGACCTCTGCCTCGGGGTCGCCGGTCACTTTTCTTGCAATGGTCTCCACAGCATGTTGTTTAATGGTTGGAGGGAGCCAGTTCAGGGTCGCTTTCGTCCGCTCCTTCTCCAGGTGCTCGATCATAATGGTGAGTTCTGGGTTTGTCAACACGATCTTCTTGCCGTGCATTCTGGAATACAGTTTGGAGTGCGCATCTGCCGTCAAGTTTGCGTACCATCTCACAGGGTTTTCGAACCGGTACAGCACTGCAATGCCATCCATAGGCACTCCCCCTGGGCCCATCAAGACACTGGTGAGGAAGGACGGGGACGCCTTCGCTGCTGCTTGCGGTCCGTAGACGGAGAGAACTAAGGTTCCCGGCCGGTGGAGGTTTCCCCCTTCAAGAGCATCCATTGTGAGGCTGACGGCTGCAGTGATTCTCCCTGGTTCCATGGTTGAACTGGAGACGGTGGACAGGACTGGTGAGCTGAAACCACTGCTGGAACAGAAAACCTGGTCGTGGCTGGTTTGTTCTGAGAAGAACAGTTGGAAGCTCTGGTCGTGGACTCCGGGCTTTGCTCTAAAAAGAACAGTGTCGTGGCAGGTAGTGAGAAACGGTGGCTCTGGTCGTGGCTGGTCATGAAAGCTGGTGTTTTGTTCTGAAAAGAACAGTGTGAACTCTGGTGATCAAACTCCGGTGCCGTTTTGGTGAGAAAAGAGTCGTATGCAATGACACTTTGATCTTAGCCAAAAGGCCGAGAATGTTTTTTTTTTTTTTTTTTTAGTGAACTTTATTGTCATTTCTGTGCAATTTACAAATTCTTGTACATGTTACAAACAGTAAAAGTTTCATATACACTCATGCGTATTCTCACTTCCATCTGCATAATTGAACATTTCAATGTACAAAACTTTGTGCATTTTACAAACAACCCATGAATATTTTACAGTGAAAAAGGAAGAAAACAGGTACTTTATAAATTACAGCTAAAAAACCTTTTTCAACCTTTCATTTGCACTTAGATGGTCAATATTCAGGGTTGAAACATTTGGAATAAAATAGGGGAGTAGAGAATGATGAATATAGTAAACAAGAAACTTTCATGAAAGGGGGATTATTTTATCAAATTTTTGGACTGTTTTGGATTCTGAAGTAACTTCAGTGTCCAGTTGGCTGTTAGAGCAAGGAAACCCTTGATAAAACTATCGTCTGGGCTGGGTATTGAAAGCCCCGCCCTCCACGCCCCCTCTGCCAGGTAGAGGGAGAGTGGCCCTTGTGTGCTGCGTAACGCTTTTCTCTTGGCTGGGCGGGTTTCAGCCACCAAAGTGGTGGTTGATTACACTCAGCCTTGAGCAGCCTTAAGGCGGCTAAACACACTGGGAACGAGAGAGATCCAAGTTAAGAGGAGCGGTTCCAACTTCCATTCCAAACTCTCGAGACATGTACATTTTATAAAAAAGAATATGAAACAAAAGCCTGTCATACAATGCTCACGTGCATACATAAATTCAGTCACTTTACATCATACTTGTGTAAATAATCAAAAAATTAAACCACAATACATTTGAAGTACCAGAGCAGAGAGGTGGGTCGGAGATACAAAAGGTTGTCCGGGGAGAAGGGAATCCATGAGGGCCCCGGTTTAAACTAGCGGGCAGTCTGCGTTGTAGAACGCATCTATTTCAGGTGTGAACAGTTTTAACAGTTTGCACACACAAATGAAAAGCCCTGAGAAAGCTAGCACACAGGAAAGGACAAAGTAGGAGTGAAAAAGGGTAGTATGGTCAGATTCCTATGACATGTCCATATTAAAATTTAAAAACTTGTTCATTTTACAGCATACAATAAATTACACATTAAAATCAGGTAGAATTGACATTGCTTTTTGCAAAAAAACTTGTAAAAGTATATGGGGATTAAAAAGGCGGTATTTGAACACTGCTAGATTCCTAAACGTCCAAATGAAATATCTGTACTGAGATAATAACGAGAAATTTTGTATGAGTGTCTTTTGTAGTTCTTGGTACTGTGTTTAAAAAAATAGCTTGGTAAATGTCAACGGGTCTCCCCGTGTGTGAGGCAATGATACTTTGCAATGCTTTTCTCATGGGTATGACTGTATTGCATGTGTAGTAAATGTGATCTTCGGTTTCTTGTATGCGTGTTTTGCACAGCTGGCACTGTGATGTTTGCTTGGATCTGTGAGCTTGTCTTTCTGTTGTGGGTGTCATGTTGTATAGGAGTCTAAAGGTAACTTCTCTTGCCTTGGCAGTGATGTGAGGGTTGTGTAAGTTGGTGAAAGTGTCAGTATAATTTGTCTTGAAGTATTTCTGTCCCCTTTTAATCCTGAGATGTAGCGGGGGTGCTTGTAGTTTGGTTAAGTGTTTGTAGATTGCATTTGTTTTCTGGTGAATTAAGTTGTCGTGTCCGTGAATGGCTTGTATGCATGACTTGTAAAATGATGGTAGTGGGCCGAAATGGTGCGGCATTGAGTTGTTTAGTGGTCTCACTCTGATGATTCTGAGCCCCATGTAATAGTGTGCTAGCGCGTATTGCTCTGGATGTTTGATGATGCTCCTTACGTGTTTGATTCTAAGTGCTTGAATCTTTGTCTGTATGTCCTGGAGTGCAATCCCTCCTTGTTTCTTTTCTTGTATGAGTGTCTTATGTTTTATGCTGTAGATTGTGTGACTAAAAATAAATCCTCTGATCTGTTTGTTTATGTCTGTAATGGTCTGTTTTGGGGGGTCAAAAACTGTGGCTATGTATAATAACTTGGGAATGACATAAGTGTTTACAATCGTGCTTCGTCCAAAAATTGTTGTGGTTTTGAATTTGTATCTATGTAGCATGTCTGTCATTTGTGATGTTAGATTCTGCCATGTGTCTTTGTGTGTGCGGTTTGGGTGTGAAGGAAATGTGATGCCGTAGATTTTGATGTTGTTTGTTGGTACAAGCCCAAATGGAAAGTCTGCTTTGTTTTTCCATTTGCCTATGCCCATTATTGTTGATTTCTGTACGTTGACTTTAGCTCCGCTACCTTTACTAAAGTCTGTGAAGGTGTTTAGAATGTTTGCAATAGACCTGTCGTTTGGTGGGAAAAAGGTGGTGTCGTCTGCATAAGCAATCAACTTCTGCTCGCCTTTCCCTGGTATAAAGGTGCCCTTAATAGAGCTGTCCTTTCTAATTTTTTCCAGCATGGGTTCTAGTGCTAGAACGTAGAGTAGGGGGGAGAGACTACACCCCTGCCTGACGGATCGCGTTAGCCTGAAAGTGTTGGTAAAAGTGTGATTCACCAAAACCTTGCTTTCGGGCTTCGCATAAAGGATTTCAATCCATTTCCTAAAATTTACACCTTTATTGCAATGCAGTAATGTTTTGTGAAGGTATGAGTGTGATATTCGATCAAAAGCTTTCTCTTGATCGAGAGATAGGATTGACGACTGACAATCCTTCTCGTGTGTGTAGGTGATTATGTCTCTGATGAAATGTGTGTGCTGGTGAATATTTCTGTTTTGAACGCTGCACTGCTGGTCTTCGTGTATGAGGGTGGTCATGAAAGGTTTTAGTTTGTTTGTTAGCGTTTTTGTTAAAATTTTGTAGTCTACGTTTAGGAGAGATATAGGTCTGTAGTTTTTAAGGAGTGTTTTGTCTGAGTTTTCTTTAGGTATGAGAGTGATGTATGACATGTTCAAGCTTGGTGGGAGTTCTTTGTTCTCAAAAGCTTCTGTGTATACTTTTAATAGAAGGGGGCCTAAGATGGGAAAAAAGTGTTGATAAAATTCTGCTGTGAGTCCGTCTGGCCCTGGTGATTTGTCTTTTTGCATAGTGTTTATTGCGAGTGTTATGTCTGTAAGTGTCAGCTCGGCATCTAAACCTTGCTTGTCTGCATCTGATAGTTTCTTTGTAAAGTGCATAAATGTGTCTTGTATGTGTGACTGGACGTTTTCTGTGTACAGGTTTCTGTAGTAATCTTCAAAAGCCTGTACTATGTTTTGTGTTTCTGTCGGTGTGGTTCCGTCTAGGTCTACTATTTTCCCTATCTGCCTGCAGCGTTGTATATTTTGTTCTATTGCCATGTATTGTTTACTGGGTGTTTCTTGTGTGATTGTGTTCAGTTTTGTCCGTAGTAGGGTGCCCTGAAACCTATGGTGCTTGTATTGTTGTAGCTGGTCTTCTAATGTGAGGATGCTGGGTGAATTTCTGTCTGTTTGTTTTGTGAGCAGTATTGCATCCTCTATTAGTTTCTCTTGTTTTATCCTATCTTTGTGTATCCTAGCTGACATTAACTGCGTTCGTTCACGTATTGTGTTTTTTAATATTTCCCAGTAGTGTTGTATGTTTTCTGTTGGCACATCAGTTGTGTATGTAAGGATGAGTTGAGTCATATATTCCGTGTATGTTTTGTTTTGGAGTAGAGTGTTGTTGAATTTCCTTGCCTGAGTAGAACTAATGGCAGTGAGTATTGCTTTGTGGTCTGTAAACTTTAGAGTTTCTGGTAAGTGTCTCGCCTGAATTATGTGACAGTGTGTTGAATGGTACCTAGATTCTGTCTAATCTTGAGGCTCGTTGTGAGATTTGTTTGCCAGAGTTGGAAATGACCATGCTAGATGTGGTGGAGTGTATGCGGTTAGGCTGTGGGTGATACTCTATTATGGTCTGTAATATGTCGAGTTGGTTGTGTCTTCTCTGTTAGCTTCTAATCTGTCTCTAACACACCAGTTCCCCATAAGATCATACATGTTAAAACACTAGATGTGAACCAATCACCGAATGATAATCAGTGTCCCCTGTATAAGTGTTAGGAGGTTAGCTAGGCTATCGTCAAATATGTCCGATGCTAGAGTTGGAGGGGGCCAGATGTTAACTATCGTGTATGTGTGTTTCTATTCCCTACAATCAAAATTGCTGTTTTAGCCTCGGTATCCCTGTTTTTCCTAAGTATTTCCCACCTGTCGATGTTTGTAGTATAGCTGTTCCTGAACCGGTGTTGAGAGGCCAGAAAACAAGAATGCCTTAGTCAACTGGGTTTGATTGCTGCAGCGGTGAGCAACACAGAAGAACAACTTGTGTACTGTTGGTTTCCCTCTGTTAAATTCAGTGACATCAAAAAGACATCCGCTGCAGAAGCATGTGGTGAAGTCCGACTTGGGAACCAGAGAAAGAGGACACCTTGGTGGACAGAGGAAGTCAAAGAGAAAATAAGAGAGAAGAAAATGGCATGGAAACAATACTTAGGAGCTAAAAACACAACAGGACAAATGGTTTTAAATACAGAGAATTGTGTCAGAACAGAAGCAAAGAACATCAAGGTGCTAGCAGCAAAACAGAAGTCCTGGGTTGCTTGTGAGAAAAACTAGAGGTTGGAGTGAAGATGCTGAAATTGTTCTTTTAGTGTCAGTAAAGGTGTCCCGGAGGAAGGTGGTGCTGTTCTCTTGGCATCTGGACAAGTGGTCGGTGGTTGGCTGGTTTTTCTTGAACTCCTTGGTATTGAAGCATCTTTCTTGTCTCTGTTTCTTCGAAAACCAGTGATGGTGAAAATGACTTAAAGATGGAAGAACTGAAGGCAGCACTGGAGAAAATCAAGATGGGCAAAGGAGCAGGGCATGATAGTATAACACCAGAAATGGTTAAGTACATGGGAGCATCAGGCGACCTATTACTTTTAAGTGTCTTACAGGCAGCGTGGTGCAACAAGACCATACCAAAGGATTGGGAGATTGCCGTCATAACACCAATTTTCACAAGGGTGACAATCGACAATGTGGAAACCATAAAGGCATATCCCTTCTCAGTGTCCCTGGTAAAATCTAGTCTAGAATCCTAGAGCAGAGTCTCCGTCACCTAGCTGAGCCACAATTGAGCGAGGTCCCCTGCGATTCTGAGGTCTACATAATGTGGTATCTCAAGTTGGGCGATACATTTCCGAGCAAACCGAAGTACTCAAGACCTAATCTTTACACTCAGACAGCTGAGTGAAAAGGCCATTGAGTATAAGAGTGAGATCCATCTTTGTTTCATAGATCTGGAAAAGGCGTTTGACAAGGTCCCCTGGAGCAAACTTTGGGACTGTTTGACAAGGAAGAACATTCCAGCACCTCTGATTCATGCTATACATAGTTTCTACAAGTCTTGCAGAAATTATGTGAGGACAGCAAACCATAAGTCAGATGAGTTCAGGACCACCATTGGTGTAAGACAAGGTGATATCCTGTCACCTTATCTTTTCATACTCCTTGTGGACGATGTCATCAAGGCATGTAAGGAGAGAACAAGAAAGTATTCAGTGGGGTACTGGAAGATGAGACAGGTATGTATTTCAGAGCTGGCATTTGCTGATGATGTTGCCCTGATTGCTAAATCAGAGGCACATCTCCAATCCAACCTGCAAGTCTGGAAGGAAGAGCTGGAGAAGAGAGGGGTGGTCATAAGCAGGTCTAAAACAAAATCCATGGTGATATCACGAGAAGAAAGAAGACATCAGATTCAGATGGGAGAACAGGTCCTGGAGCAGGTCGACCACTTTAAATACATTGGAGCTATTATAGACCGAAAAGGAGGCATCAAAGAATTGGCCACTCGAAAAGCAGCAGCTGGGAGACTTTTTCAGGTCATAAATCGAGGATTCCTCAGCAAGAGAGAGGTTGGTAAGAAAACTAAGATGGCTGTATACCTCTCCACCTATGTCCCAGTCTTGATGTATGGATGAGTCATGGGCAATGCCTACAACCCACAAAAGCCAGATCCAAACCTCAGAAATGAGGTATCTGAGGAAGGTGGTTGAAGAAACAAGTACAGACATGGTCCGCAACCAGACGATACGTCAAGGCCTAAAATCCCACCCCCTGCAGACCCAAGTAGAACAGTCCCAACTATGATGATTTGGCCACGTCTGCAGAATGGGAGAAGATTGGCTACCACGACAAGCGAGGGAAACAAAGAGCCAGGGATCCAGACCCCCAGGACGACCCAAGAGTCCACTGGGAGGACAACATTAGACAGTCTTTGAAGGACCGAGGACTAGAATGGAACCAGGCCAGGAGGAATACAGCCGATAGGATAGTCTGGCGCTCTCTCTCCCAAACCTCTACAAATCACAGTAGAAGGAGAATTACTAAGTAAGTAAGTGACAGACGTCACATGCTGATACTGAGAATGCCAGAATGTTTACACGGGACTCATGTAACAAACTGATGTTGCATCATCACCATTTTCCTTTCTGTTCCTTACGGAGCATGGAAACACCACTACAGCTGATCCCCTTGCTCGACGCCTGCACTAAGCATTCACACGCTAACGCAACAGTGGTGTCTGTGGCAATTTGTTTCAGAGGGTAACGTTGCCAGCCTCATGAACAACTTCATATTAGTTGCGCTGCTTGACATTGCTGAAGGTGTAGTAGTCCTATTCTTCCTTTTAAGAACTTAACAAGCAACAGATGTTGCATGATGACATGAATGTGTCAGATGTTGCATGATGACATGAATGTGTCAGATGTTGCTTGATGACATGAATGTGTCAGATGTTGCTTGATGACATGAATGTGTCAGATGTTGTATGATGACATGAATGTGTTAGATGTTGCATGTGATCTTGTAGGATGGCATGAATTTGACAAACGTCACATGATACCATGAATATTGTGACGATACGGCAGTTTGATCTCATGTCCACTCCGGCAGTATCACTTTTTTTTCTTCATTTTTCTCTTCCTCTCACTCATCGCTATTATTTGGCACATTTTTTGCACTTTCATTCATTATTTTGCTCGCTCGTTGGATCAGTAGGGTGAAGTCTCTAACACTCCACACCCCTAAAGAAGTATCGGCCACGGGACTATCTTTTTTATTCACATGTTTGCTTTGAGCCGATCCCAGACAGAACTGTAATTACGCCATGTAATATGACCGATCAGCGACTGATAAGTTTTCGCTTCATTCCTCTGGCCACATTTGATAGAGACGGTCATCTCTATTGGTCCCTTTGAACGTGACGGTCCGTCACTTGACTCCAGGTGGCGAGCGACTGTCCCTATATTTGCACAAGACGGGAGATAATGGGGTAATCGCTTCCGATCTACGTTATGTATCGAGAGTACAGATAAATCTGCCTGGAGACTCAAGATTTGCAGACGATAGCATCGGGGCAGTATCAGTGCACAACATTTGTTTGTAAAGATAGCACAAGATGCCGGCGGAAGTCTGACGCAATTATATGAAGAGGTCACGCGTGAATATTAAATTTAATATTTTGAAACACGGTTGGGTATTTTTTTAATTTGAAACACTCCTACCCACGTAGTGCTGAATAAGATTCGATTTAATTGGTTGATTTGAGAGGCCGGAATACACATTGCATCTTATTGGAAAATTAGGTTGAAACACAGCTGGAATTGGAAGTTGGAAATTTAATGTAACAAAATCGGAATCACAGCACACACTGTAGCGCAAAAGCCAGACTAGCGACTCATAAAAGCCAGAAAGACAAAGAGACACTGGTCTTAGAAATTCTACAACTATGTAACAGATCGAGTATTGGGAAACTTTGGAATTTACAAGTAAACCCGCATTTTTAATACATGACTGGAAAATTAGGAATTTGATTACAAGTCATAGATGAATTAAACAAAAGTTTTCCGAGGCCAGTGATTTCGCAGAAAACCCGCCGTCAGAGGAATTAACTCTAATTTCCCAGACCAAAGTGATTTCGACGCATCTAATACAGAGCTGTGTCAAGTCGAAACCTGTGCAAGGAGATTGTGTATTCCCAAAAATGTGGGGTAAGTTGTGCACATTTATGTTACAAATGTGAAATTTGACATGTTTCTTGCTTAGTGGTTATAAATGAGACTGGCAACCTCACCATACGAAAATAGTATATTCATAAACCACTACAGCAAGCGCGGGTGATTTCTTCTGGCTAGTCGTGCGGAAAATCCGACAGCAGAGGTGACCCCAGACTCCGACTGGAGCAGTGATGAGTGATGATTACATCATAAGTGCCTCAAGTGTAGCATATCATTTTGTGAGATATATGTAACTTGTTAATGTTAGTTCAGGCACAAATCATTATTCACGCTGTCCAGACACAGTTCCCAGTTAATACCCAGAGGAATATTGGTGAATTTTATTCATCTTTCCTGAGTTGCACGGTGTATACTCAAGAATTTAATTCTTCTGAGAGATTAACATTGGTGGGTGGACAACAAGAAGATGCGCCTGTTAAGCTTCGAACTCAGTGTACTTAGCAGAGGCATTTTGTTCTTTCTATTTGTTCAAAAGTTCGTGGAACGAAGCTAGTTGTGATGATACGCAGGGAATCAACACCAACCGCCTAAATCGGACAAGCTGTGTGAAGAAGTGCCATCATCACCAAGCAGTGACGAAAATCACAGCTGCAGGACTCACCTAAAAATTAAGTGCTTATAAAAAGGCACCAGCAAAAAGGACATAATTTTTCTGAACTATATCCTCACCCTAAGTCTCTGTGAAGAGAAAATTTGATTCCAATATAAAAATCACCAGCAGATTATTTATTTTAAACTGTTAATACTAATTGATTATTAAATGTGTTACCTGTTGTTTTAAAACTAAACAATCATAGTCGATTCAATTTTTTTATATGTATGAAAACAAACGTATGAGCCAGAACAATATATATATATATAGCTCTAAACAGAGCTATACCATTGTCGTAAATTTATTTTGAGAGAAAGAGTCTTAGATATAGTGGTCCGGTTTAGAGTGTAGAATGATGGTGAAAAAAACTCAGTGATAGAAATGTAGAGAGTAAGTAATTGCTTCACAGAGTGCTGGAAGAGAGTAAAGACAGACTTATTTACGACAAATCGTTTCTCTCAATCTACTCTTCAGGCTCACCTGGTCAAACAATTATTTGCCAGTTTCCAGACACACATCTGCGCTCACACCGATTTGGTGCTTCGAACACACAGACGACGTGGATACAAACTGTATTAAACAAATAGGGGAAAAGTTTGGGCTTTGGGTATTCCAACACAGGAACAATTAAGTTTATGTTGTTTATTAAAGTTAAAAAAAACAATCACTACAATAATCATGTGTTTACAGCAAAAAATTATCATAAGTACAGAAAAATGCAAATAACAAGGTAGGGAAGGGGTGAAGAAGATTGGTATCGACGAAGCCCGTCCCGCTTATTAGACAAAGATAAACCCAGTCCAAAGATAGATAGTTATCAGGAACATAGGTAAGTTAACCTAACAGTGAAGTTAATTACTCTGAAAGAGGTGTTTCAAAATTAGGTATGGGTGGTAGAAAGAATCCTGTTCTTCCCAATCGTTCTTCCCTTTACTAAGCAAATGAAAAGGAGGGGTTTTTAAACAGAGTTAACAAATTATCAACTATCCCACTTAAAGGAGGGGTTTTTAAACAGAGTTAACAAATTATCAACTATCCCACTTAAAGGAAAAATGCAGGGTATACAGAAAATTATATTACCAGGTAAGCAAGTTAACAAAAGGGTTACAAAAAAGATTAAATTTCCTGTCATTCATACACGCGCGTGAGGATCCACATTCATATATTCACATACTTACCGATTACAGCATCAGACAATCCAATAGAATTATATAAACAGCAATTACACTCTTGATACATGAAAAGGTCTGGTACTTCCGTGTCCCACCCCAGATGTTGCGAGGTTTGCTGATAGCAACTATTCTCACTTATCGCCGGACTTGAAGCCTAAGAGTTATTGTGTTTTATTATATAAAAGGGAGTCTATGGGATGGCACTGACACAGTTCGACACAAGGGTGAAAATGAAGTGGTCTCTGTAATCTTCCGCTATCGTAAAATTCCTTCAATGCGTGATGATAGTAACTGACCGGTAAGTTATTAATCCAGTGAGGAAAAACTTAAGCCGTCACAGTTCAGGAAAATATGTACTCTCTCACAGTAGGGCAGTAAATCAAGTATCGCTACTGGCACGGTTCAACTTCCAGTTTATCTTACAGATTTGTAATTTTAATATGATGATTGTTCTTTAAATAGTCTTGGGTAGGCTTTCTTTCATGTAATTATGATAGCTAGGTCGCATTGAACCGCCACAAGATTAAATTTAAAAAATGTTTCATCAATATGTCTGGAAGTTCTTAAGAGGATTTCTTTATTGCTGGGATTGAAAAGGTTACGATCACTCTGAATGGAAGAAAAAGAAACATGTAATATACCGAAAAATCAAATAACATTCTAACGCGCGATGAATTTCCCGTTAAGACTATTCATAGATATATATATATTCGCGTATTTAATTATGTATTTAATAAACACTGCGCGAGTTCTAATGGTTAAAACACACATCTATAAATATAGGACTTAACTAAATTTATTAATTATAGATTCCTTCGCGTCTTTAAAAGTTAAGTGCTAAATGAGCTTGCTGCGACAATAGATCAGGCAAGAATGAAAGCGAATAGCAAAGTCCGGCCAGACACCACAAACACATACTTTCTGAGGGCAGGAAAGTCAGCACACCCCAAACCGAGTAAACCTGGTAGCAGTTTACCATCTCTTCTTGACTGTGCAAACGACTGGGAGATGGCGGTAGACCTACCTGGACGGGGGGCATATCCAGAGAGTATCAGAAAATCGCGGAGACGGCCGGATATAGTGCTTCATTCTTCAGCAACGCTTCAGGTCATACTGATTGAACTGACCGTGCCATTTGAATCCAGATTAGACGAGCAACATTCATTCAAAGCGGCCAAGTATAGCGATCTAGCCGCGGATCTGAGACACGATGGATTCAGTGCAAGGGTCATGGTGGTTGAAGTGGGCGCAAGAGGGCTTGTGGCTGCATCAATGTATGATTTATTGAAACTGTTGGGGTTGAAGGGACAGTCTAGAACAAGGGCACTGAAGAGGCTTAGCGAAACTGCCGAAAAGGCATCAGGCTGGCTGTGGAACAACCGCAGTGGGCAATGGAGATCGTGACGGTAAACGCTGCGGTACAGAAAACACCAAAATTTTTCTAAGTCCACAGCGCTGAGTTTATATGGTGTACTAGTGAGGGGGCTGCGACTCTGGGGCAACAGGCGATGTATACTATAGGGAGTGTGTCAGGTACAGAATTTCAGTGGCGTGCGGCGCGCAGTGGCTAAGGTTCGTCGGCTGCACGCTCGTGTCTCAGCGTGTGTCCTTAGTTGTGAAGGGCGACGGAACGAACGGAATAATTTGTCTTTTCTTTGTTACTTTCACAATTGCCCCCACGGCTGGCGTTGTGGATTAAAAGTTGCTACCGTAAGTGAAATGGGTTCATTTTCGATACAAGACAACAGGAAGCTGAGACGCTTGGGAGTCATGACCCAAGTGGGCCCGCCCCCCTTAGAGTGTAAAGGAGTAATCGGGCCGAAACACTTGTCAGATGGGGGGACTTCTTCTGATGATCAGATTGCTTCCTGTTGTATCGCTCTGTAAAGAGTTTCCTATCATAATTTAAGCATTACAGCCTCTATTATCTTTTGGAAATAATATAGCAGATATATCATTACATTTATAACTGGAACTATTGAGATGGTTTAATTAATAGATTTAAATTAACACAAAATCCAGTGAAATAGAATGAATGAACTAGACCACTGATCACTTTACACAATATATATATTACCGTTTTGCACAGAAATAGAATTCACTGAAACTATACGGTATATAAAAATCCAGGGGAAAATCTATAACGAGATTTCAAATATAGCTAGTGCTTCTGTAAAGGTCTGGCCAACGAGTGATAAAGTGTATTTCTACGTGGTCTGTATATATCTAACTCAAAGGCAAGATGAGTGGGACATGAGAATTTCTGACACCTTTTTAGATCTCAGGACACTTTTGGGGTTCTGACCGCCAGACTAAAGAGAGATGCCGTCCCAGGTCTTCGTGTCTCCGCTCGCTGCTGCGATCGGTTCTGTGTTTAACACCGAGATGCGAAATCCTGTAGGAACTTGCGTCGCTCGTTTCAGGGACCACTACTGTCTTTGATCGTGGCGCTAGTCTTTCCTGAAATCCCCCAGTCTGTGTCTTTGATCGTGGTCGCTGCTGTCTGTTTTATTCTGGCGCCGCCCCCTCTGGGCAAGTTAATGAAAATACTGCATATGATTGCTCAAGAGATGTCCATGGGCGTGATTTAATCTCTCCTTAAATCAATGCGACGACCAGAATGAACGGTAGATAAACTGTCCACATATTAATCAGCAAACGTGTGGAACGGTTGCATAGCTAATGAGTCCAGGTGAAAAGAAGAATCCCGTTTGACGAAAAGTTACAATATTCGGGGCACTGGTGTTATCCAAGGGGTCGCTACGAAGGGTCGTACCATATCATCCAACACTTCAGGGTCACTTCAGGGTCAATGAGTTCGTCTGTCACAACCATTATAAGAGGAAATTCGCTGAATTAACTCAGCTGGGGGCTTGAACGGGCTAAAAACCATTGCTTAAATTCTTCACAAAAGGCGACGGACAGATATAAGTTAAAAATTATTCAGTCCTATGCAACATTGTTCTTGACTTCAGAATTGTCTTGTGAACGGTCCATTCACTTCAGATAGAAGTGTCATTAACCTTCTATCTACATCTCTGCCAAGAGAAGGTAAACGAAGGTAAACACATTTGACTACCCAGTTTAGATACTCTTGAACTTTGGCCATGGGTGGACCACTACTGCAAAGCAGGGGAGGCAATCTGTGATAAATATGACAGTTGTTGTATGATGACATGAATGTGGCAGATGTTGTATGATTACATGAATATCATAGATACTGCATGATAACATGAATGTGACATATGTTGAATGATGACATGAATGTGACATTTGTTATATGATGACATGAATTTGACAGATGTTGTATGATGACATGAATATCATAGATACTGCATGATAACATGAATGTGACATATGTTGTATGATGACACGAATGTGGCAGATACTGCATGATAATATGAATGTGACACATATTGTATGATGACATGAATGTGACATATGTTGTATGATGGCATGAATGTGACAGATGTTGTATGATGACATGAATGTGACTGATGGTACATGATGACATGCGTATCATACAGTTTTCATGATAATATGAATGTGATAGATCCACATGATGACATGAATATGACAAATGTTGCATAATTATATGAAAATGACATAATTTTCAAGGTGAAATGAAAAGGACAATTATAAAATGATAACATGAGATATGTTGCATGCTGATATCAGTATGACAAATGTAGCTGAATGACATGAGTATGATGAACATTGCATGATGACATTGATCTGATAGATGCTTGATGATATGAATATGACAGAATTGTCATGACGATATGAATATGACAGATGTTGCATTATGACATGAGTATGACAAATATTGCATAATGACACAAATGTAACTGAAGTTGCATGATGAAATGAATATGAGAGGTGGCACATTATGACATGAATATGACAGATGTCAAATGATGACATGAATATGACAGATATCACATGATGACATGAATATGGCAGTTGTTCCATGATGACATTAATCTGACAGATGTTGCATGCTGACAACAGAGAGACAAGAACTCAGTTTAGACCTCTTAATAATATATCATCATCATCAACAACCTCTCAGGTTACACCTCTTAATAATTTATCATCATCATCGACAAACTCTCAGGCTAGACCTCTTAATAATATATCCTCATCATCGACAACCTCTCAGGCTAGACCTCTTAATAATATATCATCATCATCGACAACCTCTGAGGCTAGACCTCTTAACAATATATCATCATCGACAACCTCTCAGGCTATACCTCTTAATGATATATCATCATCATCTCCTTTGTCACTCCTTATGGAAATTAGAGTCACCACTACATATGGCCACATTGAGGAAGCCTATACCAAAGCACAAAGTCTTTCTATAGTGGTTTAAGTAGCAGGTTGTTTTAAATGATGAGGTTGTCAGCCTCATGCTCAACCTCATTTTAGTCACCTGTTGTAGCATGCCTGAGTGAGCAGTCATCCTATTCATTATGTGTCCATCAGAGTCCCTGTGGGCTTTGATAATATATGTTAAATTATGTTGTGTGGGGCACAACTTACACACATTGAGGAAACCTGCTGATAGCATTACAAGGCAGTCCTTGTTCTCAAATCCCCAGAGTAAGAGAGATAGAGGGAGACAAATACAAACATATGGAGATGAGAATGGGAGGCAGATGTGAAAATGATACGGAAGACATGGAAAGATATTGAGCTGATGGCACGAAACACAAGGACTTAGAATGATCTTAATAAATGTAGAACAGGAAAATATCTGGTTAGTTACACATGTTGTTCATTGCTTATTGATTGTTTCAGGTGTAAACACTGGTTCTTTTTATGCTTTGTCAACCCTACTCAATGCAATAGTTCTCAGCTATTTCCCAGTGAGTTACTGTATAGTGTGTCTATGTTCGTGATATTTGTAACAAAGATGATGTCTGTGGGAATGATACTCTGAAAATTGCTGTCATTGTGACATTTAACTCGTTCTATTAAAGATGATATTTAGGTTTTAAAACCCACGCATCAAAATGGATGGCAATCTTTTCCCTAGGTGATGTTTTAAAAACCAAGCAGTAAATGCTATACGGTAGTTGCATGAAAAATGTTTCATAATATGTATAAAATCGTTGTAAATTTTGCTGCAGAACATTTTGCAATGTTGTAAGTCTTATATGCAACATATAAGTTTGTTCTATATTGTGTAAAGTGCATACATGAACAAATCTGGCCAGAACCAAATAGGCACACTGGATGGCTCTGGAGTGATAATGTACTGTATTTAGGTGCACAAGACAACTCACGCGGCAGAAAAAGTTATCAGTGAAATTAGTCAAAAGACAATAACAAGCAAATTAACTTGCTTTCCTTGACAGTTAAAATCATATGCTAGTAAATGAGATGTTTTATAATCCTCCCTTACATATACTTCACACACTTCAAACTAGGGAACTGCATAATTTAGTCAAACAGTATTTAACAAGAACAAAGTTAATATGTAGTAATTGGGAAAGTGAAGGTCTGATGATGTTCTTACAATACATATGACTTATGGCAAGTGAAAGTCAATTAAATATTTAACTGTAAATACCAGGCCTTTATACCCCTCCCCCTGGATATTATTTTTATTTGGTGTTTTTGTTGGTTTGGTTTTGCTTTATCTCGTTTTGGTTTGTTTGGTTTTTTTTTTAACATACAAGCACAATTTTTACTTTTGATTTGCCATATTTACAACGATTTGAAAGGTGTGATGCCACTTTCCCACATTGGTAGTTATTCATCTTATTTGGAATTGAAAACACTATATATCCTAATTATAACCCACCAGAGGTTGAATGGGATGTTTGCCAATATTAAAATAACAAATTTAAAAAAAATATTTCACACATGTCACTGTAAACATGAGACTTCCATCAGGTCCCTATAGATCATATGCCTTCAAGCAGTTCATGCCACACCCACCTGTCTTCTGCCATCCTTCAAATTCTTTCCATGACTCCTTTTTTTTTATTTTTATTTTGAGATCTGTCTCTAATTGTCTTCTCCGTGCATTTTTGGATCTTCCTCCAGTTTTTAATCTTTGATGTTTGTCAAGTTTAGTGTAGTTGTTGTATGAATGGTCCTCTGCTCAGGTGGGAGCTATTTTTGGTAGGCACGGGTTCTCGCGAGTGCATTGGCTCTTGCAATTTTGCAACAATTTATGTTCTAAGCCCACCCGTGTGTTACCGGGGAGCAAAGAATAGTAACACTGTTCCCTGCCAAGCATGTCGTAAAAAGTGACTAAGGAGGGTTGGGCATGGGGCCAGTTACCCCATCCTGTAAAAAATTTAAACCACAAAAAACTTCAGCAAACATGGACAAGTCAATTAAAGAAAATAAAACACAGCCATCCAAGACAGGGGAAGGTCCACTCGCAGGGAGGTGTATGATGCAACACAGGGAAAGCCGAAAGGAGTCTGTGTTACTGACTAAACTTCTTTCTTCTAGGAGAACTTCCAGATTTGGCACCTGGAATGTTCAGACATTAAACGAACAAGGGAAAGTGGCACAAGTAGCAGCAGAGATGAGGGAATATAAAATCGAGGTTCTGGGACTGTGTGAAACAAAGTGGAAGGGGGTAGACATGAAGAAACTCATCACAGGTGAATTGGTGCTGTCCTCAGGACATGAAGACGAAAGTTCACACCACAGTGAAGGCGTAGCTCTTACGTTATCTAAAGAAGCACAGAAAGCACTCATTGAATGGGAAGCCGTTGGATCCAGAATAATAACAGCTACTATTAAAACAGCTAAAAAGAAAATAAATGTAAATGTCATCCAATGTTATGCACCAACTAATGACAAAGAAGAGTCTGTGAAAGAAGCATTTTATACTAGACTACAGGAAATTATGGAAAAAGTAAAAAGAAGAGACATCACAATTTTTATGGGTGACATGAATGCAAAGATAAGTACAGTCAACACCGGCTTTGAAGAAGTCATGGGAAAACAGGGGCTAGGAATAATGAATGAAAACGGGGAACTATTCTCAAACTTCTGTGCTTCAAATCAACTGGCTATAGGAGGAAGCATGTTTCCACATAAGAGAATACACAAGGCAACATGGATATCACCAGACCATAGAACAGAAAATCAGATTGATCATATATGCATAAACAAGAAGTTTAGATCATCATTGCAGGATGTAAAGGTATATAGAGGAGCAGATGTGGCATCAGATCACCACCTTCTGATAGCCAAAGTAAAAATGAAACTCAAGAGATATGCAACAATGCAAAGTTATAGACAACAATTCAATGTAGGACATCTAAGAAATCAAGAAACAAGAGACAAATTTGCGGTCACAATATCCAACAAATTCCAAGGGCTCCAACAGCTGGAAGATGTAGAGAGTACAGAAGACTATTGGCAGCAAATCAAAACGGTATGGAATGAGACATGTGAAGAATCACTGGGGAAAAGGGAACGACAACAAAAAGCATGGATAACAACAGAAACCATCAATAAGATAAAAGACAGAAAAAACAAGAAAGCAGATTTAAACACAAGCAAAACCAGAAGTTCCAAAGCCAACGCTCAAGAAGTGTACACAGAAGCAAACAAAGAAGTAAAAAGAAGTATCAAAAGAGACAAGAGGAAGTATACTGAGGAGTTGGCAAGAGAGGCAGAAGATGCTGCAGCCAAACGAAATATGAGAGAACTGTACAACAGCACAAATAAGCTGACAGGGAAATACAAGCAAACAAGTTGCCTCATAAAAGACAAGAATGGAAAACTGCTCAGCAATATACAAGAGCAAATGAAGAGGTGGACAGAATATTTTGAGGATTTCTCAATAGACCAGCTCCACAAAACCCGCCGGACATCCAGCCAGCAGAAGAAGAGCAACAAATTAACGGTGAAAGACCAACGAAGGAAGAAATAAAGAAAGCCATAAAGCTTCTAAGAGATGGAAAAGTGTCTGGACCTGATGGCATTCCAGCAGAGGCCATCAAAGCAGATATCGACACGGCTACAGAGATGTTATATAAATTACTTGATAAAGTCTGTGAAAAGGAAGAGATACCAGCAGAATGGAAGGAAGGATATCTGGTTAAGCTGCCTAAGAAAGGAAATTTACAAGAGTGCACAAATTATAGAGGAATAATGTTACTGTTAGTGCCAGGAAAAGTATTAAATAGGATTATTCTTGAGAGATTAAAAGAGTCCATAGACAAGAAACTGAGAGATGAACAAGCAGGTTTTCGACAAAACAGATCCTGTACAGACCAGATAGCCACTTTGAGAATAATAGTTGAACAAAGTCTGGAAAGGAATTTCCCATTATACATCGGATTTGTGGACTACGAAAAGGCATTTGACAGTGTAGACAGAGAATCACTTTGGAAATTGATGAGGCATTATGGAGTTCCCCTGAAGATCATTAATTTAAAAAAGGAAAACATATGAAGACATGGCATGCAGAGTTCTTCATGAAGGACAGCTTACAGAACCATTAGGGATAAGAACAGGAGTGCAACAGGGATGCCTCTTGTCTCCATTTCTTTTTTATTAGCAATAGACTGGGTTATGAGAACATCAACAACACACAACAGAAATGGAATCCAATGGACTCTGACTAAGCAGTTGGATGATCTTGATTTTGCTGATGACTTGGCTCTTCTGTCCCATAGCCGTAATCAGATGCAGGACAAACTGAAAACACTCGATGAGAGGTCACAGCAATTGGGTCTGAAAATACACAGGGAAAAGACAAAGATGATGAGAAAAAATACAGGTAATGAAAACAGGGTTGAACTTGAAGAAGCACCAATACAAGATGAAGAATCGTACGCATATCTTGGCAGCAATATAGACAAAGTTGGAGGGACAGACAGTGATATCAAAATAAGAATACAAAAAGCAAGAGGAGCTTTCATTGCATTGGGAAATATATGGAGATCAAGAGAAATCGGATCCAACACGAAAATAAGAATCTTCAACTCATATGTGTCAGTCCTGTTGTATGGCTCTGAGACATGGAGAACAACAAAGACAACAACCAAAAAGCCATAGACTTTCATAAATGGGTGCTTGCGTAGAATAGAGGGATTAAAATGGTATGACAAGGTTACCAACGTGGAACTGATGACAAGAACTAGACAAGTGCCAGTGGAACAAGAGATGAGAAGACGACGATGGCGATGGATAGGACACACACTGAGGAAACCTGTTGATAGCATTACAATGCAGTCCTTGTTCTGGAACCCCCAGGGCAAGAGAGGCAGAGGTAGACCAAGAAGCACATGGAGAAGAGAGCTGGAAACAGAGATGAAAATAATAAGGAGAACGTGGGAGGAACTTGAGATGATGGCACGTAACAGGAGGACTTGGCATGTGTTTGTTGAAGGCCTATGCTCCTTTGGAAGTGGAGGGTTATGAATGAATGTTCTGAGCTAGTGTCCACCCAAGTAGTAAGTTGTATGGTAGTAAATTGTGTTCAGCAGGGCGTGTGAAAGGAATTCATGGGTTTGTAGCGGGGAATGAATGGGCAGGGAAGTGTGTTGAAAGGGGCAGTTGGTGGCAAGTAGCGAGTGAGAAGAGCAGTGTTATTGAGAGGGCCAGTGATTTTGTGAAGTGGTATTTGTTTATGAAGCAACTTTTCTATTTAAGTTTACTTCAACACATCAATCAATCAATCTTCTTTTTTGTTTCGCACACTGCATACAGCCATTTCATGTGCTTTTGTAGCAGCAGTTTCTGTAGCAATCTGTTTTACATAATAAGGTCTCCAGCCTCATCACAACCTCACAGTAATCACCTATAATGACATGCTTAAAGAAACGGTAGTCCCAATCTTTTGTTATCTCCTTGTTTGTTTGTAGCGATCCTCACGGTTTGAGTTATCCTCTCTTTTACCCTTGCAACAAATTCTCCTTAGAAACCTCTGGGAACTACACATTGCCTCAACGCATAAATATAAATTTATTTTGCCTGACAACACATAAACATAAATTTATTTTGCCTGACAACACATAAATATAAATTTATTTTGCCTGGTCATCTTTACTTATTAACTGTTCTGGTACCTTTTCTTCTTCTTTTTATTGCCAGGGTCAAGGAGAAACTGCTGGAAGTATTGGTTTAACCATTGTACTGATGGGTGTGCTAGGATCACTCCTAGCTGGGTTGTGGTTGGATAAGACAAAAGCTTTCAGGTATGTGTGTATATGCATCTTTCCAGAACTGTCATACTGCCACATCTGTCCAGGCCAGTGTAGTACTCTGGGGGTCGCTGACAGGACAAAGAACGAATAAGTGCACTGCTCCTTCGGGCATGTTGTAAGAGGCAGCTAGTAACATCATCATGTACAATAAATTGCTACAGGAATCACTGCAACATGAGAAGATTAATGATTAGATGCAGGCTTCCTTAAGGGGGTTGTATGTAGTGGTGGCTTCATACTCCACAGGGAGGGAAAGGGGAGGGAAAGGTTGATTGAATGAAATGACACTTGTCCAGAACAGTTACTGCCACATCCGTCAACAACTTTTACATTGTTATGTCTGTTCACAGTTTACACACTGTCAGGTCTGTTCACAGCTTGTACACTATCATGTCTGTTCATAACTGTCATACTATCATGTCTGTTCACTACTTTCACACTGTCTTGACTGTTCACAGTTTTCACACTGTCATGACGGCTCACAACTTTCACACTGTCATGACTGTTCACATCTTTCACACTGTCATGACTGTTCATAACTTTCACACTGTCATGACTGTTCACATCTTTCACACTGTCATGACTGTTCACAACTTTCACACTGTCATGCCCATTCACAACTTTCACTTTGTCATGCCTGTTCACAACTTTCACACTGTCACAACTTTCTCACTGTCACGTCTGTCACAATTTTCACACTGTCATGTCTGTTCACAACATTCACACTGCCATAACTGTTCACAACTACATTCAATCATGATATCTGTCTAGAATTTCACCAGCCTTTCAGCTTCATGGCAATCCATGATATCAGACAATGAAGCAATCAACTAAGAATTAAGATAATAATTTGTTCTGCTTCACTTGTTAAAGCACAAGGAGCACAACTGCATTTAGATGTCTTAGAAAAATCTTGCAAAAAAGCTACATGTGCTCTCACAATGATGTTTTCTGTTGCAATTTCTTTTACATGATGTGATAACCCCATGCACAAGCTAACTTTAGCTGCTTCAGATTGATGATTGCAAAAATAATAAACTTATCAAAATCATAAATAGAACAGACTTCTGTGTAATACAGCCTAGTATAATGTAGCTTATACAGTGTAGTACAATACAATACTAAATAATTGTGTTGCTTCAAAATATAAAAATGAACACATAATCGATTGAAATGGCACAATGAGATCACCAATGTGGGTGATGACTGGCGAGACTGGCAAAAGTGGAAAACGGAATGAGACGATGATGCTGGAAATTGATAGGACACACACGGAGGAAAGCTGCTGATAGCATTACAAGGCAGTCCTTGTTCTCAAATCCCCAGTGTAAAAGAGATAGAGGGAAACAAATACAACGCATGGAGAAGAGAACTGGAGACAGACATGAAAATTATAAGGAAGCCATGGAAAGATGTTGAGCAGACGGCACAAAACACAAATACTTAGAACAGTGTTTCTCAACCTTTTTGTGTTCACGGCACACTTTTTTCAATTGTCTAAAAATTTGCGGCACACCTATCTGACCCCGCGCCTGAATAAATAATTACAGTGAAATACACTAATTAAAAACACTCATTTTTGGGTACTAAAATAGCTTTGAAGTATATCTATTTTTGTTCAAAGAAGTTAATTGCTTCAATTATTATTGAATGAATTCAAGCTGTAAGATCAGTTTTATATTACATGATCATTAAAAATATACTTCATGTAGTAAATTTATACAATTTTTGCGGCACACTTTGATAGGCATGGCTCACCGCTTGAGAAACACTGAAAGCCTATACTCTTCAGGAGAGTAATGTAATCATTAAGGAGAATAACTTACTAATTAGCTGTAATCTGAGTAACAGTCTTTGGACATAAGGTGGCCACAAAATAACAACTGTAATCTGAGTAACAGTCTTCAGACATAAGATGGGCACAAAAATAACAACTGTAATCTGAGTAACAGTCTTCAGACATAAGGTGGCCACAAAATAACAATTGTAATCTGAGTAACAGTCTTCAGACATAAGGTGGCCACAAAATAACAACTGTAATCTGAGTAACAGTCTTCAGACTTAAGATGGGCACAAAAATAACAACTGTAATCTCAGTAACAGTCTTCAGACATAATGTGGCCACAAAATAAAAACTGTAATCTGAGTAACAGTCTTCAGACATAAAGTGGCCACAAAATAACAATTGTAATCTGAGTAAATTCAATGGTTTGGCCATGTCTGCAGAATGGAAGAAGATCGGCTACCGCGACAAGCATGGGAAACAAAGAGCCAAGGATCCAGACCCCGAGGACGACACAGAGTCCGCTGGGAGGACAACATTAGACAATCTTTGAAGGACCGAGGACTAGAATGGAACCAGGCCAGGAGGAAGACAGCCGATAGGATAGTCTGGCGCTCTCTCTTCCAAACCTCTACACCTCACGGTAGAAGAGGAATGATTAAGTAAGTAAGTAAATTCAGATCACAATCCAGTCGTCATCAAAGTAAATATAAAGCTGAAAAGAGCAGGAAACAGAAGACAGGAGGAACCCCAGATAGAAATATCAGCACTGAAACAACCAGATATAAAACAGAAATATCTAATCGATGTCAAAAATAAATATCAACAGTTATTGACAGAAAGCATGGAGCAGTATAGAAGAGAAAACCCAGAAGAAAAAGCAACCGCAAAATGGGAATGCTTAAAAACAAGCATACAATCAGCAAATGCAAATTTACCTAAAAAGGAGTCTAAGAAAAATCAAATTTGGATGACAGATGACATCTTGAATAAAATGGCAGAAAGAAAGAAAGCAAAAAACACTCCAGAATATAAAACAATAGACAATGACATACGTACTATGTGTAGAGAAGCAAAAGAACGGTGGATAGAAACAAAATGCAAGGAAATAGAAGACTTGGAAGCAAAGCACATGACAAGAGATATGCATGAAGAAATAAAGAAATTATCAAATCGGTCGCGGTATGCACAAGGAGGAAGCTGTATCAAGAACAAAAATGGTGTAATATTACTTGATGAGAAAGACAAATAGAACAGTCCCAACTAAGATGGTTTGGCCATGTCTGCAGAATGGGAGAAGATCGGCTACCACGACAAGCATGGGAAACAAAGAGCCAGGGATCCAGACCTCCAGGACGACCCAGAGTCCGCTGGGAGGACAACATTAGACAATCTTTGAAGGACTGAGGACTAGAATGGAACCAGGCCAGGAAGAAGACAGCTGATAGAATGGTCTGGCGCTCTCTCTTCCAAACCTCTACACCTCGCGGTAGAAGGGGAACGACTAAGTAAGTAAGTAAGTAAGAGAAAGACATATCAAACAGATAGGCAGAATACGTAAAAGAACTATTCGAGAACAACAGAGGTAAAAAACCATCACCAGATTCTAATGAAGGCCCAAACATTCTCAGATCAGAAGTAGAGAATGCCATTCATATGATACAAAAAGGAAAATCAGCAGGCACGGATAACATAAAAATTGAAATGATAGAAGCTCTGGAGAGCTTTGGTATAGATACAATCACAGAAATATGCAACGATATATACAATACAGGATATATACCACACGACATGAAGACATCAGTTTTCATTACATTGCCCAAAAAACCAAATGCAACAGAATATTCAGACTTCAGAACAATCAGCCTGATGAGTCATGCAATTAAGATACTGCTCAAAATCATACAGGAAAGAATAAAAAGTAAAGTAGACAGCGAAATCCAAGAAGAACAGTTTGGTTTTAGACGGAACAGTGGAACAAGAGAGGCAATATTTTGCCTAAGAATATTAGCAGAAAAATATACAGAGGTCCAAAAAATTATGTATATGTGCTTCATTGACTATAAGAAGGCTTTTGACAGAGTCCATCATGAGAAAATAATTGAATGCCTCAAAGACATAGGTATTGATGGAAAAGATATAAGAATACTCAGTAACCTTTATTGGGAGCAAACTGCCACAGTAAGATCGGGAAGGAATTATTCACCACACATAGACATAAAAAGAGGTGTCAGACAAGGTTGTGTGCTGTCCCCCTGCCTATTTAATTTATACACCGAAAAAATTTTCAAACCGATACAGGAAATACCAGGACTGAACATCAGTGGAAGGTCAATAAACAACCTTAGATATGCAGATGATACCGTGTTGTTAGCTGAAAGCGAACAGGAGTTACAAGAACTAGTGAAGCAAGTGAACAGTATAAGTCATGAATATGGACTCGACATTAATATTGAGAAAACAAATACTATGATAATTAGCAAAACAGTCGATAAACCCACATTAAAGATAAGCGTAAATGGGAAAATCCTGGAACAAGTCAAGAGCTACGTATATCTTGGTCATATAATAACAGAAGATGGCAGATGTGAAACAGAAATCAAGAAGAGAATAGGAATGGCCAAAGCTACATTCAACAACATGAAACATATACTGACATCCAAACAGTTATCTCACAAATTAAAACTGAGAATCATAAAGCGTTACATATATTCTGCATTTCTGTATGGTGCAGAAACATGGACGATGAATAAGCATTTGGAAGAAAGAATTGAGGCTCTTGAAATGTGGATATATAGAAGAATGGGGCGTATCTCATGGAAAGAGATGAAAACAAATAAGGAGGTCCTAGAAAATCTAGTTTGAAAAGAGAACTAATGAGGGAGGTCAAAGTTCGGCAGCTAAAATACTTTGGCCACATAAAAAGGCATAACACCTTGCAGAAGACCATAACAGAAGGGAGAGTTAAAGGCAAACGTGCAAGGGGAAGACAGCGCTATAAGTGGGAAGATAACATCAAGAGATGGACAGGAAAGAGTATCAGAGTGAACCACCAAGACAAGAGACAGAAGACGGAGATCAATTACAGCCAACCTTCGTTGTGGAGATGGCAACTGATGATGATGATGAATCTGAGTAACAGTCTTCAGACATAAGGTGGCCACAAAATAACAATTGTAATCTGAGTAACAGTCTTCAGACATAAGATGGCCACAAAATAAAAACTGTAATCTGAGTAACAGTCTTCAGACATAAGGTAGCCACTAAAAAAAACAACCATAATCTGAGTAACAGTCTTCAGACATAAGGTGGCCACAAAATAACAACTGTAATCTGAGTAATAGTCTTCAGACATAACAAAATTAACAACTGTAATCTGAGTAACAGTCTTCGGACATAACAAAAATAACATCTGTAATCTGAGTAACAGTCTTCAGACACAAGATGGGCACAGAATAACATCTGTAATCTGAGTAACAGTCTTCAGACATAAGATGGGCACAGAATAACAGCTGTAATCTGAGTAACAGTCTTCAGACATAACAAAAATAACAACTGTAATCTGAGTAACAGTCTTCGGACATAACAAAAATAACATCTGTAATCTGAGTAACAGTCTTCAGACATAAGATGGGCACAGAATAACAGCTGTAGTCTGAGTAACAGTCTTCAGACATATAGTAGCCACAAAATAACAACTATAATCTGAGTAACAGTCTTCAGACATAACAAAAATAACAACTGTAATCTGAGTAACAGTCTTCATACATAAGGTGGCCACAAACTAACAACTGTAATCTGAGTAATAGTCTTCAGACATAAGATGGGAACAAAAATAACAACTGTAATATGAGTAACAGTCTTCAGACATAAGATGGGAACATAAATAACAACTGTAATCTGAGTAACAGTCTTCAGACATAAGATGGGCACAGAATAACAGCTGTAATCTGAGTAACAGTCTTCAGACATAACAAAAATAACAACTGTAATCTGAGTAACAGTCTTCAGACATAACAAAAATAACAACTGTAATCTGAGTAACAGTCTTCAGACATAAGATGGGCACAGAGTAACAACTGTAATCTGAGTAACAGTCTTCAGACATAAGGTAGCCACAAAATAACAACTATAATCTGAGTAACAGTCTTCAGACATAACAAAAATAACAACTGTAATCTGAGTAACAGTCTTCAGACATAAGGTGGCCACAAAATAACAACTGTAATCTGAGTAATAGTCTTCAGACATAAGATGGGAACAAAAATAACAACTGTAATATGAGTAACAGTCTTCAGACATAAGATGGGAACATAAATAACAACTGTAATCTGAGTAACAGTCTTCAGACATAAGATGGGAACAAAAATAACAATTGTAATCTCAGTAACAGTCTTCAGACATAAAGTGGCCACAAAATAACAATTGTAATCTGAGTAACAGTTTTCAGACATAAGGTGGCCACAAAATAACAACTGTAATCTGAGTAACAGTCTTCAGACATAAGGTAGCCACTAAACAAAAACAACCATAATCTGAGTAACAGTCTTCAGACATAAGGTGGCCACAAAATAACAACTGTAATCTGAGTAACAGTCTTCAGACATAACAAAAATAACAACTGTAATCTGAGTAACAGTCTTCAGACATAACAAAAATAACAACTGTAATCTGAGTAACAGTCTTCAGACATAAGATGGGCACAGAGTAACAACTGTAATCTGAGTAACAGTCTTCAGACATAAGATGGCCACAAAATAAAAACTGTAATCTGAGTAACAGTCTTCAGACATAAGGTGGCCACAAAATAACAACTGTAATCTGAGTAACAGTCTTCAGACATAACAAAAATAACAACTGTAATCTGAGTAACAGTCTTCAGACATAAGGTGGCCACAAAATAACAACTGTAATCTGAGTAACAGTCTTCAGACATAAGATGGGAACAAAAATAACAACTGTAATCTGAGTAACAGTCTTCAGACATAAGATGGGAACAAAAATAACAACTGTAATCTGAGTAACAGTCTTCAGACATAAGATGGGAACAAAAATAACAATTGTAATCTCAGTAACAGTCTTCAGACATAATGTGGCCACAAAATAAAAACTGTAATCTGAGTAACAGTCTTCAGACATAAGGTGGCCACAAAATAACAATTGTAATCTGAGTAACAGTCTTCAGACATAAGGTAGCCACTAAAAAAAACAACCATAATCTGAGTAACAGTCTTCAGACATAAGATGGACACAGAATAATAGCTGTAATCTGAGTAACAGTCTTCATACATAAGGTAAAAATAACAACTGTAATCTGAATAACAGTCTTTGGACATAACAAAAATAACAACTGTAATCTGAGTAACAGTCTTCAGACATAACAAAAATAACAACTGTAATCTGAGTAACAGTCTTCAGACATAAGATGGGCACAGAGTAACAACTGTAATCTGAGTAACAGTCTTCAGACATAAGGTGGCCACAAAATAACAACTGTAATCTGAGTAACAGTCTTCAGACATAAGGTAGCCACTAAAAAAACAATTGTAAAAAAAAGATGGGAACAAAAATAACAACTGTAATCTGAGTAACAGTCTTCAGACATAAGATGGACACAGAATAATAGCTGTAATCTGAGTAACAGTCTTCAGACATAAGGTGGCCACAAAATAACAACTGTAATCTGAGTAACAGTCTTCAGACATAAGGTAGCCACTAAAAAAACAACCATAATCTGAGTAACAGTCTTCAGACACAAGATGGACACAGAATAATAGCTGTAATCTGAGTAACAGTCTTCAGACATAACAAAAATAACAACTGTAATCTGAGTAACAGTATTCAGACATAAGGTGGGCACAAAAATAAAAGCTGTAATCTGAGTAACAGTCTTCAGAACATGACAAAAACAACAACAGTAATCTGAGTAACAGACTTCATACATAAGGTGGCCACAAAATAAAAACTGTAATCTGAGTAACAGTCTTCAAACATAAGGTAGCCACTAAAAAAAACAACCATAATCTGAGTAACAGTCTTCAGACATAAGGTGGCCACAATATAACAACTGTAATCTAACAGTCTTCAGACATAACAAAATTAACAACTGTAATCTGAGTAACAGTCTTCAGACACAAGATGGACACAGAATAATAGCTGTAATCTGAGTAACAGTCTTCAGACATAACAAAAATAACAACTGTAATCTGAGTAACAGTCTTTGGACATAACAAAAATAACAACTGTAATCTGAGTAACAGTCTTTGGACATAACAAAAATAACAACTGTAATCTGAGTAACAGTCTTCAGACATAAGATGGGCACAAAAATAACAGCTGCAATCTGAGTAACAGTCTTCAGACACAAGATGGACACAGAATAATAGCTGTAATCTGAGTAACAGTCTTCAGACATAAGATGGGCACAAAAATAACAGCTGCAATCTGAGTAACAGTCTTCAGACACAAGATGGACACAGAATAATAGCTGTAATCTGAGTAACAGTCTTCAGACATATAGTAGCCACAAAATAACAACTATAATCTGAGTAACAGTCTTCAGATAAAACAAAAAAAAACAACTGTAATCTGAGTAATAGTCTTCATACATAAGGTGACTACAAACTAACAACTGTAATATGAGTAACAGTCTTCAGACATAAGATGGGAACATAAATAACAACTGTAATCTGAGTAACAGTCTTCAGACATAAGATGGGAACAAAAATAACAACTGTAATTTGAGTAACAGTCTTCAGACATAAGATGGGAACAAAAATAACAATTGTAATCTGAGTAACAGTCTTCAGACATAAGGTGGCCACAAAATAACAACTGTAATCTGAGTAACAGTCTTCAGACATAAGATGGCCACAAAATAACAACTGTAATCTGAGTAACAGTCTTCAGACATAAGGTAGCCACTAAACAAAACAACCATAATCTGAGTAACAGTCTTCAGACATAAGGTGGCCACAAAATAACAACTGTAATCTGAGTAACAGTCTTCAGACATAACAAAAATAATTACTGTAATCTGAATAACAGTCTTTGGACATAACAAAAATAACAACTGTAATCTGAGTAACAGTCTTTAGACATAACAAAAATAACAACTGTAATCTGAGTAACAGTATTCAGACATAAGGTGGGCACAAAAATAAAAGCTGTAGTCTGAGTAACAGTCTTCAGACACAAGATGGACACAGAATAATAGCTGTAATCTGAGTAACAGTCTTCAGACATAAGGTGGCCTAAAAAAAAAAAATTGTTATCTAAGTAACAGTCTTCAGACATAAGGTAGCCACAAAATAACAACTATAATCTGAGTAACAGTCTTCAGACATAACAAAAATAACAACTGTAATCTGAGTAACAGTCTTCATACATAAGGTGGCCACAAAATAAAAACTGTAATCTGAGTAACAGTCTTCAGACATAAGGTAGCCACTAAAAAAAACAACCATAATCTGAGTAACAGTCTTCAGACATAAGGTGGCCACAAAATAACAACTGTAATCTAAAAGTCTTCAGACATAACAAAATTAACAACTGTAATCTGAGTAACAGTCTTCAGACATAACAAAAATAATTACTGTAATCTGAATAACAGTCTTTGGACATAACAAAAATAACAACTGTAATCTGAGTAACAGTCTTCAGACATAACAAAAATAACAACTGTAATCTGAGTAACAGTATTCAGACATAAGGTGGGCACAAAAATAAAAGCTGTAGTCTGAGTAACAGTCTTCAGACACAAGATGGACACAGAATAATAGCTGTAATCTGAGTAACAGTCTTCAGACATAAGGTGGCCTAAAAAAAAAAATTGTTATCTAAGTAACAGTCTTCAGACATAAGGTAGCCACAAAATAACAACTATAATCTGAGTAACAGTCTTCAGACATAACAAAAATAACAACTGTAATCTGAGTAACAGTCTTCAGACATAAGATGGCCACAAAATAAAAACTGTAATCTGAGTAACAGTCTTCAGACATAAGGTAGCCACTAAAAAAACAACCATAATCTGAGTAACAGTCTTCAGACATAAGGTGGCCACAAAATAACAACTGTAATCTGAGTAATAGTCTTCAGACATAACAAAATTAACAACTGTAATCTGAGTAACAGTCTTCGGACATAACAAAAATAACATCTGTAATCTGAGTAACAGTCTTCAGACATAAGATGGGCACAAAATAACAGCTGTAATCTGAGTAACAGTCTTCAGACATAAGATGGACACAGAATAATAGCTGTAATCTGAGTAACAGTCTTCAGACATAAGGTAGCCACAAAATAACAACTATAATCTGAGTAACAGTCTTCAGACATAACAAAAATAACAACTGTAATCTGAGTAACAGTCTTCATACATAAGGTGGCCACAAACTAACAACTGTAATCTGAGTAATAGTCTTCAGACATAAGATGGGAACAAAAATAACAACTGTAATATGAGTAACAGTCTTCAGACATAAGATGGGAACATAAATAACAACTGTAATCTGAGTAACAGTCTTCAGACATAAGATGGGAACAAAAATAACTACTGTAATATGAGTAACAGTTTTCAGACATAAGATGGGAACATAAATAACAACTGTAATCTGAGTAACAGTCTTCAGAAATAAGATGGGAACAAAAATAACAACTGTAATCTCAGTAACAGTCTTCAGACATAAAGTGGCCACAAAATAACAATTGTAATCTGAGTAACAGTCTTCAGACATAAGGTAGCCACTAAACAAAAACAACCATAATCTGAGTAACAGTCTTCAGACATAAGGTGGCCACAAAATAACAACTGTAATCTGAGTAACAGTCTTCAGACATAACAAAAATAATTACTGTATTCTGAATAACAATCTTTGGACATAACAAAAATAACAACTGTAATCTGAGTAACAGTCTTCAGACATAAGATGGGCACAGAGTAACAACTGTAATCTGAGTAACAGTCTTCATACATAAGATGGCCACAAAATAAAAACTGTAATCTGAGTAACAGTCTTCAGACATAAGGTAGCCACTAAAAAAAACAACCATAATCTGAGTAACAGTCTTCAGACATAAGGTGGCCACAAAATAACAACTGTAATCTAACAGTCTTCAGACATAACAAAATTAACAACTGTAATCTGAGTAACAGTCTTCAGACATAACAAAAATAACAACTGTAATCTGAGTAACAGTCTTCATACATAAGGTGGCCACAAAATAAAAACTGTAATCTGAGTAACAGTCTTCAGACATAAGGTAGCCACTAAAAAAAACAACCATAATCTGAGTAACAGTCTTCAGACATAAGGTGGCCACAAAATAACAACTGTAATCTAACAGTCTTCAGACATAACAAAATTAACAACTGTAATCTGAGTAACAGTCTTCAGACATAACAAAAATAACAACTGTAATCTGAGTAACAGTCTTCAGACATAAGGTGGACACAGAATAATAGCTGTAATCTGAGTAACAGTCTTCAGACATAAGGTGGCCTAAAAAAAAATTGTTATCTAAGTAACAGTCTTCAGACATAAGGTAACCACAAAATAACAACTATAATCTGAGTAACAGTCTTCAGACATAACAAAAATAACAACTGTAATCTGAGTAACAGTCTTCAGACATAAGATGGCCACAAAATAAAAACTGTAATCTGAGTAACAGTCTTCATACATAAGGTAGCCACTAAAAAAAACAACCATAATCTGAGTAACAGTCTTCAGACATAAGGTGGCCACAAAATAACAACTGTAATCTGAGTAATAGTCTTCAGACATAACAAAATTAACAACTGTAATCTGAGTAACAGTCTTTGGACATAACAAAAATAACAACTGTAATCTGAGTAACAGTCTTCAGACATAAGGTGGGCACAAAAATAACAGCTGCAATCTGAGTAACAGTTTTCAGACATAATACGGGCACAGAATAACAGCTGTAGTCTGAGTAACAGTCTTCAGACATATAGTAGCCACAAAATAACAACTATAATCTGAGTAACAGTCTTCAGACATAACAAAAAAAACAACTGTAATCTGAGTAATAGTCTTCATACATAAGGAGACCACAAACTAACAACTGTAATCTGAGTAATAGTCTTCAGACATAAGATGGGAACAAAAATAACAACTGTAATATGAGTAACAGTCTTCAGACATAAGATGGGAACATAAATAACAACTGTAATCTGAGTAACAGTCTTCAGACATAAGATGGGAACAAAAATAACAACTGTAATCTGAGTAACAGTCTTCAGACATAAGATGGGAACAAAAATAACAATTGTAATCTGAGTAACAGTCTTCAGACATAAGGTGGCCACAAAATAACAACTGTAATCTGAGTAGCAGTCTTCAGACATAAGATGGCCACAAAATAACAACTGTAATCTGAGTAACAGTCTTCAGACATAAGGTAGCCACTAAAAAAAAACAACCATAATCTGAGTAACAGTCTTCAGACATAAGGTGGCCACAAAATAACAACTGTAATCTGAGTAACAACAGTCTTAGGACATAACAAAAATAACAACTGTAATCTGAGTAACAGTCTTCATACATAAGGTGGCCACAAAATAAAAACTGTAATCTGAGTAACAGTCTTCAGACATAAGGTAGCCACTAAAAAAAACAACCATAATCTGAGTAACAGTCTTCAGACATAAGGTGGCCACAATATAACAACTGTAATCTAACAGTCTTCAGACATAACAAAATTAACAACTGTAATCTGAGTAACAGTCTTCAGACACAAGATGGACACAGAATAATAGCTGTAATCTGAGTAATAGTCTTCAGACATAACAAAATTAACAACTGTAATCTGAGTAACAGTCTTTGGACATAACAAAAATAACAACTGTAATCTGAGTAACAGTCTTTGGACATAACAAAAATAACAACTGTAATCTGAGTAACAGTCTTCAGACATAAGATGGGCACAAAAATAACAGCTGCAATCTGAGTAACAGTCTTCAGACACAAGATGGACACAGAATAATAGCTGTAATCTGAGTAACAGTCTTCAGACATAAGATGGGCACAAAAATAACAGCTGCAATCTGAGTAACAGTCTTCAGACACAAGATGGACACAGAATAATAGCTGTAATCTGAGTAACAGTCTTCAGACATATAGTAGCCACAAAATAACAACTATAATCTGAGTAACAGTCTTCAGATAAAACAAAAAAAAACAACTGTAATCTGAGTAATAGTCTTCATACATAAGGTGACCACAAACTAACAACTGTAATATGAGTAACAGTCTTCAGACATAAGATGGGAACATAAATAACAACTGTAATCTGAGTAACAGTCTTCAGACATAAGATGGGAACAAAAATAACAACTGTAATTTGAGTAACAGTCTTCAGACATAAGATGGGAACAAAAATAACAATTGTAATCTGAGTAACAGTCTTCAGACATAAGGTGGCCACAAAATAACAACTGTAATCTGAGTAACAGTCTTCAGACATAAGATGGCCACAAAATAACAACTGTAATCTGAGTAACAGTCTTCAGACATAAGGTAGCCACTAAACAAAACAACCATAATCTGAGTAACAGTCTTCAGACATAAGGTGGCCACAAAATAACGACTGTAATCTGAGTAACAGTCTTTGGACATAACAAAAATAACAATTGTAATCTGAGTAACAGTCTTTAGACATAAGATGGGCACAGAATAACAACTGTAATCTGAGTAACAGTCTTTGGACATAACAAAAATAACAACTGTAATCTGAGTAACAGTCTTCATAACTAAGGTGGCCACAAAATAAAAACTGTAATCTGAGTAACAGTCTTCAGACATAAGGTAGCCACTAAAAAAAACAACCATAATCTGAGTAACAGTCTTCAGACATAAGGTGGCCACAATATAACAACTGTAATCTAACAGTCTTCAGACATAACAAAATTAACAACTGTAATCTGAGTAACAGTCTTCAGACATAAGGTGGCCTCAAAAAAAACAATTGTTATCTGAGTAACAGTCTTCAGACATAAGGTAGCCACAAAATAACAACTATAATCTGAGTAACAGTCTTCAGACATAACAAAAATAACAACTGTAATCTGAGTAACAGTCTTCAGACATAAGGTGGCCACAAAATAACAACTGTAATCTGAGTAACGGTCTTCAGACATATGATGGGCACAAAATAACAGCTGTAATTTGAATTACAGTCTTCAGATATAAGATGGGCACAGAATAACAGTAGATGACCCTACCAACATTTTTTATAGATTTATTATCACAATCCAAACCATGCTGACAATTTTTTAGATTTTCTTCCATTGTTACACTGCCCTAGATTGTCCCAGATTAAATCCTATTGTTTAGCTCTCATTGTAGAGAATTTGCTATGTCTGCAGTAAGATGTAATATTTGTCTATTTACTTGTTTCTGTTCTCTGCATTTAGTCTTTTACTTTTCTTTCAGAGAAACAACAACAGCAATCTACATTTTATCCCTTGCCTGGACAGTGGCCTTCACCTTTACTTTGGATCTGAACACTATTTGGATTGTTTTTGTTACAGCGGGTTCCCTAGGGTTTGTAAATTACATAGATTCATTACAGGCATACCTTGCTCATACGACATGTTAGGTTCCAGGCCACTGTCGTAAAGCAAAATTCGATGTAAAGCGAAACATGGCATTTTTTCACTGATGAAGCAAGCAAGTACAGATCTGGAATGGTCATATATGTACATTACAAACCTAACTAATCAACTTAGAATTTAAACAAATGTAAAATGAATTTAAACAAATAATGTAAAAAGTATTATATTTTTCTATAGCCTGAGTATTCTTCTGTTGGTAGCTGCGCCTGCTGATTTATTGAAGGAAGTCTGAAGGAGAGGCCACATCTTCTAGATAGGCAGTCAATTCTTTATAGTGCTTCCTTGCTGGAGATTCTGATGTACATCTTTTACCAAAAATATATATATATATCAATAGTGAAATCACTTTGGAAACACATTTTTTATCACAAAATAGCAGAGCTAATTCACAATGATGCGCGTGAAATGCGACAAAAACACAGTCTCAAAGTATAAAGCGTAGCAGAGATAGCAAAGGAAAGTAGCTCAGCGCCCATGTGGTGTTGAAAAAGTGTCAGGTCTAAAAAGCATTGTATGAGCGAGTCACGACTTAGTATCATGGAAATGGGTGTTAACTGAAAACCGTCATATGAGTGAACCGCCGGAAAGCAAATCGCCATAAAGCAGGGTATGACTGTACTGTCCATTGTGTATACAAATGCAACACTGTTATGAGCAAACATTTTTACACAACAATGCATTTATCATATCCATTATTTCTACAGTAGCAATACAACTGTCATCCATAATGTCTACATTAACTGTACATATGTTATCCATCACATATTTTTATATAACAGCATCAGCACAACTATTACCAATCATTTCTACAGCAACTGTACGTACGTTATCCATTATATTGTTATATAACAGCAGCAGCGCAACTATTACCCATCATTTCTACAGCAACAGCACTAACATTATCAATCATTTCTATAACAACAGTACATACGTTATCCATTATTTCTATAATAGCACCAGCACAACTATTACCCATCATTTCTAAAACAGCAGCAGCACAACTATTACCCATCATTTTTACAGCAACAGTACGTATGTTATCCATCATATTGTTTTATAACAGCAGCAGCACAACTATTACCCATCATTTCTATAACAATAACAACACAACTATTACCCATCATTTCTAAAACAACAACACAACTATTACCCATCATTTCTAAAACAACAGCAACACAACTATTACCTATCATTTCTATAACAACAACAACATAACTATTACCCATCATTTCTAAAATAGCAACAACACAACTATTACCCATCATTTCTACAGCTACAGCAAAGTTGCAATACATTATTTATAAAACAATAGCAAACAGTTATTCCCCGTTGTTTCTGCAATGTCAGTCCTATTGTATGGCTCTAAAGCATAGAGAACAACAAAAAGAACAGCCTAGAAGCTACAGACTTTCATAAATGGATGCTTACACAGAATAATGGTACAGCAGGATCGCCAATTGGGAAGTGAAGACAAGGATCAGACAAGTGCCAGTCAGTGTTCCATCTAAGCTGTGTGTATGCAAACAAGCACATCAGTCATGAGATCAGTTCACATAAGAAACTGAACTGCACTCAAAAAAATTAAATTGAAATAAATATGATAATAGTAAAACAAAGACTATCCTCCACTGAAAAATGTACACACTCAATTTAGTGTGCACAAGTTTTTGTTGCTAGGGGGAAAAAATGAACAGCTAGAAATTTTGTCCCCACATGGGCCACTGAGAAATAGAGGGAACAAATATGTAAAGTAAAAAAATATTTTGTTATTGCCACTATCTTATACGTCACTTCCATAGATGTTACCAGACTAGCACTCTTCTGTTTTATTCCACGGATATTACTACTTAGATCAGGACTGGTTTTAGCAATTTTGTTAATTCCTTTTGCGTTTCGTTGATTATTTACTTTCTTGTTTCGATACATCTTTCTGGTTTTGCGATTTTCTTGTGTTATTATTGTTCTTTTATCGCTCATTACCTGTATTGTTTACTTTTTCATCTGCTTGTATTACTCTTTTTTGTATATGTTTCTCATCATCGAATGTGTTTGTAGTATATTTCTTTGACCTGTATGTAATTCTTGTCCTTGTCACCTGTTTGCAACAGTGGCTGACAAAGGGTGAAACCTGAAACGTCCCATGTTTCCTGTGTACCGTTAACTTGCAAAAATGATTTCATACCAGTTTATTTTTTACTTTATATATTTGTTTCCTTACCAGTTTTACAGCAGCCTCCTCATTTACTGTTATAGAAATAGATGGAACATTAGTGTCAGTGGTACAAGAGATAAGAAGATAATAGTGATCACTAGGAACTACACTAAGGAAACATGCTGATAATGCAACTGTCTAGGCCTTATTCTGAAATCCCAAAAGTTAAGAGAGGTGGAGAGAGACCAAAAAAAACACAGAGAAGATAATAGAGAGAGAAATGAAAAGAGTGAGGAGGACAAGGAAATGCCTTGAGCTGATAGCACGGGACAAGAGGAACGGGCAGGAGTTTGTTGAAGGCCTATGCTCATTCAGGAGCTTATGAGTAATTAATAAAGGGATTTCTATAACAACAGCAATACAATTGGGAAGGTGAAGGTCTGATGCTGTTCTTACAATACATATGACTTTTGACAAGTGAATGTCAATTAGATATCTATTCAAGTCAATTATATAACTGGAAACACCAGGCCTTTACACCCCCCCCCCCAAATATTATTTTTGTTTGATGCTTTTGTTAGGTTTTATCTCGTTTTTGTTTGTTTGGGATGTTTAATTAAAAAATATACAAGCATAACTGGTAATTATGATTTTCCCTATTTTTAGTGATTTGACAGGTGTGATGCCACTTTCCCATATCGGCAGTTGTTCATATTATTTGGAATTGAAAACAATAGATATCCTAATTATAACCCATCAGAGGTTGAACAGAATATTTTTCATCATTAAATCAAAAAAAAAATACAGCAACATAATAATTTGTCTACTGTTTCTACAGCTTAGAAACTCTGACCATCTGTTATTTATATAATAAGAACACAATTTTTGACCCTAATTTCTATGTAGTTTGGCCTACCATTTCGGTTCTTTGGTTTGTAAATTACTCTTTTGCAGTTATGTCCTGCACTGAAGAACAAGATCATTTCATGTTATAAAACCATATTCCATCTATGTGGTTTTTTTTTTTACCAATTCCTTATTTCTTGAACATCAAGAAGGTTAATTATTTCTTCAACAACAAGAACACATTTACCATTCATTATTTCTTCAACAACAAGAACACATTTACCATTCATTATTTCTTCAACAACAAGAACACATTTATCATTCATTATTTCTTCAACAAGAAAACATTTATCATTCTTTATTTCTTCAACAACAAGAACACATTTATCATTCATTATTTCTTCAACAGGAGCCACGGTAGTACAGTGGTTAGTGCAATGGCTTCCTAGCTTGGTGGTCCATGGTTCGATCACCAGTTGAGGTGGAATTTTTTAGATCGCAAACAGCTCTGGGGTCAACCCAGCCTCATAAATTGAGTACCAGAGCAACTCTGGGAAGGTTAAGGCGGCCACATCACCCCTAGTGTGCTGTTGGTCAAGAAAATATGGGCCTAACACTATATTCCCAATATGCCTCAATGGGCGTATAACGGGATCCTTTACCTTTACCTATTTCTTCAACAACAAGAACATATTTATCATTCATTATTTCTTCAACATCAAAAACTTATTTATCATTTATTATTTCTTCAACGTCAAAAACACATTTATCATTCATTATTTCTTCAACAACAAGAACACATTTATCATTCATTATTCCTTCGTCAACATGAGTACAATGTTTCAAATATTTTCCATTTCAGGTTTTTTATGACAGGTTATCTTCCTGTAGGATATGAATTTGCTGCTGAACTGACCTTCCCTGAGTCTGAGGGTACTTCATCAGGCCTGCTTAATGCTTGTGCTCAGGTAGATCAGAGTTATTGTAGACTTGCTAATGAAGAAGGAGTGTTCAATTGGCAGAGTGGTTAGAGCGATGGCCTCCCGTATCGAAGGTACCAAATTTGAAACATGGAGGCGTCACACTCCAGTCTACCCAGTTGTAAATGGTCACCTGCTCTTGAGTTGGGGAAGGCAAAGGCAGTGAGGTAGAGAACAGGTCACCCCAATTCTCTATAAGCTGGACCTACTATAGCAAAGTCTGTAGCACTTCACTCCCCTTGGCTCTATCTGCTATGGGACTACCTTTACGTTTTTTAAAAGGAGCAAGTAATATTCAAACTTGAGAACAGGGCATCATAATCATTTCCCTTTAGCTCCCCAAGGAGCATAGGCCTTCAACAAACTTATGCCAAGTCTTCCTGTCACTCACGGTCAAGGTCTTACCATGTCTTCTTCAAGCCCTTCATGTCTGTCTCTAGTTTTTCATGTGTCCTTTGTCTCCCTCTACCTCTCTTACCCTGGCAATTCCAGAACAAGAACTGCCTGGTAATGCTATCAACAGGTTTCCTCTGTGTGTGAGTCCTATCCATCTCCATTGTCTTCTTCTAATCTCTTGTTCAACTGGTACTTGTCTGGTTCTTGACATCAGTTCCACGTTGGCGATCTCGTCATTCCACTTTTCTATTCTACGCAAGCACCCAATTTATGAAAGCCTGTAACTTTTTGGTTGTTGCTTTTGTTGTACTCCATGTTTCACAGCCAGACAATAGGACAGACTTGACATTTGAGTTGAAGATACTGATTTTTGTGTTGAGCTTGATTATTGTTTCTTGAAGTTTCCATGGTTTTAAGAATTTTCTAGAGCAGGGTGGTTCGGCTTATTCAACCCATTCTTCTTCTTCTTTTATCCTTAGCCGCCGACCGTCAAAGCAGTCAGTGGCCATCACGCCTGGCGGCGTCTTGTAGGGCAACAACAAATTGATTCCACTTTGCTCAGTCGATGGCCATCCTTCATACAGTGCCCCAACTCTGGTTCATTCTTTGCATCTCAGCCTCCACAGTCCTCCGCCACGTTGTTTTTGGTCGGCCTCTCTTTCATTTTCCTTCAAGGGTCCATAGCATAGCTGTTCTTGTGATGGCGTCGGAGTCTCTTCTGAGGACATGGCCAACCCAGCTGCAGCATCTGCCAGCTATGATGGTGTGCATGTCCTCTTGATGGCTCCGAGGAAGCAGATCTTGGTTGGTGATGGTATTCGGCCAAAAGATTCGGAGAATTTTTCTTAGGCATGTTGTGTGAAAAGAGGACAATTTCGACATTTCCTTCTTTGTAACTCTCCAGCATTCCGCACCATAGAGAAGCACAGAAAGCACACAGCTCTGATATAATCTTAATTTTGTGCTTGTGCTGTACTGAAAGGACTTCCACATGTTGTTTAGACTAAAAAAGGCTGTTCTTGCTTTGTTCATTCTGTTGTTGATGTCTTTGCTTGCTCCACCGTCTGGTGTTACTATGCATCCTAGGTATGTGAAGGTGTCTGTCTGTTCCAGTTGCTGATTCCTTACTGATATGGGCTCAGGGTTGCTCACATTGAGTGTCATGACCTCTCTCTTCTTTAGACTGATGTTCAAGCCCACCTGCTGGCTATACTTATTAAGTCTATCCGTTTTTTCCTGGATGTATTGATGTGAATGTACTAGTAGTGCAATGTCATCTGCATATTCCAGACCTTCCAATGTAGAAAATATAGTCCATCTTATTCCTCTTGGACTGCCCTCTATTGTCTGGCACATCACCCAGTCTATGACTGTTAAAAATAGAGTGGTTGATAAAAGGCATCCCTGTCGTACGCCTGTCTTCACCTCAAAGGTTAGGTTGCTCTGCCCAACACTACACGTAAAGTTGGCATAGAGGCTTTTCATGATTGACACTATGCAGAATGGAATTCCATAAGCCCCCAGTATTTTCCATAAACTGTCCCTATGTATACTGTCAAAAGCCTTTTCAAAATCAACGAAATTAATGTACAGCTGTCTTTGCCATTCTGAGCACTGCTCTATAATGTTCCTGAGGGTAAATATATGATCTACACATCTTCTGTTCTTTCTAAATCCCGCTTGTTCTTTCCTCAGTTTGTGGTCTACTGCTTTTGAAATTCTCTGTATAATTATCCTGCCTAGTATTTTGCTGGGAACTGAGAGAAGAGTGATTCCTCTCCAATTATTGCAGTCTGCAAGATCTCCCTTCTTGGGAAATTTGACAATTATTCCTTTGTTCCACTCCGTTGGTGTTGTCCCTGTTTTCCAGACTTGTGCAAATAGTGGTTCTAATAGTTCTGCTGCTAGCTCAGGGTCTGTCTTAAATAACTCTGCATTTAAGTTATCATGGCCAGGAGCTTTTCCATTCTTTAACCCTTTGATTACTGTGATGATTTCTTCTTTTCGTGGAATGTCTGTATTAACATCTAGATCATTTTCAGCCTCAGGAACATTCAATTGTATCTCTGGTGGTTCCTTATTCTCTGAAATGCTCTGCCCATCTTGTTTCCAGTCCCTTTGCTGTCGTGATGAGATTTCCTTGCTTATCTCTTACTAATGTAATATTGTTTGCACCTCGTTTTCCGCTGATGATTTTAGTTATTTTGTATACTGTGCTTTGTTCATTTCTCAGTGCTGCCTCTTCTGCCTGTCTTGCAAGATCGTCTAGGAAATTCCTTTTGTTGGCTCGGGTTTGGCGTTTAACTTCCTTGTCCAGCTGACTGTACTGTTCGCTATATAGTTGCTTTAACCTGAGGGACTTCGCTTCTGTTTTCTTTCTTTTCATTTCCTTTCTCATCGTTATGGTGTTTAATGTTTCTGGTGTTATCCAGTCTTGCTTCTTCCTTTCCTGGAATCCCAAGCATGATTTGCGGCGTTCCTTATATATTGTTGAAATGGTGTTGAATTTCTGGTCTATATCATCAGTCAATGTCTTTTCCCGACTTTTGGCAAATTGATATCGCTTCTTTTTATCAGCCGCAAAAGCTTTTCTGGTAAGGGGGTCCTTCAATTTGCTGATGTCAAACCTTTTCTGTGTAGTTACAACCCCGAGGGCCAGATAAACCAAAAATGTAAAGTTTGGGGGTCATTCATAATAAATTATTTAAAATAGATAAAAGCTCAGTGAATAATAGATGAAAACCGAAGACTAAAATAAAATTTAAATTACAGTGAGCATTGAACTTAATGTGAATAATTTTATTCTTACCTTCTACTGGGATGTTATGGGGTGTTGATTTTGTTTAACCAGAGTCTCGATATCAGTGCTAGTGTTAATGGTAGCTAGTCCAAGACACACATCCATCGAATGATTCCCCATTTGATTTCATAGTGTGATCACAGAAAATGTACTCTCACAAATATATGTACTGCCAAACATTGAATATATTCTTAGTGCAAAGTCTTTCAGATTGAGGCGCTCTTTGCAAACCATCTTTCAGAAAATATTAGGATTTTCGTTTCTCTTTGTTAGTAAAATTGGAGATTGCAGTTCATATAATTCAAACTGAAGCTCTATTGACTGTATCTCCACTATAGCTTCCATCAGATTGTCAAACAACTGAAGACTGTGCTTTAGTTTGTCAAAGTCTGCAAATCTCTTGTCAAATTCATATGAGATAGTTTGGTTTTTTTTTTTTTTTGCAAAGCCTGAAAAATCTGTTTTGAAATCATCTGATGTCAGTTCACGACAGGAAACAAACTGTGCAAGATAATTCTTCCTTAAACAAGCACTGAACAGCTGAAGCTTCTTGCAGAAAGCATCAAAATGTCCAACTAGCTGTAACACATTCTGCCAATGGCCTTGTAAGTTCAGTACTTTCAAGTGACCTGTCATATCGGCCAGGATTGCAAGAGAACAAAGAAAATGTGTATCTTGCAGTTGATTTTGATATTTATTAGTGTTGGCAATCTTCTCATTCTGAAGAAAGATAGTATTTCTTTCTGAAGGGCAAAGAAATTCTGAAGAGTCTTCCCAGCACTCAGCCACCTGATATTTGAGCGCAGTGGTGTGTCACTGTATTCAGCATTCAGTTCTTCAAGGAACGATTCGAATTTCCTATGTCTCTGAGATTTGTTGCCACCTCTAATTAAATTCACTATACTTACAACACACTTCATTACATCACTCATTTGCAATATTTTGCAACGGAAAGCTTCTTGGTGAATAATGCAATGTAATGTGATACAATCCACTCCATTTTCCTTCAGCCAACCAACTAACCCAAGTTTACTGCCAGTCATAACTCTTGCATCATCAGTTACAATACAAGAGCACTTGTCAAACCCTCCTTCTTCACTAACGGCAGAATCAAGATCTGCATAAATGTACGAACCCTTTGTATTATAATATAAATTTTGCATCTTCATGAGTTCTTCATGTACCATAAAATCCTCATCTACAGTGCGTGTGAAAATGAGTAGTTGGCTTCCGTCACTGATGTCTGTACTTTCAACCAAATCCAAAGAAAAGTATTTGCAATGCCTCATCACATCTTTCAATTTGAAAGAAACATGTTCATTAAGTTCTTTTACTCTCTTTTGTTTGATGAAACAATGACCTACTTTCAAATTTTTTAGCAGCTTTATCTTCGCCAAACACTTGTGCCATCTTCACTGCACATTTCTTTATCTTCTCTCCATCCCTAAATTACTTTTTTTCTTCACAAGGATTAGAGCAGCTTGATACTATGCAGTAAGGCTTGCATTCTGAGGCTTCCTAAACTTCTCAGACTACACTGGGAAAAGGCTATTTCAGAATAGAAGAAACTTACTGCGCTGGATGCCTTCAAGGCAATTATGTAGAACATTTATTGCTAAAATGTAAGAGATATGAACAAATGAGAATCCCAATATTAGATTATTTGCAGGCATCAAATTTACTTATAAATATAGAAGAGGTGTTAAGAATAGACAGACCTAGGGAACTGTATAATATAGTCACAGTATTTAACAAGAACAAAAGTTAATATATAGTAATTGGGAAGGTGAAGGTCTGATGATGTTTTTACAATACATATGACTTATGACAAGTGAAAGTCAATTAAGTATCTAACTGGAAACACCAGGTCATTATACCCCTCCCCCTGAATATTTTGTTTGTTTGGTGTTTTTGTTTTGTTTTATCTTGTTTTTTTTGGGTTTTTTTTAACATACAAGCAAAATTGGTAATTTTGCTTTGCCATATTTACAATGATTTGACAGATGTGATGCCATTTTCCCGTATCGGCAGTTATTCATCTTATTTGGAATTGAAAACAATATATATCCTAATCATAGCCCATCAGAGGTTCAACGGGACATTTTTTATCATTAAAATAAAGAAAAACAGGACGCTGCCTCAGATTGAACGGTCTCGGATGCTGACCCCAGGCAGTAAAACATTGTTTTCCACCGGACGTTTTGAGTTTAATCTCAAAAGTGTTAATTATACCTTATAATAAAAGAAATATTTCTTGCATGAGTGCGGGCCACAAAACAATTTTACTCTGGCCACATTTGGCCCGCAAGACTGCAGTTGAACCATGCTGTTCTCAAAGATGAGGTAACCAGCCCCATGTCCAACCCTCCTTAAGCTGCTTCTTTTGACATGCATAAAGATTGCAGTGTTACTATTCTTTGCTACCCTTTCAGGCCTCAGTAACACATGGGTGTACACAGGCCATCATAAGAAGAGATAAATGCAGAAATCAAAAATAGCTTCAAAGAAAAATGGTATGGAGAACATTCACAGTCATTTATCATCATTATTTTTCTTTTCGCTCCTTATGGAGCATGAAACCCCAACTGCAGCTTGTCCCCTTACATATATATATATATATATATATATATGGTAAATGTGTTCTTGTTGTTGAAGAAATAATGAATGGTAAATGTGTTCTTGTTGTTGAAGAAATAATGAATGGTAAATGTGTTCTTGTTGTTGAAGAAATAATGAATGGTAAATGTGTTCTTGTTGTTGAAGAAATAATGAATGATAAGTGTGTTCTTGTTGCTGAAGAAATAATGAATGGTAAATGTGTTCTTGTTGTTGAAGAAATAATGAATGGTAAATGTGTTCTTGTTGTTGAAGAAATAATGAATGGTAAATGTGTTCTTGTTGTTGAAGAAATAATGAATGGTAAATGTGTTCTTGTTGTTGAAGAAATAATGAATGGTAAATGTGTTCTTGTTGTTGAAGAAATAATGAATGATAAGTGTGTTCTTGTTGCTGAAGAAATAATGACAGGTAAATGTGTTCTTGTTGTTGAAGAAATAATGAATGGTAAATGTGTTCTTGTTGTTGAAGAAATAATGAATGATAAGTGTGTTCTTGTTGCTGAAGAAATAATGACAGGTAAATGTGTTCTTGTTGTTGAAGAAATAATGAATGGTAAATGTGTTCTTGTTGTTGAAGAAATAATGAATGGTAAATGTGTTCTTGTTGGTGAAGAAATAATGAATGATAAGTGTGTTCTTGTTGCTGAAGAAATAATGAATGGTAAATGTGTTTTTGTTGTTGAAGAAATAATGAATGGTAAATGTGTTTTTGTTGTTGAAGAAATAATGAATGATAAATGTGTTCTTGTTGCTGAAGAAATAATGAATGGTAAATGTGTTCTTGTTGTTGAAGAAATAATGAATGGTAAATGTGTTCTTGTTGTTGAAGAAATAATGAATGTTAAGTGTGTTCTTGTTGCTGAAGAAATAATGAATGGTAAATGTGTTCTTGTTGCTGAAGAAATAATGAATGATAAGTGTGTTCTTGTTGCTGAAGAAATAATGAATGGTAAATGTGTTCTTGTTGTTGAAGAAATAATGAATGATAAGTGTGTTCTTGTTGTTAAAGAAATAATGAATGATAAATATTTTCTTGTTGTTGAAGAAATAATGAATGATAAGTGTGTTCTTGTTGTTGAAGAAATAATGAATGATAAGTGTGTTCTTGTTGCTGAAGAAATAATGAATGATAAATGTTTTCTTGTTGTTGAAGAAATAATGAATGATAAATGTGTTCTTGATGTTGAAGAAATACTGAATGATAAATGTGTTCTTGTTGAAGAAATAATGAATGATAAACGTTTTCCTGATGTTGAAGAAATAATTAATGATGAGTGTGTTCTTGTTGTTGAAGAAATAATGAATGATAAATGTGTTCTTGTTCTAGAAGAAATATTGAATGATAAATGTGTTCTTGTTGAAGAAATAATGAATGGTAAATGTGTTCTTGTTGTTGAAGAAATAATGAATGATAAATGTGTTCTTGTTCTAGAAGAAATATTGAATGATAAATGTGTTCTTGTTGAAGAAATAATGAATGGTAAATGTGTTCTTCTTGTTGAAGAAATAATGAATGGTAAATGTTGTCTTGGTGTTGAAGAAATAATTAACCTTCTTGATGTTCAAGAAATAAGGAATTGGTAAAAAAAAAAACCACATAGATGGAATATGATTTTATAACATGAAATGATCTTGTTCTTCAGTGCAGGACATAACTGCAAAAGAGTAATTTACAAACCAAAGAACCGAAATGGTTGGCCAAACTACATAGAAATTAGGGTCAAAAATTGTGTTCTTATTATATAAATAACAGATGGTCAGAGTTTCTAAGCTGTAGAAACAGTAGACAAATTATTATGTTGCTGTATTTTTTTTTAATTTAATGATGAAAAACATTCTGTTCAACATCTGATGGGTTATAATTAGGATATATATTATTTTCAATTCCAAATAATATGAACAACTGCCGATATGGGAAAGTGGCATCACACCTGTCAAATCACTAAAAATAAGGAAAATCATAATTACCAGTTATGCTTGTATATATATATAAAAAGAGTTTTCTCATTCTTGTACAAAGGCTAAAAACAATAATAAAAACATTTAAGAATAGCAGATTTCTGTTTACTGGACACTGTAAGAGGTTTTATACACCCCTCACTGTTTTGGTAGTACTGCCAACACATGTTATAGGAGAATAATATGAGAATCTGTATGAATGTTAAGGATTATTACAATTTAAGATATGGTATGTTTTACTACACAACTATTTATTTAATCTTTCTTTTTCAGGTATTTGGAATAACCTTCACTTTGGGCATGAGGGCTATATTGGAGTCAGTATCAGTGCTTAGTGCTAATATTACAATTTGTGCCTTTTTGTTGCTAGGTTGCATTCTTACAGGTCAGTCTACCAGCAGTTCCATTAAAAGAATATATTGTATAACTCTATAGTTACCACTCTACAATACTCAGTGAAAGATCACACTAAATCGATCTGAAGATACACAGAGAAAAGACAAAGATTATGGGAATAAAAGAGGGAAGTGATAGCCAAAATGCACTTGGAAAAACATGCTTAAAAGATATTCATTCGTTCATAACCCTCCACTCCCAAAGGAGCATAGGCCTTCAACAAACACCTGCCAAGTCCTCCTGTCACGTGCCATCATCTCAAGTTCTTTCCATGTTTTCCTCATCATTTTTACCTCTGTTTCCAGCTCTCTTCTCCATGTGCTTCTTGGTCTACCTCTGCCTCTCTTGCCCTGGGGGTTCCAGAACAAGGAATGCCTTGTAATGCTATCAACAGGTTTCCTCAGTGTGTGTCCTATCCATCGCCATCGTCTTCTTCTCATCTCTTGTTCCACTGGCACTTGTCTAGTTCTTGTCCTCAGTTCCACATTGGTAACCTTGTCATACCATTTTAAAAGATATTGACTCGCATTTATTTTGGCAAGAATTTAGACAAAGCTGGAAAAACAGACAGTGAGATCAAAATAGGAATACAAAAAGCTAAAAGAGCTCTCACTAAAGGAAAAAAATACAGAAATCAAAAGAAGGGAACTCTAACACATGAAAAAACTCTTCAACACAAAAGTCAAGGCTCTGAAACATGGGAAACTGCATATAGATCTTTATATCTGAACACCCAAAAACCGAAATATTCTGAAAATCAAAAGTTTCTTTGGCCTACTTTTAGATCACAATTTTGGCAATTTCTGACTAATTTTGGTGACTTAGAGCTAATTTTTGAACGCAATTTAGGCGATGTCTGAAAACAGAAAAAAATCTGGTTTCTGAAACACAGTTGTACCCAAAGATTTTGGATAAAACGATACAGACCTGTACTCCAATGTGGATCTGATGAAAAGAATGAGATAAGCGCCAGTGGTACAAGAAGTGAATGAAAGATGCCGTCATTAACAAGGAAACACGGTAACAGGCAGGCCTTGATCTGGCGTTCCCCTAGGTAAGAGAAATAGTGGGAGAGCTAAAAACACATGAAGAACTGAGACGCAAGACTTAATAGGTATAAAGAAGACATGAGAAAACCTTGAATAGATGGCACAAGAAAGGACCTGGTGTGAACCTATTGAAGGCCTACGTTCCCGTGTGAACCTATTGAAGGCCTATGTTCCCGTGTGAACCTATTGAAGGCCTACGTTCCCCAGGGATTTGAAGAGTAATGATGAAAAGAAATAAAAAAATTTTAAAATGAAATGTCAAGTCTGTCCTAATTATGGCTCTGAAGCAATGAGACAAAGGAAAAATTATAACCAAGAAGTTAATGCATGGAGGCATATCTGGAGTCATCCTTATATGACCACCAGCTATACACAATGCTACTGTATGTAGATTTTGATGTGAACCTCTGACTGTGAGGCTAATTACACTCTCATTGTTTCTTGAAATCATTCACACAGTTCTACAGATTCCTCCTGTGGTGAAACATGTTGAGAACCCAGCATTGCACACTAAGCTTGGAGAAGTCACTTGAGTCCCAGACGTAACTCTGGCCTTTACCTGGTTGGATGCATGCAGGAGGATCTCACTGTGGACCCTCTGATAGGCAGGGTGAGCTGAGAAGTAGCTCTGTGTAGGACTGACGATTCCTTAGGAGAGCCCAGAACCAGAGCACAGTATTTTAGCTCTGCATATTTGGAGAGCCCCCTTGGATAGCGGGGAATGCACAGTATGCCACATGCTTCTTCCTCCTTGCTTGGCACCATATGTGATGATCATGTAAATGCAAGCCATGCTGAAGAAACTGGAGCTCATGACTTCAACTCAATGCGTTTTGGAATGACAGAAAAGTCACAGGAAAAGCCTAGATCTACAGTGTAGATAATACCATGGAGTCTTCAATGTGGTATTGGCTGCAACAGAATTAGAAGCTCAACAGCCCTAGTTAAACAATCAAGAAGTTAGATACTTCCATAAATATTACTCTGTTTGGGCTGTGTGGTGTGGGAAGATGATACCATATTTTGATAATGGAAATAACAATTATTATCTTCAATTAACTACACTATATATCCTAATTTTAACCCATCTTGGGTTGAATGGGTTATTCTGTCTTTTAGGGAAAAAATACGAGTTTCATAAATGCAATTTTGGGCTGAATAGGATTAAAATGGTACAAAAAGATCACTGGATTACCAATGAGGAAATGACACACAAAAAACCAGACAATGGAACAGGAGGTGAGAAAAAAACAACATTTTCATATTGGATAGAATACAAACTAAGGGAAAACTCACGACATCATTACAAGGCAGTCATTTGTCTGGAACCCCCAGGGGAAGAGAAATAGAGGGTCCTAAAAAATGCATGGTGAAGAGAACTGGAGACAGACATGAAAGGGAAAAAGAACACATGGAAAAAAAATCTTGAATGGACGGCAGACGACAGGAAGGCTTGGTGTAAATCTATAAAACTCCTTTGCTCCATAGGTAGCAGAAGGACAATAAAGAAACCACACTTCAGGCTACTTGTTGCTATTGTTTTCAGTTGCCTGTTCACACCATACAAATATCTTTATTATGCTCCAGTTTCCTAAAGAGCTTAGAACATACAACAATCTTATGCAAATTTGATAGGGCTAGCAACCCAATTGAGTAAAATCGATTGCCATAGAAATCACAGCCATAAGTATCATGCGCATGCTTGGTGAAGGCTTCCTGGAGACTGCTGTAATGATTACTCTATGCTCCGTAAGGAGCGTATGAGTCAGAGCAGGTTCTCCAAAAACAGCTATAGCGCTGGCTCCATACTCCACTGGGAGCGACAAGGAGAAAGAAGGAAAATTGTATGCAAAGTTCTCCTGCCCTGTGCCACCAGCTAAAGGTCTTTCCATGTCTTCCTAATCCCTTTCATTTCAGCTTCCAATCCTCTTTTCTGTGTGTCTTCTTTTGCTCTCCCTCTATCTCTCTTACCCTGGTGATTCCAGCATAAGGACTGCCTTGTAGAACTATCAACAGGTCTCCTCATTGTGTGTCCTATCCATCACCAGTGTCTTCTTTCCATCTATTGTTCGACAAGCACTTATCTGATGCTTGCAATAAAGTTCCATTGGCCATGATAATGTACTCAAGTATTTTTTTTTCTCATTTATTCCAGCCCTCATCAAACCAGAATACAGGAGACAAGAGGCTGGACAAGCAGTGGCTGAAGCCCTCATTAAAAAATATAGTGAAATAATTATAGATGGAGCCACAGATTCTGTAAAGGATCAACCAGCACAAATCCCAGCTGTGTACACCTCTTAGTGTTAACGGAGACACAAGAATGAAACTCTAGCATACAACTAGACTGCTTAATTTGGTTGAGAAAAATAAAACCAAAAAAAACTATAGACTTTCATAAATGGGTGATTATGTAGGATAGAAGGGTTGAAATGGTCACCAATGTGGAACTGATGACAAGGTCACCAATGTGGAACTGATGACAAGGTCACCAATGTGGAACTGATGACAAGGTCACCAATGTGGAACTGAGACAAGGTCACCAATGTGGAACTGATGACAAGGTCAATAATGTAGAACTGATAAGATCAATAACATGGGACTGATGACAAGGTCACCAATGTGGAACTGATGACAATGTCACCAATGTGGAACTGATGACAAGGTCACCAATGTGGAACTGATGACAAGGTCACCAATGTGGAACTGATGACAAGGTCACCAATGTGGAACTGATTACAAGGTCACCAATGTGGAACTGATGACAAGGTCACCAATGTGGAACTGATGACAAGGTCACCAATGTAGAACTGATGACAAGGTCACCAATGTGGAAGTGATGACAAGGTCACCAATGTGGAACTGATGACAAGGTCACCAATGTGGAACTGATGACAAGGTCACCAATGTGGAACTGATGATAAGGTCATCAATGTGGAACTGATGACAAGGTCACCTATGTGGAACTGATGACCAGCTCACCAATGTGGAACTGATTATAAGGTCATCAATGTGGAACTGATGATAAGGTCATCAATGTGGAACTGATGATAAGGTCATCAATGTGGAACTGATGACAAGGTCACCAATGTGGAACTGATGACAAGGTCACCAATGTGGAACTGATGACAAGGTCACCAATGTGGAACTGATGACAAGAACCAGATAAGTGTCTGTGGAATATAAAGAATGAAAAGGTGATGCTGGCAGTAGATAGGACACACATTGAGGAAACATGTTGATAGCATTACAAGGTAGTCCTTGTTCTTGAAATCCCTGGGTAAGAGAAGTTAGTTCCCAGGGGGTCTCTGAAGAGATATTAAAAAAACCAATAGGACTATTGCACCCTCAGGCATGTTGTACAAGGCGACTAATATGAGGTTGTGCAAGAGGGGGGGGGGGGGGGGGCAAACTCATCATGGAAAACAAATTGCCACAGAAACCACAGGTGCTAGAGTATGTAACAGCTTTGTGCAGACTTGCTGTTAGACCAGCTACAGTGGTGGTTCCATGCTCTATATGGAGCATTAAAGAAAATGATGATGATGACCCTGTTAACAGTTAGCAAACTGGCTCTTCATTCCCAGATTTATCCATTCTGCCAACTTGAGGCCATTTTGAACATAATCATTTTATTGTGCACAAACTTACTACCCAGAATTCAATAGCAGCTGTTCCACAATCTTTTCAATGATAATTTTAGTTTTTCTTTTTTTAAATATTGCTGAAGACGAAATATCCCGATCAAACAATGATGGGTTATAATTTGGATATACTTTGTCGCTGATTCCAGAAAATAATTTTGATTTCTGATATCTGATCATGGCATCGTTTCTCCCTTACAATTAATTTGGGAGCCGCGCTGGTGTAATGGATACAACTTTGTACTGGCGACCAGGTGTTCATGGTTCAAACCCGGCCGTCGGCGTTTGAAGAAATGTTTACGACCGGAAATTTGACTGAATAATCTGAACGGCTCCTGCACATAAATCCCGTGTGGATGGGAAGGAGCGAAGCTCCTGACCGGGTTGGAAGGAAAGTCCACTGACCCCCCAGCCTCGCAATGACATGTCATTGGGCCGAAAGAGCCGGAAAGCTCGAGTGCCGCTGGTTATAGAAAAAAAAAAAAAAAACAATTAATTTAAATAGAGTAAATTAAAAGTGTCAAATTGTGTGGATGTGCATGTGCATGTGTGTGGAACAGGTAGGATTGTGCTGGGAAAGTAATGACCTGTGAGCTTCAAGTAATACATACTGATAATGACAAATAAATAATGACTTGGGTAACATCCCAAACACCTCAGGCATTCAAACATACACACCCCCCTCTTCCCCCCACACCGTTTTTTAATACTGGATTAGGTCTAAAGAGGCTACAATTTTAGGACAAAGGAAAAAAACAGGTGCATGCACATCCCCACAATTTGACATGTTTACTTGTCTGTTTACAATAATATTGGATAGGTGGAATGATGCTATAATTAGGTATCAGCAATTGGACAAAGAGAGCTGGAAACAGAGATGAAAATGATAAGGAGAACGTGGAAAGAACTTGAGATGATGGCACGTGACAGGAGTACTTGGCATGTGTTTGTTGAAGGCCTATGCTCCTTTGGGAGTGGAGGGTTATGAATGAATGAATTGGACAAAATATTTGGAATTAGAATACTATATAATTATAGCCCATCAGATATTCATCATTTTGCTTTTCTCTCCTTACGGAGCATAGAGCCACCACTACAGCTGGTCCTCTTGCAGAAAAACTGCTTCAAGCATCCACATGCTCATGCAGCATTGGCTTCTGTGGCAATCTGTTTTATATGATGAGGTTGCCAGCCTCATATAAGTTGCCTTGTACGACGAATGCCTAAGGAAACAGAATTCCTACTGAGCTCAAATTGGGTACAATAGACTGGAGGCTGCCATGCTGGCCAAGAACACAGCATTTCCCTTCAAGCTGGAAGTGTTTTCTTTGTTTAATGGCTTCAATGTTTGTCGGATGTTATTAAATTTTGGCAAAGCTATAAACAAGGTTGGCATTAGGTTAAGGCTAGCTGTTTGAAAAAGCTCGAAACAGGGTTGGGATTAGATTATTGCTAACTTAAATATATATATGGATGGCCAGTCTGGCAACTTGGCAGACCTTGTCTACTGTCCCTGTCATCTACCTCAAATTCTTTCTGTCTCATCAAAGGCCATAGGAAACTATAGTAGACAATACTTTATGTAAATACTATATAAGTTTCATTGTCAAGTTCCAGTTGTATAATTTAATCTCAGGATGTGGGTCATTTGAAATGCCAAGATGACTGCTACAAGATTAATTTTCAGCAGGCTTTATCGATTCAGCAACTTTTTTGTTCCACTTAATTAACAGTAACAATTATTATTATGCAATTGATCATTATTACTTTTGAAGAGATAATAAGGTCAACTAACAGTTGCCTGTTAGAAAATGACACTGTAATTGAAACAGCAAGGCTATGACTGCTGGAATTAAGCATCAAATGTAAGACAAACATGGATGGATATGGGAGGATACATCAGGCGTGTATACAACCAATGTGCTGTAGGAACATCCATATCCTTTGATAAAACCTATGGGTTTGCCCAGAGTGTAAAAAAACTAAGGTAAATATAGTTCCTTGGCAGATACTGTCGCAGGGGAATGAAGTGTTAGAGACTTCACTATACTAGGTCCAGCATCAAGATGTGGAATGACCAGTTCACTTCCTTGCTGCCTTTACCTTCCTTAACTCAAGAGCACAGTCAGGTACCCATTTACAGCTGGGTGGACTGAAGCATGACACTATCAAGTTTTGAACCGCCTGGAGTCTACTGATATCAATTCTGAACAATGATAGCAACAACAATAGCAGTTACAGTTCCCTGACATATAGGTTTGAACATGACTATGTTCTTTTGTTAAATAAAAGTTATTTTTTCTGTGTTATGATACTCAGATAACATGAGTGGTGAGCCTGGTACTGTGCAATAGGAATAAATACAGTAAAACTCTGATTACCTGAATCCAAATTATCCATATTTCCAATTAACTGAATCACAAAAACTAAAGTATGTAAGCATGATTCTTGACATAGCACCCTTCCAGCCGCTGATTTCAGTTCACATGGCCAGTATTTAAGTCCATTCTGTATGTCCGTTCCTGGATGTAGTGTGGTCAGTTTAATGTTGTGTTAAATTTCACTGTCAAAATTCATTTAAAAATTTGTGGACGCTAGAAAAAAGGCTCACTACCACCAAGAATTCACTCCAAACTCAAAATCAATGCTACGTACAAGCTACAATTTCTGTTCTGAGTTCACTCACAAAGTGTTGAGTGGCAGACTGGTTAGAACACTTTCTTCTTGAGGCAAGGTTACCAGGTTCTAAACCTGACAGCATCACGCAAAAGCGCATATATGCTTCGGAGCAGGCTTCCTGCTAGTGGACCAGCTGTAGTTGTGGGTCTTTGCTCCACAGGGAGCCAAAAAAGAACTGAATGAGTGAATGAATGAATGAATGAATGAAGGCCTCACTGTGACATCAGTTCCAGCTCTTTCAATGCCTTGGATTGTTCTTATGAAGCCTCTAGTTTTCTTCTTAACAGGCTTTTGGATCTCTTCTGTATGTCTTTTACTCCTGGGAGTCCAGCACAAGAACTGCCTTGTAATGCTATTAGATGATGTCCTCAAAATGTATGCCCTCTATCTCCAATATCTTTTCTTCACGTCTTGTTCTACTGGTATTTATCTGGTTCATTCAATCAATTTAAGACAAGCAGATACAGACCAATGAATACAAGGAGGAGAGAACTTCAGCCCCAAGCGAAAATGATAAAGGAGATACGGAAAGACCTGGAGCTGATGGCACGTGACAGGAGGACTTGGCGTGTGTTTGTTGAAGGGGAGCTAACAATGACTGACTATTTATTTCAATCAATTCCATACTGGTGATAAGCATCACTAAACGCTTCACACTAATGATAAGCATCACTAAACACTTCAGACTAGTGATAAGCATCGCTAAACACTTCACACTGGTGATAAGCATCATTTAACACTTCACACTGGTGATAAGCATCACTACACACTTCACACTGGTGATAAGCATCACTAAACACTTCACACTGGTGATAAGCATCATTTAACACTTCACACTGGTGATAAGCATCAATAAACACTTTACACTGGTGATAAGCATCACTAAACACTTCACGCTGGTGATAAGCATCATTAAACACTTTACACTGGTGATAAGCATCACTAAACACTTCACACTGGTGATAAGCATCATTAAACACTTCACACTGGTGATAAGCATCAATAAACACTTTATACTGGTGATAAGCATCACTAAACACTTCACACTGGTGATAAGCATCACTAAACACTTCACACTGGTGATAAGCATCACTAAACACTTCACACTGGTGATAAGCATCACTAAACACTTCACACTGGTGATAAGCATCACTAAAAACTTCACACTAATGATAAGCATCACTAAACACTTCACACTAATGATAAGCATCACTAAACACTTCACACTAATGATAAGCATCACTAAACACTTCACACTGGTGATAAGCAACATTAAACACTTCACACTAATGATAAGCATCACTTAACACTTCAAACTGGTGATAAGCATCATTAAACACTTCACTTATTAAAACTCACAATGTTTTATTATGACAAACACTTGACGGTTTTTTATTTTTTTAACCATCAAACATTCAACACTCTATTTAAACCAGGGATTCTTAACCTATCTTGTGCCACAGACCCCTTTGATTGTCCGGTGAAGGATACAGACCCCTTTCATTGGCTAGTGAAGACTATCAACCCTTTCTTTAAAAAAAAAATTCATGGACACATAATCAAAATGTTTGCATGTAAGTAAAACGTTTTATTACAAAGAAAAATGGTTAAGCTTACACACAGTAATTCTTAAATATAAAAACAGTCTGTAAAAAACAATATATTTCTGTAAATGCAAAAACAATGCCAATTTTCTGAGTAAAAAGTTTGGTGAAAAGAAAATTCAAATATTTATGTTATAATCACAGGCTCCCTAGAATCCATTCATGGCCCCACAAGTGGTCTATGGACCACAAGTGAAGAAAACCTTATTTAAATCAGTACATTAAAAATGAAACAAAACAATCTGATATGTTTAATTTTTAGTTTGTTAACAAGAAACTTCAAAGGGTGGAGAAAAGTTGCTGACTTTTGAAAAAGTTTGCAAGATCAACATACTGCAGTCACACACACCCACACATAAATTGTTGATTAAAAAAATCAAGTTTGCAGTTGTCATGACGTCTAATGACATTCATTATTTTACACAGTAAACTGTACAGGACAATGACAGACTTTGACATACTGAATATAAGTTTAAAAAAATACAGGTCAGTAACCTTTAATCTGAAATAATTGGGGAATAGTATATTACGGAAACCAGGATTTTTCTTTTCAGACAAGACCCAAACCGCGGTTAAAACAACAAAACAAATCGCCCAAAATAGCCCATGTCACCCAAATTGTGACCCACAAGTAGCCCAAATTGCGATTGAAAAGTAGCCCGAAGGAATGTTCAATTTTCAGAATATTTTGATTTCATGTGTTCAGATTTGGGGTTACAGACCTGTACTAAAATCTTGAAAATGAAGGATAATATTGGAACTAAACAGCTAAAGTATTTGAAAAAATTAAGATGACTAAACTACAGAAACATAAGCATACTACTTCAATTCAATTCATTTTCACCTCTGCATCCAGTTCTCTTCTCCATGTCTTTTTTGGTCTACCTCTGCCTCTCTTTCCTTGTGGATTCCAGAACAAGGACTGCCTTGTAATGCTATCAACAGGTCTTCTCAATGTGTGTCCTATCCATCGCCAGCATCTACTTCTCAACTCTTGTTCCACTGGCACTTGTCTGGTTCTTGTCATCTATTCCACATTTGTGACTTTGTCATACCATTTCAGTGCTTCTATTCTACGCAAGCACCCGTTTATAAAAGTTTGTAGCTTTTTGGTTGTTGTTTTTGTTGTTCTCCATGTCTCAGAGCCATACAATAGGACTGACTTGACATTTAAGTTGAAGATTCTTATTTTCGTGTTGGACTTGATTTCTCTTGTTCTCCATGTTTCCCAATACAAAAGCATACTACTTAATGTACAAAAATTATTCAATAACAAATAAAGTTTACTACAGTTTTGAGTGGTGTTCGGTCACCAAGAGCTGACGCTCAGTGACAGTGGATCAAAGTCAAGTCTATGAGTGGTGTTTAGAATGACATTGTGTTAGCCCAAAACAAGTAACAAAGTCTGATTTTGTTTCCTTATGTGTAAAGAAATATAAAAAATAATTAAGCTGAGATCTGGCTAATTTGTATCAAAAGAGTCAATCAATTAGTCTGATATTCTCATTATTTGGGTGGGCAAATTTTGGGAACAATTTCCACCAGTTAACCCAGTCATCTGCAACTATGTGTAAATTACCTGTTGGAGGTAATTTCAAGTTTTGTGGAGTAAAGAGCAAATATAGTTGGGCAGGACCCTTTCTTCACTTTTTTTCAGTTAAAATATCTTTGCTTCAAATCAATATGTTACAAGTGGAAGGATATTTCCATAAAAATAATACAAAAAGCAATATGGCTATTACCAGACTACAAGACTGACAATCAGAATGATTTTATAGGCATAACAAGAGGATCAGATCATCTTTACATGACGTGAAAGTATATAAAGTATATGCAGGAGCATAAGTGGCAACAGTTCACTATCTTCTGTTGGCCAAAAAAAAAAATGATTAAGCTCAGGAGATATACAACAACACTGAGCTACAGACAACAATTTAAATTAATGTGGGATATCACAAAAATCAAGAAACAAAAGAAACATTTTCTATCACAATATTCAATAAGCATAAATTGCTTCAACAATTAGAAGTACAGAAGACCACTGGTGACAGATTTAAAAAATGGAGTGAGGCATGTGGTTCTTTTAAAAAAACATTCACACCAGCACACAGCATTATTAACAACAAAAACAATTAACAAGATAGTAGAAAATAAGAAAGCATTTTTAAAAACAAGCAAAGCCAGAAGTCCCAGAGCCAAAGCTCATGAAATATATATATATAAATAGAAAAAAATAAAAATGTTAGAAGAAGAATCAGAAGAGTCAAAAGTAAATGCACTGATTAGCTGGTAAGAGAGGCAGAAGAAGTTGAAGCCAAAGGAAATGTAAGGGATGTATATCATCAATCATCATTTTCTTTTGCGCTCATTACGTAGCAGGGAAGCACAACTGTAGCTAGTCCTCTTGTAGGAAGCTTGCACAAAGCATTCACATACTCTTTCCCACAGAAAACATTATCCAAAGATCATCAACCATTGCCCTTCAGTGGTTACCCTTCCATTGTGGAATCACTGGAAATGAGAGAGCAGATGCTCTATTTAGAAGTGGCAGTAACATGGAAGTCTTGACATATGGATGCGAGTCATGGGCAATGACTACAACCCATAAAAGCCAGATCCAAACCTCAGAAATGAGGTATCTGAGGAAGGTGGTTGAAGTAACAAGAAGAGACATGGTACGCAACCAGACGATACGTCAAGGCCTAAAATGCCACCCCCTACAGACCCAAGTAGAACAGTCCCAACTAAGATGGTTTGGCCATGTCTGCAGAATGGGAGAAGATCGGCTACCACGACAAGCATGGGAAACAAAGAGCCAAGGATCCAGACCCCGAGGACGACCCAGAGTCCGCTGGGAGGACAACATTAGACAATCTTTGAAGGACCGAGGACTAGAATGGAACCAGGCCAGGAGGAAGACAGCCGATAGAATAGTCTGGCGCTCTCTCTTCCAAACCTCTACACCTCACGGTAGAAGGGGAACGACTAAGTAAGTAAGTAAGTAAGTAACAGGGAACAATTCACCCACCCTCTGCGCTATCGAGAAACTAAAACCATCATCCACAACAAGTACATATACCAGTGGAAGGAGGATGGTGATATATACAAGAGAGATGACCCAATCCACCAATTTAACAGACACCAGCAGACTATCATTTTCCGCCTGAGAACTGGCCACTGCAGATTACTAGGCCACTTCTATCACCTAATATGAACGAATATCCTCGTGGAACTGGAATCCAGACCTCTGAACACATTCACCAAAACTGCCCCACCCATGATGACCTACGACGTCTGACCTGGCCAGGGGGTGCTGAGCTCAGGCAGAAGCTATGGGGCTGCTGCGCTGACCTGGAACAGACTTGACTTCATCCTGGCAACAGACCTGCAGATTTAGCATGACTACAAACTGAACACAGAAGAAGAAGAGGTTCGCTAAAGAGATCGCCACACTATCCTTTCGACCTGATAAGAGCAACTTTTGCATCCAGTATTCTTATAAATGATTCATTAGTATGTAATATATCACAGCATATTAAATTCATTTGACCAATTTTTCTATGGTCTTTCATGGTGTCTATTTAAACCTGATACGTTTTTATATATTTTACTTCCAACTCTTTTACATCGATATCCTATCTTTTATGTGACACTTATCAATTATGTGACACCTGTGTATTATGTGACACCTGTGTATTATGTGACACCTGTGTATTTAACTTGCTCCACGTAGTCCCATGGGGTCTCTGAAGAGACAAAGAAAGAACAGGTCTAGTGCACCCTCTGGCATGTTGCAAGAGCATGTGACTGCTTGGTGCAGGCTTCCTGCAAGGGGATCAGCTGTTGTGGTGGCTCCATGATCTCGAATAATGGGGGGGGGAGGAGAGGGAAAATAATGATGATGACTTGACTGTAGTTATTTATACATCTGACATATTTTTCTGACAAAATTAATTTAATTAAGTTTGCGTATTTCATTCTAATTAAAGTTGCTCATTTTTTTGTTGCTACTTAACAAGCTCACACAAGGAAATGTTGAAGCAAAAGAATGTTCATATTATAACACAATTATTTCCTAGTTTAATAAGTCTCATTCATTAACTCTTACTATACGTGAGCTAAAACCGCGTTTTTACGCGCTAGTTTAGCTATCGTTACCGTCGCGCGCCACTTGAACTGGCGAGCCGTAAAATTGGTACTAAACCCGCGCCACTTCACGGGGCTTGCCGGATAGTAAGAGTTAACAGGGAAATATTTGTCTAATCAAACAAATAAGTTGTTTCACACAATCATTTTCTAGAGAGATTTTCCTAAAATGAGAAATGTTCATCCAACCAAGCAATTAAAACTGTCACACAATCATCTTCTAGTTTAAGAAGTTTCATAAACAGGGACATACTTGTCCAACTAGTCAAGTAAGTAGTCTGACACAATCATCTCCTAGTTTAAGAAGTTTCATAAACAGGGAGCCATCTGTCCAACCAGGCAAGTAAGTAGTCTGACACAATCATCTCATAGTTTAAGTAGTTTCATAAACAGGGACATACTTGTCCAACCAGGCAAGTAAGTAGTTTGACACAATCATCTCATAGTTTAAGTAGTTTCATAAACAGGGACATACTTGTCCAACGAGGCAAGTAAGTAGTTTGACACAATCATCTCATAGTTTAAGTAGTTTCATAAACAGGGACATACTTGTCCAACCAGGCAAGTAAGTAGTTTGACACAATCATCTCATAGTTTAAGTAGTTTCATAAACATGGACATACTTGTCCAACCAGGCAAGTATGTAGTCTGACACAATCATCTCCTAGTTTAAGAAGTTTCATAAACAGGGAGCCATCTGTCCAACCAGGCAAGTAAGTAGTTTGACACAATCAAATCCTAGTTTAAGAAGTTTCATAAACAGGGAGCCATTTGTCCAACCAGGCAAGTAAGTAGTTCGACACAATCATCTCATAGTTTAAGTAGTTTCATAAACAGGGACATACTTGTCCAACCAGGCAAGTAAGTAGTCTGACACAATCATCGCCTAGTTAAGAAGTTTCATAAACAGGGAACCATTTGTCCAACCAGGCAAGTAAGTAGTTTGACACAATTATCTCATAGTTTAAGTAGTTTCATAAATAGGGACATGCTTGTCCAACCAGGCAAGTAAGTAATGGTGATAGCAAAAGTAGTTTGACACAATCATCTCTTAGTTTAAGAAGTTTCATAAACAGGGAGCCATTTGTCCAACCAGGCAAGTAAGTAGTTTGACACAATTATCACATAGTTTAAGTAGTTTCATAAATAGGGACATGCTTGTCCAACCAGGCAAGTAAGTAGTTTGACACAATCATCTCTTAGTTTAAGAATTTTCATAAACAGGGACATGCTTGTCCAACCAGGCAAGTAAGTGATGGTGATAGCAAAAGTAGTTTGACACAATCATCTCTTAGTTTAAGAAGTTTCATAAAAATAGGGACATGCTTGTCCAACCAGGCAAGTAAGTAGTTTGACACAATCATCTCATCATAGTTTAAGTAGTTTCATAAACAGGGACATGCTTGTCCAACCAGGCAAGTAAGTAGTTTGACACAATCATCTCCTAGTTTAAGACATGTCATAAAAATAGGGACATACTTGTCCAACCAGGCAAGGAACAAGTTTTACACATTCAACTCCAAGCTTAAGTAGTTTCATAAATACGGAAATATTTGTCCAACCAGGCAAGCAAGCAGTTTCACACAATCATCTATTTAGCGCAATATGTTTTATAAACAGAGAAATGTTTGTCCAACCAGGCAAGTAAGAAGCTTCAGTGAGATGAAAATAATATATCTTTGAACAGTTGCAGAGGTAGTATCAAATCTACTATCAAATATGATAAACCTTTGTAATGAACAATGCTCTGACTTCCTTCAGAAAATGTATCCAATATCATAGGCATAATTTATAAAGAGCATGTATTTGTGTCAGCAATATTTTGAATAAGGATACTAGCATACATGCCACACCTCGGAGATGAAACACCTGTACAAAAAATTCAAAAACCCTGTACAAAGACCCACAAAACCTGTTAAAAAAAAAAAAAAGACTGAAAAACGTATCAAAAGAGTTAATTCGTGTAACAAATTTTTCAATTACAGCTGCATTATAATTGAAGCATGGGAACTTTGCCTTTTAAAGCAAGTTTTCACTTATTTTAAAACAGTCTGAGTTTATTTTACACTGTAAAAATGATGTGATCGTGCCACCATTTAGTCTATGTCTGCGCTTAATTATCACTAACAGACCAGGAAATCCTGTATTTGATAGGACCTTATAAAAGAATTCTGAGTCACAGTAATAAGGGGTGTGGGTTAGAAATCCTAAACCTAACCCTGAACCCAAACCTTATTCTTAACCCTAACAACGTTCAAGGATGACATCAAAGACGTTCCACTGTTCTCACAACTAATTTTACTACTTCGTTATTATTATTGCAAAGAGCAAAATTGAACTAAACTATATTATCCTGTTATATGTTAATGGAATGGGGAGGTTTCTAGGGCGGTTTAGAATTAGTTCAATAAATATTTGATGTAATTTTAACAATAATAAAATCACGTTTTCATATAAACTTTAAAAAAAAATAAAAAGCTCATAATTTGCTACGTAAATATAAACTGGCGCTAGCGTAATTTATTCTCTACCGAACTTCAAAAATGAAAATAGCCGTTTTAGCCTAATTGGCAGTTTTAAATACTCCCATATGACTAGTTTCAACCGTCAATACGACAACCATTGATAGTAATTAATTATTTAATAAAATAACTCACTGGGCGATCGAAATAATGATATATCCACCAAAGGAAAATCAGAATGATTTTAAAGAAAGGAAATTAAAACGAAGAGAAGTAACTGCAAAAAAACTTTTCCAGGGGCTCTGATCGAGTTAAGATACAAATTTGCCTTGCTTTCTTGATTTTTTTTTCTAGTTTCATATTTCTTTTTATTTTATTATTATTAAAATGTACATTTCTTATGCAGATTCTACAAGTTTTAGTGAAATCAAGTAATATGTAGTGTTATCCATTTTTGTGTGTGCTAATAAGCAGCCGTAAATAATAAATTATGCTCAATACGACGTAATCGTTTAAATAATCAGTAACGTGCTGGCTGCCGTCAGCATTAGCGAAACATGAACGACACACCACGCGGACCCTCGTAAATACCGCATCAATTGAAAAATAGGCAGCTTGATTTTATTGGTTGATTTTTTTTATTCACGTGGCCTAACATCTCGCCGAATCTCATGACGCAAATATCGACTATGGTGTAACGCAAGATGACTGATATATATATATATTTAATAATTAGGCGATAAAACCTGTAAATAAATTATGTATGGGGTGTACACATCTGAAAATGCAAAAACCTTGTACAGATTATGGGTAAACCATAGCGTGTGGCATGTATGTACTAGCAATAGATATAAAGTGGTCCACACAAAAAATTATGTGTGTTTCCTTGACATCAAATTGACGTTTAACAGAATCCATCATGAAATGCTAGTTGCAGGTCTCAAAGAAACAGTGTAGGATGGGAAGGACATTAGACCATTTGGTAACCTAATTTTGGAATAAGTAACAAAAAGACCCAGCATGCATCACTCACAATTCTCCTTTCAACTCCCTTTGGAAAGAATGCACATCAATCCTTTCTGTCCCGTGCCATCTACTCAAGGTCTTTTTATGTCTTCTTTATACACTTCATTTATGATCCTTCAGCGACCAAATAGTATTCATTCATTCATTCATAACCCTCCACTCGTAAAGGAGCATAGGCCTTCAACAAGCACATGCCAAGTCCTCCTGTCACGTGCCATCGTCTCAAGTTCTTTCCACGTTCTCCTCATCATTTTCACCTCTGTTTCCAGCTCTCTTCTCCATGTGCTTCTTGGTCTACCTCTGCCTCTCTTGCCCTGGGGGTTCCAGAACAAGGACTGCCTTGTAATGCTATCAACAGGTTTCCTCAGTGTGTGTCCTATCCATCGCCATCGTCTTCTTCTCATCTCTTGTTCCACTGGCACTCGTCTAGTTCTTGTCATCAGTTCCACGTTGGTAACCTTGTCATCCCATTTTAATCCTTCTATTCTACGCAAGCACCCGTTTATGAATGTCTGTAGCTTTTTGGTTGTTGTCTTTGTTGTTTTCCATGTTTCAGAGCCATATAATAGTACTGACTTCACACTTGAGTTGAAGATTCTTATTTTCGTGTTGGATCTGATTTCTCTTGATCTCCATATATTTCCCAATGACTTTCCCAAGTCCTTTGGGTCATACGCCATCAGCTCCAGGTCTTTCCATGTCTTCTTACTTACTTACTTAGTCGTTCCTACTCTACCGTGAGGTGCAGAGGTTTGTAAGAGAGAGCGCCATACTATTCTATTGGCTGACTTCCTCCTGGCTTGGTTCTATTCTAGTCCTCGGTCCTTCAAAGATTGTCTAATGTTGTCCTCCCAGCAGACTTTGGGTCGTCCTGGAGGTCTGGATCCCTGGCTCTTTGTTTCCCATGCTTGCCGTGGTAGCCGATCTTCTCCCATTCTGCAGACATGGCCAAACCATCTCAGTTGGGACTGTTCTACTTGGGTCTGCAGGGGTTGGGTTTTTAGGCCTTGACGTATCGTCTGGTTGCGGACCTTGTCTCTTCTTGTTACTTCAACTACCTTCCTCAGATACCTCATTTCTGAGGTTTGGATCTGGCTTTTGAGGGTTGTAGTCATTGCCCATGACTCGCATCCATATGTAAAGACTGGGTCATAGGTGGAGCGGTATACAGCCATCTTCGTCTTCTTACCAACTTCTCTTCTGCTGAGGAATCCTCGATTTATGGCTTGAAAAAGTCTCCCAGCTACTGCTCTTTGGGTAGCCAACTCTTCTTTGATGCCTCCCTTCCAGTCTATGACAGCTCCAAGGTATTTAAAGTGGTCAACCTGCTCCAGGACCTGTGCTCCCAGCTTAATCTAATGTCTTCTTTCCTCTCGTGATATCACCATGGTTTTTGTTTTCGAGCTGCTTATGATTATCCCTCTCTTCTCCAGCTCTTCCTTCATGTCTTCTTCATCACTTTTATTTTTGTCACCAGTTCTCTTCTCTATGTTGTGATTGGTCTCCCACCACCTCACAAACCCTGGGGATTCTAGAACAGGGACTGTCTTTAGTAGCTTTCCTCAATTTGTGTCCTATCCATCATCAGCAACTTCTTCTCATCTCTTGTTCCACTAGTACTTGTCTGGTTCTTGTCATCAATTCCATACTGGTGATCATGTGACATCACTTCAATCTTTCTACACAATCATCCATTTATGAAAGCCTGTAGCTTATTGGTGTTGTTTATGTTGTTCTCCACGTTTCAGAGCCAAATTCAAATGATGTCTACATCTAATTCTCTTCTCCATGTCTTTTATTTGGTCTCCCTCTGTGTCTCTTACCCTGGGGATTCCAGGTTAAGGACTGCCTTTAATGCTATCGGGAGACGTGGTAGCTCAGTGGTTAGTGCACTGGCTTCTTAGCTTGGTGGTCCATGGGTTCGATCCCTAGTTGAGGTGGTATTTTTTTTTTTAGACCGTAAAACAGCTCCGGGGCCGACCCAGCCTCACGAATTGGGTACCAGAGGAACTCTGGGAAGGTTAAGGCGGCCGGCGTGATGCTGACCGCATCACCCCTAGTGTGCCGATGGTCAAGAAAATATGGGCCTAACACCATATTCCCAATATGCCACTATGGGCGTGTAACGGGATCCTTTACCTCTTTACCTTTAATGCTATCAGCTGGTTTTCTCAATGTGTGAACCATCCAACTACACTCTCCGTATACTTGAGTAAAAATGAGGAACACAAGGATGGATGGTGTCCTCTTGCCTACTAGACATCTACACTATTTTCAACAAAATGAGACAGATATTAAATATTCAGCTAAATAGCAAATTAAAAATTAGACTCAACAAATGTTACAAATACAGAAACATGGACAATGAACAAACAGAAGGAAGAATTTAGGCCCTGGAAATGTGAATATACAGAGAAATGAGACACATGTTATGAAAACCATAAAAAAAAGAGGCATAATCCTTTGTTCTTGAAAACCATAATAAAGAGACAGCATGAAGCATCTGGACAAGAAGTTAACAATGTTGATAAGTGTGAACAAAAACAGTTCCGTAATATCAGAATGTACCATCAATACAAGAAGCATAAACTTTTTTTTTTTAAACTAAGTGGAGAAAATATTCTGTTCAACCCCTGCTGATGGGTTGTACTTAGGATATATAGTAGTGTCTGAAATTTTAGGCAGTATATTCAATTGCTGCAGCCTGCCATTCTCTTTATCTTTTATTGTATGTAGGGCAAATGAAAATTTCTAATTGGAAGTGAATGAATGTTTTAAAAATTATGCTTATTTTTGTTCTTGTTATATAGTTTAAATGCCTAAGAAAAATTCACCGAATCTTTTGGCCGAATACCATCACCAACCAAGATCTGCTTACTCGGAGCAAGCAAGAGGACATGCACACCATCATAGCTGGCAGACGCTGGAGCTGGGTTGGCCATGTCCTCAGAAGAGACCCTGATGCCATCACAAGAACAGCTATGCTTTGGACCCCTGAAGGAAAACGAAAGAGAGGCCGACCAAAAACAACCTGGCGGAGGACTGTGGAGGCTGAGATGCAAAGAATGAACCAGAGTTGGGGCACTATACGAAGGATGGCCACCGACCGAGCAAAGTGGAATCAATTTGTTGTTGCCCTACAAGACGCCACTAGGCGTGATGGCCACTGACTGCTTTGACGGTCGGCGGCTAAGGATCAAAGAAGAAGAAGATATAGTTTAAAAATACTGTGCCATTCTCTAGGTACATCTACTCTCAAAACTCCTAGCTTGATGCACAGCTGGTACTTGGTTTAATCTGGTAATATGTTTGTAAGATCACCAATTGCGAGTGGTAAAATAAAATAAGCCACACCCACTATGCCCTAAGTAGGTCACGGGAGTTTCTGAAGAGACTAAGAAAGAATAGGATTACTGCCCCCTCAGGCGTGTCGTACAAGGTGACTAATATGAGGTTGTGCATGAGGCTGGCAACCCCATCATGTAAAACAAATAGCCACATAAACCACTACTGCAAGAACATGTGAATATGCTTGTAGCAGGCTTCCTACAGTGGTGGCTCCATGTGAAGTGCAAAGGATGATGATGATGTTCAATCAATCAGTACCCTTTAGCTCCCTGAGGAGCATAGGTAAAGGATTCCGTTACACGCCCATTGAGGCATATTGGGAATATGGTGTTAGGCCCATATTTTCTTGACCATCGGCACACTAGAGGCGATGTGGTCAGAGTTGCTCTGGTACCAAATTCATGAAGCTAGGTTGATCCCGGAGCCGTTTGCGGTCTAAAAAAATCCCGCCTCAACTGGGGATCGAACCATGGACCACCGAGCTAGGAAGCCAGTGCACTAACTACTGCGCTAGTGCAGCTCCCCAAGGAGCATAGGCCTTCAACAAATGATGAAGATATCAGCTATTTAACACCAAAAGTCTCTAGCCAAATAATTTAAACCACGGCGACTCTTCTTCTCCCAAAGCTTTGTGCCCAGCATCTCTCTGTATTCTGGCAATTTTCCCAACTTTTAACATTTATTATATTATATATACTAATTTGTTTATTAATTACAATGGCATCTAAGTGTAGTAGTGATAAAAAGAGGAGGCATAAGCCTCTAACTTTAAATGCCAAGCTAGAAATTATTAAACTTTGTGAGGAAGATATGTTTATGGCTGAGATAAGCCATAAGCTAGGTATTCTGTTGTTTTGCATTCTCGCCAAAACAGTTTTTATGTACATAAGCTTTTGACTGAACGATACAATAACTATACTAATTCTTTTCAAATTTACAGTCATCACTCACTATAAGCTAAGGATGAAAATATTTTAAAGTAACCAATGATTTACTGTATATTCATTTTACTTTTGTATGGTTTTTTTTTTTTGGCCTAGCTTTATTGCGCATTTAATATATGATAGTGTAAACATGTTCTTACATTGTATTTACATCTACAAGTTTTAAAAAATGCTGTTTCACTTTTCGGTGATTTCCGCTTTTTGACGGGGGTCTAGAACCTAACCTGCTGTATGAGTTGGGCCTAACTTTATAATTTTTACTTATTTTCTCATAACATTTACTTAGTTCTTGCTTTCTTTCCCTTTGGTTTTTGTTTGTTCGTTCATTGGCAATTTTCTGTGTCCTAGTAAGAGGCCAGCTCCTTGACGTGGAGATGGGGCTCAAGTACAGCCATCAGCGGCCGAAAAACCAAAACTGGCCAGGCCCTCCTACACTCGAGCAAGACCACAGTCTGCCCTAGCAAGTCAAGGTGCCGAAGACAGAGGCAACCAGCCAAGATGCGCACTACAGCAATCAGGATGCCACGCACATGCGCAATGGAAATATGTCTATATCTACAAAACTTTATGGCACTCGCCCTGTGACGGACACCCAGGTAGACACAGTGTCGGGCCCTCTGCCTCAAAAGGGCCCAACCCCTACTACTGGAGGTCCTTCTCAATTGCCCCGTGGAGCCAGGAGGCATGAGAATAGAGCTACTGGCCAAGCAAAGCAAAAACCACTTAAAATAATGCACTGGAATGCTGAAGGCGTCAACAGTAAAAAAGATGGCTACAGCAAAAAACTAAAGCTCGAAAATATCTTGAATGAAGAGCAAGTAAATGTATGCTGCTTGCAAGAAACCCACCTCAACAAAGACATAGCCTTCAAAATCAGAGGCTACTAGTGCTACCGATCTGACCGAATAGACAGGCGAAAGGGTAGAATACTGACACTCGTGAGGAATAACATCAGTGCATGTCAGCTTGAAACATATATGGAGGGGGCGGAATACCAGATGCTTCATCTCAGGACAGAAAGTACAGAATTCCACCTGCTCAACTACTACTGTCCGAGTGACCGCCCACTGGCACTAGACACAATCCCAGCAAAAGAAAGACTGATTGTGTGCGGAGACTTCAACAGCCACTCACAGAGCTGGGGCTATGATCACATGGACAGGAGAGGTGATGAGCTTGAAAACTGGCAGGATGACAATGGGCTTATCCTGATTAACCAGCCAATTGACCCACCAACCTTCTACTCGAGATCATGGCACACCACCTCTACACCAGACCTGGCATTCCACTCACCAGGCCTGGAGTGGAACACCACACGTGTTGTAAGGAAACAACTTGGAGGCAGCGACCACCGGCCAGTCTTCCTAATTGTGGAAAATGAACTTGTCAAGGAGACCAGCACTCTCTCTAGATGGAACTACAAGAAGGCAGACTGGACAATGTACCAGCACCGTACTAGTATACTGGCTAGAGATCTGTCTGTAGACAAAGACATCAATAAGTTAGTCGATGAATTCAGCAGATGCATATTACAGGCTGCTCGTGAAACAATACCTAGAGGGGCTCGTAAGCACTACAAACCATATTGGAATAGTGAACTAGAGCAACTGCACAACGACGTGGAAACATCTCGAAAGCAGGCAGAGACCAGTCCATGCCAAGAACACCACAATAACTACCAGCAAGCTAAGGCCAAATTCCAAAGGGCCAAGTTGCAGGCCAGGCGGAGAAGCTGGAAGGAGAAAACAGAGTCCTTGAACTTCGAAAGAGATACAAGGAAACCATGGAAGCTGGTAAAAAACTTAATGATGAGGGTACAGAGAGAAACTCAAAGATTGCACTGTACAAAGATGGAAACATCCTCATGGGAAAACAGGCAGCTGATCACTTTGCAGACTCCTTTGCTAAAGACAACAACATCGAAGTAAGCCCAGAGAAGCAACAGGAGAGTCGTGAGAAACAATAATACGCAGGACGAGATGGAACCATACCTGAAGTTATGGAGGCACCAATCACATTCAGAGAACTGGAGCTTGCAATATCCAAATTGAAAATGAGAAAGTCGCCAGGAGTTGATGGAGTGTCCAATGAAATGATTAAGAACTTGGGAACCGCAGCAAAAACAAAGCTGCTGCAGATCTTCAATATCTGTTGGAACTCAGGCAGAGTTCCACAGACCTGGAGGGAAGCAATCATGATACCACTCCTAAAACCAGGAAAGGACAGTTCCATAGCCTCCAGCTACAGACCAATCAGCCTTACAAGCTGTCTCTGCAAAACAATGGAACGTATCCTCAACCTCAGGCTACAGTGGTACCTTGAAAGTGAAAACCTTCTTGTACCACAGCAGGCGGGCTTTAGGCAGTGTTACTCTACCGAAGATCAGGCAACTTACCTTTCCCAAGAGATTGAGGATGCGTTCCAAGATAAGAAACTGGTACTAGCAGCATGGATAGATCTAAGGAAAGCATTTGACAAGGTTTGGAAAGAAGGGCTTCTGAAGAAACTGAGAAACTGTAGAGTGAATGGTAGGATGTACAAATGGGTGAAAGCATACTTGCATAACAGAAGAGCCCGAGTACAACTAGATGGCCTCAAGAGTAAGAAAATTCTACTGCATCATGGCGTTCCTCAGGGAGGGGTTCTGTCCCCCACACTTTTCCTAGTCTACATCAACGACCTGGTTGCTGAACTACCACATGGAATGAAAGTGGCAATGTATGCTGATGACCTGGTAATATGGTGCACAGATGAGCATGCAACAGTGGCCACCAAACTGCTACAAAGAGCTATAGATGCCTTAAAAAAAGGTAAAGGAACCCGTTACACGCCCATTGAGGCATATTGGGAATATGGTGTTAGGCCCATATTATCTTGACCGTCGGCACACGAGGGGTGATGTGGTCGGCATCACGCCGGCCGCCTTAACCTTCCCAGAGTAGCTCTGGTACCCATTCGGGGCTGGGTCGACCCAGGAGCCGTTTGTGGCCTAAAAATTTTCCGCCTCATCTGGGGATCGAACCATAGACCACTGCGCTAGGAAGCCAGTGCACTAACCACTATGCTACCGCGGCTCCATAGTTGCCTTAACCTCGTGGGCAAATAGATGGTGTGTCAGCATCAACACAGACAAGTGCAGCACTAAGCTCTTCACCCTCTCTCCCAAACAAAAAGCTGGTGTCATCAAGATAAATGAAGAGCTCCTGAGAGAAGATAAACAACCCACCTATCTCAGAGTTACATTCGATGATAGGCTGACATGGAAGCAGCACATCAACAAGGCAGCAACAAAGGCCAGGAGGAAGTTAGCCATCCTGAGATAACTAAGTGGAACCACATGGGGAACCAGCGGGAAAATACTTAGTAAAGTTTACCAGCAGGGCATACGACCCCACCTGGAATATGGGTCAGCTGCGTGGTGTCCAGCATCAAACACCACTTTACAAGAGCTAGATAAGGTGCAAAACCAGGCGCTTAGGGTCATCACGGGGGCAATGAAATCAACGCCTATCGTGGAGATGGAGAAAATGGGGAGGATACAAGCACTGCGAGAACGCAGAGACACGAAAGTGCTAACACAGGCAGAAAAGTTCCTCTGTATGCCAAGCCATCCAATGAAGGACAGATTCTAAAACCTAGCAATGGAGCGATTGAAAAGAAGCAGCTTTATCCACCAGGCCAAATGATTTCGTAGACAAACCTCAGACCTGCCTGAAGTTGACAGCCCCCTAAAGTCTGTGCCAGAACAAACCCCTTGGAGAGAAGAGCCTGGACTACCAATACACATCCAGACAAAAGTGAACAACGTAGGACAGTCACTCTCAGTTTCCTGGATGATGAATACCCACAGGACCTCTGGGTCCGAGTATACACGGATGGGTCAGCACAGAATGCAGTAAAGAATGGAGGAGCAGGAGTGTACACAGAATACCCAAACAACACTAGGGATATGGTCAGAGTACTAACGGGGAAATTCTGTAACAACTATGATGCAGAAATCCAGGCAATCAAGGTGGCAACTGAGAAACTGTTGAACACTAATCTCGGCCCACAGTCTGTAGTATTCCTGACAGATGCAAGATCAGCACTCCATGCACTTCAGTCCAGAAAATTGCCAGGTATACAAGCCCTACCTTCTGAACTGTGCAACCAGCGCAAGGTCGCCATGCAATGGATACCGTCTCATTGTGGAATACCAGGAAATGAGAGAGCGGACCGACTGGCTAAAGAAGGTGCTGCAGACGAGCAACCGGATGTACCAGTTACGTACCATCAGAAGAAAAAGATGATCAAATCAATCAGAAAGCCACCAACACAGGATCAGAACAAAATGTCATTCTGCGCCTCAGAACAGGACACAACCGACTCCGCAGCCACATGTATATAAAATTCAAGATTGGCAATTCAGCCATGTGTACAGGCACCCCAGACTGCAGAGCACGTACTTCAAGATTGCCCCGAATATGATATATTGAGGCAAACCCACTAAGTGATGACTAATCATCTATGGCAGGTACTAGTTTGCCATAAGAGACGCAAGCAGGAAAATTATGTCATGTTATAAATTATGCTATTAATCATCATCATCACCTTTAGCTTCCCAAGTAGCATAGGCCGTCAACAAACTTATGCCAAGTCTTTCTGTCCCGTGCCATCTGATTAAGGTCTGTCTCCAGCTCTCTTCTCCAAGTTTTCATTGGTCTCTTTCTACTTCTCTTACACTGGGGATTGAAGAACAAGGCCTGCCTAGTAATACTATCAACAGGTTTCCTAGGTGTGTCTACTGCCAGCATCTTCTGCTTATCTCTTTTTCCACTGGCACTTGTCTGGTTCATGTCACCATGTACTGTATCTTTTCGCACAATGTGCTAAAAACATAAGATATGCAAGCAGAAAAATTGTATTGTTATAAATTACGTTCTTAAGCTGTATGAAAAATATAAACTTCATCAGGGCTTTGCACCCAACACAATCTTATTCATTGTTTGCTCCCATGTAATCACATCTATTGCTCTCATAAAGTTGGCAGTCTGCCTCAGTTTCTCCTTCAAAGGGGGTTAGGGTGAAGACAATGCTGCTAATTCAGTCTGCTCCTACTGTGTCCTACTGTTTGCTTTGTCTTCATTATGTCTAGCAGCCTGAGATTTAATTTGTTAAACTGATGGTACTTAAGTCTGCAGTAGTGGTTCTCAGTCTGAAAATTATCAGTTGATCTCTTCATGGCAACAACACAGTCTTAAGGCTCTGAGCAAACAATTTTCAGAATTTAGAGCTCTAAAGCTAGTACAATAATTCTTTATTATGATAGGAAACTCTATACAGAGCTATACAACAGGAGGCAATTTGATCATCAGAAATTGTCCCCCCCACCCCCCAATCAAGTATTTCGGCCCATTAATCTCCTTTACACTCAAAGTTGGCAGGCCCACTTGGGTCATAACTCCCAAGTGTCAGTCTCCTGTTGTCATGTGCAGATAATTTAACCATGATTCGACAGTATTCTAGAAACTCCTGTGACGTGGCTGGTACCAAACTGTATCAGTTACTGTCATTTCTTTGGACCTACCGGCTACGTGGAGAGGGGAAATATGCTGCATGGGCAACAGCGTGATCTCCATGTAACTGTGCCCAAGCTCCTGTCCAGGAGAGGACACTCTAGCTTCGCCCTATCATGTAGGCACTTTCCCATAGTCAGTCATGGCTGAAGGAGCTGCTACTACTACTACAACAACACACCGATGTCAGTAACTTGCTGGCAAATCTACAATGTTAATGTTAATCAGAATCAACATCATTGCACTCCAGGCAAACCCATAGGTGCTCAGTTTCCCTCAGCATATGTCGAAGGGTTTGAATGCTAATTGTTCCTGTTGCGCACTGGTTGTATATATATAAGCCAGATGCATCCTCTCATACGTCCATCCCTGCTGGTTTTACGTTTGATGCCAAATTCCAGCAATCTTAGCCTTGATGATTCATCGATTGCAGTGTCATTCTCTAACAGGCGATCATGAATTGCCCTCAGTATTTCTCTCTTATCCATGTCCAATGCACCATCTATGGGTGCTCTTGAAGCTAGTCTGTCAGCTCTTTCATTGCCGCGTACGCCTGCATGACCAGGACAGTAGATCCATATCAGTTCTTGAAGATTCGATTCTTCTATGGAGGTTTTCCATTCATGTAAGAGCCATCCATTTTGGACCTTTTGAAGCATGGATTGTGAGTGATACAATAACTGCCTTTGTTAATAAAGTCTCAGACAGCCATCTTAAGACAGCAGTAACTGCCTCTACCTCCATTCTCATGCTGGAGGTTGTTATCATGTAAGACCCGCTATGTTCAGCGATGGTTCTGCCCTTTACTCTAGCAGAGAAGCCTCACCTTGATTTATTACTAAGGATTTCAGATCCATCAGTGTACACAATGGCATCATCATCCCCAGCATTAACATTTATAAGCTAATCAATTTCCATCTCTGCTCTCCCATTGGCCCAAGTTCTGCACTCTCTACCAAGGCTGATGATGACTTGCTGGTAGTTCATCCAGCTCTCATCTTACTTACTCCACTTGTCTTCCTTGAATATATTTTCAACTGTGGTCACCTGTCTAATAGTCTCCTCTGCCTGCGCCATCCATGACATCCCCCTCTTTATTCTTGCTCCTTTGATGTCAGCTATGTTCCCATGCAGGGGATGCCTTTTGTCTGTGGTTACTCGCATATACGCTTTTACCTGGACCAACGTATATCTGGATCTAACTGACAGCAATCCAAGCATGTGCCGCATCATCACAATGGGGGTATCTCGCGTACAGCCCAAGACTATTCGCATCCCTTCGTTTTGAATGCATTCCAGTTGTTCACATTGTGATATTGACAGCGTGAGTATTCCTAGGTCATACTCGATTACAAATCTACAATAGAGACAATACTTGAAGCTTTTATGTTGGTTAAAAAAAATAAATAAAATTTTGTATTTTTTATGCCATTTTAGCTTTTACTTGCAGCAATTAACAGAAGTTCCTCTAATTAAGAACACTATCAGCGATATAGGTGATTATGCCACTACATAACTTCCTGTCCTTAGTGCCACCGATAAATTAAGTGACAGTATGGGGAAATGACAGACACTTCCAAATCTTTATTGTATACAGACCCCCCCCCCCCCCCCCCCCCCCCCCCCCCCCCGAGAAACTAATGTAATCTACTTTCATGATATCGAATAAGAGAACAATAACAGCAGGGGATTTCAAACCCAGGCACCCCAGATTCGTCTGTGGAGGCTTGCAAACTATCCCGACCATCACGTGTGAGATTTTCGCCAATTTGGAACCCCTAGAACTAAGGAGAGAGAAATCAGTTATCCAAACGGTATAAATGTTCTGATGAGCTGACAAGGATGACCCCTGCAAAAATATTATCAGCAACCACAATTCCAAGTACCGAATTAAAAAGATCTCCTACGCTCGAAGGTACCAAGAGCTCTTAGTGAAGCACCACATATCAGAGACTAGACCGCCCACTCAAGCCGTACCTGACTTAATAATAATAATAATAAATTCTTTAAGCGCCAACACGGCGCATAAGGCAGAAACCAGTGCTCTCCAGGTTGTTCGTTGTGACGCCACTCCTCTTAGCTCTTGCACATTATTTAGGCCCAACGTTCTTCCTTCTCTTATTATTGTTCTTCTGAGTGTTTCTTTTGGTCTTCCTTTTTTCCGCTTACCCTCAGGAACCCAAGTGACCGCCTGTAGTGGTATTCTGTTGTTTTGCATTCGTAGGACATGACCGATATATGACCATCGTCTTTTCCTTATATAGTCGGAGACATATTTCTGCCTAGAGTCTTCTCTTATTTGTCGATTAGTCTTGAATTCTTTCCAACTGATGTTCATGAGTTTTCTAAGACATTTGTTCTCGAATGTATTCAGCTTGTTCTCCAATGATTTTGTTATTTTTCCAACTCTCACAGCCGTATGTTAACACTGAGATAACATTTGAATTAAACAGACGAAGCTTGGTATGTATATTCAATGATCGTAATTTCCAAATGTTAGATCATCTATTGAAGGCGCTAGCTGCCAAAGCAATTCTAGTATGGATTTCTCTTGTTGTGTCACCCCCCTGAGTCATTTTACTGCCTAAATAATTGAAACTTTCAACTTTCTGTAGTTTTTTCCCCGTTCAAGATGATATCAAAGGTCTCGTTAGAAAAGTTCATAGCTTTAGTTTTAGAGGCATTTATTTGGAGACCAATTTTAACCGAGAGATGACACAAATTATTTATTGCTTCTTGGGATTGTCTTGGTGTTGAACTTAAGAATGCTACATCATCTGCGAAATCCAGGTCCCCCAGGAATTTTCCATTTGTCCATTTTATACCCAATTGTTCATTGTGGGTATAGTTTCTCATAACCCAATCAATAGCTATTCCAAAAAGTAGTGGTGACATAATACAGCCTTGTTTCACCCCTGTTTCTACTGTAAACCATTCTGTATTCCCTTTATTTGTTCTAACACAACATCTTGCATTGTCATATAGCGCTTTGATTATATTCACATATTTTGTTGGAAAACCATAGATTGTACGTATCTTCCACAATGATGGGCGGTGTAGACTATCAAAGGCTTTTTGAAAATCGACGAAGGTGATAATAAGTGGCGATTGCCTTTCCACTGATTCTTCTATAATTGTTCTTAGTGTGAATATTTGATCAATACATGATCGTTTTCGGCCTGAAACCCGCTTGTTCTTCTCTGATCTTTTCGTCAGCATGCAATTTAAGTCTTTCTAACATCATGCAACATAATAATTTTCCAGGTACTGGTAATAGAGATATACCACGCCAGTGATTACGGTCTGATAGATCACCTTGTGTCGGTAATTGTGTTCTGATGCTGTCTTTCCCGTGTTGTGGTGGTTGTTCTTCTCTCCATACTTCATTTATAATATCTAAAATTCTCAAGAGGTTGTTGTCATTAACTGCTTTAATCATTTCCCCTGAAATTTCGTCAACTCCAGCAGCTTTAAAATTTTTTAATCTTTTAACGGCTTGTTTGATCTCGTCCAGCGTGAATTCATCGCAAGTTATTGGCAAAGTGGTTGTGGATGTTTCATTATTAAAATCAGGTGTTACTGTTGGTGGTGGTCTGTTTAGCACCTCCATGAAGTGCTCAGCCCATCTCTTCATTTGTTCTTTTTCTGTTGGTATTGAATTCCCTAATTTACCTTTAACAGGTGTTTCCATAGCAGTAGGCTGGTGACATAGTTGTTTTGTAATTTGATAAAGGCACCTACTATTACCAGTTCTTGCAGCATTTTCAGCTTCTACGGCCAGTTCATTGATGAAATGTCTTTTATCTCTTCGAGTTTTTGTCTTCACTTCTTTATTTAACAAGTTATAAGTTAGTTTGCAAGATTCAACTGCATTATGTGTACTTGCCGCTAGTAGTTTAAGTTTTGCTGTTTTCCTTTCTTGTATTTTATCCCAAGTATCTTCTCTCATCCATTTTTTCTTTTTATGTACTAGGTATCCGGTGGTCGCTACAGCTGCTTCTGTCATTGCTGTTCTCAGTTGTTCCCATTTAGTATCGATTGTCTTGGTGGTGATATCGTTGTCAATTTTGCCTAAAGCATCGAAATAGTTGTTCATTTTGACATTATATTCCTTCTTTATATCATTTGATTGCAGTCTGTGTACATCTGTGTACCTGACTTACCACCACATAAATGTGTGAGATCTTTATCTCGTCTTGCCCCAGCCAAATAATTAGCCCATTTAGTGAATTATTTTGCAAAAATTGTAGCTTTTCTATTGGTCTCTGCGCTGTACACGACTCTTGGAAAGGTAAATGTTCTGCAGCTCACTACTTTGTTTAAAAGCACAAATTTCAAGAAACATTTTAAAAATAGTTAATTCAAAATGAACTTTCTTTCCTGTCTAAAAATTTGATCAAAACAGACATAAATAAGTCAAAGGTAATTTAGTCAATTATTTTTTTTTTAAAACTAACTTTCTGTTGGGTCTCACAGAAGTACATGACTCTTGAAAAAGTAACGTTTTGCAAATGGCTATTTTGATCAAAAAGCACCAATTATAAGAAGTATTTTTCAAACAGTTAATTAAAAAAAAATTCTTTTCAGTCTAAAAGTTCAGTCAAAACAGGCATAACAAAATAAGTCAAAGGTAATTTCAACTTAAAAGATTCGTATGTTTCGGTAACAATGGAACAATTTTCTTGAAAAAAAAACAATTTAAAAATTAAGATAGAAATCAAATTTTGCCATATACAATGTTTTTAATTACGCAGCATAATATATCGTTTAAAAAAATGTTCCTATAATATCATCAGGATGGAAATGATACAGAGCTGTATCCCCCGACACGAGGAACTGCTCCGCTGCGACGGTTTGCTTGCTGGGTTGAGATTTCATTTTCTTCACTGCTCCCACTGCAACACCTTGATTTTTTCTTGTTTGTATTGTTCCTTAGATTAACTGTGCTGTTGCCTGCCAGGCTTTGGCTTGCTCCAGTGTCCTCTGGTGGTAGTAGTCGTGCTTAAAAGAAAAGAAGACGTGTAGCAACTAATGTTAGAAAAGAACATCTGAAGCAAACAGAATTTAGGACACAATCGAGCAAGTAACCTGTCAAAACAAAAATGGCGGGAATGAATTATGGTGTGCTCTTTCTGCTACATGTCATGATAACAGGATTATTTCCCTGTTATATTTAATTCTTTCCCATTCTTTTTCAACTTCAGTGGAGCTTTGTAGTCAAACCTATAGTCAATGCACCACGAACGAAATGTAAGGCCTGTGCATTCTTGCAATAGGTGTTCAAGTTAGTTTTCATGATGCAATGCAGGCCTTGTCTGGAAAAGTTGGTGGGAATGTGTCACTGTTTGTTTCGTTTTTACTTAGTTCACTAAAACAATTCTTTACACAGGGGATTAACTCATGAATAAAAAATAATCCACAGATTATGTGCAGCTCCTGGGCATCTTGAGGAGATGAAGAAAAAACTGGACTAAAAGGTCCATATTGTTTTATCTAACACCCAAAAACCGAAATATTCTGAACATCGAAAGTTTTGTTGGCCAACTTTGTGTTACTTTTTTTTAATCACATTTTGGGCTATTTTAAAATGTGATTTGAGTGACATCTGGAAACACACAAAAATATGGTTTCTGGAGCACAGCTGTCCCAGAGGATTTCAGATAAAAGGATTGGAGCACAGCTGTCCCAGAGGATTTCAGATAAAAGGATTGGAGCACAGCTGTCCCACAGGATTTCAGATAAAAGGATTGGAGCACAGCTGTCCCAGAGGATTTCAGATAAAAGGATTGGAGCACAGCTGTCCCAGAGGATTTCAGATAAAAGGATTGGAGCACAGCTGTCCCACGGGATTTCAGATAAAAGGATTGGAGCACAGCTGTCCCAGAGGATTTCAGATAAAAGGATACGAACCTGTACCGGTCCCTCAGGCATACCGAAAGAAGCAACTAATATGAAGGTGTGCTAAGGAACTGGCAACCTTATCACGTAAACCAAACTGTTACAAAAGCCACAGCTGTAAGAGAAGATAAATGCTGTAATGCTGGCTGTCTGACAGGGAACGAGCAGCAGTTGTGGTTCCTTACTCCATAGAGAGCAAAAAGGGAAATAATGATGATGATGATTCCATGACAAAGGTCAAGGTAGTCCCATATTAGATACTGCCATAGGGGAGTCATGTGTTGCAGACGTCACTATACTAGGTCCAGCGTTGAGAGGTGGGGTGACTAGTTCCCTTCCTCGCTGCCTTTTCCTTCACCCTTCAGACCCTCAAAGAGCATAGGCCTTCAGCAAACGTATGCCAAGTCTTCCTGTCACATGCCATCAGCTCAATGTCTGTCCACGTCTTCTTCATGTCTGTCTCCAGTTCTCTTCTCCATCTGTTCTTTGGTCTTCCTCTACCTCTCTTACCCTGGGGATTCCAGAACAAGGACTGCCTGGTAAAGCTATCAACAGGTTTCCTCAACGTGTGGCCTATCCATAGCTAGCGACTTCTTCTCATCTTTTGTTTCTCTGGCCCTTATCTGGTTCTTGTCATAAGTTCCACATAAGTGATCTTGTTATTCCACTTCAATCCTTCTATTTGATGCAAGCATCCATTTATTAAAGTCTGTAGCTTTTTGGTTGTTATTTTAATTGTTCTTCATGTTTCAGAGCAATTCAAATGGACTGACTTGACACGTGAATTGAAAATTCTGATTTTTATGTTGGACCTGATTTCTTTTGATCTCCATATATTTCCCAATGCCAGGAAAGCTCCACTAGGCTTTTGTATTCTTAATTTTAATATCATTTCCTATAGCCATTATATGGGCAAATTCTTTTGTCCTAGTAAGACTCAGTACCTATTTTTTGTTTACCCCACCATTCTGACTCTGAAGAATAGCAACACACACGTCTGATAAACATCATCATGTAAAACAAACTGCAACAAAAACTAGTGCAGTAAGAGCATGGTGCAGGCTTCAAGTAGTGGAACCAGCTGCAGTCATGGTTCTAGGTTCTATAAGGAGTGCAAAAGAAAGTGATGATAAATTTTCACATACCTATTGCACTGAACAGTTCTGCAACGTTTACTGCTGTCATTGCACTAGTTTCGCAGAAAACAGCACCAATTTCACGAGCATACTCTTGAGCATCTGAAATTACCAAGTTCTTTTATTATTTTCAGCATGAAACATCAACATGACATCAAATTGACAAAGAAGATGAATGGCATGTCCACAGTGCATTAAAACTAAAGTTTACTGCAGCTTGATTAATGAAATTCTTAACTACTTTTTTAGTGATTCCTCTACAACCCTGGTGGTTGCCTTTCTCTTGATGGTCTAAATGTCCAACATCATTTTGCTTGACCCTGTTATTCATTGGCTTTCCTCTATTTCAGACTTCTTTATTTCATCTGTCGCCTTTTCTAGATCTTTCTTGTATGAATTCTGTGTTTTGTTTTGTGTCAGGGACCTAAGGCGCGTCAACAGTGAGGAATGCAGTCAGCGACCCATAACTAGACTGCTTGCGTCAGGGTCAGCAAGCCAGAGCTGACCACGACCCTACTCCACCTCCAAGTGGTGGTCCTGGAAACAGACTGCATCACTGCAGTCTGGCTGTGTGAGTAGGGATCGAAGAGGGAAGACTAACCTGGTCCCAAAAGATGCCGTGCTGAAGTCGGATGTGTCGGCTGAAAGGCGTAAATATCGCAGCTTCGCTGTAAACAGACACAACGCACCCAACGTCATTTTCAGGACTAGCAAAGAAGAAGAAGAAGTTTTGTGTCATATTTATGTATTTTTATGATGTCACTTTCATTCTTACTCAACGACGCCACTGTGACAGTGTTAATAGCTTCTCTGGATCCTGTAGCACGATTATCATAGCAGGGCTTCTTGTTTTGTTATTTCCTTTTATCCTTCTGATTTTCATTGATTGAAGAAATTCTTGTATTGATAATTTGTTTTCTGGTTTTGTATTTTTCTTGCTTTATTATTCCTCTTCATCTGTGTTCTTATATTTCATATATATTTGTTGTTGCCTTTCTGATCTGTGTTTCTCATCGTGTTACGTGTTTGCGGTGTCTATAGTATTTTTCTTTAACCTGTCTTTATTTCTTGTCATTGTTGCCTGTTTGTAACTGTGGCTGTCAAAGGTTGATGCTCGAAACGTTCTGTGTTTCCTGTGTACCGTTATTTGGTAAAACTGATTCAAAACCGTTTTATTTTTTAATATATATATACGAGGGCTTTCCGGAAAAGAACTGGCCATAATTAATATTAGAAAAACCGTTTGCCCGACATCGATGTAACTTGGCAGTCAAATAGAGTGGCCTGTTATGCACATACGTGTGCAATGTTGATGTTGCTGCACCAGTCCGTGCGACCGTTAAAAGCCGTTTAGTGAGCACGTGCACTGTGTGGTCATCGCATTCAAAATGGCTGAACGAGTAGAGCAAATAATCTGCATCAAATTTTGCGTCAAGCTTCAACATTCCTCCACGGAAACTATTATGATGATTCAGAAGGCTTTTGGAGACGATGCAATGAGTGCTACACAAATAAAGGTGAGGCACAAACACTTCAAAGATGGTCGAGAATCTGTTGAATGTGATAAAATAAGGCCTGCAACAAGCAGAACACCGGAAAATGTTGAAGTGTACGGGCTGCAATCAACAAAGATCGGCGACTGACAGTGCGAGAACTAGAAAAAGATCTGGGAATTCAAAAAACTATTGTATCCGAGATTCTGACCCAGGATCTGGGTATGAGACGTGTCGAGGCAAAATTCGTTACGCGGATTCTGCTACCAGAGCAGAAGGAACTTCGTGCCACAGTTGCTAATGATTTGCTTCAAACCACAACCAATAACCCAGATTTCATGAAGAAAGTCATAACCGGAGATGAATCGTGGATCTACTGCTATGGTCCAGAAACGAAGGCTCAGTCGTCTTAGTGGAAGTCGCCTGGTTTTCCACGCCCGAAGAAGGACTTCCAGGAATGGGATCACATTCAACAGATTCTCGATCATCTTTGAAGCGTTTGTGCCACACCTTTATTTGTGTAGCACTCATTGCATCGTCTCCAAAAGCCTTCTGAATCATCATAATAGTTTCCGTGGAAGAATGTTGAAGCTTGACGCAAAATTTGATGCAGATTCTTTGCTCTACTCGTTCAGCCATTTTGAATGTGACGACCACACAGTGCACGTGCTCACTAAACGGCTTTTAACGGTCGCACGGACTGGTGCAGCAACGTCAACATTGCACACGTATGTGCATAACAAACCACTCTATTTAACTGCCAAGTTTCATCGATATCGCGCAAACGGTTTTTCTAATATTAATTATGGCAGGTTCTTTTCCAGACAGTCTTCGTATTTATAATCCTGGAGTATAGAGGTCTGCCAGAGAGAGCACCAAGCTATCCTTTCGGATGTCTTCCTTTGGCCTGGTTCCAGTCTAGTCCTCAGTCAAAAATGTTAACTAAATATAAGCAAATGTTTTAGATTTTCCCTTTTTCTGGAAAAGTTCCTGAATGGGAACAAAAGCTGGACAATTAGAAAAGACAGTTTAAAAAAAAGTGTGACTGCTGCTGCTAAAGAAAAATGCTTTAGGACTGAAGGCCTATAAAAAGGAAATAATGAACAAAAGCACTTAAAATCATCATGACCCTCACTCTCATTATCCTCTCAATAAGGTGCATGAAAAAATCTCAGCAGTTGGCCAGTCCCATATGGAGCATGGTGCACTGTTGGTCTTCTTACAGGAAGTATTTGTGCTCTTACAGCAGTGGTTACTGAAGTAATATTTTTTTTAAAATGATGAGGTTGCCAACTCAATGAATAGCCTTATATAGGTCACCTCTAACATACCCTAGGGGGCAGCAGTAGTTCCAGTCTTTCTTTGTCTCCTCAAAGACCCTGGGAACTACACAGGGCATAACAAGCACCACACAAATGGCTACTTCATAAGATAACAGGCACCCCCATGAACGGCTACTCCATAAGATAACAGGCACCCCCATGAATAGCTACTTCATATGATAACAGATACCCCATGAATGGCTACTACATAAGATAACAGGTACCCCATAAATGGCTACTTCATAAGATAACAGGCACCCCCATGAATGGCTACTTCATAAGATAACAGGTACCCCATAAATAGCTCCTTCATAAGATAACAGACACCCCATAAATGGCTACTTCATAAGATAATATGCACCCTTGTGAATGGCTACTTCATAAGATAACAGATACAAATAAATGACTACTTCATAATATAAGTCACCCCATGAATGGCTACTTCAAAAGATAACAGATGCCCCATAAATGGCTACTTCATAAGATAACAGGCACCCCCATGAATGGCTACAAGCTACTTCATAAGATAACATGCACCACATAAATGGCTACTTCATAAGATAACAGGCACCCCCATGAATGCCTACTTCATAAGATAACAGGCACCCCATAAATGGCTCCTTCATAAGATAACAGACACCCCATAAATGGCTACTTCATAAGATAATATGCACCCTTGTGAATGGCTACTTCATAAGATAACAGATACAAATAAATGGCTACTTCATAATATAACAGGCACCCCATGAATGGCTACTTCAAAAGATAACAGATGCCCCATAAATGGCTACTTCATAAGATAACAGGTACCCCCATGAATGGCTACAAGCTACTTCATAAGATAACATGCACCACATAAATGGCTACTTCATAAGATAACAGACACCCCCATGAATGGCTGCAGGCTACTTCCTAAGATAACAGGGACCACATAAATGGCTACTTCATAAGATAACAGGCACCCCCATGAATGGCTATTCCATAAGATAACAGACACCCTATAAATGGCTACTTCATAAGATAACAGGCACCCCCATGAATGGCTACTTTATAAGATAACAGATACCACATAAATTGCTACTTCATAAGATAAGACACCACATAAATGGTTATCAACATTATAAAAATAAGACACCACATAAAAGACTTATCAACTTCACATAAAAATAAGAGACACCACATAAATGGCTATTTCATAAAATAAGAGACACCACATAAATGACTATTTCACAAAATAAAAGACACCACATAAATAACTATTTCATAAAATAAGACATACCACATAAATGACTATTTCATAAAATAAGAGACATCACATAAATAACTATTTCATAAAATAAGACATACCACATAAATGACTATTTCATAAAATAAGACACATCACATAAATGGCTTTGTCATAAAATAAGAGACACCACATAAATGACTATTTCATAAAATAAGAGACATCACATAAATGACTATTTCATAAAATAAGAGACACCACATAAATGACTATTTCACAAAATAAAAGACACCACATAAATAACTATTTCATAAAATAAGACATACCACATAAATGACTTTCATAAAATAAGAGACACCACGTAAATGACCATTTCATATTGTAAGAGACACCACATTAATGACCATTTCATAAAATAAGAGACATCACATGTGACTATTTCATAAAATAAGAGACATCACATAAATGGCTATTTCATAAATTAAGAACTCCACTTGAGTGACTATTTCATAAAATAAGAAACTCCACATAAGTGACTATTTCATAAAATAAGAGACACCACGTAAATGACTATTTCATAAAATAAGAGACACCACGTAAATGACTATCAGCATCATAAAAAAATAATAGATGTCACATAAATGACAGATACCACATAAATAAAAGAAACCACAAAAATAACAGATACCACATAAATAACAGACACCTCTAAATAGCAGATACCACATAAATAACAGACACCACATAAATGGCTATCTACTTCACAGCAACAACAACAAAAAAACCAGACCCAACATAAACGGACGTCTACTTGCCGTTTTCTCTGACTTCTCGTAGATCTTCCAGATCACACTTATTGCCAGCTATAGCTATAATAATTTTGGAAGGACCATGTCTCTGAAGCTCATGTACCCAGCCTTTAACAGCATGGAAGGATGCCTGCAACAACCAAACATTTATAACAGCTGACAAGTCCTCTCACAACAAAATAATAAATAATTAAAGTCACAAGAATTATTAAACCTTCAGAGAAGGGAATCTAAACATTAAATATGAGAACCAAGAAGTTACAGACTTTCATAAATGGGTGCTAGCACAGTTCAGAAGGACTTAACTCTTTCAGGACGTAGGGGTTTTCCCATGTTTTATGCAAGGAATTTTTTGCGACTCAGATTTTTCATATAGTGTTACCATGTAAGTGTCAGTTATTTCAAAGTTTTTAACAAATATAGTCATGTTATACATATTTAAAAAGGAAAATGGATGAGGATTCTGAATATGTTCAGTTTATAATTTAAAAAAAATTTTTATGAGTATAAAATAGTTGGAGACTGGGAAAATAAATTTGACAAAAAAATAAAAAAAATAAAAACATATCAGAATTACCCACTCAAGATAGCTAATGCATCATTTATGTTATCCACGATACAAATATTTGTAAACTACATTCATTTTGGAAATAAAATACATATGGCTCAAGTTTATACTCTAACTACTTTTCAATTGGCTTCAAGAAAAGGAAAGACACTCTTTTGTCACAAATTTTCTGCGGCACAGGTTTTTCATATACTATTACCATATAAGTGTCAGTTATTTCAAAGTTTTTAACAAATATAGTCATGTTATATATATTTAAAAAGGAAAATGGATGAGGATTCTGAATATGTTCAGTTTATAATTTAAAAAAAAATTTATGAGTATAAAGTAGTTTGAGACTGGGAAAATAAATTTTACAAAAAAAAAATAAAAAATAAAAACATATCAGAATTACCCACTCAAGATAGCTAATGCATCATTTATGTTATCCAAGATACACATATTTGTAAACTACATTCATTTTGAAAATAAAATACATATGGCTCAAGTTTATACTCTAACTACTTTTCAATTGGCTTCAAGAAAAGGAAAGACACTCTTTTGTCACAAATTTTCTGCGGCACAGGTTTTTCATATACTATTACCATATAAATGTCAGTTATTTCAAAGTTTTTAACAAATATAGTCATGTTATATATATTTAAAAAGGAAAATGGATGAGGATTCTGAATATGTTCAGTTTATAATTTTAAAAATTTTTTTATGAGTATAAAGTAGTTTGAGACTGGGAAAATAAATTTTGACCCAAAAAAAAAAAAATATCAGAATTACCCACTCAAGATAGCTAATGCATCATTTATGTTATCCAAGATACAAATATTTGTAAACTACATTCATTTTGGAAATAAAATACATATGGCTCAAGTTTATACTCTAACTACTTTTCAATTGGCTTCAAGAAAAGGAAAGACACTCTTTTGTCAGTAATTTTCTGCGGCACAGGTTTTGCATATACTGTTACCATATAAGTGTCAGTTATTTCAAAGTTTTTAACAAATATAGTCATGTTATATATATTTAAAAAAGGAAAATGGATGAGGATTCTGAATATGTTCAGTTTATAATTTTAAAAAAAATGTTATGAGTATAAAGTAGTTTGAGACTGGGAAAATAAATTTTACAAAAAAAAAAAAAAAAAATATCAGAATTACCCACTCAAGATAGCTAATGCATCATTTATGTTATCCAAGATACAAATATTTGTAAACTACATTCATTATATAAATAAAATACATATGGTTCAAGTTTATACTCTAACTACTTTTCAATTGGCTTCAAGAAAAGGAAAGACACTCTGTTGTCACAAATTTTCTGCGGCACAGGTTTTGCATATAGTGTTACCATGTAAGAGTCAGTTATTTCAAAGTTTTTAACTGAATATAGTCATGTTATAGATATTTAAAAAGGAAAATGAATGAAGATTGTGAAAATTTTTATGAATATAAAGTAGTTAAAGACGAGACAGAAAAATATTTTACTAAACAAAAAACAAAACAAACATATCAGACTTACCAATTGAAGCTAATCCACCATCCAATATAGAAATCACTGTAAAATATATCCATTTTGGAAATAAACCACACATCAAGTTTATACTCTAACTACTTTCCATGTATGCTTCTGTACTTCAATTTCTGCAAAGCAGTTTATGATTTTTAAAATTTCCTCCCTTATAGCTGATGATACAAGGCTTTCAAAACACTGGATCGGGGTAGATGATTCATTTAGGCCTAAATTTGCGGACACACCCACTGCTCTTCCGTCTTTAGGTTGAAATCTAAAGCTATTCGTTGTTAGTTCTATATTTCTGACACACTCCTGTTTTCGTCTTTCCCCTTCTTGTAAAACGAAATTAGGTCCTACTGGGTCTGATGTTGAAGAATCAAAGTTAGGTGATAGAACCACGCCCACTCTTTTTCTAACATAATAGGCCTACCTTCATTCTCTGAATCGACATCACTGAAAGACGAATTATTCATCGAATTAGCACTAAAATCACTACTGCTATAGCCGTCCTCATCTTCGCTGAAATTTTCTAGCAAACTAAGGGCCTGCTGAGCACTTAAACGAGCAGGTCGCTTTCGAGAAGATGAATTAGATGCCTTCGAAAATATGTATCGAAAATAGGTAACCCAAATTTCGTTTAAAAAAAACGAGGATGGAATCGGAATCGTTTTTAATTTAATAGAAAGAGTGATGCTATCACTCTCATGCTTTAGAAATAATAATAAAATGGCTATACTTCCGCTTCCCAGTCATCGAAAACTTCTAACTGGGATGAAACGAAACAAAAACTTAGTTCAAACATGTCGACCAAGATTCGGGGCTTCCCGTCATCTAAGGCTAGAAACGTCGACCAATATAACTGGCTCCTTGTCCTGTAAGAGTTAAATGGTACAAGATCAGTAATGTAGAAATGATAACAAGAACCAGACAAACGCCAAGTGTAACAAGAAGTGAGAAGATTATGCTGGTGTAAAGAACATAGGAGGTACAGGTACAGGATCCCGTTACATGCCCAGTGAGGCGTAGTGGGAATATGGTGTTAGGCCCATATTTTCTTGACCATCAGCACATTAAGGGTGATGTGGTCAACATCACGCCAGCTTTGTAAAGAACATAGGAGGTACAGGTACAGGATCCCGTTACATGCCCATTGAGGCATAGTGGGAATATGGTGTTAGGCCCATATTTTCTTGACCATCAGCACACTAAGGGTGATGTGGTCAGCATCACGCCGGCCGTGTAAAGAACATACAATGGGGGGATATCTGTAGACAGAATATAGGAAAGTCCTTGCTCTGGAGTGCTCAGAGTAAGAGAAAGAGAGGAAAACCAAAAAGCACATGGAGAAAAGAACTGGAGACAGACATGAAGAGAATGAACAAGGCATTGAAATACCTTGAACAGAAGGCACAGACAGGAAATTTAGTATGAGGGCTATGCTTCTTAGTGAAGCTGATGGGTAATGGCGACAATGATGATGATGATGGTGGGAATCAACGGAGATTAAAGTGAGTCTCTATAGAAAAACTGGTCATTTTACCTCTCTGGTAACATCATACACAATGATGGCGGCCGCTGATCCTCGGTAGTACATAGGTGCCAGAGCACGATACTACAAATAAAAAGACACAAGTAATGATGTTAGACAGGCCATGATGTTTTCTTGAATATAAAAATATGAACATTTAATGTTTTCTACCTAATTCTGAAACCATTAATAGATGTTTTTCACTCACAATATCTCCTCTTACTATTGTATTTCTACCCTGTTGCCTCTGCCCTGGGCGATAATTATTTTGTATTTATTCTTTGTTTTTCATTTCTAATTTGCAGCTTTATCCAAACACCAGTTCTTATCCAGATCATTTTGACTGGCTATTTTTTTTCTCACTGGAATTTATGACAGCAATGTCAGATATTTCCATTTACGGGTCATACCATTTTTATTTATTATATGTAATTTAACTTAATTTTCACATTCTTTCTTCTGTTTTTTGTTTATCAGACCCCTTGTGGCCGTAACGTAGGTTTTATCTGTGTCCTTTGTCTTAGTATAGACACAATACCTATTTTCGTTTACCCCATTGTTCTTAATACCATCAGAAATAAATTAATGGTACTTTATCCTTTGTATGAGAGCGTTTCAGAGACCCAGAAACTTTATTTTATTTTTATGTAACAAATTACAGAAACATAACAATTTATATCAGTAGCCACGCTGGTGTAATGGTTAAGACGTTGCGCTGGTGACCAGGTTTTCAAGGTTCAAGCCCGGGCATTTGTAGGAGTGTCATCGAGCGGGAATTTGACTGAATAACCAGAACGGCTCCTGCAGATAAACCCCCTGTGGATGGGAAGAAGCAAAGCTCCTGACCGGGTTGGAAGGAAAGTCCACTGGCTCCCCAGCCTCGCAATGACATGTCATTGGGCCAAAAGGGCTGGAACGCTCGAGTGCCGCTGGTTAGAGAAAAAAAAAATGTATATCACCATTTTACTTGTCGCTCCACATGGAGCATGAAGCCACAAGTGCAGCTGGTCCCCTTGAAGGAAGCCTGCATCAAAGTATACATATTCTCTTGCAGAAGTGCATTCTGAAGCAATTTATTTAACATGATGACGCTGCCAGCCCCAAGCACAACCTTGTGGTAGTCACCTCTTATAATATGCTTGAGGGGGGCAGTAGTCCTGTTCTTTCTTCGTCTTCCCTGAGACCCCTGCAACCACACAATGTTGACGAGTCTAGCAGGTTGACTGTGGTTATTCTATTGCTGAGAATTCTACTTTGGGGCACAAAAGGACTGAAAGCACCATAATTCATTCTTGACATCTTGTCTAAAATGGACAGCCTACCTTTTCCTGACCAGCAGTGTCCCAGATCTGAAACTTGTAGGTATTACCATCCACAAGAATGGTCTTTGTCATAAATGAAGCCCTGCCAAAAGAAATAGACATGCACCTGTGTTTAGTATGAGCCAGCACTCAACAATGACATACTTATATATTACGGCAGCCTATATGTTCACTATAGGCAGTAGCTCCAGAGCTTCATGACTCGTTTCTCTCAAGCATGCAATCACTTTGGCCTCACAATAAGTCTAAAGAAAACAAATGTGCTGGGTCAGAATGTGGATATTGCACCAGATACTACTATAAATAGCTATGAATTGGCAGTGGTGCATCACTTCACATACCTGGGGTCTACCATTAATGGCAAAATCTCTCTGGCCACAGAAATTGAAAGCCACATTGGCAAAGCTGCACCCATCTTTGTCCACCTCACAATGTGTGCTTGGGGAAGCTGCAAACTCACAATGAAGACCAAAGCTGTAGTTTATAATGCCTGCATCCCTAGCATGCTTCTAAATGGCAGTGAGACATGGACAACCTGTGCTAAGCAAGAAAGAAGGCTCAACATCTTCCATCTATGGTGTCTATACCACATTGTTGGTATTTCATGGAAGGACAAAGTGATAAATGCCGAGGTGCTGTCATGTGCTGGCCTTCAAAGAATGTATACACTGCTTAGACTGCGCAGACTACACTGGCTTGGCCATGTCCACTGCATGGAAGATGGTCACAGTCCTAAAGATATTTTCTACGGACAACTAGCAGATGGCAAAAGAACAGCCGGGCGACTGCAGCTGAAGTTCAAACATGTGCGTAAGTAGAGACATGAAGGCACTGGACATAAATCCAGCAACCTGGGAGGATGAAGCTGCCGACTGCACCAAGTATTGATGCCCCCTACAGTGCCACATCAGACTTGGCAAAAAGAAGCTCTCAGAACAAGCAGAAAAGAAAAGACCATGCCAAAAGAAAAAGCAGGCCAAAAAAAAAAAAAACAGCAGAGGCTATCACCTTAAAGGGGCATTCCCACAGTCAGTTATGACTGATGGAGGCTACTAAAATCTCACTAAGCATAAAATGTTATCATAATATGCATTTAAAAAGTCTGTATATCTATGTCATCATCACGTCTCTCCATAACTTCCTGTCTCCAGCACTATTGATCAATTCTGCTGCTGACTTCTTCCCATGTCATGATGTCAAACTGTCCAGCATCTTCTCTCTTTGTCTTCCTCTATCTATTTTTCCTTTAATCCTTCTTGTTGTCACAAGAGGAACTGGTGTGGATGTACTGTCCTGGCCATGCAGGGGTATGTGGCAACGAGAGAGCTGACAGACTAGCTTTGAGAGCACCCATAATGGGGACATTGGATATGGATAAGGGAGAAATACTAAAGACATTAACTGACTGCCTGCTAGAAAAAGACACTGCAATCGACGAATCAACAAGGCTAAGATTGCTGGAATTTGGCATCAGACGTAAGACTAGCAGAGACAGACATATGAGAGGATGCATTCGTCGTGTATACTTCTTCTTCTTCGTTCACCCTCAGATGTCAACTTGAATAAGTTCAAAGAAAGCAGTGGTCAACCTGAGGCTGTTGATATCTCCGTAGATTTTCTCCAGGAATGTTACCGGTGATGGCCATATCCGTTTTCTCTGTTCCTCATATGTTGGGCACCTTTGAAGCAGATGTTCGGCAGGTCATTTTATCGGTGCCACAGTCACACTCATCAGTAGTTCCTATCTTTAATTTGTTGAATAGATGGTATCTCAATCTGTTATGACCTGTGTGAAGTCTGAAGATTACCACTTGTTCACTTCTGCTGAGCTGGTAATATGGATCATTTTTTGTGTGTGGCCTGGATGCTCTGCTTCCCTCTTGTGCCTGTATCTTGCGCTTGATAAAACTGTCGTGTATACAAGCACACCATGGGAACAGTTAGGATTCATACTTTGACGTTCACTGAGGAAGACTGAGCATGTATCAGTTTGCCTAGAGTGCAATGAGGCTCATTCTGATCAACAATAACATACCCAAATAAAATGAATTGCTTCCTTCTAACATGAGGAATAAGCTTTTTTAAGCCTCTTTTTGGATGTCCTTATTCAAGTGGACGTCTGAGAGTGTACGAAGAAGAAGAAGAAGGATGTCCTTATTACTCTTTTTTAGCTGTCCATGGTATTTTTTGCATTATTCATTCTTATATAACCACATTTATTTCTCTCATAAAGTTGGTGGTCTGTCTCAAATTTCTCTCACTGCCATAGTTTTCCCATCTATGGGATTGGTAAAGGCTAAGCTATCAATCTTCCCGTCAATGGGATTGATAAAGACTAAGCTGTCAATCTGCTCCTCTTGCGAAGTTGACATTCTTGAAGAACATGCTCTACTGTTTGTTTGTCTTCCCCACATGAGGGGTCAGAGTGGCCAAAAGGTATGGCGTTCACGTCTAATTACAAAGGTACAAGGTTCGCACCCAGTACAGGGAATATAATTGATGGAAATTATTTTCAGGACCAGTTGTTCCTAATCATGTCATACTCCCCCCAATGTCCTGGGTAGTGAGATCGGATGCCTAGCCTTCTCGGATAAGGGCGAAAAAATAGTTCCCGTGCGCAAGTTGCGTACGTTAAAAATCCCTCAGCAGTTGGAAATCGTACAGAGTAAGCTGCCCTGGCAAAATTTTAAAATTAGGAAACCTACCCATCACAAAAATATTTATAGAATGTGTGATTTCTGTATACACGCACTGGGATCCTTGCCGGTGCTACCAGAGTGCACTGTGCTGAGATCCTTCTTGGGTGGTCTAAGGGAGGAGATCAGAACATTGATGGGGTTTTCTATGTGCAGTGAAGATGGTCCATAAAACCCAACCCCAATCCAAACCCCACATGGTCACATGACTGTCAGATTTTTAATTTACTGAACAGGTGACATCTGAGTCTGCGGCAGCCAGTTCTCAGTCTGAAAATGATCACCTGATCTCTTCTTGACATGTGTAGTTGGCTTTTGTTATGTCTGACTTTATGTTGACTGAAGAATCAATATGAAATGCTTGTACATCTGGGTTAACTGTTATGGATAAACAGACCTATACAAGGGGATTGACATAAGTCTTTGGCCTGACCATGAAGGACATGTCGCAGAGAGCTGAAATTTTGTATAGTGTTTATTCCTTTTCAATATAGCCACCGTCTGAATTGACACACTTCTGCCATCTCTGCTTGACCTTGAAAAGACCTTGGGACTAGAACACCCTATTTTTCAAACTAAACCAGTCATCACATGGCAGTATAACCTCTTCCTCGCTGTCAAAATGATTTCCTTTCAGCTGTTTTTTAAGATTTGGGAATAGAAAAAAGTCTGATGGAGCCAAATCTGGAGAATATGGTGGGTGTGGAAGAATTTCAATATTCAAATCGTTGGCTGCTTGCTGCACAAGCCATGCTTTGTGAGAGGGCGCGTTGTCATGAAGCAAAGGAAGATTTTGAGTGCGTGTTATCCCTCGTTTCCTGGCCAAAACCTTTCTTAGTTTGGTGAGAAGATCTGCATAGTACTGTCCATTAACTGTGTTGCCACGAGGCAGATAATCTTTCAAAAGGACACCTTTGCCGTCCCAAAAAACAATCAGCATCACTTTTCCTGCAGATTTCTGCGCTTTCGGCTTGACAGGTGTTGGGGAGCCCGGGGTTTTCCATTGCATGCTGGCAGTTTTGGATTCGGGGTCATAATGGTGTACCCAAGTCTCATCTACTGTCACCATGGTCTCCAAAAAATTGTTTGACTGACACTTTTTGAGCAACTGTTGACAGCAATTGACCCTCGTTTGCTTCTGTTCACATGTCAACAGTCGCGGAACCCAGCGTGCACACACTTTTCTCATGTTCAGTCTGTTGTGTAAAATTCTATAAACTGTTCTTTCATTTAGTTTTACTCTACTAGCTGTCTCCACAATTGTCATTTTTTGATCCTGGTCAATGATTTTCTTCACTCTTGTTGCATTTTCATCGTTGCACTCTGAGGCTGGTCTACCAGATCTTGGCAGATCAGCAACATTTGAGCGGCCGCACTTAAACTGTTGACACCAGTTTTTTTACTGAAGTATATGAAGGACAAGAATCACAAAACACTGGTTCCATCTCCCTGTGTATTTCTGTAGGTGTTTTTCCCTGAAACATCAGAAATTTTATCACAGCTCTGGCCTCCTTCTTTTCCATTGTTTTGTCAAATCTTTGGAGCAGCAGATCCGGTCAATAGGGTACATTGCGCCGTGCACCGTAGCGGGAAAACCCATTGAAGAAACAAAAGCGTACTTCACACATTCAGTGCAAATGTGATGAACTTTAAATGTGCCAAGTTTCATCTTCCTCCTGTGACTCCTTCATGGTCGGGCCCCAAGACTTATGTCAATCCCCTTGTATGTGTTCTGTATGTTTATGTAGAGCGTTTGACTGACAGAGTGGTTAGAGTGCTGGCTTCTCACAGCAAATCTATCAGGATTGAAACACGGTGGCTTCACGCCTCAGTCTACCCAGCTGTAAATGGGTACCTGACTGTATATATATATTATATATATATATATATATATATATATATATATTATATATATATATATATATATATATATATATATATATATATATATATATATATATATATATATATATATATATATATATACATATAAAGATTGTCTAATGTTGTCCTCCCAGCAGACTTTGGGTCGTCCTGGAGGTCTGGATCCCTGGCTCTTTGTTTCCCATGCTTGCTGTGGTAGCTGATCTTCTCCCATTCTGCAGACATGGCCAAACCATCTCAGTTGGGACTGTTCTACTTGGGTCTGCAGGGATTGGGTTTTTAGGCCTTGACGTATCATCTGATTGCAGACCATGTCTCTTCTTGTTACTTCAACTACCTTACTCAGATACCTCATTTCTGAGGTTTGGATCTGGCTTTTGTGGGTTGTAGTCATTGCCCTTGACTCGCATCCATACATCAAGACTGGGACATAGGTGGAGCGGTATACAGCCATCTTCGTCTTCTTACCAATTTCTCTTCTGCTGAGGAATCCTCGATTTATGGCTTGAAAAAGTCTCCCAGCTACTGCTCTTCGGGTAGCCAAGGGTAAGATATTTAAGGTATTTAAAGTGGTCAACCTGCTCCAGAACCTGTGCTCCCAGCTTAATCTAATGTCTTCATTCCTCTCGTGATATCACCATGGTTTTTGTTTTCAAGTTGCTTATGATCATCCCTCTCTTCTTCAGCTCTTCCTTCATGTCTTCTTCATCACTTTTATTTTTGTCACCAGTTCTCTTCTCCATGTTGTGATTGGTCTCCCACCACCCCACAAACCCTGGGGATTCTAGAACAGGGACTGTCTTTAGTAGCTTTCCTCAATTTGTGTCCTCTCCATCATCAGCAACTTCTTCTCATCTCTTGTTCCACTAGTACTTGTCTGGTTCTTGTCATCAATTCCATACTGGTGATCATGTGACATCACTTCAATCTTTCTACACAATCATCCATTTATGAAAGCATGTAGCTTATTGGTGTTGTTTATGTTGTTTTCCACGTTTCAGAGCCAAATTCAAATAATGTCTACATCTAATTCTCTTCTCCATGTCTTTTATTTGGTCTCCCTCTGTGTCTCTTACCCTGAGGATTCCAGGTTAAGGACTGCCTTTAATGCTATCGGGAGCTGTGGTAGCTCAGTGGTTAGTGCACTGGCTTCTTAGCTTGGTGGTCCATGGTTCGATCCCTAGTTGAGGTGAAATATATATATATATATATATATGAATGTTCATATTAATGCAGCCATCTATCAAGCTATACATTATTACACAAACTGAATTTCAATATTTATGGGATGGTTTCAAAGCTAAAGACATAGCTGTAGATGTAGGCACAAGAGGTCTAGTGACTACCTCAGTATATAATCTGCTAAAGAACTGGACCTGAAAGAACAGCCAAGAACTAGGGCAATTACACGACTTGGCAAAACTGTGACAACGGCGTCATGCTGGCTGTGGAACAAACCTAGTGGGCAATGGAATTCATAACAATAATCTTATATACTACTAGAATGGAACCAGACCAGGAGGAAGACAGCTGATAGGATAGTATGGCACTTTCTCTTCCAAACCTCTACACCTCAAGGTAGAAGAGGAACAATAAGTAAGTAAGTGAGTAAATATTATATACAACAAAGTTGTTCCTTTCACTTTATGAAATTGCAACCAAGGTGGGGTGGGTTCAAACCCTAAGCACAGGTGGAATAACATTAACAGGATCTTACCCCATAGCTTTTTGTATGTCTAGGAATAAAACATCTTACCCTACAGTGTTCTCATAGCTTTTTGTATGTCTTCTTCTTCTTCTTTGATCCTTAGCCACCGACTGTCAAAGCAGTCAGTGGCCATCATGCCTGGTAGCTTCTTGTAGGGCAGCAACAAACTGCTTCCACTTTGTCCGGTCGGCGGCCATCTTTCGTACAGTGTCCCAGCTCTGGTTCATTCTTTGCATCTCGGTCTCCACAGTTCTCCGCCAAGTTGTTTTTGGTTGGCCTCTCTTTAGCTTTCCTTCAGGGGTCCATAGCATAGTGTTCTTGTGATGGCATCGGGGTCTCTTCTGAGGACGTGGCCAACCCAACTCCAGCGTCTGCCAGCTATGATGTGTGCACGCCCTCTTAGTTACTCTGAGTAAGTAATTCTTGGGTGGTGATGGTATCTGGCCAAAAGATTTGGAGAATTTTCCTTAGGCAGACAGTGTGGAAGGAGGACAATTTTGACATTTCCTTCTCTGTTACTATCCAGCATTCCGCACCATAGAGAAGCACAGAAAATACACAGCTCTCATATAATCTTAATTTGGTGTTTGTGCTGTACCGAGAAGACTTCCAGATGTTGTTTAGACTAGCAAAGGCTGTCCTCGCTTTATTCATTCTGATGCTGATGTCTTTGCTTGTTCCGCCATCTGGTGTTAGTATGCATCCTAGGTAGGTAAATGTGTCTGTCTGTTCCAGCTTCTGGTTCCTTATTGTTACAGGCTCAGGATTGCCCACATTGAGTGTCATGACCTGTCTTCTTTAGACGGATGTTCAGACCCACCTGTTAGCTATACTTATTCAGTCTATCTGTTTTTTTTCTTGGACGTGTTGATGTGAACTTTGAATGTCTAGGAATAAAACATCTTATCCTATAGTGCTCTCATGGCTATTTGTATGTCTAAGGAATAAAACATCTTACCTTATAGTGCTCTCATAGATATGTAGGAATAAAACATCTTACCTTATAGTGCTCTCATAGATATATAGGAATAAAACATCTTACCTTATAGTGCTCCCATAGATATGTAGGAATAAAACACCCTATAGTGCTCTCACAGATATTTAGAAATAAAACATCTTATCCTATAGTGCTCTCATAGCTATTTGTATGTCTAAGGAATAAAACATCTTACCTTATAGTGCTCTCACAGATATGTAGGAATAAAACATCTTATCATATAGTGCTCTCATAGATATTTAGGAATAAAACATCTTATCCTATAGTGCTCTCATGACTATTTGTATGTCTAAGGAATAAAACATCTTACCTTATAGTGCTCTCACAGATATGTAGGAATAAAATATCTTACCCTACAGTGCTCTCACAGATATGTAGGAATAAAACATCTTACCCTATAGTGCTCTCCAGTGAACTCTTAAATTTATCTGCCACAAATCTCATCACAATGCTAGATTTACCAACACCACACTCCTGGAAGAGAAAAAGACCGCGTAACTGCCAAACTTCAACAGACAGTGTCCAAACATCCATTAACCTTATGCTCCCCACAGAGCATAGTTCTTGAACAAAAATATGGCAAATCCTCCAATTATATGCCATCAGCTCAAGGTCTTTCCATGCCTTCCTCAGCATTTTTCTTCCTGTCTTCAGTTCTCTTCTCCATGTGTTTTTTTTTTTTTTTGGGGGGGGGGGGGGTCTACCTCCGCTTCTCTTACACTGAGGATTCCAGAGCAAGGACTACCTTGTAATGCTATCAACAGGTTTTCTCAATGTGTGTTTAATTCATCACCACCATCTCATTCATTCATTCATTCATAACCCTCCACTCCCCAAGGAGCATAGGCCTTCAACAAACACATGCCAAGTCTTCCTGTCATGTGACATCATCTCAAGTTCTTTCCACGTTCTCATCATCATTTTCACCTCTGTTTCCAGCTCTCTTCTCCATGTGTTTCTTGGTCTACCTCTGCCTCTCTTGCCCTGGGGGTTCCAGAACAAGGATTGCCTTGTAATGCTATCAACAGGTTTCCTCAGTGTGTGTCCTATCCATCGCCATCATCATCTTCTCATCTCTTGTTTCACTGGCACTTGTCTGGTTCTTGTCATCAGTTCCATGTTGGTAACCTTGTCATCCCATTTTAATCCCTCTATTCTACGCAAGCACCTGTTTATGAAAGTCTGTAGCTTTTTGGTTCTTGTCTTTGTTGTTTTCCATGTTTCAGAGCCATATAATAGTACTGACTTGATATTTGAGTTGAAGATTCTTATTTTTGTGTTGGATCCGATTTCTTTTGATCTCCATGTTACCAATGCAATGAAAGCTCCTCTTGCCTTTTGTATTCCCACTTTGATATCACTGTCTGTCCCTCCAACTCTGTCTATACCGCTGCCATGATATGATCACCACTATCTAATATCCAAATATTATTTAAGTTTTATTATTCTGAAACCTCGGCAAAAAGTCATAAAACCTTTCAAAAATTGCATGAAACTTACGATCCTGAAAATCTTGCCTAGCTTCAAATTTTGATTTTAATCAAGTTTTATGCATACAAGATTGAATATCAAAACATTAACATTTAAATCAAATGTGTTGATGAAATAAAGTAGCTTGTAGCAAGTAGGTAACGAGGAAGTAACTTGCCAAAACATGACGGTTAATAATTATGTAGTGCAGTGGCGTCACTAGGAGGGTGCAGACCGCTCCGGGTGACACCTTCAGAAGGGGTGACACCAAAATGACTGTCTATAAAATTTTTGTGCAGTGTTTCAGCAGAAATTTATTATTTTTTTATAAAAAATATCCCTGTAGTTAGTTATAACCACAAAAACATTTTTCGTAAGCCCAGCTTACATGTACTGTATCAATATACTTATGTTTTTACTTCGAATTCTATTGTTTTCTTACCGAATTTTCACTTTAACCACATGAAACTTTGTAAATGTAAATACATTTGGGCTGAGCATATGATATTGTAATTTAAAGGTGTAATTTTAATTTTGCTAGTTGTTTATGTCACTACTATTGCCATTACATTCAGTGATATACGGGAATTACGATTCTGTATGGTCTGGTACAGGAGGAGGTCTATGGGGGTGACAACATTAGTTACCGCACTGGGTGACACCAACCCTAGTGATGCCACTGATGTAGTGATCTTTCTGCTGCATGTCCTGATCTCTTCTTCTTCGATCCTTAACCACCGACCGTCAAAGCAGTCAGTGGCCATCACGCCTAGTGGCGTCTTGTAGGGCAACAACAAATTGATTCCACTTTGCACGGTCGGTGGCCATCCTTCGTACAGTGCCCCAACTCTGGTTCATTCTTTGCAGCTCAGCCTCCACAGTCCTCCGCCAAGTTGTTTTTGGTCGGCCTCTCTTTCGCTTTCCTTCAGGGGTCCAAAGCATAGCTGTTCTTGTGATGGCATCGGGGTCTCTTCTGAGGACATGACCAACCCAGCTCCAGCGTTCATTTGATGTTGTTTCCGTAACTTCATTATTTTTTTTACATAGACAGGGGTGTCAGCCCTATGCTAAAACCCCCAACCTGGAGGACCAGGGTACCAGCTTTTGTCTGACCCCTACCCACCCAGACCAGTCCAGCTTGGTTGAACCTACCAGGAGTAAAACTCCCACTGGCATAGCTCTGGGGATTGTCAGGGTACGCAAGCTGCCATACCGCTACAAGGTATAGGTACCATTGATGGCAGGCATGTCCTGATGACGACACTAATTCTCTTGTGGGTACTTCATTCCTTTCGTTTTCCATTCAATTTCAACTTTACTGAACCTTTGTAGTCAAATTTACCATGACTTATGGTCAATGCACCATGACTTATGGTCAATGCACCATGACTTATGGTCAAATGCGCATGACTTATGGTCAATGCACCATGACTTATGGTCAATGCACCATGACTTATGGTCAATGCACCATGACTTATGGTCAATGCACCATGACCTTTATGATCAATGCACCATGACTTATGGTCAATGCACCATGAAAAAAATTGTGTGAATATATTTCTAACATAACTGAACACTGCGCTGTGAAAAGCATGTTTATTGTATTCGGTGTTTAGTTTCCTTTCACTGGGTAATGAGCGCCTTGCCTTGTTTTCGTGAAATGCTGATGGGACTTTTTCATTGTTCGTTACAGACAATTAGTAATACTGGGATAGACTGATTTAAGGTACAAGAAGCAGACAGACTGTCGCCAAAATTGATTTGTCTTGAATTGAGATGATGCCATGCATAGTCTGCTCACAGAACAAACAAAGGGCTTCACTCTAGGAGAGCGAAAAATACCACAAATACCCCTTATTTTGGCAATAATGTTTTTGCCAACTGTCACGGTACACGTGAATTTCGGATGTGTGTAGGGTGAACTATGGAGTGGTCGCCATGGTTTCGTTAGGTTGCATTATCACATGTGAATTGAGCACTAGTCAGGGGTGTAGCACGTTTGTACAGAGGTCTTCGTGACCCTGTGGAAAACATGTGGAGTGAACACAGCTTGTGAGATTCAGAAGATACTGAGATGCAAGAGTGAGTTTGTGATTGTACGTCTTAAAGGACGGCTCGGGCACGAGCGTTTTCTGTTATGGCCTGTGACTGGAAGTATTAAAAGATGGTTCCCGGTTGAACATCCTCGAATATAGCTTGTGACTGGAAGTCTTTATATACAGCTTGTGACTAGATGTCGTTGAGACAGGTTGGATTAATGCTGTCAGTGTTTTGAATGTGGCACTGATCACGTGTACGTGGTAGCGTGCTATTGTCCAGGGCTAAGTAGCTGAGTGCTATTTTATTGAGTAGTTAGACATGAGGAGATAAAGCATCTTTAGTAGTTCTAGAAGAACGTGTTGATGTACGAAGTGTATGCCGTACTGAAGTTTATGTAGTGTTCTGGTCGGGAGTGTGCCAGTGTAGTACTTTAGCAGTAGCCAGGATCTACGTGATTAAGACTGTACCAGATGTTTGGTAGGTACCAGTAAATATTACCAGTGTAGTTTTGTACTGTTTATGTGTTGCTGATGTCCAGGACTGTTATTGAATTATAAATATCTATGGACCTGTGAGTCTGCTTTCTGTCCTGTTATTACGTCTGTCAAAACTGAAACTGTTTTATGGACTATATAACACCTGTCATATCCATTATTGAGTAAAACAAGCTTATATTCAATAACCCTAGGACAAGGAAGATGGGAAGACGTGGAGTACAATGGATGGGTATGAAAAAAAAATCGAAAAAAGGTGATTCGTCTTACGGGGACAAAAGACAAAGAAAATAGCCAACGTTGCGGCCACAAGACCATAAGATGTGTCCTATCTAGCCCTCACTTTCTTTCCTTCCCTGACGAAGGTCTTGTAGCCGTAACGTTGGCTCTTTTCTTTGTCTTTTGTCCTCGTAAGACGAATCACCTTTTTTCGAATTTTTTTTTTTTCATACCCATCCAACCCTAGGACAAGTGTCACAATATAACCCCATGACACCTACACAGTCACTGGATCAGCTGGCTAACATTCAAGGTGGCTGTTAGATAAAAAACACTGGAAAACTGGTTAACATTCAAGGTAGCTGTTAGATAACATTGCCTGAGCAATAAGCTAGCCAATATTTAAGCCCACTAGTACAGTAAACATGAGCACTGATCAACTAATTAGTATTCAAGGTCACTGGTAGACAACAAATACTGGATCAACTAATATCCAAGGTCACTGGTAGACAACAAATACTGGATCAACTAATATCCAAGGTCACTGTTAATTAGCAAACACTCAATCAACCAACAAAATTTAAGGTCAGCGTTAGATGGTAGTCACATGACTTATCACCATCACTTTCTTTTTCGCTCCTTATGTAGCATGGAGTCACCACAGCAGCAGGCCCCACTGCAAGAAATGTGCACAAAGCATCTACATGCTCCTGCAGCAATGGTTTCTGTAGCTACTTGTTTTACATGATGCGGTTACCAGCCCCGTGCCAAACCTCAAATTAGTTGCTCTGTATGACATGCCTGATGTTGAAGACACTGCCGATGGATAGGACACACATTGAGGAAACCTGTTGATAGCATTACAAGGCAGTCCATGTTCTGGAATCCACAGGGAAAGAGAGGCAGAGGTAGACCTAAAAACACATGGAGAAGAGAACTGGAGACAGAGGTGAAAATGATGAGGAAAACATGGAAAGAACTTGAGCGGATGGCACGGGACAGGAAGACTTGGCATGTGTTTGTTGAAGGCCTATGCTCCTCGGGGAGCTAAAGGGTATTGATTGATGACATGCCTGAGGTACAATAGCCCTGTTTTTTTTGTCTCATCGGAGACCCCTATGAACTGCACAGGGCCAGACACATGAGTACCAGGCAATATTCAAGGTCTCTGTTCAACCACAACCACTTGATCACCTAACCAACATTCAAATTCATTGTTAGATAGTAGACCCATCATCAACCAACCAATATTCAAGGTCTCTGTTCGACCACAACCACTTGATCACCTAACCAACATTCAAATTCATTGTTAGATAATAGACCCATCATCAACCAACCAATACTCAAGGTCTCTGTTTGACCACAACCAGTTGATCACCTAACCAACATTCAAATTCATTGTTAGATAGTAGACCCATCATCAACCAACCAATACTCAAGGTCACTGTTTCACCACAACCACTTGATCACCTAACCAACATTCAAATTCATTGTTAGATAGTAGACCCATCATCAACCAACCAATACTCAAGGTCTCTGTTCGACCACAACCACTTGATCACCTAACCAACATTCAAATTCATTGTTAGATAGTAGTCCCATCATCAACCAACCAATACTCAAGGTCACTGTTTGACCACAACCAATTTACCACCAAACCAACATTCAAAGTCATTGTTGGATAGTAAACACATCCTCAACTAACCAATATTCAAGGTCAGTGTTAGATAATAAACAATCAGCAAGCTAACATTCAAGGTCATCATCATCAGCTGCCATCTCCACAACAAAGGTTGGCTGCAAAAGATTTTCAACATCATCTGTCTGTCTACTGTCTTGTTGACATCTCTTGATGTTATCTTTCCACTTATAGCGCTGTCTTCCTCTTGCAAGTATGCCTTCAACTCTTCCTTCCATTATGGTCTTTAGCAAGGTGTTACATTTATTTTTATGTCCAGAATATTTTAGCTGTCTAATTTTGGTCGTCATTAATTCTCTTTTCATTCCTTCTTCTTCTTTGATCCTTAGCCACTATCACTCTAAGGACCTCTTTATTTGTTATCTTTTCTTTCCATGACATATGTGCCCCCATTCTTCTATATATCCACATCTCAAAGGCCTCGATTATTTTTTTCTAACTGACTGTTCATTGTCCATGTTTGTACACCACAGAGTAATGAACAGTGTATATAACACTTCATGATTCTTAGTTTTAATTTGTGGGTTAAGTTCTTAGCTGTTAGTATATGACTCATGTTTTTGAAAGTATATTCAAGGTCACTGGCAGATAAATAAAAATTAGGATCAGCTAGAAATGACCTTGAAGCAAATCATCAGCTCACATTATCTCCATGTCTACCTCATCATTTCTGTCTCAAGTTTCTCTTCTCCGGGTGTTTTTTGGGTCTACCTATGCCTCTCTTACCCTGGAGATTCCTTAACAATAACTGCCTTGTAATGCTTTTAACAGTTCATCATTCTTGATCTCTAGTAAATCGTAAACACTTTCTGCATGCTGCTTCATAGATATATGTACGAGTCTACATCTTACTGGGGAGACGCAGCAGTGCAGTGGTTAGTGCACTGGCTTCCTAGTTTGATGGTCCATGGTTCGATCCCCAGTTGAGGTGGGATTTTTTTTTGACCGCAAATGGCTCTGAGGTTGACCCAGCTTCATCTATTGGGTACCAGAGCAACTCTGGGAAGGTTAGTGTGCCGATTGTCAAGAAAATATGTGCCTAACACCATATTCCCAGTATGCCACAATGGGGATGTAACGGGATCCTTTACCACCCTTACCCACATCTTACTGGGATGTTTCTCAATCTGGCTACTTCCTGAGCATCATCCAGCTATAAAACATTTTCAGAACTGGCAACACTGGTATGATTGCCGCTAATCAAACTAGTTATTAGCTTGAGTGACATGGCCTGCATGAGGTTAAGGCTGTCTGAACTTACAAAACAAATCTCTTAAGTTTACCTTACCATGTCAATTTAAATGTTCACTCCAATGAAAAAATTCCATGATTTAAAAAACAAAAAACAAACCATTCTAAAGTTTAATCCGCGGCGCGTCTGGAGCAGAGATTACTATTTCTTCTTTATCAACAGCTAGTCATATCGGTCATTGAGTATGGACTGGGAATACTCACGCTGTCAGTAACACAATGTGAACGACTAGAACGCATTCAGAATAAAGGGATGCGCATAGTCTTGGGCTGTACACGAAGTACCCCCATTGTGACAATGAGATACATGCTTGGAGTGCTGTCAATTAAATCCAGAAATGCGGTGGCCTAAGCAAAAGCTTATATCCACAGACAAACGGCACCCTTTGCATGGTAACAGCTGACATTAAGGGAGCAAGAATAAAGAGAGGGATGTCATGGATGGCACAGGCAGAGACAACTATCAAGCAGGTGGCCACAGTTGACAATATATTCAAGGGGGAAGAATGGTGTATGTCAGATGAGAACTGGGATAACTACCAGCGGGTCATCATCAGCCTTGGGAGAGAGTGTAGAAATTGGGGGAATGGAATAGCAGAACTGAAAATTAATCAACTGATACATGATCATTCCGGGGATGGTGATGCCATCGTGTATACAGATGGGTCGGTGATCCGGGGTGAGAAATTCGGTTGGGGCTTAGCTGGTGTGGATATACTGTCCTGGTCATGCTGGGGTATGTGGTAATAAAGGAGCTGACAGACTAGCATCAAGAGCACCCATAGTGGGGACACTGGATATGGATAAGGGAGATATACTGAGAACAATTAATGATCGCCTGTTAGAGAATGACACTGCAATAGATGAATCATCAAGGTTAAGACTGTTGGAATTTGGCATCAAACGTAAAGCTAGTAGAGATGGACGTATGAGAGGATGCATTCGTCGTGTTTACAACCAACGAGCTACAGGAACAATTAGCATTCACACTCTTCGACATATACTGATGGAGACTGAGCATCTATGGGTTTGCCCGGAGTGCAATGATCTCAATTCTGCATAACAATAACAATAACATTCAAAAACAGTCTATTCAATTCAATATAAAATAAGTATACATTTACTGATGCCATCATTAGTATTTTTTTTATATAAACATTATAATGCATGCATTATATATCCTAAGAAATTTTCCATGGAATCAATGTTTATATATATCTATCTATCTAAATCTACTATTACTTGCAAGTTAAGAACTTAGATAAACTTAGCAAGTATCAGTAGTTTTATTGTAAACATTTGTTCAATTAAAGTGAAAAGTTACTATAATGTGCATTATAATGTTTAAAAAAAATACTAATGATGGCATCAGTAAATGTAGTTTATATTGAATTGAATAGACTGTTTTTGAATGTTATTGTTATTGTTATGCAGAATTGAGATCATTGCACTCCGGGCAAACCCATAGATGCTCAGTCTCCATCAGTATATGTCGAAGAGTGTGAATGCTAATTGTTCCTGTAGCTCGTTGGTTGTAAACACGACGAATGCATCCTCTCATACGTCCATCTCTACTAGCTTTACGTTTGATGCCAAATTCCAACAGTCTTAACCTTGATGATTCATCTATTGCAGTGTCATTCTCTAACAGGCGATCATTAATTGTTCTCAGTATATCTCCCTTATCCATATCCAGTGTCCCCACTATGGGTGCTCTTAATGATAGCCTTTGTTAATGAAGTTTCAGTTATCCACCTTAAGGCTGATGTAACAGCCTCGACCTCCATTCTCATGCTGGAAGTTGTTATCTTGTAAGCCCCGCTATGTTCAGCGACGATTCTGCCCTGTACACAGATGGCTCATCACCATCCCCGTAATGGCATCACCATGGAATGATCAGTTGATTAATTTTCAGTTCTGCTATTCCATTCCCCCAATTTCTACACTCTCTCCCAAGGCTGATGATGACCCGCTGGTAGTTATCCCAGTTCTCATCTGACATACACCATTCTTCCCCCTTGAATATATTGTCAACTGTGGCCACCTGCTTGATAGTTGTCTCTGCCTGTGCCATCCATGACATCCCTCTCTTTATTCTTGCTCCCTTAATGTCAGCTGTTACCATGCAAAGGGTGCCGTTTGTCTGTGGATATAAGCTTTTGCTTAGGCCACCGCATTTCTGGATTTAATTGACAGCACTCCAAGCATGTATCTCATTGTCACAATGGGGGTACTTCGTGTACAGCCCAAGACTATGCGCATCCCTTTATTCTGAATGCGTTCTAGTCGTTCACATTGTGTTACTGACAGCGTGAGTATTCCCAGTCCATACTCAATGACCGATATGACTAGCTGTTGATAAAGAAGAAATAGTAATCTCTGCTCCAGACGCGCCGCGGATTAAACTTTAGAATGGTTTGTTTTTTGTTTTTTAAATCATGGAATTTTTTCATTGGAGTGAACATTTAAATTGACATGGTAAGGTAAACTTAAGAGATTTGTTTTGTAAGTTCAGACAGCCTTAACCTCATGCAGGCCATGTCACTCAAGCTAATAACTAGTTTGATTAGCGGCAATCATACCAGTGTTGCCAGTTCTGAAAATGTTTTATAGCTGGATGATGCTCAGGAAGTAGCCAGATTGAGAAACATCCCAGTAAGATGTGGGTAAGGGTGGTAAAGGATCCCGTTACATCCCCATTGTGGCATACTGGGAATATGGTGTTAGGCACATATTTTCTTTACAATCGGCACACTAACCTTCCCAGAGTTGCTCTGGTACCCAATAGATGAAGCTGGGTCAACCTCAGAGCCATTTGCGGTCTAAAAAAAATCCCACCTCAACTGGGGATCGAACCATGGACCATCAAACTAGGAAGCCAGTGCACTAACCACTGCACTGCTGCGTCTCCCCAGTAAGATGTAGACTCGTACATATATCTATGAAGCAGCATGCAGAAAGTGTTTACGATTTACTAGAGATCAAGAATGATGAACTGTTAAAAGCATTACAAGGCAGTTATTGTTAAGGAATCTCCAGGGTAAGAGAGGCATAGGTAGACCCAAAAAACACCCGGAGAAGAGAAACTTGAGACAGAAATGATGAGGTAGACATGGAGATAATGTGAGCTGATGACACATGATAGGAGGACCTGGCATGTGTTTGTTGAGGGCCTATACTTCTTGGGGAGTTAAAAGGTATTTATTGATTGATTGAAGAATGATATCTCAAAGACCAGTGTATGTTATCATTTTGTAGCTGATCCAGCATTTGTTATCCTCCAGCCCCCAAGGATGTTAACTCATAGATTCAGTGTCTGTTATCTAACATTGTCCATCTGGGTCATGACTCCCAAGTGTCTCAGCAATGACATAACTGAGGGGACAGTGGTCCTGTGCTTTGTTTTTCTCCTCGGAGACCCTGAAAATTTCACAGGGTTACCGTTGGTGTTGGCTGATTAAATTCATTATTACATACCAATGACTATAGACATTGCCCACTAATGCAGTATTTTTTAATCTATCAGTTACCAAGGATATCATCTCATTGTTTCTTTCAAGGTCACTGCTAACTCATCCAGTATTTGCTTCAAGGTCATTTCTAGCTGATCCTAATTTTTATTTATCTGCCAGTGACCTTGAATATACTTTCAAAAACATGAGTCATATACTAACAGCTAAGAACTTAACCCACAAATTAAAACTAAGAATCATGAAGTGTTATATACACTGTTCATTACTCTGTGGTGTACAAACATGGACAATGAACAGTCAATTAGAAAAAAATAATCGAGGCCCTTGAGATGTGGATATATAGAAGAATGGGGGCACATATGTCATGGAAAGAAAAGATAACAAATAAAGAGGTCCTTAGAGTGATAGTGGCTAAGGATCAAAGAAGAAGAAGGAATGAAAAGAGAATTAATGACGACCAAAATTAGACAGCTAAAATATTCTGGACATAAAAATAAATGTAACACCTTGCTAAAGACCATAATGGAAGGAAGAGTTGAAGGCATACTTGCAAGAGGAAGACAGCGCTATAAGTGGAAAGATAACATCAAGAGATGTCAACAAGACAGTAGACAGACAGATGATGTTGAAAATCTTTTGCAGCCAACCTTTGTTGTGGAGATGGCAGCTGATGATGATGACCTTGAATGTTAGCTTGCTGATTGTTTATTATCTAACACTGACCTTGAATATTGGTTAGTTGAGGATGTGTTTACTATCCAACAATGACTTTGAATGTTGGTTTTGGTGGGATACTATTAACAATGGAATGTTGGTGGTCAAACAGTGACCTTGAGAATTTGAATATTGGTTGGTTGATGATGGGACTACTATCTAACAATGAATTTGAATGTTGGTTAGGTGATCAAGTGGTTGTGGTCGAACAGAGACCTTGAGTATTGGTTGGTTGATGATGGGTCTACTATCTAACAATGAATTTGAATGTTGGTTAGGTGATCAAGTGGTTGTGGTGAAACAGTGACCTTGAGTATTGGTTGGTTGATGATGGGTCTACTATCTAACAATGAATTTGAATGTTGGTTAGGTGATCAACTGGTTGTGGTCAAACAGAGACCTTGAGTATTGGTTGATTGATGATGGGTCTATTATCTAACAATGAATTTGAATGTTGGTTAGGTGATCAAGTGGTTGTGGTTGAACAGAGACCTTGAATATTGCCTGGTACTCATGTGTCTGGCCCTGTGCAGTTCATAGGGGTCTCCGATGAGACAAAAAAAACAGGGCTATTGTACCTCAGGCATGTCATCAATCAATACCCTTTAGCTCCCCGAGGAGCATAGGCCTTCAACAAACACATGCCAAGTCTTCCTGTCCCGTGCCATCCGCTCAAGTTCTTTCCATGTTTTCCTCATCATTTTCACCTCTGTCTCCAGTTCTCTTCTCCATGTGTTTTTAGGTCTACCTCTGCCTCTCTTTCCCTGTGGATTCCAGAACACGGACTGCCTTGTAATGCTATCAACAGGTTTCCTCAATGTGTGTCCTATCCATCGGCAGTGTCTTCAACATCAGGCATGTCATACAGGGCAACTAATTTGAGGTTTGGCACGGGGCTGGTAACCGCATCATGTAAAACAAGTAGCTACAGAAACCATTGCTGCAGGAGCATGTAGATGCTTTGTGCACATTTCTTGCAGTGGGGCCTGCTGCTGTGGTGACTCCATGCTACATAAGGAGCGAAAAAGAAAGTGATGGTGATAAGTCATGTGACTACCATCTAACGCTGACCTTAAATTTTGTTGGTTGATTGAGTGTTTGCTAATTAACAGTGACCTTGGATATTAGTTGATCCAGTATTTGTTGTCTACCAGTGACCTTGGATATTAGTTGATCCAGTATTTGTTGTCTACCAGTGACCTTGAATACTAATTAGTTGATCAGTGCTCATGTTTACTGTACTAGTGGGCTTAAATATTGGCTAGCTTATTGCTCAGGCAATGTTATCTAACAGCTACCTTGAATGTTAACCAGTTTTCCAGTGTTTTTTATCTAACAGCCACCTTGAATGTTAGCCAGCTGATCCAGTGACTGTGTAGGTGTCATGGGGTTATATTGTGACACTTGTCCTAGGGTTGGATGGTTATGAAAAAAAATCGAAAAAAGGTGATTCGTCTTACGGGGACAAAAGACAAAGAAAATAGCCAACGTTACGGCTACAAGACCTTCGTCAGGGAAAGGAAAGAAAGTGAGGGCTAGATAGGACACATCTTATGGTCTTGTGGCCGCAACGTTGGCTATTTTCTTTGTCTTTTGTCCTTGTAAGACAAATCACCTTTTTTTGATTTTTTTTCATACCCATCCATTGTACTCCACGTCTTCCCATCTTCCTTGTCCTAGGGTTATTGAATATAAGCTTGTTTTACTCAATAATGGATATGACAGGTGTTATATAGTCCATAAAACAGTTTCAGTTTTGACAGACGTAATAACAGGACAGAAAGCAGACTCACAGGTCCATAGATATTTATAACTCAATAACAGTCCTGGACATCAGCAACACATAAGCAGTACAAAACAACACTGGTAATATTTACTGGCATCCACCAAACCTCTGGTACAGTCTTAATCACGTAGAATCTGGCTACTACTAAAGTACTACACTGGCACACTCCCGACCAGAACACTACATAAACTTCAGTACGGCATACACTTCGTACATCAACACGTTCTTCTAGAACTACTAAAGATGCATTATCTCCTCATGTCTAACTACTCAATAAAATAGCACTCAGCTACTTAGCCCTGGACAATAGCACGCTACCACGTACATGTGATCACTGCCACATTACAATTACTGACAGTATTAATCCAAACTGTCTCAACAACATCTGGTCACAAGCTGTATACAAAGACTTCCAGTCACAAGCTATATTCGAGGATATTCTCATATGAACCATCCTGTAAAACTTCCGGTGACAGGCCATAACAGAAGACGTTCATACCCAAACCATCCTGCAAGACGTACAATCACAAACTCCCCCTTACATCTCCGTATCTTCTGAATCTCACAAGCTGTGTTCACTCCACATGTTTTCCACAGGGTCACGAAGACCTCTGTACAAACGTGCTACACCCCTGACTAGTGCTCAATTCACATGTGATAATGCAACCTAACGAAACCATGGCGACCACTCCATAGTTCACCCTACACACATCCGAAATTCACGTGTACCGTGACAGTTGGCAAAAACATTATTGCCAAAATAAGGGGTATTTGTGGTATTTTCGCTCTCCTAGAGTGAAGCCCTTTGTTTGTTCTGTGAGCAGACTATGCATGGCATCATCTCAATTCAAGACAAATCAATTTTGGCGACAGTCTGTCTGCTTCTTGTACCTTAAATCAGTCTATCCCAGTATTACTAATTGTCTGTAACGAACAATGAAAAAGTCCCATCAGCTTTTCATGAAAATATGGAAAAGGCGCTCATTACACAGTGAAAGGTAACTGAACACCGAATACAATAACATGCTTTTCACAGCGCAGTGTTCAGTATGTTAGAAATATTCACACAATTTTTTTCATGGTGCATTGACCATAAGTCATGGTGCATTGATCATAAGTCATGGTGCATTGACCATAAGTCATGGTGCATTGACCATAAGTCATGGTGCATTGACCATAAGTCATGGTGCATTGACCATAAGTCATGGCGCATTGACCATAAGTCATGGTGCATTGACCATAAGTCATGGTGCATTGACCATAAGTCATGGTAAATTTGACTACAAAGGTTCAGTAAAGTTGAAATTGAATGGAAAGGAAAGGAATGAAGTACCCACAAGAGAATTAGTGTCGTCATCAGGACATGCCTGCCATCAATGGTACCTATACCTTGTAGCGGTATGGCAGCTTGCGTACCCTGACAATCCCCAGAGCTATGCCAGTGGGAGTTTTACTCCTGGTAGGTTCAACCAAGCTGGACTGGTCTGTGTGGGTAGGGGTCAGACAAAAGCTGGTACCCTGGTCCTCCAGGTTGGGGGTTTTAGCATAGGGCTGACACCCCTGTCTATGTAAAAAAAATAATGAAGTTACGGAAACAACATCAAATGAACGCTGGAGCTGGGTTGGTCATGTCCTCAGAAGAGACCCCGATGCCATCACAAGAACAGCTATGCTTTGGACCCCTGAAGGAAAGCGAAAGAGAGGCCGACCAAAAACAACTTGGCGGAGGACTGTGGAGGCTGAGATGCAAAGAATGAACCAGTGTTGGGGCACTGTACGAAGGATGGCCACCGACCGTGCAAAGTGGAATCAATTTGTTGTTGCCCTACAAGACGCCACTAGGCGTGATGGCCACTGACTGCTTTGACGGTCGGTGGTTAAGGATCGAAGAAGAAGAGATCAGGACATGCAGCAGAAAGATCACTACATCAGTGGCATCACTAGGGTTGGTGTCACCCAGTGCGGTAACTAATGTTGTCACCCCCATAGACCTCCTCCTGTACCAGACCATACAGAATCGTAATTCCCGTATATCACTGAATGTAATGGCAATAGTAGTGACATAAACAACTAGCAAAATTAAAATTACACCTTTAAATTACAATATCATATGCTCAGCCCAAATGTATTTACATTTACAAAGTTTCATGTGGTTAAAGTGAAAATTCGGTAAGAAAACAATAGAATTCGAAGTAAAAACATAAGTATATTGATACAGTACATGTAAGCTGGGCTTACGAAAAATGTTTTTGTGGTTATAACTAACTACAGGGATATTTTTTATAAAAAATAATAAATTTCTGCTGAAACACTGCACAAAAATTTTATAGACAGTCATTTTGGTGTCACCCCTTCTGAAGGTGTCACCCGGAGCGGTCTGCACAATCCTAGTGACGCCACTGCACTACATAATTATTAACCGTCATGTTTTGGCAAGTTACTTCCTCGTTACCTAACTTGCTACAAGCTACTTTATTTCATCAACACATTTGATTTAAATGTTAATGTTTTGATATTCAATCTTGTATGCATAAAACTTGATTAAAATCAAAATTTGAAGCTAGGCAAGATTTTCAGGATCGTAAGTTTCATGCAATTTTTGAAAGGTTTTATGACTTTTTGCCGAGGTTTCAGAATAATAAAACTTAAATAATATTTGGATATTAGATAGTGGTGATCATATCATGGCAGCGGTATAGACAGAGTTGGAGGGACAGACAGTGATATCAAAGTGGGAATACAAAAGGCAAGAGGAGCTTTCATTGCATTGGTAACATGGAGATCAAAAGAAATCGGATCCAACACAAAAATAAGAATCTTCAACTCAAATATCAAGTCAGTACTGTTATATGGCTCTGAAACATGGAAAACAACAAAGACAAGAACCAAAAAGCTACAGACTTTCATAAACAGGTGCTTGCGTAGAATAGAGGGATTAAAATGGGATGACAAGGTTACCAACATGGAACTGATGACAAGAACCAGACAAGTGCCAGTGAAACAAGAGATGAGAAGATGATGATGGCGATGGATAGGACACACACTGAGGAAACCTGTTGATAGCATTACAAGGCAATCCTTGTTCTGGAACCCCCAGGGCAAGAGAGGCAGAGGTAGACCAAGAAGCACATGGAGAAGAGAGCTGGAAACAGAGGGGAAAATGATGAGAACGTGGAAAGAACTTGAGATGATGGCACGTGACAGGAAGACTTGGCATGTGTTTGTTGAAGGCCTATGCTCCTTTGGGAGTGGAAGGTTATGAATGAATGAATGAATGAGATGGTGGTGATGAATTAAACACACATTGAGAAAACCTGTTGATAGCATTACAAGGTAGTCCTTGCTCTGGAATCCTCAGTGTAAGAGAAGCGGAGGTAGACCCCCCCCCCCCAAAAAAAAAAACACATGGAGAAGAGAACTGAAGACAGGAAGAAAAATGCTGAGGAAGGCATGGAAAGACCTTGAGCTGATGGCATATAATTGGAGGATTTGCCATATTTTTGTTCAAGAACTATGCTCTGTGGGGAGCATAAGGCTAATGGATGTTTGGACACTGTCTGTTGAAGTTTGGCAGTTACGCGGTCTTTTTCTCTTCCAGGAGTGTGGTGTTGGTAAATCTAGCATTGTGATGAGATTTGTGGCAGATAAATTTAAGAGTTCACTGGAGAGCACTATAGGGTAAGATGTTTTATTCCTACATATCTGTGAGAGCACTGTAGGGTAAGATATTTTATTCCTACATATCTGTGAGAGCACTATAAGGTAAGATGTTTTATTCCTTAGACATACAAATAGTCATGAGAGCACTATAGGATAAGATGTTTTATTCCTAAATATCTATGAGAGCACTATATGATAAGATGTTTTATTCCTACATATCTGTGAGAGCACTATAAGGTAAGATGTTTTATTCCTTAGACATACAAATAGCTATGAGAGCACTATAGGATAAGATGTTTTATTTCTAAATATCTGTGAGAGCACTATAGGGTGTTTTATTCCTACATATCTATGGGAGCACTATAAGGTAAGATGTTTTATTCCTATATATCTATGAGAGCACTATAAGGTAAGATGTTTTATTCCTACATATCTATGAGAGCACTATAAGGTAAGATGTTTTATTCCTTAGACATACAAATAGCCATGAGAGCACTATAGGATAAGATGTTTTATTCCTAGACATTCAAAGTTCACATCAACACGTCCAAGAAAAAAAACAGATAGACTGAATAAGTATAGCTAACAGGTGGGTCTGAACATCAGTCTAAAGAAGACAGGTCATGACACTCAATGTGGGCAATCCTGAGCCTGTAACAATAAGGAACCAGAAGCTGGAACAGACAGACACATTTACCTACCTAGGATGCATACTAACACCAGATGGCGGAACAAGCAAAGACATCAGCATCAGAATGAATAAAGCGAGGACAGCCTTTGCTAGTCTAAACAACATCTGGAAGTCTTCTCGGTACAGCACAAACACCAAATTAAGATTATATGAGAGCTGTGTATTTTCTGTGCTTCTCTATGGTGCGGAATGCTGGATAGTAACAGAGAAGGAAATGTCAAAATTGTCCTCCTTCCACACTGTCTGCCTAAGGAAAATTCTCCAAATCTTTTGGCCAGATACCATCACCACCCAAGAATTACTTACTCAGAGTAACTAAGAGGGCATGCACACATCATAGCTGGCAGACGCTGGAGTTGGGTTGGCCACGTCCTCAGAAGAGACCCCGATGCCATCACAAGAACACTATGCTATGGACCCCTGAAGGAAAGCTAAAGAGAGGCCAACCAAAAACAACTTGGCGGAGAACTGTGGAGACCGAGATGCAAAGAATGAACCAGAGCTGGGACACTGTACGAAAGATGGCCGCCGACCGGACAAAGTGGAAGCAGTTTGTTGCTGCCCTACAAGAAGCTACCAGGTATGATGGCCACTGACTGCTTTGACAGTCGGTGGCTAAGGATCAAAGAAGAAGAAGAAGACATACAAAAAGCTATGAGAACACTGTAGGGTAAGATGTTTTATTCCTAGACATACAAAAAGCTATGGGGTAAGATCCTATTAATGTTATTCCACCTGTGCTTAGGGTTTGAACCCACCCCACCTTGGTTGCAATTTCATAAAGTGAAAGGAACAGCTTTGTTGTATATAATATTTACTCACTTACTTACTTATTGTTCCTCTTCTACCTTGAGGTGTAGAGGTTTGGAAGAGAAAGTGCCATACTATCCTATCAGCTGTCTTCCTCCTGGTCTGGTTCCATTCTAGTAGTATATAAGATTATTGTTATGAATTCCATTGCCCACTAGGTTTGTTCCACAGCCAGCATGACGCCGTTGTCACAGTTTTGCCAAGTCTTGTAATTGCCCTAGTTCTTGGCTGTTCTTTCAGGTCCAGTTCTTTAGCAGATTATATACTGAGGTAGTCACTAGACCTCTTGTGCCTACATCTACAGCTATGTCTTTAGCTTTGAAACCATCCCATAAATATTGAAATTCAGTTTGTGTAATAATGTATAGCTTGATAGATGGCTGCATTAATATAAACATTCATATATATATATATATATATTTCACCTCAACTAGGGATCGAACCATGGACCACCAAGCTAAGAAGCCAGTGCACTAACCACTGAGCTACCACAGCTCCCGATAGCATTAAAGGCAGTCCTTAACCTGGAATCCTCAGGGTAAGAGACACAGAGGGAGACCAAATAAAAGACATGGAGAAGAGAATTAGATGTAGACATTATTTGAATTTGGCTCTGAAACGTGGAAAACAACATAAACAACACCAATAAGCTACATGCTTTCATAAATGGATGATTGTGTAGAAAGATTGAAGTGATGTCACATGATCACCAGTATGGAATTGATGACAAGAACCAGACAAGTACTAGTGGAACAAGAGATGAGAAGAAGTTGCTGATGATGGATAGGATGTGGAACAAGAGATGAGAAGAAGTTGCTGATGATGGAGAGGACACAAATTGAGGAAAGCTACTAAAGACAGTCCCTGTTCTAGAATCCCCAGGGTTTGTGAGGTGGTGGGAGACCAATCACAACATGGAGAAGAGAACTGGTGACAAAAATAAAAGTGATGAAGAAGACATGAAGGAAGAGCTGAAGAAGAGAGGGATGATCATAAGCAACTTGAAAACAAAAACCATGGTGATATCACGAGAGGAATGAAGACATTAGATTAAGCTGGGAGCACAGGTTCTGGAGCAGGTTGACCACTTTAAATACCTTAAATATCTTACCCTTGGCTACCCGAAGAGCAGTAGCTGGGAGACTTTTTCAAGCCATAAATCGAGGATTCCTCAGCAGAAGAGAAATTGGTAAGAAGACGAAGATGGCTGTATACCGCTCCACCTATGTCCCAGTCTTGATGTATGGATGCGAGTCAAGGGCAATGACTACAACCCACAAAAGCCAGATCCAAACCTCAGAAATGAGGTATCTGAGTAAGGTAGTTGAAGTAACAAGAAGAGACATGGTCTGCAATCAGATGATACGTCAAGGCCTAAAAACCCAATCCCTGCAGACCCAAGTAGAACAGTCCCAACTGAGATGGTTTGGCCATGTCTGCAGAATGGGAGAAGATCAGCTACCACAGCAAGCATGGGAAACAAAGAGCCAGGGATCCAGACCTCCAGGACGACCCAAAGTCTGCTGGGAGGACAACATTAGACAATCTTTATATGTATATATATATATACATATATATATATATATATATATATATATATATATATATATATATATATATATATATATATATATATATATATATATATATATATATATATATATATATATATACAGTCAGGTACCCATTTACAGCTGGGTAGACTGAGGCGTGAAGCCACCGTGTTTCAATCCTGATAGATTTGCTGTGAGAAGCCAGCACTCTAACCACTCTGCCAGTCAAACGCTCTACATAAACATACAGAACACATACAAGGGGATTGACATAAGTCTTGGGCCTGACCATGAAGGAGTCACAGGAGGAAGATGAAACTTGGCACATTTAAAGTTCATCACATTTGCACTGAATGTGTGAAGTACGCTTTTGTTTCTTCAATGGGTTTTCCCGCTACGGTGCACGGCGCAATGTACCCTATTGACCGGATCTGCTGCTCCAAAGATTTGACAAAACAATGGAAAAGAAGGAGGCCAGAGCTGTGATAAAATTTCTGATGTTTCAGGGAAAAACACCTACAGAAATACACAGGGAGATGGAACCAGTGTTTTGTGATTCTTGTCCTTCATATACTTCAGTAAAAAAAACTGGTGTCAACAGTTTAAGTGCGGCCGCTCAAATGTTGCTGATCTGCCAAGATCTGGTAGACCAGCCTCAGAGTGCAACGATTAAAATGCAACAAGAGTGAAGAAAATCATTGACCAGGATCAAAAAATGACAATTGTGGAGACAGCTAGTAGAGTAAAACTAAATGAAAGAACAGTTTATAGAATTTTACACAACAGACTGAACATGAGAAAAGTGTGTGCACGCTGGGTTCCGCGACTGTTGACACGTGAACAGAAGCAAACGAGGGTCAATTGCTGTCAACAGTTGCTCAAAAAGTGTCAGTCAAAATATTTTTTGGAGACCATGGTGACAGTAGATGAGACTTGGGTACACCATTATGACCCCGAATCCAAAATTGCCAGCATGCAAAGGAAAACCCTGGGCTCCCCAACACCTGTCAAGCCGAAAGCGCAAAAATCTGCAGGAAAAGTGATGCTGATTGTTTTTTGGGACGGCAAAGGTGTCCTTTTGAAAGATTATCTGCCTCGTGGCAACACAGTTAATGGACAGTACTATGCAGATCTTCTCACCAAACTAAGAAAGGTTTTGGCCAGGAAACGAGGGATAACACGCACTCAAAATCTTCCTTTGCTTCAAGACAACGCGCCCTCTCACAAAGCATGGCTTGTGCAGCAAGCAGCCAACGATTTGAATATTGAAATTCTTCCACACCCACCATATTCTCCAGATTTGGCTCCATCAGACTTTTTTCTATTCCCAAATCTTAAAAAACAGCTGAAAGGAAATCATTTTGACAGCGAGGAAGAGGTTATACTGCCATGTGATGACTGGTTTAGTTTGAAAAATAGGGTGTTCTAGTCCCAAGGTCTTTTCAAGGTCAAGCAGAGATGGCAGAAGTGTGTCAATTCAGACGGTGGCTATATTGAAAAGGAATAAACACTATACAAAATTTCAGCTCTCTGCGACATGTCCTTCATGGTCAGGCCAAAGACTTATGTCAATCCCCTTGTATAGGTCTGTTTATCCATAACAGTTAACCCAGATGTACAAGCATTTCATATTGATTCTTCAGTCAACATAAAGTCAGACATAACAGAAGCCAACTACACATGTCAAGAAGAGATCAGGTGATCATTTTCAGACTGAGAACTGGCTGCCGCAGACTCAGATGTCACCTGTTCAGTAAATTAAAAATCTGACAGTCATGTGACCATGTGGGGTTTGGATTGGGGTTGGGTTTTATGGACCATCTTCACTGCACATAGAAAACCCCATCAATGTTCTGATCTCCTCCCTTAGACCACCCAAGAAGGATCTCAGCACAGTGCACTCTGGTAGCACCGGCAAGGATCCCAGTGCGTGTATACAGAAATCACACATTCTATAAATATTTTTGTGATGGGTAGGTTTCCTAATTTTAAAATTTTGCCAGGGCAGCTTACTCTGTACGATTTCCAACTGCTGAGGGATTTTTAACGTACGCAACTTGCGCACGGGAACTATTTTTTCGCCCTTATCCGAGAAGGCTAGGCATCCGATCTCACTACCCAGGACATTGGGGGGAGTATGACATGATTAGGAACAACTGGTCCTGAAAATAATTTCCATCAATTATATTCCCTGTACTGGGTGCGAACCTTGTACCTTTGTAATTAGACGTGAACGCCATACCTTTTGGCCACTCTGACCCCTCATGTGGGGAAGACAAACAAACAGTAGAGCATGTTCTTCAAGAATGTCAACTTCGCAAGAGGAGCAGATTGACAGCTTAGTCTTTATCAATCCCATTGACGGGAAGATTGATAGCTTAGCCTTTACCAATCCCATAGATGGGAAAACTACGGCAGTGAGAGAAATTTGAGACAGACCACCAACTTTATGAGAGAAATAAATGTCGTTATATAAGAATGAATAATGCAAAAAATACCATGGACAGCTAAAAAAGAGTAATAAGGACATCCTTCTTCTTCTTCTTCGTACACTCTCAGACGTCCACTTGAATAAGGACATCCAAAAAGAGGCTTAAAAAAGCTTATTCCTCATGTTAGAAGGAAGCAATTCATTTTATTTGGGTATGTTATTGTTGATCAGAATGAGCCTCATTGCACTCTAGGCAAACTGATACATGCTCAGTCTTCCTCAGTGAACGTCAAAGTATGAATCCTAACTGTTCCCATGGTGTGCTTGTATACACGACAGTTTTATCAAGCGCAAGATACAGGCACAAGAGGAAAGCAGAGCATCCAGGCCACACACAAAAAATGATCCATATTACCAGCTCAGCAGAAGTGAACAAGTGGTAATCTTCAGACTTCACACAGGTCATAACAGATTGAGATACCATCTATTCAACAAATTAAAGATAGGAACTACTGATGAGTGTGACTGTGGCACCGATAAAATGACCTGCCGAACATCTGCTTCAAAGGTGCCCAACATATGAGGAACAGAGAAAACGGATATGGCCATCACCGGTACCATTCCTGGAGAAAATCTACGGAGATATCAACAGCCTCAGGTTGACCACTGCTTTCTTTGAACTTATTCAAGTTGACATCTGAGGGTGAACGAAGAAGAAGAAGTATACACGACAAATGCATCCTCTCATATGTCTGTCTCTGCTAGTCTTAACGTCTGATGCAAATTCCAGCAACCTTAGCCTTGTTGATTCATCAATTGCAGTGTCTTTTTCTAGCAGGCAGTCAGTTATTTTCTTTAGTATTTCTCCCTTATCCATATTCTGTTCCCACTATGGGTGCTCTCAAAGCTAGAATAGTGCTGGAGACAGGAAGTTATGGAGAGACGTGATGATGACATAGATATACAGACTTTTTAAATGCATATTATGATAACATTTTATGCTTAGTGAGATTTTAGTAGCCTCCATCAGTCATAACTGACTGTGGGAATGCCCCTTTAAGGTGATAGCCTCTGCTGTTTTTTTTTTTTTTTTGGCCTGCTTTTTCTTTTGGCATGGTCTTTTCTTTTCTGCTTGTTCTGAGAGCTTCTTTTCGCCAAGTCTGATGTGGCACTGTAGGGGGCATCAATACTTGGTGCAGTCGACAGCTTCATCCTCCCAGGTTGCTGGATTTATGTCCAGTGCCTTCATGTCTCTACTTACGCACATGTTTGAACTTCAGCTGCAGTCGCCCGGCTGTTCTTTTGCCATCTGCTAGTTGTCCGTAGAAAATATCTTTAGGACTGTGACCATCTTCCATGCAGTGGACATGGCCAAGCCAGTGTAGTCTGCGCAGTCTAAGCAGTGTATACATTCTTTGAAGGCCAGCACATGACAGCACCTCGGCATTTATCACTTTGTCCTTCCATGAAATACCAACAATGTGGTATAGACACCATAGATGGAAGATATTGAGCCTTCTTTCTTGCTTAGCACAGGTTGTCCATGTCTCACTGCCATTTAGAAGCATGCTAGGGATGCAGGCATTATAAACTACAGCTTTGGTCTTCATTGTGAGTTTGCAGCTTCCCCAAGCACACATTGTGAGGTGGACAAAGATGGGTGCAGCTTTGCCAATGTGGCTTTCAATTTCTGTGGCCAGAGAGATTTTGCCATTAATGGTAGACCCCAGGTATGTGAAGTGATGCACCACTGCCAATTCATAGCTATTTATAGTAGTATCTGGTGCAATATCCACATTCTGACCCAGCACATTTGTTTTCTTTAGACTTATTGTGAGGCCAAAGTGATTGCATGCTTGAGAGAAACGAGTCATGAAGCTCTGGAGCTACTGCCTATAGTGAACATATAAGCTGCCGTAATATATAAGTATGTCATTGTTGAGTGCTGGCTCATACTAAACACAGGTGCATGTCTATTTCTTTTGACAGGGCTTCATTTATGACAAAGACCATTCTTGTGGATGGTAATACCTACAAGTTTCAGATCTGGGACACTGCTGGTCAGGAAAAGGTAGGCTGTCCATTTTAGACAAGATGTCAAGAATGAATTATGGTGCTTTCAGTCCTTTTGTGCCCCAAAGTAGAATTCTCAGCAATAGAATAACCACAGTGAACCTGCTAGACTCGTCAACATTGTGTGGTTGCAGGGGTCTCAGGGAAGACGAAGAAAGAACAGGACTACTGCCCCCCTCAAGCATATTATAAGAGGTGACTACCACAAGGTTGTGCTTGGGGCTGGCAGCGTCATCATGTTAAATAAATTGCTTCAGAATGCACTTCTGCAAGAGAATATGTATACTTTGATGCAGGCTTCCTTCAAGGGGACCAGCTGCACTTGTGGCTTCATGCTCCATGTGGAGCGACAAGTAAAATGGTGATATACATTTTTTTTTTTCTCTAACCAGCGGCACTCGAGCTTTCCAGCCCTTTTGGCCCAATGACATGTCATTGCGAGGCTGGGGAGCCAGTGGACTTTCCTTCCAACCCGGTCAGGAGCTTTGCTTCTTCCCATCCACAGGGGGTTTATCTGCAGGAGCCGTTCTGGTTATTCAGTCAAATTTTCTGTAATTTGTTACATAAAAATAAAATAAAGTTTCTGGGTCTCTGATACGCTCTCATACAAAGGATAAAGTACCATTAATTTATTTCTGATGGTATTAAGAACAATGGGGTAAACGAAAATAGGTATTGTGTCTATACTAAGACAAAGGACACAGATAAAACCTACGTTACGGCCACAAGGGGTCTGATAAACAAAAAACAGAAGAAAGAATGTGAAAATTAAGTTAAATTACATATAATAAATAAAAATGGTATGACCCGTAAATGGAAATATCTGACATTGCTGTCATAAATTCCAGTGAGAAAAAAAAATAGCCAGTCAAAATGATCTGGGTAAGAACTGGTGTTTGGATAAAGCTGCAAATTAGAAATGAAAAACAAATAATAAATACAAAATAATTATCACCCAGGGCAGAGGCAACAGGGTAGAAATACAATAGTAAGAGGAGATATTGTGAGGGAAAAACATCTATTAATGGTTTCAGAATTAGGTAGAAAACATTATATGTTCATATTTTTATATTCAAGAAAACAACACAGCTGCATCAAGGCCTGTCTAACATCATTACTTGTGTCTTTTTATTTATAGTATCGTGCTCTGGCACCTATGTACTACCGAGGATCAGCGGCCGCCATCATTGTGTATGATGTTACCAGAGAGGTAAAATGACCAGTTTTTCTATAGAGACTCACTTTAATCTCCTTTGATTCCCACCATCATCATCATCGTCGTCGCCATTACCCATCAGCTTCACTAAGAAGCATAGCCATCATACTAAATTTCCTGTCTGTGCCATCTGTTCAAGGTATTTCCATGCCTTGTTCATCTTCTTCATGTCTGTCTCTGGTTCTCTTCTCCAAGTGCTTTTTGGATTTCCTCTCTTTCTCTCACTCTGGGCACTCCAGAGCAAGGACTTTCCTATATTCTGTCTACAGATATCCCCCATTGTATGTTCTTTACATGGCCGGCGTGATGCTGACAAGATCACCCTTAGTGTGCTGATGGTCAAGAAAATATGGGCCTAACACCATATTCCCACTATGCCTCAATGGGCATGTAACAGGATCCTGTATCTGTACCTCCTATGTTCTTTACACGACCGACGTGATGCTGACCACATCACCCTTAGTGTGCTGATGGTCAAGAAAATATGGGCCTAACACCATATTCCCACTATGCCTCAATGGGCATGTAATGGGATCCTGTACCTGTACCTCCTATGTTCTTTACAACACCAGCATAGTCTTCTCACTTCTTGTTACACTTGGCATTTGTCTGGTTCTTGTTATCATTTCTACATTACTGATCTTGTACCATTTAACTCTTACAGGACAAGGAGCCAGTTATATTGGTCGACGTTTCTAGCCTTAGATGACGGGAAGCCCCGAATCTTGGTCGACATGTTTGAACTAAGTTTTTGTTTCGTTTCATCCCAGTTAGAAGTTTTCGATGACTGGGAAGCGGAAGTATAGCCATTTTTATTATTATTTCTAAAGCATGAGAGTGATAGCGTCACTCTTTCTATTAAATTAAAAACGATTCCGATTCCATCCTCGTTTTTTTTAAACGAAATTTGGGTTACCTATTTTCGATACATATTTTCGAAGGCATCTAATTCATCTTCTCGAAAGCGACCTGCTCGTTTAAGTGCTCAGCAGGCCCTTAGTTTGCTAGAAAATTTCAGCGAAGATGAGGACGGCTATAGCAGTAGTGATTTTAGTGCTAATTCGATGAATAATTCGTCTTTCAGTGATGTCGATTCAGAGAATGAAGGTAGGCCTATTATGTTAGAAAGAGTGGGCGTGGTTCTATCACCTAACTTTGATTCTTCAACATCAGACCCAGTAGGACCTAATTTCGTTTTACAAGAAGGGGAAAGACGAAAACAGGAGTGTGTCAGAAATATAGAACTAACAACGAATAGCTTTAGATTTCAACCTAAAGACGGAAGAGCAGTGGGTGTGTCCGCAAATTTAGGCCTAAATGAATCATCTACCCCGATCCAGTGTTTTGAAAGCCTTGTATCATCAGCTATAAGGGAGGAAATTTTAAAAATCATAAACTGCTTTGCAGAAATTGAAGTACAGAAGCATACATGGAAAGTAGTTAGAGTATAAACTTGATGTGTGGTTTATTTCCAAAATGGATATATTTTACAGTGATTTCTATATTGGATGGTGGATTAGCTTCAATTGGTAAGTCTGATATGTTTGTTTTGTTTTTTGTTTAGTAAAATATTTTTCTGTCTCGTCTTTAACTACTTTATATTCATAAAAATTTTCACAATCTTCATTCATTTTCCTTTTTAAATATCTATAACATGACTATATTCAGTTAAAAACTTTGAAATAACTGACTCTTACATGGTAACACTATATGCAAAACCTGTGCCGCAGGTCTCAAACTATTTTATACTCATAAAATTTTTTTTTTAATTATAAACTGAACATATTCAGAATCCTCAGCCATTTTCCTTTTTTAAATATTATAAAATGACCATTTTCTGTTAAAAACTTTGAAATAACTGACACTTATATGGTAACAGTATATGCAAAACCTGTGCCGCAGAAAATTACTGACAAAAGAGTGTCTTTCCTTTTCTTGAAGCCAATTGAAAAGTAGTTAGAGTATAAACTTGAGCCATATGTATTTTATTTCCAAAATGAATGTAGTTTACAAATATTTGTATCTTGGATAACATAAATGATGCATTAGCTATCTTGAGTGGGTAATTCTGATATTTTTTTTTTTTGGGTCAAAATTTATTTTCCCAGTCTCAAACTACTTTATACTCATAAAAAAATTTTTTTAATTATAAACTGAACATATTCAGAATCCTCATCCATTTTCCTTTTTAAATATATATAACATGACTATATTTGTTAAAAACTTTGAAATAACTGACATTTATATGGTAATAGTATATGAAAAACCTGTGCCGCAGAAAATTTGTGACAAAAGAGTGTCTTTCCTTTTCTTGAAGCCAATTGAAAAGTAGTTAGAGTATAAACTTGAGCCATATGTATTTTATTTCCAAAATGAATGTAGTTTACAAATATTTGTATCTTGGATAACATAAATGATGCATTAGCTATCTTGAGTGGGTAATTCTGATATTTTTTTTTTTTTGGGTCAAAATTTATTTTCCCAGTCTCAAACTACTTTATACTCATAAAATTTTTTTTAAAATTATAAACTGAACATATTCAGAATCCTCATCCATTTTCCTTTTTAAATATATATAACATGACTATATTTGTTAAAAACTTTGAAATAACTGACACTTATATGGTAATAGTATATGAAAAACCTGTGCTGCAGAAAATTTGTGACAAAAGAGTGTCTTTCCTTTTCTTGAAGCCAATTGAAAAGTAGTTAGAGTATAAACTTGAGCCATATGTATTTTATTTCCAAAATGAATGTAGTTTACAAATATTTGTATCGTGGATAACATAAATGATGCATTAGCTATCTTGAGTGGGTAATTCTGATATGTTTTTATTTTTTTTATTTTTTTGTCAAATTTATTTTCCCAGTCTCCAACTATTTTATACTCATAAAAATTTTTTTTAAATTATAAACTGAACATATTCAGAATCCTCATCCATTTTCCTTTTTAAATATGTATAACATGACTATATTTGTTAAAAACTTTGAAATAACTGACACTTACATGGTAACACTATATGAAAAATCTGAGTCGCAAAAAATTCCTGCATAAAACATGGGAAAACCCCTACGTCCTGAAAGAGTTAAGTCCTTTTGAACTGTGCTAGCACCCATTTATGAAAGTCTGTAACTTCTTGGTTCTCATATTTAATGTTTAGATTCCCTTGAACTCTGAAGGTTTAATAATTCTTGTGACTTTATTTATTATTATTTTGTTTGTGAGAGGACTTGTCAGCTGTTATAAATGTTTGGTTGTTGCAGGCATCCTTCCATGCTGTTAAAGGCTGGGTACATGAGCTTCAGAGACATGGTCCTTCCAAAATTATTATAGCTATAGCTGGCAATAGGTGTGATCTGGAAGATCTACGAGAAGTCAGAGAAAACGGCAAGTAGATTCCGTTTATGTTGGGTCTGGTTTTTTTTTGTTTTGCAAAATGTGAAGTAGATAGCCATTTATGTGGTGTCTGTTATTTATGTGGTATCTGCTATTTAGAGGTGTCTGTTATTTATGTGGTATCTGTTATTTTTGTGGTTTCTTTTATTTATGTGGTATCTGTCATTTATGTGACATCTATTTTTTTTTTTTGAAGCTGATAGTCATTTATGTGATGTCTCTTATTTTATGAAATAGTCATTTACGTGGTGTCTCTTATTTTATGAAATAGTCACTTATGTGGAGTTTCTTATTTTATGAAATAGTCACTCAAGTGGAGTTTCTTAATTTATGAAATAGCCATTTATGTGATGTCTCTTATTTTATGAAATAGTCACATGTGGTGTCTCTTATTTTATGAAATGGTCATTAATGTGATGTCTCTTACAATATGACATGGTCATTTATGTGGTGTCTCTTATTTTATGAAAGTTATTTATGTGGTATGTCTTATTGTATGAAATAGTTTTTTATGTGGTGTCTCTTATTTTGTGAAATAGTCATTTATGTGGTATGTCTTATTTTATGAAATAGTTTTTTATGTGGTGTCTTTTATTTTGTGAAATAGTCATTTATGTGGTGTCTCTTATTTTATGAAATAGTCATTTATGTGATGTATGTAACGTCCTATATTTATGAAATAGGCATTTATGTGATGTCTCTTATTTTATGAAATAGTCATTTATGTGATGTCTCTTATTTTATGAAATAGTCATTTATGTGGTATGTCTTATTTTATGAAATAGTCATTTATGTGGTGTCTCTTATTTTATGAAATAGCCATTTATGTGATGTCTCTTATTTTATGAAATAGTTATTTATGTGGTTTCTCTTATTTTTATGGGAAGTTGATAGTCTTTTATGTGGTGTCTTATTTTTATAATGTTGATAACCATTTATGTGTGTCTGTTATCTTATGAAGTAGCAATTTATGTGATATCTGTTATCTTATAAAGTAGCCATTCATGGGGGTGCCTGTTATCTTATGAAGTAGCCATTTATAGGGTGTCTGTTATCTTATGGAATAGCCATTCATGGGGGTGCCTGTTATCTTATGAAGTAGCCATTTATGTGGTGCCTGTTATCTTATGAAGTAGCCTGCAGCCATTCATGGGGGTGTCTGTTATCTTATGAAGTAGCCATTTATGTGGTGCATGTTATCTTATGAAGTAGCTTGTAGCCATTCATGGGGGTGCCTGTTATATTATGAAGTAGCCATTTATTTGTATCTGTTATCTTATGAAGTAGCCATTCATAGGGGTGACTGTTATATTATGAAGTAGCCATTTATTTGTATCTGTTATCTTATGAAGTAGCCATTCACAAGGGTGCATATTATCTTATGAAGTAGCCATCTATGGGGTGTCTGTTATCTTATGAAGGAGCCATTTATGGGGTGCCTGTTATCTTATGAAGTAGCCATTCATGGGGGTGCCTGTTATCTTACGAAGTAGCCATTTATGGGGTGCCTGTTATCTTATGAAGTAGCCATTCATGGGGGTGCCTGTTATCTTACGAAGTAGCCATTTATGGGGCATCTGTTATCTTTTGAAGTAGCCATTCATGGGGGTGACTGTTATATTATGAAGTAGCCATTTATTTGTATCTGTTATCTTATGAAGTAGCCATTCACAAGGGTGCATATTATCTTATGAAGTAGCCATTTATGGGGTGTCTGTTATCTTATGAAGGAGCCATTTATGGGGTGCCGGTTATCTTATGAAGTAGCCATTCATGGGGTTGCCTGTTATCTTATGAAGTAGCCATTTATGGGGTACCTGTTATCTTATGTAGTAGCCATTCATGGGGTATCTGTTATCATATGAAGTAGCTATTCATGGGGGTGCCTGTTATCTTATGGAGTAGCCGTTCATGTGGGTGCCTGTTATCTTATGAAGTAGCCATTTGTGTGGTGCTTGTTATGCCCTGTGTAGTTCCCAGGGTCTTTGAGGAGACAAAGAAAGACTGGAACTACTGCTGCCCCCAAAGGTATGTTAGAGGTGACCTGTATAAGGCTATTCATTGAGCTGGCAACCTCATCATTTAAAAAAAATATTACTACCTAAGTAACCACTGCTGTAAGAGCACAAATACTTCCTGTAAGAAGACCAACAGTGCTCCATGCTCCATAAGGAGCTGGCCAACTGCTGAGATTTTTCCATGCACCTTTTTGAGAGGATAATGAGAGTGAGGGTCATGATGATTTTAAGTGCTTTTGTTCATTATTTCCTTTTTATAGGCCTTCAGTCCTAAAGCATTTTTCTTTAGCAGCAGCAGTCACACTTTTTTTTAAACTGTCTTTTCTAATTGTCCAGCTTTTGTTCCCATTCAGGAACTTTTCCAGAAAAAGGAAAAATCTAAAAAATTTGCTTATATTTAGTTAAAATTTTTGACTGAGGACTAGACTGGAACCAGGCCAAAGGAAGACATCCGAAAGGATAGCTTGGTGCTCTCTCTGGCAGACCTCTATACCCCAGGATTATAAATACGAGGGCTGTCCGGAAAAGAACCTGCCATAATTAATATTAGAAAAACCGTTTGCGCGACATCGATGAAACTTGGCAGTCAAATAGAGTAACCTGTTATGCACATACGTGTGCAATGTTGACGTTGCTGCACCAGTCCGTGCGACCGTTAAAAGCCGTTTAGTGAGCACGTGCACTGTGTGGTCGTCACATTCAAAATGGCTGAACGAGTAGAGCAAAGAATCTGCATCAAATTTTGCGTCAAGCTTCAACATTCTTCCACGGAAACTATTATGATGATTCAGAAGGCTTTTGGAGACGATGCAATGAGTGCTACACAAATAAAGGTGTGGCACAAATGCTTCAAAGATGATCGAGAATCTGTTGAATGTGATCCCATTCCTGGAAGTCCTTCTTCGGGCGTGGAAAACCAGGCGACTTCCACTAAGACGACTGAGCCTTCGTTTCTGGACCATAGCAGTAGATCCACGATTCATCTCCGGTTATGACTTTCTTCATGAAATCTGGGTTATTGGTTGTGGTTTGAAGCAAATCATTAGCAACTGTGGCACGAAGTTCCTTCTGCTCTGGTAGCAGAATCCGCAGAACAAATTTTGCCACGACACATCTCATACCCAGATCCTGGGTCAGAATCTCGGATACAATAGTTTTTTGAATTCCCAGATCTTTTTCTAGTTCTCGCACTGTCAGTCGCCGATCTTTGTTGATTGCAGCCCGTACACTTACACATTTTCCGGTGTTCTGCTTGTTGCAGGCCTTCCAGAAATGGGATCACATTCAACAGATTCACGACCATCTTTGAAGCGTTTGTGCCTCACCTTTATTTGTGTAGCACTCATTGCATCGTCTCCAAAAGCCTTCTGAATCATCATAATAGTTTCCGTGGAGGAATGTTGAAGCTTGACGCAAAATTTGATGCAGATTCTTTGCTCTACTCGTTCAGCCATTTTGAATGCGACGACCACACAGTGCACGTGCTCACTAAACGGCTTTTAACGGTCGCACGGACTGGTGCAGCAACGTCAACATTGCACATATATGCACATAACAGGCCACTCTATTTGACTGCCAAGTTACATCGATGTCGCGCAAACGGTTTTTCTAATATTAATTATGGCCAGTTCTTTTCCAGAAAGCCCTCGTATATATATTAAAAAATAAAACGGTTTTGAATCAGTTTTACTAATTAACGGTACACAGGAAACACAGAACGTTTCGGGCATCAACCTTTGACAGCCACAGTTACAAACAGGCAACAATGACAAGAAATAAAGACAGGTTAAAGAAAAATACTATAGACACCGCAAACACGTAACACGATGAGAAACACAGATCAGAAAGGCAACAACAAATATATATGAAATATAAGAACACAGATGAAGAGGAATAATAAAGCAAGAAAAATACAAAACCAGAAAACAAATTATCAATACAAGAATTTCTTCAATCAATGAAAATCAGAAGGATAAAAGGAAATAACAAAACAAGAAGCCCTGCTATGATAATCGTGCTACAGGACCCAGAGAATCTATTAACACTGTCACAGTGGCGTCATTGAGTAAGAATGAAAGTGACATAAAAATACATAAATATGACACAAAACTTCTTCTTCTTCTTTGCTAGTCCTGAAAATGACGTTGGGTGCGTTGTGTCTGTTTACAGCGAAGCTGCGATATTTACGCCTTTCAGCCGACACATCCGACTTCAGCACGGCATCTTTTGGGACCAGGTTAGTCTTCCCTCTTCGATCCCTACTCACACAGCCAGACTGCAGGGATGCAGCCTGTTTCCAGGACCACCACTTGGAGGTGGAGTAGGGTCGTGGTCAGCTCTGGCTTGCTGACCCTGACGCAAGCAGTCTAGTTATGGGTCGCTGACTGCATTCCTCACTGTTGACGCGTCTTAGGTCCCTGACACAAAACAAAACACAGAATTCATACAAGAAAGATCTAGAAAAGGCGACAGATGAAATAAAGAAGTCTGAAATAGAGGAAAGCCAATGAATAACAGGGTCAAGCAAAATGATGTTGGACATTTAGACCATCAAGAGAAAGGCAACCACCAGGGTTGTAGAGGAATCACTGAAAAAGTAGTTAAGAATTTCATTAATCAAGCTGCAGTAAACTTTAGTTTTAATGCACTGTGGACATGCCATTCATCTTCTTTGTCAATTTGATGTCATGTTGATGTTTCATGCTGAAAATAATAAAAGAACTTGGTAATTTCAGATGCTCAAGAGTACGCTCGTGAAATTGGTGCTGTTTTCTGCGAAACTAGTGCAATGACAGCAGTAAACGTTGCAGAACTGTTCAGTGCAATAGGTATGTGAAAATTTATCATCACTTTCTTTTGCACTCCTTATAGAACCTAGAAACATCACTGTAGCTGGTTGCACTACTTGAAGTCTGCACCAAACATTTCCATGCTCTTGCTGCACTGGTTTATGTTGTAGTTTGTTTTACATGATGATGTTTATCAGACGTGTGTGTTGCTATTCTTCACAGTCAGAATGGTGGGGTAAACAAAAAATAGGTACTGAGTCTTACTAGGACAAAAGAATTTGCCCATATAATGGCTATAGGAAATGATATTAAAATTAAGAATACAAAAGCCTAGTGGAGCTTTCCTGGCATTGGGAAATATATGGAGATCAAAAGAAATCAGGTCCAACATAAAAATCAGAATTTTCAATTCATGTGTCAAGTCAGTCCATTTGTATTGCTCTGAAACACAAAGAACAATTAAAAATAACAACCAAAAAGCTACAGACTTTAATAAATGGATGCTTGCGTCAAGTAGAAGGATTGAAGTGGAATAACAAGATCACTTATGTGGAACTTATGACAAGAACCAGATAAGGGCCAGAGGAACAAAAGATGAGAAGAAGTCACTAGCTATGGATAGGCCACACGTTGAGGAAACTTGTTGATAGCATTTCCAGGCAGTCCTTGTTCTGGAATCCCCAGGGTAAGAGAGGTAGAGAAAGACCAAAGAACACATGGAGAAGAGAACTGGAGACAGACATGAAGAAGACGTGGACAGACCTTGAGCTGATGGCATGTGGCAGGAAGACTTGGCATACGTTTGCTGAAGGCCTATGCTCCTTGAGGGTCTGAAGGGTGAAGGAAAAGGCAGTGAGGAAGTGAACTGGTCACCCCACCTCTCAACGCTGGACCTAGTATAGTGACGTCTGCAACACATGACTCCCCTATGGCAGTATCTAATATGGGACTACCTTGACCTTTAGTCATGGAATCATCATCATCATTATTTCCCTTTTTGCTCTCTATGGAGTAAGGAACCACAACTGCTGCTCGTTCCCTGTCAGACAGCCAGCATTACAGCATTTATCTTCTCTTACAGCTGTGGCTTTTGTAACAGTTTGGTTTACGTGATAAGGTTGCCAGTTCCTTAGCACACCTTCATATTAGTTGCTTCTTTCGGTATGCCTGAGGGACCGGTACAGGTTTGTATCCTTTTATCTGAAATCCTCTGGGACAGCTGTGCTCCAATCCTTTTATCTGAAATCCTGTGGGACAGCTGTGCTCCAATCCTTTTATCTGAAATCTTCTGGGACAGCTGTGCTCCAATCCTTTTATCTGAAATCCTCTGGGACAGCTGTGCTCCAATCCTTTTATCTTAAATCCTGTGGGACAGCTGTGCTCCAATCCTTTTATCTGAAATCCTCTGGGACAGCTGTGCTCCAATCCTTTTATCTGAAATCCTCTGGGACAGCTGTGCTCCAGAAACCATATTTTTGTGTGTTTCCAGATGTCACTCAAATCACATTTTAAAATAGCCCAAAATGTGATTAAAAAAAAAGTAACACAAAGTTGGCCAACAAAACTTTCGATGTTCAGAATATTTCGGTTTTTGGGTGTTAGATAAAACAATATGGACCTTTTAGTCCAGTTTTTTCTTCATCTCCTCAAGATGCCCAGGAGCTGCACATAATCTGTGGATTATTTTTTATTCATGAGTTAATCCCCTGTGTAAAGAATTGTTTTAGTGAACTAAGTAAAAACGAAACAAACAGTGACACATTCCCACCAACTTTTCCAGACAAGGCCTGCATTGCATCATGAAAACTAACTTGAACACCTATTGCAAGAATGCACAGGCCTTACATTTCGTTCGTGGTGCATTGACTATAGGTTTGACTACAAAGCTCCAGTGAAGTTGAAAAAGAATGGGAAAGAATTAAATATAACAGGGGAAATAATCCTGTTATCATGACATGTAGCAGAAAGAGCACACCATAATTCATTCCCGCCATTTTTGTTTTGACAGGTTACTTGCTCGATTGTGTCCTAAATTCTGTTTGCTTCAGATGTTCTTTTCTAACATTAGTTGCTACACGTCTTCTTTTCTTTTAAGCACGACTACTACCACCAGAGGACACTGGAGCAAGCCAAAGCCTGGCAGGCAACAGCACAGTTAATCTAAGGAACAATACAAACAAGAAAAAATCAAGGTGTTGCAGTGGGAGCAGTGAAGAAAATGAAATCTCAACCCAGCAAGCAAACCGTCGCAGCGGAGCAGTTCCTCGTGTCGGGGGATACAGCTCTGTATCATTTCCATCCTGATGATATTATAGGAACATTTTTTTAAACGATATATTATGCTGCGTAATTAAAAACATTGTATATGGCAAAATTTGATTTCTATCTTAATTTTTAAATTGTTTTTTTTTCAAGAAAATTGTTCCATTGTTACCGAAACATACGAATCTTTTAAGTTGAAATTACCTTTGACTTATTTTGTTATGCCTGTTTTGACTGAACTTTTAGACTGAAAAGAATTTTTTTTTAATTAACTGTTTGAAAAATACTTCTTATAATTGGTGCTTTTTGATCAAAATAGCCATTTGCAAAACGTTACTTTTTCAAGAGTCATGTACTTCTGTGAGACCCAACAGAAAGTTAGTTTTAAAAAAAAATAATTGACTAAATTACCTTTGACTTATTTATGTCTGTTTTGATCAAATTTTTAGACAGGAAAGAAAGTTCATTTTGAATTAACTATTTTTAAAATGTTTCTTGAAATTTGTGCTTTTAAACAAAGTAGTGAGCTGCAGAACATTTACCTTTCCAAGAGTCGTGTACAGCGCAGAGACCAATAGAAAAGCTACAATTTTTGCAAAATAATTCACTAAATGGGCTAATTATTTGGCTGGGGCAAGACGAGATAAAGATCTCACACATTTATGTGGTGGTAAGTCAGGTACACAGATGTACACAGACTGCAATCAAATGATATAAAGAAGGAATATAATGTCAAAATGAACAACTATTTCGATGCTTTAGGCAAAATTGACAACGATATCACCACCAAGACAATCGATACTAAATGGGAACAACTGAGAACAGCAATGACAGAAGCAGCTGTAGCGACCACCGGATACCTAGTACATAAAAAGAAAAAATGGATGAGAGAAGATACTTGGGATAAAATACAAGAAAGGAAAACAGCAAAACTTAAACTACTAGCGGCAAGTACACATAATGCAGTTGAATCTTGCAAACTAACTTATAACTTGTTAAATAAAGAAGTGAAGACAAAAACTCGAAGAGATAAAAGACATTTCATCAATGAACTGGCCGTAGAAGCTGAAAATGCTGCAAGAACTGGTAATAGTAGGTGCCTTTATCAAATTACAAAACAACTATGTCACCAGCCTACTGCTATGGAAACACCTGTTAAAGGTAAATTAGGGAATTCAATACCAACAGAAAAAGAACAAATGAAGAGATGGGCTGAGCACTTCATGGAGGTGCTAAACAGACCACCACCAACAGTAACACCTGATTTTAATAATGAAACATCCACAACCACTTTGCCAATAACTTGCGATGAATTCACGCTGGACGAGATCAAACAAGCCGTTAAAGATTAAAAAATTTTAAAGCTGCTGGAGTTGACGAAATTTCAGGGGAAATGATTAAAGCAGTTAATGACAACAACCTCTTGAGAATTTTAGATATTATAAATGAAGTATGGAGAGAAGAACAACCACCACAACAATGGAAAGACAGTATTATTGTAAAGTTACCGAAGAAAGGTGATCTATCAGACTGTAATAACTGGCGTGGTATATCTCTATTATCAGTACCTGGAAAATTATTATGTTGCATGATGTTAGAAAGACTTAAATTGCATGCTGACGAAAAGATCAGAGAAGAACAAGCGGGTTTCAGGCCGAAACGATCATGTATTGATCAAATATTCACACTAAGAACAATTATAGAAGAATCAGTGGAAAGGCAATCGCCACTTATTATCACCTTCGTCGATTTTCAAAAAGCCTTGATAGTCTACACCGCCCATCATTGTGGAAGATACTTACAATCTATGGTTTTCCAACAAAATATGTGAATATAATCAAAGCGCTATATGACAATGCAAGATGTTGTGTTAGAACAAATAAAGGGAATACAGAATGGTTTACAGTAGAAACAGGGGTGAAACAAGGCTGTATTATGTCACCACTACTTTTTGGAATAGCTATTGATTGGGTTATGAGAAACTATAACCCACAATGAACAATTGGGTTATAAAATGGACAAATGGAAAATTCCTGGGGGACCTGGATTTCGCAGATGATGTAGCATTCTTAAGTTCAACACCAAGACAATCCCAAGAAGCAATACATAATTTGTGTCATCTCTCGGTTAAAATTGGTCTCCAAATAAATGCCTCTAAAAATAAAGCTATGAACTTTTCTAACGAGACCTTTGATATCATCTTGAACGGGGAAAAAAAACTACAGAAAGTTGAAAGTTTCAATTATTTAGGCAGTAAAATGACTCAGGATGGTGACACAACAAGAGAAATCCATACTAGAATTGCTTTGGCAGCTAGCGCCTTCAATAGATTATCTAACATTTGGAAATTACGATCATTGAATATACATACCAAGCTTCGTCTGTTTAATTCAAATGTTATCTCAGTGTTAACATACGGCTGTGAGAGTTGGAAAATAACAAAATCATTGGAGAACAAGCTGAATACATTCGAGAACAAATGTCTTAGAAAACTCATGAACATCAGTTGGAAAGAATTCAAGACTAATCGACAAATAAGAGAAGACTCTAGGCAGAAATATGTCTCCGACTATATAAGGAAAAGACGATGGTCATATATCGGTCCATGTCCTACGAATGCAAAACAACAGAATACCACTACAGGCGCTCACTTGGGTTTCCTGAGGGTAAGCGGAAAAAAGGAAGACCAAAAGAAACACTCAGAAGAACAATAATAAGAGAAGGAAGAACGTTGGGCCTAAATAATGTGCAAGAGCTAAGAGGAGTGGCGTCACAACGAACAACCTGGAGAGCACTGGTTTCTGCCTTATGCGCCGTGTTTGGCGCTTAAAGAATTTATTATTATTATTATTAAGTCAGGTACGGCTTGAGTGGGCGGTCTAGTCTCTGATATGTGGTGCTTCACTAAGAGCTCTTGGTACCTTCGAGCGTAGGAGATCTTTTTAATTCGGTACTTGGAATTGTGGTTGCTGATAATATTTTTGCAGGGGTCATCCTTGTCAGCTCATCAGAACATTTATACCGTTTGGATAACTGATTTCTCTCTCCTTAGTTCTAGGGGTTCCAAATTGGCGAAAATCTCACACGTGATGGTCGGGATAGTTTGCAAGCCTCCACAGACGAATCTGGGGTGCCTGGGTTTGAAATCCCCTGCTGTTATTGTTCTCTTATTCGATATCATGAAAGTAGATTACATTAGTTTCTCAGGGGGGGGGGGGGGGGGGTCGGGGGAGGGGGGGGCGGGCGGGGGGGGGTTGTGGGGGGGGGGTGGTGGGGGGGGGGGTGGGTGGGTGGGGGGGGGGGGGGGGGGGGGGGGGGGGGGGGGGGGGTCTGTATACGATAAAGATATAAACAAATAAAGATTTGGAAGTGTCTGTCATTTCCCCATACTGTCACTTAATGTATCAGTGGCACTAAGGACAGGAAGTTATGTAGTGGCATAATCACCTATATCACTGATAGTGTTCTTAATTAGAGGAACTTCTGTGAATTGCTGCAAGTAAAAGCTAAAATGGCATAAAATACAAAATTTTATTTATTTTTAACCAACATAAAAGCTTCAAGTATTGTTCTCTATTGTAGATTTGTAATCGAGTATGACCTAGGAATACTCACGCTGTCAATATCACAATGTGAACAACTGGAATGCATTCAAAACGAAGGGATGCGAATAGTCTTGGGCTGTACGCGAGATACCCCCATTGTGATGATGCGGCACATGCTTGGATTGCTGTCAGTTAGATCCAGATATACGTTGGTCCAGGTAAAAGCGTATATGCGAGTAACCACAGACAAAAGGCATCCCCTGCATGGGAACATAGCTGACATCAAAGGAGCAAGAATAAAGAGGGGGATGTCATGGATGGCGCAGGCAGAGGAGACTATTAGACAGGTGACCACAGTTGAAAATATATTCAAGGAAGACAAGTGGAGTAAGTAAGATGAGAGCTGGATGAACTACCAGCAAGTCATCATCAGCCTTGGTAGAGAGTGCAGAACTTGGGCCAATGGGAGAGCAGAGATGGAAATTGATTAGCTTATAAATGTTAATGCTGGGGATGATGATGCCATTGTGTACACTGATGGATCTGAAATCCTTAGTAATAAATCAAGGTGAGGCTTCTCTGCTAGAGTAAAGGGCAGAACCATCGCTGAACATAGCGGGTCTTACATGATAACAACCTCCAGCATGAGAATGGAGGTAGAGGCAGTTACTGCTGTCTTAAGATGGCTGTCTGAGACTTTATTAACAAAGGCAGTTATTGTATCACTCACAATCCATGCTTCAAAAGGTCCAAAATGGATGGCTCTTACATGAATGGAAAACCTCCATAGAAGAATCGAATCTTCAAGAACTGATATGGATCTACTGTCCTGGTCATGCAGGCGTACGCGGCAATGAAAGAGCTGACAGACTAGCTTCAAGAGCACCCATAGATGGTGCATTGGACATGGATAAGAGAGAAATACTGAGGGCAATTCATGATCGCCTGTTAGAGAATGACACTGCAATCGATGAATCATCAAGGCTAAGATTGCTGGAATTTGGCATCAAACGTAAAACCAGCAGGGATGGACGTATGAGAGGATGCATCTGGCTTATATATATACAACCAGTGCGCAACAGGAACAATTAGCATTCAAACCCTTCGACATAAGCTGAGGGAAACTGAGCACCTATGGGTTTGCCTGGAGTGCAATGATGTTGATTCTGATTAACATTAACATTGTAGATTTGCCAGCAAGTTACTGACATCGGTGTGTTGTTGTAGTAGTAGTAGCAGCTCCTTCAGCCATGACTGACTATGGGAAAGTGCCTACATGATAGGGCGAAGCTAGGTTAGAGTGTCCTCTCCTGGACAGGAGCTTGGGCACAGTTACATGGAGATCACGCTGTTGCCCCATGCAGCATTATTTCCCCCTCTCCACGTAGCCGGTAGGTCCAAAGAAATGACAGTAACTGATACAGTTTGGTACCAGCCACGTCACAGGAGTTTCTAGAATACTGTCGAATCATGGTTAAATTATCTGCACATGACAACAGGAGACTGACACTTGGGAGTTATGACCCAAGTGGGCCTGCCAACTTTGAGTGTAAAGGAGATTAATGGGCCGAAATACTTGATTGGGGGGTGGGGGGGGACAATTTCTGATGATCAAATTGCCTCCTGTTGTATAGCTCTGTATAGAGTTTCCTATCATAATAAAGAATTATTGTACTAGCTTTAGAGCTCTAAATTCTGAAAATTGTTTGCTCAGAGCCTTAAGACTGTGTTGTTGCCATGAAGAGATCAACTGATAATTTTCAGACTGAGAACCACTACTGCAGACTTAAGTACCATCAGTTTAACAAATTAAATCTCAGGCTGCTAGACATAATGAAGACAAAGCAAACAGTAGGACACAGTAGGAGCAGACTGAATTAGCAGCATTGTCTTCACCCTAACCCCCTTTGAAGGAGGAAACTGAGGCAGACTGCCAACTTTATGAGAGCATTAGATGTGATTACATGGGAGCAAACAATGAATAAGATTGTGTTGGGTGCAAAGCCCTGATGAAGTTTATATTTTTTATTAGGGCAGCTCTAAAGAACGTAATTTATAACAATACAATTTTTCTGCTTGCATATCTTATGTTTTTAGCACATTGTGCGAAAAGATACAGTACATGGTGACATGAACCAGACAAGTGCCAGTGGAAAAAGAGATAAGCAGAAGATGCTGGCAGTAGACACACCGAGGAAACCTGTTGATAGTATTACTAGGCAGGCCTTGTTCTTCAATCCCCAGTGTAAGAGAAGTAGAAAGAGACCAATGAAAACTTGGAGAAGAGAGCTGGTGACAGACCTTAATCAGATGGCACGGGACAGAAAGACTTGGCATAAGTTTGTTGACGGCCTATGCTACTTGGGAAGCTAAAGGTGATGATGATGATTAATAGCATAATTTATAACATGACATAATTTTCCTGCTTGCGTCTCTTATGGCAAACTAGTACCTGCCATAGATGATTAGTCATCACTTAGAAAAAGTTGACTGTTTTCATGCTAGCAGTTTCAGCAAGGGGTTACAAAAAAGTTCTAAGAAAACTTAAAATTTTTCTGTAACAAACATTACATTCCAGAATAATACTGTACCCATAATGTTTTTCATGTTTATGTTTTGTGGCATGAATTTTGAGTAGCTGTATTTTTCTCTGTTTCTGATTTTTTTCTTCTTTGCATTGTGGTGAAATTCTGGCTTGTTACTTAAGTTGTTACTTTTTATATTTTCATGCTATCAGTGAAAGGAGAGTTGTAATTTTTTAAAATTTTCATGTTAAGAATGAATGGGGAGCTATTTTTAAAATGTTTTTATGTTAAGAATAAAGGGAGAGTTGTAATTTTTTTATATTTGCATGTTAAGAATGAAAGTTTGCTAGTAAATGCTATCTGAACTACAGTAGTGAGGTAATGTGTCTTCTTCTTCTTTCGTTCGCTTGAAGTATATTGTCTATATCTGCAATGTCGTTTCTTGTATAAACTTCACTGTCTTTTGTAGTTCATACAGAGGTCCGTATAGTTTTGCTTCCAGTGTTGTTTTTCTGGGCCAGTGGGTTTGCCTCAATATATCATATTCGGGGCAATCTTGAAGTACGTGCTCTGCAGTCTGGGGTGCCTGTACACATGGCTGAATTGCCAATCTTGAATTTTATATACATGTGGCTGCGGAGTCGGTTGTGTCCTGTTCTGAGGCGCAGAATGACATTTTGTTCTGATCCTGTGTTGGTGGCTTTCTGATTGATTTGATCATCTTTTTCTTCTGATGGTACGTAACTGGTACATCCGGTTGCTCGTCTGCAGCACCTTCTTTAGCCAGTCGGTCCGCTCTCTCATTTCCTGGTATTCCACAATGAGACGGTATCCATTGCATGGCGACCCTGCGATGGTTGCAAGTTCAGAAAGTAGGGCTTGTATACCTGACAATTTTCTGGACTGAAATGCTTGGAGTGCTGATCTTGCATCTGTCAGGAATACTACAGACTGTGGACCGAGATTGGTGTTTAACAGTTTCTCAGTTGCCACCTTGATTGCCTGGATTTCTCCATCATAGCTGTTACATAATTTCCCCGTTGGTACTATGACCGTATCCCTAGTGTTGTTTGGGTATTCTATGTACACTCCTGCTCCTCCATTCTTTACTGCATTCTGTGCTGACCCATCCGTGTATATTGGGACCCAGAGGTCCTGTGGGTATTCATCATCCAGGAAACTGAGAGTGACTGTCCTACGTTGCACGCTCCTTTTGTCTGGATGTGTTTTGGTAGTCCAGGCTCTTCTCTCCAAGGGGTTTGTTCTGGCACAGACTTTAGGGGGCTGTCAACTTCAGGCAGGTCTGAGGTTTGTCTACGAAATCGTTTGGCCTGGTGGATAAAGCTGCTTCTTTTCAATCGCCCTCCATTGCTAGGTTTTAGAATCTGTCCTTCATTGTATGGCTTGGCATACAGAGGAACTTTTCTGCCTGTGTTAGTACTTTCGTGTCTCTGCGTTCTCGCAGTGCTTGTATCCCCCCATTTTCTCCATCTCCACGATAGGCGTTGATTTCATTGCCCCCGTGATGACCCTAAGCGCCCGCCTGGTTTTGCACCTTATCTAGCTCTTGTAAAGTGGTGTTTGATGCTGGACACCACGCAGCTGACCCATATTCCAGGTGGGGTCGTATGCCCTGCTGGGTAAACTTTACTAAGTATTTTCCCGCTGGTTCCCCATGTGGTTCCACTTAGTTATCTCAGGATGGCTAACTTCCTCCTGGCCTTTGTTGCTGCCTTGTTGATGTGCTGCTTCCATGTCAGCCTATCATCGAATGTAACTCTGAGATAGGTGGGTTGTTTATCTTCTCTCTCAGGAGCTCTTCATTTATCTTGATGACACCAGCTTTTTTTGTTTTGGGAGAGAGGGTGAAGAGCTAGTGCTGCACTTGTCTGTGTTGATGCTGACACACATCTATTTGCCCACGAGGTTGGTAACAACTATGGAGCCGCGGTAGCATAGTGGTTAGTGCACTGGCTTCCTAGCGCAGTGGTCTATGGTTCGATCCCCAGATGAGGCGGAAAATTTTTAGGCCACAAACGGCTCCTGGGTCGACCCAGCCCCAAATGGGTACCAGTGCAACTCTGGGGAAGGTTAAGGCGGCCGGCGTGATGCCGACCACATCACCCCTCGTGTGCCGACGGTCAAGATAATATGGGCCTAACACCATATTCCCAATATGCCTCAATGGGCGTGTAACGGGTTCCTTTACCTTTTTTAAGGCAACTATAGCTCTTTGTAGTGTTGCAGTTGGTGGCCACTGTTGCATGCTCATCTGTGCACCATATTACCAGGTCATCAGTACATTGCCCATTTCATTCCATGTGGTAGTTTCAGCAACCAGGTCGTTGATGTAGACTAGGAAAAGTGTGGGGGACAGAACCCCTCCCTGAGGAACGCCATGATGCAGTAGAATTTTCTTACTCTTGAGGCCATCTAGTTGTACTCGGGCTCTTCTGTTATGCAAGTATGCTTTCACCCATTTGTACATCCTACCATTCACTCTACAGTTTCTCAGTTTCTTCAGAAGCCCTTCTTTCCAAACCTTGTCAAATGCTTTCCTTAGATCTATCCATGCTGCTAGTACCAGTTTCTTATCTTGGAACGCATCCTCAATCTCTTGGGGAAAGGTAAGTTGCCTGATCTTCGGTGGAATAACACTGCCTAAAGCCCGCCTGCTGTGGTACAAGAAGGTTTTCACTTTCAAGGTACCACTGTAGCCTGAGGTTGATGATACGTTCCATTGTTTTGCAGAGACAGCTTGTAAGGCTGATTGGTCTGTAGCTGGAGGAACTGTCTTTTCCTGGTTTTAGGAGTGGTATCATGATTGCTTCCCTCCAGGTCTGTGGAACTCTGCCTGAGTTCCAACAGATATTGAAGATCTGCAGCAGCTTTGTTTTTGCTGCGGTTCCCAAGTTCTTAATCATTTCATTGACACTCCATCAACTCCTGGCGAATTTCTCATTTTCAATTTTGGATATTGCAAGCTCCAGTTCTCTGAATGTGATTGGTGCCTCCATAACTTCAGGTATGGTTCCATCTCGTCCTGCGTATTATTGTTTCTCTTCACGACTTCTCCTGTTGCTTCTCTGGGCTTACTTCGATGTTGTTGTCTTTAGCAAAGGAGTCTGCAAAGTGATCAGCTGCCTGTTTTTCCCATGAGGATGTTTTTCCATCTTTGTACAGTGCAATCTTTGAGTTTCTCTCTGTACCCTCATCATTAAGTTTTTTACCAGCTTCACCATGGTTTCCTTGTATCTCTTTCGAAGTTCAGGGCCTCGGTTTTCTCCTTCCCGCTTCTCCGCCTGGCCGGCAACTTGGGCCTTTCGACTTTGGCCTTCGCTTGCTGGTAGTTATTGTGGTGTTCTTGGCATGGACTGGTCTCTGCCTGCTTTCGAGATGTTTCCACGTCGTTGTGCAGTTGCTCTAGTTCACTATAACCAATATGGTTTGTAGTGCTTACGAGCCCCTCTAGGTATTGTTTTCACGAGCAGCGTGTAATATGCATCTGCTGAATTCATTCGATTAACTTATTGATGTCTTTGTCTACAGGACCGGATCTCTATAGCAGTATACTTGTTCGGTGCTGGTTTTACATTGTACAGTTATGCCTTCTTGTTGTTCCATCTAGAGAGATTGCTGGTCTCCTTGACAAGTTCCATTTTCCACATATTAGGAAGAGCTGGCCGGTGGTCGCTGCCTGCCAAGTTGTTCCTAACAACCACTTGTGGTGTTCAACTCCAGGGCCTGGTTGAGTGGATTGCAGGTCTGGTGTAGAGGGTGGTGATGCCATGATCTCGAGTTAGAAGGTGGAGGGTCCAAATTGGCTGGTTAATCAGGATAAGCCCATTGTTCATCCCCAGCCAGTTTTCAAGCTCATCACCTCTCCCCAGTCCATGTGATCAATAGCCCCAGCTCTGTGAGTGGCTGTTGAAAGGCCCGTCTCCGCACACAATCAGTCTTTCTTTTGCTGGGATTGTGTCTAGTGCCAGTGGGCGGTCACTCGGACAGTAGTAGTTGAGCAGGTGGAATTCTGTACTTTTGTCCTGAGATGAAGCATCTGGTATTCCGCCCCCTCCATATATATGTTTCAAGCTGACATGCACTGATGTTATTCCTCACGAGTGTCAGTATTCCTACCCTTTCGCCTGTCTATTCGGTCAGATCGGTAGCACTAGTAGCCTCTGATTTTGAAGGCTATGTCTTTGTTGAGGTGGGTTTCTTGCAAGCAGCATACATTTACTTGCTCTTCATTCAAGATATTTTCGAGCTTTAGTTTTTTGCTGTAGCCATCTTTTTTTACTGTTGACGCCTTCAGCATTCCAGTGCATTATTTTAAGTGGTTTTTGCTTTGCTTGGCCAGTAGCTCTATTCTCATGCCTCCTGGCTCCACGGGGCAATTGAGAAGGACCACCAGTAGTAGGGGTTGGGCCCTTTTGAGACAGAGGGCCGACACTGTGTCTACCTGGGTGTCCGTCACAGGGCGAGTGCCATAAAGTTTTGTAGAATATAGACATATTTCCATTGCGCATGTGCGTGGCATCCTGATTGCTGTAGTGCGCATCTTGGCTGGTTGCCTCTGTCTTCGGCACCTTGACTTGCTAGGGCAGACTGTGGTCTTGCTCGAGTGTAGGAGGGCCTGGCCAGTTTTGGTTTTTTCGGCCGCTGATGGCTGTACTTGAGCCCCATCTCCACGTCAAGGAGCTGGCCTCTTACTAGGACACAGAAAATTGCCAATGAACGAACAAACAAAAACCAAAGGGAAAGAAAGCAAGAACTAAGTAAATGTTATGAGAAAATAAGTAAAAATTATAAAGTTAGGCCCAACTCATACAGCAGGTTAGGTTCTAGACCCCCGTCAAAAAGCGGAAATCACCGAAAAGTGAAACAGCATTTTTTAAAACTTGCAGATGTAAATACAATGTAAGAACATGTTTACACTATCATATATTAAATGCGCAATAAAGCTAGGCCAAAAAAAAAAACCATACAAAAGTAAAATGAATATACAGTAAATCATTGGTTACTTTAAAATATTTTCATCCTTAGCTTATAGTGAGTGATGACTGTAAATTTGAAAAGAATTAGTATATCGTTCAGAATTGTACAAACTGTTTTGGCGAGTCAAACCTAGCTTATGGCTTATCTCAGCCATAAACATATCTTCCTCACAAAGTTTAATAATTTCTAGCTTGGCATTTAAAGTTAGAGGCTTATGCCTCCTCTTTTTATCACTACTACACTTAGATGCCATTGTAATTAATAAACAAATTAGTATTATATTAAAAGAAAATTTATAATAATTATTTAAAGTTACAAGNTGCGAAAATTGCCAGAATACAGAGAGATGCTGGGCACAAAGCTTTGGGAGAAGAAGAGTCGCCGTGGTTTAAATTATTTGGCTAGAGACGTTTGGTGTTAAATAGCTGATATCTTCATCATTTGTTGAAGGCCTATGCTCCTTGGGGAGCTGCACTAGCGCAGTAGTTAGTGCACTGGCTTCCTAGCTCGGTGGTCCATGGTTCGATCCCCAGTTGAGGCGGGATTTTTTTAGACCGCAAACGGCTCCGGGATCAACCTAGCTTCATGAATTTGGTACCAGAGCAACTCTGACCACATCGCCTCTAGTGTGCCGATGGTCAAGAAAATATGGGCCTAACACCATATTCCCAATATGCCTCAATGGGCGTGTAACGGAATCCTTTACCTATGCTCCTCGGGGAGCTAAAGGGTACTGATTGATTGAACATCATCATCATCCTTTGCACTTCACATGGAGCCACCACTGTAGGAAGCCTGCTACAAGCATATTCACATGTTCTTGCAGTGGTGGTTTATGTGGCTATTTGTTTTACATGATGAGGTTGCCAGTCTCATGCACAGCCTAATATTAGTCACCTTGTACGACACGCCTGAGGGTGCAGTAATCCTATTCTCTCTTAGTCTCTTCAGAAACTCCCGTGACCTACTTAGGGCATAGTGGGTGTGGCTTATTTTATTTTACCACTCGCAATTGGTGATCTTACAAAACATATTACCAGATTAAACCAAGTACCAGCTGTGCATCAAGCTAGGAGTTTTGAGAGTAGATGTACCTAGAGA